>CM042482.1:44792884-45992884 GCA_023621385.1 Quercus gilva | reverse complement strand
ATGAGTCTTGCTTGCTTGTGTCATCAAGCCTAGTTCCTACTATCTCGTGCAGGTTCACACCTTTCTTTGATACACAAGACCTTGAGTCCCTTCAGGAACTTTGCTTGATGGCACACGTGTGTCGTCCATACTCCAAAACAATGGAACTATGAACACTCGATCCAAACCTACATTTGTCCTCCTAGGACACCTCCTTATGTTTGATAACATGTTTGTTGGAAAAACACATGTTCGTATCGCATACAAAACATACACAGCAGAAAATTAACGGATCTACTTCATTCGCAATTGATAACATGTACTATGTAAATTTCAAAATATAAGAATAAAAGATTGTACCTTAGTACGGTGAAATTCAAAACCAAAGATTAGAAGTACTTAAGAGCACTTTTAATCTTCACTCCAATTCCACTTGTGCCTAAGAAGTGTGGCATCTCAATCAGTTTATATGTCTATGTTCAAGGGAGAATAAGAGAGTGTCCAACACTCACATACAAAACCATTTCATTCTCTTACAAAATTCTGTATGTTTCTCTCCTTATAACTGATTATCTAATTGGGCTGGCCTTTTGTGCCATTCCAATTGGGCTTTAGTATATGGCTTGAAATGGGACCAAAAGGGAACAAATAAGACACTAGCTCCAATGGGCCTTGGGCTTTTCTATCAACTCTTGACAAGTCCAAAGTTACCATTAATTATATTTAATACCACTATATAAATATAATTACACTCTAGGCCTTATTAATAAATTATATCCCAATACTTTATTGTACATACAACCCTTTCATAAAATATTCGTAGTAATACAAAGTCAAAAATGTAAACTGTCACTATGAATATTACTACATCTTAATCCTTGAGTACCTGGTTTAATCCTTTAAGTTATTCATCATATATTTATGAAATCCAATTTCATAAATATATACTTTAGTAACTCCTTACTAAAGTGGTTAGACCTAACACTCTGAATAACCAAACCCATTAAACTTATCTCAAGGGAATATTATATATCTCTGTTAAGAGATTATTAATTCTGTCTTGAAAATATATGTTCCATCAACACTAAATGTGGCTGTCCAACATATTGAGGTTTTAATCATGACTTTAGATCTCACTCTTGATATATCAAAGTAACCTACACTTCATTATTAGGTCAATTATTCTCTCAGGATTAAAAGTTCATGTAAATAGAAGTCGTGAGATTTATTATTTATTTGACAATTGTTAGGAGAATAATAAATCTTACAACGGTCCAGTTCAATATGTCTTAACTCTTAAAACATATCAACATATCAACTAGAAGTCTCCACTTCCATGATCAAGAGAAATTATCTTAGTTGATATGTTATAGTCTTCGTAGATGAAATACCTAATTTCATTACTGACTACGAACTAAAATTCTAAGTTTACAAAGAACTTGTGATTTATATCTTTTGTGACTAAATCACACAAATCACATACTATGCATCTCATGGACTATATGATAATGTCCAAATATTCATGTTACAATTATTTTAGATAATAATAAAAGAACTTTATTAATTATAACATTAAGTCATACATAATGTCATACATAATATCATACATAGTATCATATAATAGGATTTATGGGCATTAATCCTAACAATCTCCCACTTGCCCTGAAGACTATTGTGCACTAATCTAACTCCAATTCCCTCCAAATGTGACTTAAAGGTCCTTTATGGCAAGGCTTTGGTAAAGGGATCTGCTAGATTATTTGCACTTTCAATCTTTGCTACTACTACATCTCCTCGAGTAAAAATGTCTCGAATGATGTGGTACTTTCTCTTAATGTGCTTTCCTTTCTTATGATTCCTTGAATCTTTGGACTGTGCAACTGCTCCACTATTGTCACAAAACAATGTGATAAGAACTTGCTTCATTCTCATGACACCAAGATCAGAAAGGAATTTCTTAAGCCAAACAGCTTCCTTTGCTACTTCACAAGTAGCAACATATTCAGCTTCCATGGTGGAGTCAGCAATACAAGATTGCTTAACACTCCTCCAACTTATGGCTCCACCTCCAAAGGTGAACACATAACCTGAAGTGGACTTTTTGAAATCAAGATCTAATTGAAAATCTGAATCTGTATAGACTATAGATATCAAATCCTCACACCAATAAACACGCATATAATCTCTCATTCTCCGTAAATACTTGAGAATATGCTTTACAACTTGCCAATGTTTTGGTTCTAGATTTGATTGATATCAACTGACCATGCCAACTGAATAACAGATATCTGGTCTAGTACAAAACATGGCATACATGGATTTTCCACTACAAAAGTATAAGGAACTTGTCTCATCATGTCTTCTTCCTTAAGAGTCTTAGGCCTTTGGTCATCAGACAGAGGAACTCCGTGTCTGAAAGGAAGTAATCATTTCTTGGAGTTTTGCATGCTAAACCGTTCTAGAACCTTATCTATATACCTGGCTTGTGACAAGCCTAATATCTTATTCTTATGATCTTGCCAAAGCTTGATCCCTAGAATAAAGTTAGCTTCTCCCAAGTCCTTCATATCAAATTGTTTTGAGAACCAAACCTTTACTGATGACATTACCCCTACATCATTTCCAATGAGTATAATATCATCAACATAAAGCACTAAGAACATTACTACTTTATCTTGATGTCTTTTGTACACATATGGTTCATCAAGATTTTGTTCAAAACCAAATGACTTGATTGCTTGATCAAATTTGTTATTCCATAACCTAGATGCTTGCTTAAGTCCATAAATTGATATTTTCAACTTGCATACCATATGCTCTTGGTTCTTTGCTATGAAACCTTCCGATTGCATCATATAGATTTCTTCTTCAAGATTGCCATTACGAAATGCAATCTTGACATCCATTTGCCAAATCACATAATCATAATGAGCAGCAATGGATAAGAGAATTCTGATAGATTTAAGCATTACTACTGGTGAAAAGGTTTCTTCAAAATCAATACCTTCTTTTTGTGTATACCTTTTTGCCACTAGCCTTGCTTTAAAGGTTTCAACCTTTCCATCTATCCCTCTCTTCCTCTTGTAAACTCATTTGCAACCAACAGGTTTAATGCTGTTAGGTGCCTTTACAAGATCCCAAACTTGATTGGAATACATTGAATCTAATTTAGATTTCATAGCTTTGACCGAATGATGTGCATCTATATCATTCATTTCCTCTTCATAAGTGTAAGGATCAGTTTCGGCCACTTCTGAGAAAGCTTCATAAGTTTTTCCCAAACTTATAAATCTTATAAGTGGCCTTACAATCCTTCCACTACGACGAGGTTCTTGTGTACTAGTCATCTCATGAGTAATATCTTATGGTGTATCCAATACAACCACATCATCCCTAGTTTCATCCATTGGTTGTTTAATTACAGGTTCATTCGTTTCAGCCAAAACAACTCTACTTCTAGGAGTAAAATTATTCATATAGTCATTTTCTAAGAATTTATTTGTACTAACAAAAACTTTGTTATCTTTACGACTATAGAATAAATAACCCCTAGTTTCTTTTGGATAACCCACAAGCGAACACACTTCTAATTTTGATTCCAATTTATCATGCTTCCCTTTTAACACATGTGCTAGACAACCCCAAATGTGGAGGTATCTCATACTAGGCTTATGCCCACTCTAGAATTCCATGGGTGTTTTCGGAACAGATTTTGATGGAACTAAATTCAAAAGATGTATTGTTGTATTTAAGGCATAGCCCCAAAAAGAAATAGGTAAAGTTGAGTAACTCATCATGGTCCTAACCATTTCTAAAAGAGTCTTACTTGTAAACTTGTAATTTACAACTATGTGTTTTGTTGGCTTTAATTCCATGCCAAATTTGATTGTAATTTTATTCAATCTTTTATACCCTGTATTTATTGTGGGATTTAATTGTAAGGGTTGTGTGATAAAAAGAGTGTGAAGACTCAAGCAATTGGAGATAAAAGAGTTTTCGTGGGTAGTTTGCGACTAAGCATCCCGTGAAGTGATGCATGTGCCCTGCACTTGACTGGAATGCGAAGAGTCAGGACAGATGGCGACAGCTGTGTTTCGCGAATAGCTCACAGGTAAGGCCTTCCAGCGAGACATTCACGAAACATTCTGTTTTGCCAGACTGTGCTATCTGATACACACTTTCTGTACCCATACTATATACACCCACATTACCCATAAATGTTAAGGAGTGCTTCTAAGAGAAAACCCTAGCCACAAACCTTGAGAGTTAGAGATTGTTATACCCATAATCCTCTACACAATTGCTTATAGATTTTCCTCAACTCCTACCTCTCCATTTTTATACCATTGAAAGGTTGATAGTCCAAACACTTACCACACCCTTTTAGAGTGTCAAGTAAGGTTTTGGTGTGGCTGGGAAGCATTGGAAGAAGCCAAGGATGGCAGATGCAACATGGAGCTTATTGCAGGATCCGGAGAGCTAGACAAGACACGGTTCCGAGAAGCCTTGTTGGAGAAGGAGCTTAGAGGGCTTAAGTACATCAGGTAGATTAGGCTTAGAGGGTCTCTTGATAACCCATGTATCCCAACTAATTGTCTAGTGGATCGATTATCGCTTAGAGGGTGGCGGAGAGGTTTTTTGCCGAGTTCTTCGATTTCCTCTTCGATAACACATCGGCGTGTTATCTTGTGTTTGAATTCTTCTTCCCTACTCTTTTACCTTTCATTTACTGCTGTGTTATAATGTTTACTCTGCTATGATGGAGAAGGGAATTACTCTACTTTTAGGACTATTGCTCATGTTGAGTCCTTGGAGGACTTGAGTTTGCTAGTGGAAGAGCTCGGGGAACATAGTGAAGTGGAGTCCATAGGAGTAGTAGAAGAATCTGATGTTGAAGAAGATGAAAGTGTAGTGGGACTTCAAGAAAACTACAATTCCCTCCTTGAGAAGTCAGGAAAATATGCAAGGGTGGTGAAGGCAGCCGTTAAAAAGATGAAGAAGGCAGAGGAGGACTATAGAAGTCTCCTAGTGCGATACAAGGAGGCCATGTGTGAGATAAATACGCTGAATGGAGAGCTAACTAAAGCCTACACAAAGGTGAAATTCCTTGAGCTTGAAGTGATTCAAGCAAATGCTAAAGTAGAGCGAGTCTCTTCTAAGAAGCTTGATGAATTCATTTCTTATCAAAAACCTTTCTCCGACAAAACTGGATTGGGATATACTGGAGAAAGTAGTTTGGCTATCAATGTAACCAAGGAAGTGAAGTATGTGAAAGTCAAGGAGCCAATAGTAGTTACCCCTACTGCTGAAAAAGTGAAGGAGGAGAAGAATAAGAATGTGGCTGACCAACGAGTGTTGAATAAGCCTCGTAACCTTTCAGTGGTCAGGCCTAAGGCTCAAGGGAAATCATTCCCAAAGTCACAAAGAGGTCCGAGAACTCAAAATTTCTACCATCATTGTGGACTTCAAGGACACACCAAACCTAACTGTCATAAGCTTAGAGCATTGAAGAATGCAAGTGCTCAAAGGTCAAGAGGACCAAGAGATGACAAAAGGAATTGGGTTGTTGAACAATCAAGAGGCCAAGATAGTGATTCTAGAGTGATGGATGTGATGAAAATGATTGATGCATTCACCACCTATTTGGCAAACTTCAACATAAGGTTTGAAGGTCACAACACTCGTACCCAATCCTATAGGGATATCACCCCAAACGCATGTGACATGTGGGTGAAAAAGGGTACTCATGCATGATCACCTCCTATGTCCATGCATTAATACTTCCAATGCTTAGGATCATAGGTTCATGCATCAGGTCATGCAAAATTCAATTTAGGTTTATTGCTTCTGGTTTATAGCATGTTTCTTTTACTAGTTTTGGTTTGTACCTTTTTTTTTTTATCTTACTTTATTTGTTCTGTTTTTTAGTGTGTTCAAAAATTCAAAACTCATAAAAATTTGAAAAATCTCAAAAAGTTTGATTGCTTGTGTTGTATTTATCACATGTGAGTTTGGCCTAGTACCTTTGTACTAATGGCATAGTGCATTTACGAGTTTAGCTTGTTTTGTATGCACATATATCTGTGTAGGAGAAATCTTGAAAACCATAAGTGATTGTTGTATATAGATCTTCAAGCTTGTCATGAATGATTGGTCAATAGTCTTGATGGTCGTGATACTTGCATAGACTTATGTCTATATCTCTTATCACCTTTATTTTTATGTTTTGCTTTAAAAGCTCACCAAATGCAAATCTCAAAATGAAAAAAAGATTATGAGCTGCAAAAGCCTGTCGCACATACTAGTATTTGACTAGGAAAAAGGGAAAGCGACTTTTGTATTGAAATGTATGGTGCTCAAAAAGCCAAAGGCTAACTCTTAATGTTGAAATATCAAAAATTTCAAGCACCCGGTCTCAAAAAGAGATGTATTATCCAAAAAGGATCAAATGTTATGATTTATGTAGAAGCCAAATGAAAAGCTTCTAAGTTTTGTAATCATTCTCTTGTAGGAGGTCATACATGCTCATTTCTATAATTGAGATAGTCCACTTGACTGAGTACCAGTTGTGTATGACTTGATTGAATTGATCATTGAAGCTTCACTCTGGTTTGAGGATTATTCCACATTTGATACTCACCCACAACACACAAGACTTTGTTCAAATAATGTTTATCTCATTTGTGTGATTATACATGTTCAAATGTGATGTGTATGCTCAAGTACTTGCTGATCAAACCCAAAAAGATTTTTGAATGTTTTATATGTTTTTGAAAGTGATTTTATACTTTCGTTTTCTTTTTCTTTTTTTTCTTTTTTTGTTCAAAATGCATTTTTGTGTTTTTCTTCAAAAACTGGTTCAGAGGTTGTTTCGCGAGAAGCTCGCAACTTAGAGCTTCCCATGAAATGTGCTTAAGGGAAATTAAAAAGTCACATTTTGATATAGAGAGTCTCACTACTGCTTCGCGAGTATTTCGCGACTAACATCTTCTCGCGAAATGGTTTTAAGAAAAAACTGGAAATTTTTCAATTTTATACAGAGGCTATCGCGGCTGTCTTGCGATTGTTTCATGACTAAAAGCTTCTCGCGAAAGCTTCAGTGTGTCTCGCGACTAATCTCACTACTGCCTAACCCACGAAAAATGCGTGTTTCCAATTTTTATGTAGCAGATGTGACATTTTTTCAAAATCACTTCTTTTCCCTTGCACTGCCTTTCTCGAACCCCCTTCAACCTAAATCTCATTTTCTTTCATAAACCCATCTTTTTCAAGATAATTTCTGATTAATCACTTTAAGGTATGTGTTTTTGACACTCTTTTCATCTTTTCTACTTAGATTATGCAAATTTTACCTTAGGGTTTTGAAAATTGGGAATTTTCGAAAAAGGGGTTGGGGTTCTTATTTTTGTGAAAATGTTTTCAAAATTTTGATTGGGTTGAGTCCCATTTGATCATTGTGCATCTGTGTTGGCCCCTTGTGGCAATCTAATCATGTATTGAGGTAGATTTCATCCTATTCATGCATTATTCATAAGTGTTGCTCACTGTTGCATGTTAGGTGTTTAACAGAATGTCCAAGTGACATTTTGTGTTGAATTGGACTCAAATGAGTTTCAATACTTGGGATTCCTTTTGATTGAACATGTTTAACATGTTTTGGTCAATGGGTGTGTGTTTTACACACTGTGCCCATTTTGTGTCTCAATGCCATGCCATGCACCCACTATGCACACACTAGGCATCCTTTAGGCACACCCCAGGCACCTCATGTTACACTCACATGCATCAGCTCATGCACACACATGCACAGTCACTCAAATTCAAGCATTGTGTTTATGCTTACATGTTTTAGCTGTTATTGTTTCTTTTTGTTCTCTATGTAAATGTGCAGATGTCTTCGTTTAAAAGCTCAGCTGTGAAAGGAGGCAGCAGCAAAGGGAAAGAGTAGGTGATTGATGTTGATAAGCCTTCATCGAGGTCAAAGAGGACTTGTTTTTCAACGGGAGTGTATGACCGTGACTTGTTCAGATCTTATGCTGCATTTCAGACCTATACAAACTACTTTCGAGATGCTCCATTGCTGGTTGAAAGGGCCGTTGATCAGCCATCTCTCCTAGACACCAATATTCCCATATGGTTTACCACCAAGGATTGGAATTTTCTTCTCTCAAATCTTGAGGATGCATACGAAAACTTGGTAAAAGAATTTTATGCCAATGCCATTGTTGAAGGAGAGGAAATCAAATGCTAGGTGAGAGGAAAGCGGTTCTTACTTACACCCGTCTACATGGCCGATATTTTACACATCAACAGACCAATATTACCTATCCCACTGGTATATGATGAACTGAATCCGGATGAGGAGGTTCTTCGAGAAGCTTTAGGAGCTAATTTGGAATTCTCCTCTAATGGGAAGTCAATAAGTGTAGCATCTCTTTCCCTCGAATTAAGGCTGCTCACAATGATCAAGTTTAGCAACCTCTATCCTCTATCTAGCACCAATTACATGAATCTCAGTCGAGCATTATTCTTGCATGATCTGATCACTGACAAAGAGATTGATGTGTGTTCTCATATCTTCCACATTTTGGCAAAAACGATGGACCAAACTGCCTTAAGGAATTGTATTCCTTTCTATCGCCTTATCTCATGGATTTTGAAGCTTAAAGGTGTCCATCCCTCGGAAAATGAGTGCTCATACCGAAGGCTAAGTCTGATTAACATTCGTACTCTCCATGCAAGTATGAGTCACACTAAGAAGAGTACCAAGCAAGAAAGTCATGCAACTCTGAGAAGCTCAAGCTCTACCTCCCATGCCTATGATGAATAGTTAGACAGCATCATGGCTACTCTCCAAGAGATCACTACCAAAATATCTGGACTAGCTACCATCATGCATTCCCAACACATTCACTTCAACACCAAGTTCACATCTCTCTAGAATCAAATGGACTAGCTATTCCATGACAAAAATGGGGAGATGGTGTCGTTGATAGGGGGAGTGTAGTAATAGGGGGAGGTAGAGCTTAAGTAGTGATAAAGGGAGGAGAAGCTAGTAGCTGCTGTTTGGTTTATAGTTTTTACTGCTTTTATTTAAAGCTTAAGTACTCTGTTTTTTTTTTTTTTTTTTTTTTTTTTTCAGTTTACATTTAGTATTTTTGTTGATCTCAATGCTTTGTAGCATTTTTTTTGTACTTTTAAGATATTGCTAATATGTCTTAAGTATCTCACACTTGTGCCCTAGTAGGATCTTGTTTCCTAGATGCAAATACTTCGAGTATTTTGCATTGGTTGTGTGTTGGACATGCAATTGATCATTGTGATTGGACTTCATTGCATTGCATGTCTGGATGAGCATTTTCTTGATAAATGTTCATTGTAGTCATTCTTTAATGATTGATCTTGTATGATCAAGATATGCTTACATGTTTTTTAGTATTTACAAACTTGATTGCATTTTACTTGCTCATGTACGTACCATGTATTCTACTTGTCATAAGCTTAATGAAAGTTTTGTTTGTGCATGAGTGTTTCAGGTTACAAGTATATACATGCAAGTGCTTCACAGCTTCTAGATTAGGTGTGAGTGAGTTTTGCCACTATTCCCAAACTCACGTTTAATTCTAGAGTCTGTTTTAGGGGTTTTGTCACGGAATAGCCAAAGAGGGAGATTGTAAAGTTGTAATTTACAACTATGTGTTTTGTTGGCTTTAATTCCGTGTCAAATTTGATTGTAATTTTATTCAATCTTTTATACCATGTATTTATTGTGGAATTTAATTGTAAGGGTTGTGTGATAGAGAGAGTGTGTGTGAAGACTCAAGCAATTGAAGACATAAGAGATTTCACGGGTAGCTCGCGACTAAGCATCCTGCGAAGTGATACATGTGCCCTGCATATGACTGGAAAGTGAAGCGTCAGGACAGATGGCGACAGCTGTGTTTCATGAGTAGCTCGTGGGTAAGGCCTTCCAGTGAGACACTCGCAAAGCATTCTGTTTTGCCAGACTATGCTATCTAATATACATTTTTTGTACCCATACTATATATACCCACATTATCCACAAATGTTGAGGAGTGCTTCTAAGAGAAAACCCTACCACAAACCTTGAGAGTTAGAGATTGTTATCCTCACAATCCTTTGCACAATTGCTTGTGAATTTTCCTCAACTCCTACCTTTCCATTTCTATACCATTGAGAGGTTGATAGCCTAAACACTTACCACACCCTTTCAGAGTGTTAAGTGAGGTTTTGATGCTGATAGGAAGCATTGGAAGAAGCCAAGGATGGCAGATACAACATGGAGCTTGTTGCGGGATCTGGAGAGCTAGACAAGACATGGTTCCAAGAAGCCTTATTGGAGTAGGAGCTTAGAGGGCTTAGGTACATCCTAGGCTTGGAGTGTGTCTTGCTAACTCATGTATCCCAACTGATTGTCTAATGGATCGATTACCACTTGAAGGGTGGCAGAGAGGTTTTTCACCGAGTTCTTCGGTTTCCTCTTCGATAACACATCGGCATGTTATCTTGTGTTTGCATTCTTCTTCCCTACTCTTTTACCTTTCATTTACTGCCGTGTTATAATGTTTATGGGTTAAAGTAGCTTGTTTGTTTATCCACTCATTTACTCTATTCCACACTTAGTATTAAGTTAGAGTAAAATCAATCGAGCCGTAATTTTAATTTGGGGTCTAAACAGCTCTTGTGTTTTCAACACATTTTCGAGCATTCACTATTCTTTCTTTCTGCTACACCATTTTGTTGAGGAGATCCAGGTGCAGTCAATTGGGATACAATCCCATTTTGAGTTAAGTAATCCTTGTAATCCCTAAGAAGGTATTCGCCACCACAATCAGATCAAATGGCCTTTACGTGTTTACCCAATTGATTCTCAACTTCAACCCTAAACTCTTTGAATTTTTCAAAAGTTTCAGACTTCCATTTCATTAGGTACACATAACCATATCTTGAGTAATCATCGATAAAAGTGATGAAGTACTCATAACCTCCTTTTGCTTGGGTTGACATAAGGCCACATACATCCGTATAAACTAATTCAAGCAACTTTTGGGCTCTTTTACCTTTTGCATTAAAAGGTCATTTGGTCATTTTGCCTTCTAAATAAGATTCACAAATTGGAAATTCATCAAAGTCCAATAGCTCTAAGAGTCCATCTTTGATCAGTCTTTGAATTCTGTTTGGATTAATATGACCTAAACGCAAGTGCCAAAGATATGCATCATTAGTAGAAGGAAAATTTCTCTTTAATGATTTTACATGAGAGTCATTATCTAATTCAAAAATATATAATTCATGCTTATTAGAAGTTAAAATATAAAGACCATTCACAATATTGCCAGAATAGATAAACACTTTATCCTTCTTTATTACAACATTGTCTTTTAGGATAACACAATATCCATGTTTACCTAAATAAGTTGCAGAAATTAAATTCCTACGAACATTAGGCACATACAAACAGTCTTCCAAAATTAAAACCCTAAACTCAAAGCATAAATTAAACACTCCAACAGCTACAACTGGTATTCTTCTCCCATCAGCCAAAGTAAGAAATAATTCTCCTTCATTCAGCTTTCTGGTCTCTTGGAACCCCAGCAAAAAAATTGCAAATATGATTAGTACAACCTAAATCCACACACCAGGAATCCGTGGGATTTTGTACTAAACATATTTCAAGAAGGAATGTACTTTTCATACCCCTATTATTGGCAACTCTAAATTTTAGACAATTCCTCTTCTAATGTCATTTTTCACCACAATGGAAACACTTTCCTGTGATTTTCTTTCCTTTGTTGGCAACTCCTATGGCAATTTGTTTACCATCTTGCTTGGTGAAGTCTTTCTTCTTCTTTTTCTTACCTTTGCCTTTCGACTTAGGTTGAGAAGTAGAAGATTTAGCCATATTGGCATCAACACTGGATGAACCAAGATTGCCTTCCGCCGCTACCAATTCATACAAAGAATAAATATTTTTGTTCATATTATAATTAAGTCTAAATTCCTTGAATGATTTTTATAGTGACTGGAGTATCATATCCACTTGGGATTCTTCATCAATATCGGCACCCAAAATTTCTAGTGCATTCAAATTAGAGGTCATCTTAAGACAATGCTCCCTCACTGAAGTGCCATCAGTCATTTTGGTATTATAAATTTTCCTCATAGTTTCTTGCCTTGTAGAACGGCCTTGCTCACCAAACATCTTCTTCAAACTTAGCATAATGTCTGAAGTTAGTTCTACATCTTGCATTTGATGCTATAGAACATTTGAGATAAATGCTAAGATATATCACTTGGCCATCTCATTATATTTCTGCCAACGATCTTATCGCTGTTGATAGGCCAAGAATGTATTGACCCATTGTGATAAATTAGCCAAGTTAATTAATTAATTCAATTAGCATTTAATAAGCGGGGTAGCACAAACAAATCACTAACTAAGTTAAAATGCAGCGGAAAATAAACTGACATGGTGATTTGTTTACGAATGGGGAAAACCTACACGGCAAAAACCCCACCAGGTGATTTTAAGGTCACCACTCCCAAGAATCCACTATTATCACAACAAACAGTTACAAGTAAAGAAATCACAGTACCTTATACCAACCTACAGTTGAACCCTTACCCCAATACCCAATTGTACTTGTTTAGTAGTGAAAATCTCTCATTTTCAATGCATGGCTCCCAGTATGTGACTAACCAATTCAATGCACGGATCCCAGTACGCGACTTACTCACCAACTTGAAAATGATGTTGGCTGCAAAGTTCTTTAGTTCATCAACACAATGAAAATCACAAAGCTCCTTGGTTACAAAACCCTAAAATGTACAAACATAGCAGCTTCTTGAATAGAATAATGAACTAGGGCATATGTCTCCAGTTCATAATATGCTTATGAAAAACTTTTGCATTGAAATGCATTAGCTGCGACGGCCCTTAAATCAATCCTTATATATGTTTAGGGTTGTGAGAAAAGAAAGCCCAAACATCTATTCACAGATTGGAATGAAATCAGCTCTGAAAAATTGATTTTCATAAACCTCGACAGATACCCTATCTATAGAGAAGCTGTCGAGCATCGGGCTTAAACAGCCTTTTAAACCTCGATAGATATTAGCTGTTGAGCTAGTTGCCGAGCTTTAAAATCCAGCACTTCTTCACTTGATTTTTGGACAAACTTGCATGGCTTTAACACTCGAACTTGAAACCTTGTTCCTTTAAGCATCAAACACATCCTAGATATATCCAATTACAAGTAAAGTGTGTTTTGTCAAAGGATTAGTCAATTCTATATTGACATCTGTTTCTAACATGAATCACATATGTCCTAACAATCTCCCTTTTTGGCAATCCATGACAAAACCATAACAAACAAATGAACATATGAGAGAACTCATAAATCACTCAACTCATACTCACTTGTTAAATACAATAAAATCTATCCTAACACAAACTCTTGAAAACTTTGCAAGAAGAGAATTCATGGCAAAAAAGACTTTGACAACCTGTATTTCTGAAACACTTTAAACAAAACTCATCACGACATTTTAGTGTGAAATAGAAATAAAATATTTCATACAATAAATAAGAATCATGTGCATAAAGAGAGAAAAGAAACAACATATGGAAAGATAGGTGAATAATATACATCAACATATATATATATATATATATATCAAAAGATAAGTACAATGTATGTCAAATGGTTACAAGACCGGTATACATGAGGTAAATGTAAAGAAAGAAAAGAAAAAATACATAATAACCTCACTACATCCCTCAAAAAATATAAACACTCCCCCTATCACAAAAATATCCTATGCTAACTCTCCCCCTATGTATATGACTACTCTCATATCAAAACTACTCCCACTTTTTGTCACGAATGACAAAGGGTAAGTAACTCAAGCAGTCATCTCATCATCATTAGGCGAGCTAGCATCCTCATCCCCATCATCATCATTGACAACAGAGTCACCATCATCGTCCTCGTCCTCAGATGCCTCTAGAGAAGGAAAGGGAGACTCTACAAAGCCACCAAGGCGAGCCTACCTTCATGCAATACAGTAGACATGGTTGTTCACCTGATGCAACTCATCAGTGAGTGTATCAAGGCGAGCATCCATGCACTGCAGCTGTGCCATGACCACCTTGAGGGTTACACCACCCGCCGATGAAGAAGGTGCAGATGTGGAAGGAATGGAAGAAGCTGAAGGAATCGCTGTCTCTATCTGTGGCCACATTGGTTGAAGCTGGGCCTCACTCCGTCTGACGGTAATCGCGTCTATGGCACACATAATGAAAAATTGTGTAGACTCGAGATAAGAGACAGAAAAATGGCGAAGAAGCCTCGTGATAGCGGAAGGAAAATTCACCGTATCCCTATAGACATCTATGAGGGATAGGATGAAGTGAGAGGGAAAATCAATAGAAAGTCCTTCAAGAAGGGATAACAAAAATCGAGCATGAGGCTCTGTGATAGAGTTATAGTGAGACAATGGATGAGAACGAATGTCATCACCATGTTAAGGAATCTCGAACCTTTTGCAAAGCCCGAGCAAGGAGTGTTTTGATGGTCACCCCAAGATGAAGGTATCTCACAAAATAGAGACGAGAGTTCGTCTTTGGACACAGTCCTCAGACGATCACAGCTAGGGTAGTCAGGATGCACTACCCTAGGAACGTGTAGTACCTCGGATACAATATCCGAAGTAACTACGATACGTGTACCTCAAATGCGAGTGACAAAGTGAGGTACTGAAGTATCGAATCCATGCATATTGGAGTAAAACTCCTATATGATCACGAAGGGACAAGTGACTAGGACGCCACACAATGACTCCCAACCCTGACTGTAGATGACAGTGGGAAGGTTAGTATCAGAAAAGTCTGATAGAATGACTTGGCGTTTCGAATGAATGCCTCATCGAGAGAAGTTCTCCGAGAAGTCCGACTTGGCCTTCTCATCACGAAACCTGACATGGGAGGGGGTAGAATCAGAGGAAGATGCCCCAAAACAAAGAGGGTTCCAGGACAGAGTAGATTTGTGTTTAAGTGCCATAAAGCAAACTAACGTAAGAAGGAGAGAGGGAGAGAGAGAAAGAGAGACACGCAGAAAAGCACCAAACAAATCAATATAAGAATATAAAGAAATGAAGGTATGTATGCATGAAAATGTATAAGCATGTGACATGCAATATTAAGAGAATCATGGGCTCAGCCCAATCCAAACCTAATAGCACCCAGCAATTCAACATATATAGCACACATCTATAATGCATGAAAATATAATTAAAATGCAAATGTTATGCAATACATGATGATTTAAAATCATTTAAATAAAAACCCATTCCAAAAATTTTGCAAAAACCATAACATTTTTGAAAAAAACCCAAAAATTTTCAAAAACCACAAAAGTTAAGTCAAAAGATATGAAATGCATGATTAATGAGTGAGAAAGCATCATACCAAAGAAGAAAAATGATCTAGAGGCCGAAGATCACTTGGGGAAAAGGTTTAGAGTGAGAGAGAGGTGATTGGGAAGGTGAGAAGTCTGAAAGGATCGAGAGAGATCGAGGAGAAATTAGAGAAATGTCGCACGGACCCTATTTATAGGAATTCTAGTTTCTCAATGGATCGAGAGGTGTCGAGAATTAAAACGTGAGAAATAGCTATCAAGGAGCTATCGAATAGCTATCGAGAGGTTTCCATAGCAAATAAACTTCGATGGATCAAGAAACTATCGAGCATCTAAAAACTTCCTCGATGGATCGAGTAGCTATTGAGCAGCTATCGAGATTGAATCTCAAGAATCTCGATGGATTGAGATTACAATAACAGCTATCGAGAAAGAAAGCTGAAAAGGCTCGATAGATAGCCTAGTTGTCGAGAGGTATCGAGGAGCTGTCAAGATTGCTTAAAAGCAGTTTTTAAAAGAAGAGAAAAACACATACATGAATGCAATCAAACATGCTACTCAACAAAAGATCTAAACAACATTTTAAGCTCTCAAAAACATCTCTCATCAAAAAAAATGTCAAGCATTTAGATCCAAAACACACACACTAAAAAATTCTAACCAATTTTGTATTTCAAAAACAAGTTAAGATAGTTTAGTGAGCATATATTAACACATGTATTCCTTATGATGGCTAAATCACATTGTACCTACACATGTATCAAGAGTAGCAAAGAATATTGCGTTTTGTGTGTGATAGACATCGTAAGATTGCATAAGTGTCTACATGTTATGACGATTTGAGATATACGAAAATCACTTTAACTCACACACAATCATAACTGTTTGATGGGGACTATCATCTTCGAAGTACATCTTATAACTCCCATATCTCCTAAAAGACACGCTTGCAATCATATATAAAGTATTTTGATTCTTTTTGCTTTTATATTTTTTTCTTTGCAAATTTTTCTTTTAAGCAAACCATGCATGGGCATATAAGAAAGAGAAAAGAAATACCCAATGATGTTAAGCTTATTGACATTGCACTTTTGTTATGCCGAAGTATACAGATGTCATTTCATGATTAGCAGGCAACAATGGTTAGATGGTTATTTAAGCCTTTCTCTTAGGATTTTCTAGTCCTTTCCGTCAAAAAGAGTGATACGAGTGTAAAGTATAAGAGATTACTTAATCTTACTCATCACAAACATGAGCCACAAAGCTCACTTGCTTAGTTGTGCATAGAAATGCTCATCTAAGCTACAAAAGATACAAAGTTTAGAAAACTTTGTTTCAGTGACCATCCAAGGTACACAAGTACCAATGTACACAAAAACACACTGTTTTTGTATTTTTCTGATTTTTCAATTTTTATTTTTATTTTTATGAAAAACAAAATAAAGTAAAACTGAAAAATAAACAAACAAAAACATGTTGAACAAAGCAAAGCATAAAACTAGACTAACTCAAAACATGAAAGCAAAACACACAAGTAATGTGAAAGCAAAAAATGACTAAATCACTTGCAGCTTTTTTCCTTCCACACCTTGGAAGAACCTTTCCGTTTTGCAAACCCTTGATCTGGTGGTAAGGGGGAAGAATTGAAACCGTTCAAGTTCAACAAGAACATGAGGGCTTTGAGAAGATCTCCAAGAGGAGCAAAGGAGGATGGAAACTGATTATGGTTTCCTTATGAGATCATATTGTTGCTCTGTTGAGTGGCTAACCACTTGTAGCAATTAGGTCAAGTATGTCCAACTGCTCCACAATGATGATAGAGATGCTGCTTCTTCTATTTAGGCTTTTAAGTGTTTCCCTTCTTAGCCCTAAGGTTTTTAGTCTCTTTCTTATCCTGCTTAAGGGGTGCTCTTAAAATAGATTTACCCTTGTCTATGTTCTCACTAGCTAACACATTTTTCACATTATTGTTTTCAGATTCAACATTATTAGTAGAAGAAACAAAAACAGTAGTACTAGTAAAAGCAATACTAGGAGAAGAGAAATCATACCCTAAACCGATTCGATCATAAGCAAATTTCTGAAAACTGAGCATCTCATCAAGCTTTGCACTTGAAGTCTTTTCCAACTGAGCTCTGACTTGGAACAATTCTGCCTCAAGTTTCTTGGCCTTCTCAGTTGTTCTCAAATCGCAGTGCTCCAATGGTCTGATTGGCTTCATCAACCTTTGTGGAAAGCTCTTCTCGATCGAGTTCCAAATCACTCAGCTTCTTGGTGGCCAGCCTATATAGTTTCTCATGCTTCTCAGAAAACTTATACAACTTTTCATAGGTTGTATGGATATCATCTTGATCATCCATTTTCTCAAACTTAGAGTCCACCAAGTCCTCTTTATCATCCACATCTTCAACAATCCCCTTAATAGGATTTACAGTGGCAGTGAAGGCATTTAGGATTCCATCATCCTCAGGCTCGGTGTCGCTCAACATAGCAGCAAGTGCCTTGCTCTTCCTAATGGTCTTGAAATACGTAGGAAACTCTTGTTTCATGTGATCGAAGCCTTGACACCCAAAGCATTTTGGTTCTAAGGGAACAATGTACTGACCGCCATCCCCAGCATCCTTCTTTCCTTTGTCCTAGTTCTTGAACTGAGATGAGCTGGATTGATTACGATCTTTGTCAAATCCTTTAGCATTGGCATTCTTCATAAACTATTTGAATTGCTGAGTGATATAGGATTTCATCTTAGAATCTTCTTCATCTAAAGACTTATTAGTGTCACTGCTCTTGCCCTTCAATGCCATGCTCTTTCCTTTACTAGATTTTCCTATCCTTGTCAAACTCAACTCATAGGTCTACAGATTGCCAACCAGCTCTGTCAAAGGAATTTTGTCAATATTCTTTGATTCCTTAATCGCGGTGATCTTGGGATGAAATCTCTTGGGTAGAGATTTGAGCACTTTTCTAACAATCTTGAGTTCGGGAATGGTTTGCCTAAGATTAAAGGCTGAGTTCACTATGTCCTTGAGCTTGGCATAGAACTAATCAAATGACTCATCCTCCTTCATCCTAATCTCTTCAAAGCTCATGGTAAGCCTCTAAAGCTTTGAATCCTTAACAGTCGTGGTTCCTTCATAGGTTTCATAGGTTGTCTAGAGGATGGTCCATGCTTCCTTCACAGTTTTAGTATAGGATATCTTCTTGAACTCTTCATTTGTGACCGCACTGAATAACGCATGCCCTGCTGTCATAATTTGCTGCCATGACCTTAGCATCATTCTAATCGGCCGATGCTTCCTTTGGCTTGGTCTAGCCTATCTCCACAGCTTGCCACACTTTCTCATCTAAAGACAACAAGAAAGCTCTCAGGCATACTTTCCAGTATGCATAGTTAATGCCATCAAATAAAGGAGGTATAATAAGAGACTGTCCTCTATCCATGAAAAACAAGGGTTAATAGATCACACAACAAAGATTAACCCTAATCAGAATGTGCCCGCTTTGATACCACTTGATAAGCTAAGAATGTATTAACCCCTTATGATGAATTAACAAATTAATTAGCTAAGTTAATTAATTAATTCAATTAGTATGCAATAAGCGCGATAGCACAAACAAATCACCAACTAAGTTAAAATGCAGTGAAAAATAAATTGACACAGTGATTTGTTTACAAATGGGAAAAACCTACACGGTAAAAACCCTACTGAGTGATTTTAAGGTCACCACTCCCAAGAATCTACTATTACCACAACAAGCAGTTACAAGTAAAGGAATCCCAGTACCTTATACCAACCTACAGTTGAACCCTTACCCCAATACCTAATTGGACTTGTTCTGTAGTGACAATCTCTCATTTTCAATGCATGGCTCCTAGTACGTGACTAACCAATTCGATGCGTGGCACCAGTACGCGGCTTGCTCACCAACTTGAGAAAGATGTTGGCTGCAAAGTTCTTCAATTTATCAACACGATGAAGATCACGAAGCTCCTTGGTTACAAAATCCTATAGTGTACAAATACAGCAGCTTCTTGAATAGAATGATGAACTAGGGCATTGATGGAAAAATACATGTTTGTATCGCATACAACACATACACAGCAAAAAATTAACAGATCTACTTCATTCGCAATTGATAACATGTACTATGTAAATTTCAGAATTCAAGAATAAGAGTGTACCTTGGTGTGGTGAATTTCAAAACCAAAGATCAGAAGTTCTTGAGAACACTTTTAATCTTCACTCCAATTTCACTTGTGCCCAAGAAGTGTGGTCTCTCAATCAATTACTATGAATTTGTTCAAAGGAGAATGAGAGAGTGTCCAACACTCACATACATACCATTTCATGTTCTTATTAATTCTATTTGTTTCTCTCCTTATAACTGATTATCTAATTGGGTTAGCCTTTTAGGCTTTCTAATTGGGCTTTAGTATGTGGCTTGGACTGGGACCAAAAGGAAACAAATAAGACACTAGCTCCTACGAGCCTTGAGCTTTTCTGTCAACTCTTGACAAGTCCAAAGTTACCATTAATTGTCTCAAATGAATATTTTATATCTCCATTAAGAGACTATGAATTCCATCTTGAGAATATATGTTCCATCAACACTAAATGTGGTTGCACAATACATTGAGATTTTGACCATTACTTTAAATCTCACTCCTAATATATCAAAGTAATATACACTTCATGATCAAGTCCATTATTCTCTCAAGATTAAGAGTTCATGTAAGAAGAAGTCATGAGATTTATTATTCAATTAATAGTCATTAGGAGAATAATAAATCTCACAGCGGTCCAGTTCAATATATCTTAACTCTTAAAACATATCAACATATCAACTAAATGTCTCCACTTCCATGATCAAGACAAATCATCTTAGTTGATATGTTATTGTCTTTGCAGATGAAATGACCAATTTCATCACTGACTAAGAACTAAAATTCTGAGTTTTCAAAGAACTTGTGGTTTATATCTTCCATGACTTTTCACATAAATCACATACTATGCATCTAATGGACTATATGATAATGTCGAATATTCATGTTACCATTATTTTAGATAATAATAAAACAACTTTATCAATCACAATATTAAGTCATACTTAATATCATACGTAGCATCATACAATAGGATTTAAGGACACTAATCCTAACAGGCATATGTCTCCGGTTCACAATTATGCTTGTGAAAAACTTTTGCATTGAGGTGCATTGGCTATGATGGTCCTTAAAACAATCCTTATATATGTTTAGGGTTGTGTGAAAAGAAAGCCCAACATCTATTCACGGATTAGAATGAAATCAACTCTGAAAAACTGATTTTCATAAACCTCGACAGATACCCTATCTATCAAGAAGCTGTCGAGCATCGGGCTTAAACAGCCTTTTAAACCTTGATAGATACTAGCTCTCGAGCTTTAAATCCAACACTTCTTTATTTGATTTTTGGACAAACTTGCATGGCTTTAACACTTGAACTTAAAACCTTGTTCCTTTAAGCATTAAACACATCCTAGATATACCCAATTACAAGTAAAGTGCGTTTTGTCAAAGGATTAGCCAATTCTGTATTGACATATGTTCCTAACATGAATCACATATGTCCTAACAGCTGTTTTTCCTCAAGAGGAGCATCTAATGATGGAAAGATAGGACAAGGATGAGTGAGCACATATTTGTGTTCTTTAGTAGTAAGAACAATGTCCAAATTTTTTTTCCAGTCAACATAATTGGATCTAGTCAGTTTGTTTTGATTAAGAATAGTAACAAGTGGGCTAAATGCTGCCATGATCAAATCTGAAAACAATAAACATGAATATAATAAGTAAACTGGACATTATCAATTTAGCATATAAACATATAGTATGGAATCTTAATAAAACCATAATATAAAATATGCAACGACAACCCAATCCCATGTTTAAAATTCCTTGGTAGCAAGTAAATTTTAAACACTATGACTGATTGGGAACTATTCTCATTTTTAGTGCTATCATGATAACTCTTATCAAACACTAATAACATGCCGTATTTCCAGTAGCCTCTAAGTAATAATGACATAGCTCCAAAGGGAGATTAACATTAAACTTAGTCTAGTGTATACCATTGCCTGAAATCTATATGTGTCATTAAGTAACACCACAATAGCGTGGTCGTTCTTAATGTAAAAACACATATCATCCATCATTAAGATGTTTAATCTGTAGTACCACGAATTAAACACCCTCCAAAGGGAGCAAGGCATATACGCCAAGGCAAGGTGCTTAATCATACTACTATAAAACCGACAATAGAGGCTGTGAGATCCAACCCTTGTATCTCTTTCCCACTAGATGATTTTAAAAAGAAAGGATTTTAATTATAAAACATGTGTAATCTAATTACATACTACCTTGCACTTTATCCATTTGAAAACACTTAGAAAAATTCAAAATTCTCAGTTTTCGATCGATTCAATGTATATCTTGATCAGTCAAAAAAATAGAAAAACTGTCACAAAACAATCTACCTGGCTTGATTGATACTCAATTGCTTCTCGATCGATTAAAAAAGAATATTTGATCGATCGACTAGCAATCGAATATCAATTGAATCAAACAGATTGGTCACTGTTTCACTTGATCGATAGAAAGCAATTTTCAATCGATTGAATCTCATGAAACTTGAATTTTCCAGAATTTTTCTTGAGCAGTTTTCAACAGTATTTCATGAACAAACAACCATCATATGAACATAATAGACTAAGATTGACATCAAAACTAAATTCCATTGATGCTATAGCATTAAAGTTCAATTTAACATACTTAATATCAAACTTACACAACATCGTAACATCAATATCAGTTTTCATCAAACAATAATTTCAACAGCAATGCAGAAAATTAAGTGTATAATCTTCTAACAACATGAAATTATTATCTCTAATTCCAAAACTCACAAAAACATGTTATACAGATTCAAAATTGAAGACCGCTTTGATACCAATTGTTGGAAAAACACATGTTCGTATCGTATACAAAACATACGTAGCGAAAAATTAACAGATCTACTTCATTTGCAATTGATAGCATGTACTATGTAAATTTTAGAATATAAGAATAAGAAATTGTACCTTGGTGCGGTGAAATTCAAAACCAAAGATTAGAAATACTTAGGAACAAGTGTGGTCTCTCAATCAGTTTATATGTCTGTGTTCAAGGGAGAATAAGAGAATGTCCAACACTCACATACAAAACTATTTCATTCTCTTACAAAATTCTGTATGTTTCTCTCCTTATAACTGATTATCTAATTGGGCTAGCCTTTTGGGCCATTCCAATTGAGCTTTAGTATGTGGCTTGAAGTGAGACCAAAAGGGAACAAATAAGACACTAGCTCCAATGGGCCTTGAGCTTTTCTGTCAACTCTTGACAAGTCCAAAGTTACCATTAATTATATTTAATACCACTATATAAATATAATTGCACTCTAGGCCTTATTAATAAATTATATCCCAACACTTTATTGTACAAGCAACCCCTTCATAAAATATTCATACTAATACAAAGTCATAAATTTAGACTGCCACATTGAATTATACTACATCTTAATCCTTGAGTACTCGGTTTAATCCTTTAAGTTATTCATCATATATTTATGAAATCCAATTTCATAAATATATACTTTAGTAACTCCTTACTAAAATCGTTAAGCCTAACACTCTGAATAACCAAACCTATTAAACTTATCTCAAGGGAATACTTTATACCTCTATTAATAGATTATGAATTCCATCTTGAAAATATATGTTCCATCAACACTAAATGTAGCTGCCCAACATATTGAGATTTTGATCGTGTCTTTAGATCTCACTCCTAATATATCAAAGCAACCTACACTTCATGATCAGGTCCATTATTTCCTCAAGATTAAGAGTTCATGCAAAAAGAAGTCTTGAGATTTATTATTCATTTGACAGTCGTTAAGAGAACAATAAATCTCACAGCGGTCCAGTTCAATATGTCTTAGCTCTTAAAACATATCAACATATCAACTAGAAGTCTCCACTTCCATGATCAAGACAAATCATCTTAGTTTATATGTTATAGCCTTCGCAGATGAAATGCCCAATTTCATCACCGACTATGAACTAAAATTCCGAGTTTATAAAGAACTTGTGATTTATATCTTCTGTGACTAAATCACATACTATGCATCTCATGAACTATATGATAATGTCCAAATATTCATGTTACCATTATTTTAGATAATAGTAAAACAACTTTATAAATTACAAGATTAAGTCATACATAATGTCATATATAATGTCATACATAATATCATACATAGCATCATACAATAGGATTTAAGGGCATTAATCCTAACAATGTTTGCTTGCCCCTCCGTGTGCTTAGCATGTTTGTTTGCCCTCATTTGGCCCTTTTGTTAGTATGTTCTTTGCATGCTTTCTATCTCTCTTTCTATCTTCTTTGCTTCTTTCTTGGCTTGTCTACTAGCTCGTTTCCTTGTTTATTGCATGTACACGCATGGAGCAAAGGACGCTTGGAGAGAAGGCAGGACCTCCTAGGTGCAAGAGAAAAGGGCAAAGACGCAATCATGAAGGTGCAAGCCCAAAAAGGGCAATGTTCAGTAGATTAGAGGCCCAGCCTCCTCGAGCGGTTATATCTTTCTACCCCCCCCCCCCCCCATAGCCTCTTCTCTTAAGCATTGTATTAGGCTTATCCTTCATGTTCCATTCTTAGGCCACATTCCTAGGGGTATGGAAATGTCTGATTTATCTATCCTGCATCTTGTTAGGCCATACCCTAGGGATGTAGGCATGTATCTCTTATCTTTCCCGCACCTTGCTTTGGGCTGTGTTCCTTGGGTGTGGCAATGTCTAATTTACTTTTCATGTACCTTGTTGGGCCACACCCAAGGGACGTAGGCATATGCCTGCTTTACCTTTCTACTCTATATGATATCATTGTGCATGATGTGTGTGTGTGTGCGCGCACTTACGCATGTGTGAGTGATTGTGCACTTTGTATGACAGACTCTCATGGTTATGCGAGCAACCTTCACTGACCACAAGCACTCCTGACCTTGTAGTATAGGTATGTACTCAAGGCATTTGCTGTAGGTGCATATTCATGCTATACTGTGTTCACGTTCATTGTGGTGTGATTGTCCTGATCCATGTCACTTGAGTGACATTGGTTCTCCATGTATGCAACGCACATCAACATGCTTGATGCTTTGAAGGTCTTCGGCTCGTCTTAGTACGAGCATGTTGATACACGTCGTTTACATAGACACGAAACCCTATTGGTGTGCCATAGCGCATCAAACGCAAAATTCTGCCAGATTTTCACAGTGAAAATGAGGCACCTCTGTTGCTGTATTCTCACAACGAAGGCTTGGTGAGAATAGCGTTTTATGTGCTATGATGCACCTAAGGCAAAGTGCCGAAATGCTGCCAAATTTTTGCAATGGAAATTTGGCACCAAATCCTGAATGCACTAGGCAAACGTCGATTGAGACCATACCCATTCCAAAACCAAACTTCTAAACTCAAGAATCAAGAATTTTTTCCATCCATATTAGATTAGAAAAATGACCTCTTTCTTAGCCTAAGATCGGTAATAAAATCAAATAAAGTCAGGTGACCGATCACACCTTAGAAAAACCCAATGTTTGGTGGCAACTTCACTTACCTTTGGTAATCCCCTAAAATTGACCTAAATTCCAGTCAAGTATTAGGGGTAAAACGACCCTCCTTCACACGAAAAAGAAAGCACCCGAGCTCCTCGAGCTTGCTAACGGGCTCACACGAGCGTTACCAAGATGGGTGGTCGAAGGGCACGCCGCAAGGTGTGGCATAGACACTCACCTTTTTTAAAATTTTCTAGCAATCCTCTTTTGATATCCTTGTGTAAGGTATTATGCCCTAGCTCTCTTCTCATCTATCAAAGCCAATTGCTCATATCTTTGTTTCATCCAATCTTCCTCTGAGACCTTGATTTCTTTTAGCACTCTCAAAGACTGTATCTCTACCTTAATGAGAAGTACCGTTTCACTACCATAGACCATAGAGTAAGGGTTGCCCCAGTCGATGCACGAATAGAAGTTCTATAACCCCATAAGGCAAATTAGAGTTTCTTGGCCCAATCCTTGTATGTCACTACCATCTTGGCTAGGATGTTCTTTATGTTCTTATTGGCTACTTCTACAACCATTGGTTTGTGGCCGATATGGTGAAGACTTGTGACGCTCAATGTTGTATAGTTTCATGATCTTTCTAACCTCCCTTTCAAAGTGGGAACCATTATTGGAGATAATCTCTTAAGGTACCCCATACCGACAAATGATGTTATTCTCTATGAATGTAGCCACACTCATGGCTTTCAGTACGGAGTAGGGGGCCACTTCCACCCACTTGGTGAAGTAATTAATTGCCACTAGGATGTATTCGTGTCCATTCAAGGTCTTAAGGGTTATTCTTCCAATCACATCTATGCCCCAGACAGAGAAAGGCCATAGAGAGGTCATGCTGTATATGTGGCACGTGATTCAAATTTGCATGTGTTTGACAATCGTGGGAAATCTTCACAAAGTCTACACAATCGATCTCCATCATGTTCCAATAGTACCCTATTCTCCAGATCTTCTGGGCTAACATTTTTCCATTCATGTGAGGACCAGAAATCCCTTGATGGACCTTCTCAGCGTCTTCTCTCTTTTAGATAAAAAAGATATATGCCATCGTAGGATCTCCTAAAAAACTGACCTCCGCATAAAATGTATTGCATTGCCATCATCCTAATCGAATGACGCTCTCTCTTGTCGGCACCATCCGAATATACCTCCAATTCCAAAAATTTCATAATATCATAATACCTACCACTTTTATAACCAAGACTGAAGCTTTGGCCCTCTCTTTGTGTACCATCCCATAACTTTGTTCAATCTCTAAGGGTCATGTCCATACTTCTTCAAGTATTTCAACTGTTGGGATTTGTGCCCTAGAATCCGATTGTATGATGCTATGTATTATATTATGTATGACATTATGTATGACATGATGTATGACTTAATATTGTAATTAATAAAGTTGTTTTATTATTATCTGAAATAATGGTAACATGAATATTTGGACATTATCATATAGTCCATGAGATGTATAGTATGTAATTTATGTGATTTAGTCACAGAAGATATAAGTCACAAGTTCTTTGTAAACTCAGAATTTGGTTCGTAGTCGGTGATGAAATTGGGCATTTCATCTGCGAAAACTATAACATATTAACTAAGATGATTTGTCTTGATCATGGAAGTGGTGACTTCTAGTTGATATGTTGATATGTTTTAAGAGTTAAGATATATTGAACTGGACTGCTGTGAGATTTATTATTCTCCTAATGACTGTCAATTGAATAATAAATCTCACGACTTATATTTGCATGAATTCTTAATCCTGAGAGAATAATGGACCTGATCATGAAATGTAGGTTGCTTTGATAGGAGTGAGATCTAAAGTAACGGTCAAAACCTTAGTATGTTGGGCAGCCACATTTAGTGTTGATGGAACATATATTTTCAAGATGGAATTCATGGTCTCTTAACGAAGATACAAAATATTCCCTTGAGATAAGTTTAATGGGTTTATTATTCAGAGAGTTAGGCCTAACCACTTTGGTAAGAAATTACTAAAGTATATATTTATGAAATTGGATTTCATAAATATATGATGAATAACTTAAAAAGATTACACCGGGTACTCAAGGATTAAGATGTAGTAATCTTCAAAGTGGCAGTCTATATTCATGACTTTGAATTACTACGAATATTTTATGAAGGGGTTGCATGTATAATAAAGTCTTGGGATATAATTTATTAATAAGGCCTAAAGTGCAATTATATTTATATAGTGGTATTAAATATAATTAATGGTAACTTTGGACTTGTCAAGAGTTGACAGAAAAGCCCAAAGCCCATTGGAGCTAGTGTCTTATTGGTCCCTTTTGGTCCCACTCCAAGCCACACACTAAAGCCCAATTGGAAAGGCCCAATAGGCCAGCCCAATTAGATAATCAGTTAGTTATAAAGGGAGAAACATACAGAATTTTTTCATTAGAAAAAAGAGAGACACCATTGTGAAATGGTGTGTATGTGTGAGTGAAGCCACTCATTATTCTCCCTTAAAAACTGATTGAGAGACCACACTTCTTGGGCGTAAAGTGGAATTAGAGTGAAGATTAAAAGTGTTCCCAAGTACTTCTAATCTTTTGTTTTGAATTTCACTACACCAAGGTACGCAATCTTGTTCTTAAATTCTGAAATTTACATAATGCAAGTTATCAATCATGAATAAAATAGATCCATGTTTATTGCTTCCGCTGTGTGTTTTGTATGAGATACAAAACCAGATTTTTCCAACATCAACCATGGAAGCTAAAGTAGCCAAGGCATCTACAAAATGATTTTGAGCTCTAGGGATGACTGTATATTCAATCTTGTCAAAGGTTTTGGTCAAATCCTCTAAATATTGCTGATAGGGCTTTAAGTGCTCTTCTTTCACTTTCCACAACCTTTGTGCTTAAGCTATAACCAAAGTCGAATCTCCAAAGACCTCAGCCTCTTTCACCCTCAATTCTCGAAAAGCTTCCATTCCGGCGATACAAGCCCCATATTCTACTATGTTATTGGTTGCCTTAAAGTTCAACTTAACTGCCAAAGGTATGTGAGATCCTTCGGGAGTGATCAAGAGTATTCCTATCCCATTCCCATATTGGCTCACAGCTCCATCGAAATACATCTTCTATGCGCCTAGCTCAATGTTCAAAATATCCTCATCTGGAAAATCTTCTCTACTATCTTCTCCTTTCATGGGGTTCTTGACACAAAAATCTGATACGATACTCCCTTTGATAGTTTTCCTTGCCACATACTTCAAATCAAATTTTGCTAATAGGATCAACCATCTTAATAGTCTTCCACTCAAAGCGGGTTTCTCAAAAAAGTACTTAAATGGATTCATCCAGGCTACTACCCATATCTAGAAAGGTAGGATACTGTGCCTCAACTTCTATACGGTCCACACGAGAACAAAGCATGATTTTTCTATGGGTGTGTATCTAGTCTCATAATCATGGAACCTTTCACTCAAATAGCACATGGCTCTCTCATTCTTATCATCGTCTTCTTATGCAAGCATGCTTCCAACTACATCTTCTATGATAAAGAGATATAAGAGTAATGACTTTCCATGCATCAGGGGTATCAAGATAAGTGGATGGAGGAGATATTTTTTTATGAGCTCAAAAGCTTTCTAACATTCATCATTCCATTCATGAGGTTCATTCTTTCTTAGGAGCTTGAACATGGGCTCACAAGTGGAAGTCTAAGAATCCTCTTATCTCTTTCTCGCTCCTGGGTGGAGGAATCTCTAATATGGCTTTGAGCTTTGATGGGTTAACTTCTATCCCTCTATCACTTACCAAGAAACCTAACAACTTCCCCGCGATTACCCCAAATGTGCATTTTTGCAAGTCCAATCTCAATCTATATTCCTTGATCCTCTCGAAGAACTTCCTTAAGTTAATGATGTGGCCCTCTCTCTCCTTCGATTTCACAATCATATCATCAACATACACTTCTACCTCATTGTTCATCATATCAAGAAACAAGGCTGTGGCCATTCTTTGATAAGTTACACCCGCATTCTTGAGTCCGAATGGCATCATGGTGTAATAATAAATTCCCTATTCTATGGTAAAGGTAGTCTTGTTCATATCCTTAGGAGCCATCTTGATTTGGTTATATCCCGAGAAACCATCCATGAAAGACATCAAGGCATTACACACTACGTTATCAATTAAAACATCTATGTGTGGAAGAAGGAAGTCATCCTTAGGGCAAGCCTTGTTCAAATCCCAAAAATCCACACACATTCTTACTTTCCCATCTTTCATGGGTACGGGTATAACATTGGCTATCCATTTGACTTAGTGTACGAGTTTGATGAACCCTACTTTCAATTTCCTGGTGACATTTTCTTTGATCTTTAGAAGTCATTCGGTTCTCATTTGCCTCAACTTTTGCTTAACGGGTACCATGTGAGCATGAGTATTGATGTGGTGTTGAGCTATCTCAGGATCAATACCAAGCATATCTTCGTAGGACCATGCAAACACTTCTTGAAATTCTGTGAGCAATTCTTTAAGATCTTTTCTTTCTTTTTCATTTAAGGTTAAGCCAATTTTCATTAAGCGTGGATTCTCATCATTGTCCAAATTAAGAGTTTCAAAAGTTGGTCCACAGGTTCAATTTTCTTCTCCAATTACTTATTAATTTCATTTTCAAATTCAGTAGAATCATTTAAGTGCAGAATTTCAATATTATGGGACACATAAAAATAAGTCAAATAAGAATTCATCTTATTAAAAATGTTGAAAAGTACATTGGGGCTCGCATTACAAACTTTCTTTCCCACGTTCCCAAAGAACCCCACCCAAGTCCAATTATTAAGGTTCTCTATAGCAAGCACAATGAAGGATCACTTTGCTCCTCATTGGTGATGGCAAACACATCCCCCTCCATCTTCAGCATGGTCTCATTGCTTCAGCATCCATGTAGTCTACCCAGACGACTTCCTCTTGAACTTCCTTGATTACCATTGTAGGCTTCTCCATGAAAGTAAGCTTCTTATTAAAGAATATCTCCCAACTAGGATACACTTTTCCATCTATAAGGTTGAACTTAATCAACCATCTTGTTGGCTTTATTCCGTACCAAATTACTTGTATTTTAGCAATTAGTAACCTTGTATTTAGGTGGGATTCTTGTAAGGGTAGTGTGTGAGAGAGTGTGAAGAAATGCTCAAGATTATGCAAAGATGCAGAGATTCGCGGCTAGGACTCGCGAGTGACTTGCAACTGGCAAGTCGCCAACTGCAGCACACGTGTGAAGCATGCAAGGGAGCTGAAGAGTCACGCCAGCTATTGCACTACAAGACAAAAGTCCCAGGCTGGCTAGGTCGTTAGCTCACAGCTTGGACTCGTGACTCAGTCCAGTTACGAGGCCAAGTCGCCAGACCAACCCGTTTAGGAAAAACCAACTATTCGCATTCCAAACACACACCACTATATATAGACCCTTATTCCCACGAAATGTAGAGAGCTTCTAGAGAGAATTTTGAGAGAGAAACCCTAGAGAAAAACAAGATTGATTCATCCAGAATCTTCACCTAAGAAACTCTTCAAATTCCTCTACTCTCTTCCTCTCCATTGATACATCCTTGAGAGGTTTTTGGCCAAATCCTTTTCTCACCATACCCATATATGTGAGAAGGTTTATTTGGTGCTTTGGGAAGCAGTTTGGAAGGGACCAATTCATATTGGTTGATGATATAGGCTATAGCGGAATTCGGTAAGCTAGAAAAGAAAAAGGTTCGGTGCAACCTCATTGGAGCAAGAAGCTTGAGGGCTTAGGTACATCGGGTAGATTAGGCTTGGAGGGTCTATTGCTGTTCATGTATCTCAACTACATTTTCTAGTGGATTATTGACCGCTTGGAGGGCGGCGGAGAGGTTTTACGCCGAGGGCTTTGGTTTACTCTTCGATAACACATCGAGTGTTGTCCTTGTGTTTGCATCTCTCTTCCCTTTATCTTTACGATTTAATTACTACTGTGATTGTGATTATTTATAGTTTAGATTGTTTATCAATTCGGTTATTAGCTTATGTTCATGTTCCGCACATTTATTGTTTGACATTAAGCTTGAATTGATAATTTTGTAATTAGGGTCTGAACGTTCAAGGGTGTTTTATACACATTTTGAACATTCATTTGGTATCAGAGCGGGTGCACTCTTTGTGGTTTTATTACCTTAGTGCGATCCTTGACCCCATATTGAGATGGATAGGTCTCAATCTCTTAATGTACCACCATTTTTTTATGGTAATAATTATGATTTTTGGAAAGTCCGAATGAGGGCGTTTTTGTGTTCTATTGATGATGCTATGTGGGATGCAGTTGAAGTTGGTTGGACTAGGCCAAAGGCTGCCAAATCCACTTAGGATAAGGCAGCTCTTGCGGCTGCTAATGCTAATAGTAAAGCCTTGAATGTTATTTTCTATGGTGTCTCTTTAGAAGAATTTCACAAGATTTCACATATTACTATTGCTAAGGAAGCATGAGAAATTCTGGAGACAACTTATGAAGGAACAAAGAAAGTGAAAGACACTAAGCTACAGATGTTGACCATTCGCTTTGAGGAGCTAAAAATGAGTGAGGATGAGTCTTTTGACTCTTTTTACAGTAAGCTGAACGAGGTGGTCGTCAGCAAATTCAATTTGGGAGAAAAGACGGAGGATTCTAAAGTAGTAAGGAAGATCCTTCGGTCACTGCCGGAAAGCTTCCGTGCCAAAGTGACGGCTGTTGAAGAGAGAAAAGATCTTGACGACATTAAAGTCCAAGAGTTGATTGGCTCATTGTAGACATATGAATTGTCGCTGCCCACGCAGAGGAATATTATCTGTTTGTTTGTTTTTGTTTCAAATGTTTTTACATTGTTGTTTTTGATCAATCTCCTTCTTACTTTTGTGTCAAAATCCAAAAATACATAAAAAGTAGAAAATCCAAAAGTTTGATCGACTTTGTTGAGTTTTGTCTTAAAGCATGTTTTACCTTGTACCTTTGTACTAATGGCTTTATGCATCTACGAGATTAGCTTGTTTTCAATGCACTCATATCATTGTGGGAGAAATTTTGAAATCTATGTGACTGTTGTAAATAGATCTTCAACCTTGTCATGAATGATTAGTGAATGGTTTTGTTGATCTTGAGACATGCATAGACTTATGCTTATATATCTTCCCACTCTTTATTTTTCTATTTTGCTTAAAAGAGTTCACAAAATGTAAATCTCCAAATGAAAAGAGATATTGAGCTGCAAAAGCCTATCGCACATACTAGTATTTGAGTAGGAAAAAGGGAAAGCGACCAAAAAAATAATGTATGATGCCCAAAAAGCCAAAGGCTAACTCATCAATTGAAATATCCAAAATTTCAGGCATCGATCTCACAATGAGATGTATGAATTCAAAAATATCAAATGATATGATGGAGCCAAATGAAAAGCTTCAAAGTTATGTAATTAAGTTTTTGTGAGAGGCCATATATGCTTATTTCTATAATTGAGATGGGTTGCATTATCTAGTGCTAATTGTGTATGTCTTGGTTGAATTGATCATTGAAGCTTCACATTAGACTAAGGACTATCTCATCCTTGATATCCACACACATCACATAAGTCTATGTTTAATGAATGTCATATTCATTTGTGTGATTGTACTTGATTAAATGTGTTTTCACATGCTCAATCCTTGTTGATTAAATATAAAAAGATTTTTGAGTGTTTTTAGTTGTTTTTTGGAAAGTATTTTGTTTTTACAAAAATGTCAAAATTTCAAAAACAGTTTTGCCCTGTTTTGGTGACTCAGTCGTAGGTTGGCCTAGTCGCATGTCCCAGTCGCGAGCCCACTTCGAGATTTTTCGCGGCTCACTGGCGGGTTAATGTCCCAGTCGTGAAAAATACTTAGAATATTTTTCAAAATCTGAATTTTTATGATTCTCGCGGCTTATTGTGGAAACTTGTTTGCGGGTGGAAGGTCCAGTCATAAGGGATACACAGAGATTTTTGCGGCTCACCTCGCGATTTTCTCGCGGGTAGACCTTCCAGTCGTGAAAAACACTTAGAAAAATTTTCCAAATTTTCCTTTTAAGTGTTCTAGCAGCTGGCCCTAGCGGCTTAGATGCGACTTGTTATAGTCACGAAAAACGCATGTTTTGCGTTTTAAAGTTAGTTTTTAAAATTTTTCAGTTTTTCCCTCGAATTTTTGTGACTGTTCATTGTCTTCCCCATTTTCACTCTCTCAAACTCACCATGTCACTCTTCGAAAAACCTCCATTTTTACACCTTTTCTACTCCTATCTTCAAGAAAAAGGTATGGGTTTTCTCTTTCTCACTTCATTCTTCATGATTTGAACATTATTTTCTTGGATCTATGAGTTGTGTTTTTTTTGAGTTTTGAGTGGATTCAGATATGGGTTGAGAATATTTTGTTGGGTTTGTTTAAATGGGTTTTGTTGCATTTAACAATCTAATGTTTGATATGCTCTTTCTCATTTTTGCTATTATGTATTGTGTTCCTTTGTTGATTCTGGATTCAATATTCATATCATACCCATTGTGTATTGTCTTAATGACATATGCTTAAGTGTTCAGAATTTGTTAAAGTTGGTTTCTTGCTGCATTTGTTTGACAGTTTGCTTGGTGCACATTTTCATTTGTGTTAATTATTAGGTCTTTTGGTGATCTTGTTGTGCTTGTACACACTGTCACATTGAGATTTTGGGTCATTTGTGTTAAATCCTCTATTCTATAGCAAGTTATATTAATCTCTGTTCCTCAATGTATTTCTAATTTGGTTCTAATGTGTTGAGTGTCTATCTATTGTGCTTTGTTCTTGTGGCCTCTTCTGCTTGTTTACAGATGACTCCCACACCTACAAAGAAGAAGACTCCGGCTAAGAAGGCTGACAAAAGGCTGAAAATGGACCATAACCTGTTTAGGTCTATTCAACACTTTAAGAGATACAGAGATTCCTTCTTGAAGGGAACCATAATACAGGAAAGGTTTGTAGATTTAGGGGATTTGAAGGACACTTTCATTCCAGAATGTTTTGAGGGCAGAGGATGGGATAAGTTGTTAAGTGGCCTAACTCTAGTTTGTGAACCTTTAATAAGAGAATTTTATGCAAATGCTATCATAAAAGAGGATAACCTAAATTGCTGGATCAGAGGACGTGAATTCACCCTAGATGCACATGATATTGATGAAGTCCTAGGGCTTAAGGGTTTAGAAGATTATGAATTCACAAATTACAAGGACAGGATGCTATCTATAGAAACTGTCTAGAATCGCATTGGTGGATAGAGAGAGGGGAGATGTCTCAACACTAATGCCTTCCCTGTTGACATGAGGTGTTTGACCACTATCATGATGTTTAATCTGTATCCAGTAAGGAAGCTAACTACAATTAACAATGCTAGAGCTATCTTCCTCGTGGAGCTCAAGGAGAAAACCTTCATTGATATCAACTCACACATATTTGACACAATTGTGGATGAGACTAGAACCACCTCTAGGCCCAAGCTGATTTTTCCAAGCCTACTCATGAGGATTTTCAGAGCAAAAGGTGTTGCAATCCCTTAAGATATCAGTCACATGACTCCACTCTCAGCCATTAACAAATAAACCATCACAAGGATACAAGTTCATCTTCCAGGTGATGAAGAGGAAGGTGACCAAGGAGAAGGTGATCTAATGGAAACTGAAGCAGAGGCTGCAGTACAGACATCCACACCTAGAAGTAGAGGCAAGAGAATCAGGGCTTCAACCTCATCAGTTGTACCTCCAGATGCATTTCAGATCATCCTGGAAAAGATTGATGGACTTAGAGAGTTCCAGAATGAGCATACTGACAAAATGGCAGCTATCCATGATTAGCTCAACATACTTTCAGCCAAGTTTGACAGCATTAACACCCAGCAGTGACCCTTTGGCCATTTCGGTCAAAAAGGAGAAGAATTTTTTGTGAGAAGCAGCTCTTGAGGGGGAGTACTATTCTGAGGGGGAGCAATCAAAGACAGTGTTTATATTGCTTAATTTGTTTATGTTTATGGTTATGGTATCATGTTTTGGATTATGCTGTGCTTTTATTATGGGTTTGATACTTTATGGTTATTGTTTTAGTAAACTCATAGAAACTCATGGATATGTTTTTCTTGTGAAACTTTGGTTTATTAATTCTTATGTTGTTATTCAGTTAGTTTTTATTTGTATGGTACTTTTGTAACCGTTTGCTTTTGTAAGCTTTTAGGTTTTTGTACCCATGCTTTGTAGCTAATGTACTTGTTGTTAAATGTCATGCATTTTCTTTAAGTACATCACTCTTGTGCTCTTGTAGGATTTTGTTCCTAGATGCATATATGTTTTATGCATTGGTTGAGTGTTAGACATGCAAATGATACTCTGCAAATGAGCTTATCAACTTGCATGTCCGGATGTTCATTCCTTGTGTGAATGAGTATTGTGATCACTATTATATAGTGATTGCTTGTTTGGTCAAGCTATGGTTTATTGATTTATCCCATTTTGCTTGATCGTATTATGCTTGCTTCATATGCATTACAAGTTTTTCTGCATACAGTGATCAAATTGTTTTGTTGTATTTCATGAGATGCTTGTTCGTATGATTCAAGAGCTTATCATATTCTAAAGTTAGGTGTGAGTGAGTTTTGTTCAACTGTTCCCAACTCACGCGTTAAGTCTAGAGTTTGTTGTAGGGTTTTGTCACGGAATAGCCAAAGGGGGAGATTGTAAGGTTGAATTTAATCAACCATCTTATTGGCTTTATTCCGTACCAAATTTGCTTGTATTTTAGCAATTAGTAACCCTGTATTTAAGTGGGATTCTTGTAAGGGTAGTGTGTAAGAGAGTGTGAAGAAATGCTTAAGATTGTGCAAGGATGCAGAGACTCGCGGCTAGGACTTACGAGTGACTCGCGACTGGCAAGTCACCAACTGCAACACACGTGTGAAGCATGCAAGGGAGCTAAAGAGTCACGCCAGCTGTTGCACTACAGGACAAAAGTCCCAGGCTGGCCAGGCCGTTAGCTCGCGGCTTAGACTCGCGACTCAGTCCAGTCGTGAGGCCAAGTCGCCAGACCACCTTGTTCGGGAAAAACTGACTCTTCACATTCTAAACACACACCACTATATATAGACCCTTATACCCACAAAATGTAGAGAGCTTCTAGAGAGAATTTTGAGAGAGAAACCCTAAAGAAAAACAAGATTGATTCATCCACAATCTTCACCTCAGAGACTTTTCAAATTCCTCTACTCTCTTCCTCTCCATTGATACATCCTTGAGAGATTCTTGGCCAAATTCTTTTCTCACCATACTCATATCTATGAAAAGGTTTATTTGGTGTTTTGGGAAGCAGTTTGGAAGGGACTAATTCATATTGGTTGATGTTATGGGCTATAGCGGAATTCAGAAAGCTAGAAAAGAAAAAGGTTTGGCGCAACCTCGTTGGAGCAAGAAGCTTGGAGGGCTTAGGTACATCGGGTAGATTAGGCTTGGAGGGGCTATTGCTATTCATGTATCCCAACTACATTTTCTAGTGGATTATTAATTGCTTGGAGGGCGGCAGAGAGGTTTTATGCCGAGGGCTTCGATTTCCTCTTCAATAACACATCGAGTGTTGTCCTTGTGTTTGCATCTCTCTTCCTTTTATCTTTACCATTTAATTATTGCTGTGATTGTGATTATTTATGGTTTAGATTGTTTATCAATTCAGTTATTAGCTTATATTCATGTTCCGCACATTTATTGTTTGACATTAAGCTTGAATTGATAATTTTGTAATTGGGGTCTGAACGTTCAAGGGTATTTTATACACATTTTGAACATTCACCATCCTTACCTACCCAAAGTTTAGGAAAGTCACAAAAAGGGAAGTCTACCCCTTCTTTCAAAAATTTTCCATTAAGGGTACCAACTTTCTTCTTGATTCCGTCACAACCTTCAAAGAATCCTAAACCTTACTTGGTTAATTAGTGAGTCATGAAATTGGGGAATTCAACCACCCATTTTCCTTCTTTTCTAAGACCTATACCAGGCATGTACTACAGGTTCTTTATCATTGCAATCACCTCATAGCTACAATATAGGAGTAAATCCATAGTATACCTTTCATCCTTCAATCCATAATCAGTCATACTCACAAATTTAAAACCACTCATTTGGAGCTCACTTCCTCCTTCCTTAAATCCATAAATTCACGCTAGGATCTTGTACGTTTTTAGACCCTTTAAACACAAACAGATTAACCTAGTTATTTAGCCAAGTGATTAATTTAGGTAAATTATTCAGATCTAGGTTAACACAAGTAAATCATATCATTGAAACAGTGCAGAAAAATAAATAACATAATGATATGATAACTCAGGAAAAACCAAACTGGTAAAAAACTTAGGGAGGATTTAACCTACCTATCCTCAAGGTAAAACAGATCCACTATGAAAGAATTGAAGTTTTACAATAGCGACTTAGACCACTAACATCCTATTGGTACCTCGAGTAGAAAACTTACTACCACGATCACGTGATAACTCCGAGTCCACGGACTACTTCATTCTTGGATTTACAGCAACCACAAGTACTCCTACTTGTGTTTATCTTTAAGCTCTTTATGCAGCAAATGAAGTGATCACCAAGCTCTCAACATCAATCTTGATTTTGATAACCCTAAGTATATATGAAGGCAAACACCTCTAGATCTCACAAAAGATTCATACACACAGCATAAACAATAACAATAAAATGTGGCTAGGGTTTTTCCTTTTATACTTAAGGAAAAACATAAAACCCTACACGTCATATGGGCTTGGGCTGAGTTGGGAAATTCTACAAAAATTTTCGATCGATCAAGCCTTGCAGATTTACATAATAAATCCTGCAATACACTCAATTCCAACTTTAGACATAAACACACTTTGAGGAGCCTAATTCTAGACTCTAAGTTTTGATCATCTTTTGCCAACATTACACATTAAAGTTTTAATACATTTAGATCCTAAATCCTTAGAATCTAACAAACTCCCCATTTGGCAATCCGTGACAAAACACATAATAAAATAAAATACTTAAAGTTACAAAAACTGCCCATTACAATAAATATTTCCCAAAAAAAAATAATTCAACCTAACTACTATCTATCAGTTGCAAATGTAGACAGCAGCACGACAGAATCAACCTGTATGTTCCTGTAACAATTAACAAACACATAAACGCATGTGTGGAAAATACAAGTAAACCAAAATAAATTCTTGACTTCAACATAAAATAAGAGACATATATCATGAATAATCTCATAAATATAAATCAATAATCAAAGTAGCACAATATGAAACAAGAAACAGAAATAAAAACATAATGTCTCCCCCTATCATATACAACTCATAAAAAATAAAGACATCAAAATAAATACATCATGAGCCAAAAAAAAAAAAAGTAAAATGTGAAGCACCTTGATACAATCTAAAGCTCCAAAACAACAAAAATCTCCCCCTATCTCCATCCATATGTACTCTCCCTTTTTGTGACGAATTGCCAAAGGGCAATCAAGACTCATCATCAAAAGGAGGTGGCAGAGGTGACCGTCTAAAACTCGCTAAATCAGCACATAAAGCCTGAAGCTTCGTGAGCATGTCCACCAAAAGCTGACCATGAGCCACCTGAACGGTCATAACAGTGTCCAACATACAACGAATGCTAGAATCATCTGAAGTAGAAGGTGAAGGAGCAGCAGAATAGTCGAATTAACATACGCATCAACAGCCGGATCACCTGAAGAAGGAGGAGGAGGAGGTGCAACACCCGAAAAAGACTCAACTCTAGGGCGTTTAGAGCTAGCTCGCATCTGAGCAGCTCTCTGCCTAAAAAAGGTGGCACCTATGGGAGCTATAACATGTATAGGCTCAAAAGCAAGAAACTCATCTAAACCTAAATGTAACAGAATCTGATGAATAAAAACCGGAAAGAAAAGAGCATGAGAAGAAGAACTACTCCTATAAACCTCAACCAAAGATCGAATGAAAAGATGAGGAAAACTCATAGGAGCATCTATGACAAGAGCATACAAAAATGCACATCTTTAGATAGGAATAGTATGCAAATCAGAGATGGGCCAGATAGAATGGTAAGAAATTCAGAAAAACAGATAATGAATCTTGGTCAACTCATAAGAAGTGATACGAGGATTAGTACCCCACTAGATGGAAGTACCAGTTAGATATGACATAATGTCATCGAGGGGAGGAGACTCATCATAAGGGTATACAGGATGCTGGGCCTTAGGCACCCCAAGAGCAAAGGCCACTACCGTAAGAGTAATGGCATACTTTTTAGCCCGTATCGAACTCTTCACAAATTGAGTGTTGGAATCATTGGAGTGGACAGAGAGGTTTGAATAGAACTCTCTGATCAAGGTAGCCAAAGGAGGATGGTTGACATCCATCAAAGGCAACTAGCCCTTACACTCAAAATTCCTCCTAATTTCGGGTCAAGCTCATCTAAAACAACCTTTCTCTCATCCCACACATTTCTAAGAATGTTCAGCTTCTCATAAGTCTCCTGGTTTTTCTCACTAAGAAACCTCTCACTATCAAAAGATGGAGTGGAGGAAGAAATGGATGTCCTATGGGCTTTAGTCTTCCTAACCATGATGTTAAGGTTGGAATAGGATAGAAAGAAAAGAGAAAAAAGAAACCAAGGGCGGACTGCATTAGACAAGGTTAGAGCACAAAAAAAAAACAATCTATATGATGCACGAACAATATTAACACATGATGCATGCTCTAATGCATTGAGAACAGCTCAATTAGACTTTAAAAACACAAAAATAGCTTGAGCATAGAGTTTATAACAAAAACCCCAAACTTTGAAAAATCCAATTTCACAAAACCCAACAAAATTGATCAATTTATCATTACACAAATTAGATAACAATATATAATGACATAATTAATCAATTACACAAGACAATTTCATCAAATTAATCTCAATTGAACAAAATCCCCAATTCGGGTTGTTTCAAGACCTAGAATTTCAAAATCTTTCCAATTCATCAAAATGATCAAATTAAACCATGAAGAACATGTTTCCATCATCTAACAACAAAAACCCATTGATCAATTTCGAAACAAAACATCACAAACATCAAAATCCCCAAAATCCAATAGGTCTAAAAATTTCCCTAAAATGCATGAAAAATGAAATTAAACCAAAAAAGAAAGGGTAGAATGGTCTTACCAGTGCTAGAAGACAAAAACCTTGAAGAAAATTTGAGGGAAAACGACAAAAAATTGATCTTAAATCTGGATCGGTCGAAGAGAGTGAGAAAAGAGTTTTAAAAACTTTAGGAATAGTGAATAACACATGAGATTCTCATGTTTTAAAAAACCTTCTGACCGATTTTCGATTTGTTGAAAAATAGGTTTGATCGATCGAAAATCAATTTCGATCAATCCAGCACCAATCGAGCTAGGCAGATTCAAACTAATGTTCCCTAGAAAATCAATAAGTCAAATGATCCGGATTCTGATGTAGGGCCTGAAAAGAAAAGAAAGATAATCAAAGGTGACCAGTGGGGACCTGGTCAAAGATCCTCCGATGGTAAAGTCAGTGAGTTGAAGTAAAAGGGAAAAATACTTCTGAGACTTTTTTGTTTTTTTTTAAGAAATGCCCCCAATGAATTACCTCTTCGTAGAGAAATGTTTTTATAGTGTACATGGAACGATTACTTGCTCTAATAACCGTTACTACTGTCGAGAAATTCATCAAAGTTAGAGGTAACTTCCATAACTTCCATGGAAGTTACTTTATCTGGATCGGTGCCTCATCGCGGTTAGTGAAGGCCTTGGTTCACAAGTAAGAACTACATCTACCAAAATGCTCATCCATCCTTTATTAAGGACGGACGAGGTTTGCTGGGACGGCTCTTTGTCGCACCATATCTCTCCATTCTTTTCCTTTGGACGAACTATATGGACGAAATCAGTAAGTTATATTTTACAAAGCATTTTAATTCAGAAACTTCTCAAAGCACAATATTTTATGAATAAAATGCATGAGTATGAGATGAAAAGTTTTCCAAAAACCCTTGAATTTAACCCAGATCTTCCAAAAACAAGATTTTTAATCAATTTGTCCTCAAATTTCAAACTTTAAACTCATTTTGCATTAAGATCAAGGAACTTTTGATCTTGGATGGCCACAACAAGGTCACACACAATATAATGTACCAAGTTTAGCAAAGAGTAACTTGTGCAGTGTGTGCAACTAGCAAGAACTTAAGATACATGTGAGGTGATAAGTAAATAGTGATCATTCACAATTTCAACAAAATTCATCACATAAGTTTGAAAGAGACTATGTATGTTATTATGCATGACATTATGTATGATTTAATGTTGTAATTAATAAAGTTATTTTATTATTATCTAAAATAATGGTAACATGAATATTCGAACATTATCATATAGTCCATGAGATGCATAGTATGTGATTTATGTGAAAAGTCACAGAAGATATAAATCACAAGCTCTTTGTAAACTCAGAATATTAGTTTGTAGTCGCTGATGAAATTGGGCATTTCATCTGTGAAGACTATAACACATCAACTAAGATTATTTGTCTTGATCATGGAAGTGGAGACTTCTAGTTGATGTGTTGATATGTTTTAAGAGTTAAGACATAGTAAATTGGACCGCTATGAGATTTATTATTCTCCAAACGACTGTCAAATGAATAATAAATCTCATGATTTATATTTACATGAACTCTTAATCCTGAGAGAATAATGGACCTGATCATCAAGTGTAGGTTGCTTTGATATATCAGGAGTGAGATCTAATGTAATGATCAAAACCTCAGTATGGTGGGCAACCACATTTAGTGTTGATGGAACATATATTCTCAAGATAGAATTCATAGTCTCTTAACGAATATACAAAATATTCACTTGAGATAAGTTTAATGGGTATATTATTCAGAGTGTTAGGCCTAACCACTTCGGTAAGAAATTAATAAAGTATATATTTATGAAATTGGATTTCATAAATATGATGAATAACTTAAAGAATTAAACTGAGTACTCAAGGATTAAGATGTAGTAATTTATAAAGTGACAATCCACATTCATGATTTTGTATTACTACGAATATTTTATGAAGGGGTTGCATGTACAATAAAGTGTTGGGATATAATTTATTAATAAGGCCTAGAGTGTAATTATGTATATATAGCGGTATTAAATATAATTAATGGTAACTTTGAACTTGTCAAGAGTTGACAGAAAAGCCCAAAGCCCATTGGAGCTAGTGTCTTATTTGTTTAATTTTGGTCCCACTCCAAGCCACACACTAAAACCCAATTGGAAAGGCCCAAAAGGCTAGCCCAATTAGATAATCAATTATTAGGAGAGAAACATACAGAATTTTGTAACAACAATAAGAACATGAAATGGGATGTATGTGAGGGTTGGACTCTCTTGAATTCCCTCTAGAAACATACACATATAACTGATTGAGAGACCACACTTCTTGGGCATCGAGTGGAATTGGAGTAAAGATTAAAAGTGTTCCCAAGTACTTTTCATCTTTAGTTTTGAATTTCACCACATCAAGGTACATGATAAGAATGCAAAATGTCATATTTTTCTCCCTTAATGTTTAGTCTTTTATATTTATTTGGTGCCTAAATGTACTCATTATTCTTATATTTTGATTTAGGATGCAAATGGATGCATAAAGTGCAAAACGTTGTTAATTGGGCGATTTTGGACAACTTTGACATTGCTTTGTAATCTGGGTATAACTCTCTCATCCGAGCTCTGATTGAGATGATTCAAGATGATATGGAACGCCAAGACAAAGCTCTACAACTTTTATGTTTTGAGTTTTGAGAGATACGGGCTGCATCAACGTCGAAATCGGGCTTGAAGTTACTGCACCTGCACTGCTGACGTTCTGGAATGTTCCTCTGCTTGAAATTCTAGATGTGGTTTATTTTTGGAAGCCTCCAGATCTGATGCACGAAATTTCCAGTTGAAAAACACCACTTTCCTAGTTATATTAGGACTTTGTTTTATTTTTAATATTTTTCCTTAATTAGTCAGATTTGGATGTTATTATTTAGAATATTTTTAGGAGATTTTGTAGGCTTGGGAAAGGGGGAATTAACATGTAAAAGGGGAGGAGAAATTAGAATTACAGAGACAGACACACGCCTCTCTCTCCCCTCTTCTCTAATTTTTCCTTTGAGTTTTCATCATGTCCCTGCGTGGTTAAAACTTTTATACTTGGTCGAAGGAAACCAAAGCCTCGGAATCAATAAAACTGTGAGATCTAATTTGTTTTTATTGTTCAATTTATGCTTTGAATATCGGATGTTCTTCTATGCCTATTTTCATGATTGTCTTGTTTATTTACTAGGAGGCCTACTAGTTTATTATTCGTTGCAATCTACTGCTAGGTTAGATATCAAATCCGTAATTGTTTGATCCCTCTAACTTGTGAAGCAACCAAGATTTAATGATTTGCTGCGTCAGAAATTATTAGATCTTAGGAAGAATGCTCGACTAAATTAAATGCAACCGCTTGTGTTTGTGTTGTTTAGCTTCATCAATCTCTCTAGTTCTTAAGGCTGCTACTAGATTAAACCTTTAGCACTTGTCTTGGGTTGTTTAGTAGTTAGGGTTAATTAGATCGCTTGTTTTCTAATTAACTATGACTAAGGAGAGATAGGAAAATAGTTCCAATAGTGAATATTCAAAATGTGAATTGATATATACTTGCATCGATGATCAATTGCAAAATTCCGATGGTGGATGTTGACTTGGACCAAGGTTTGTTCTCTTGATTGATTTGATACTTTAATTTGAATTATTCCTTAGTTGTTTTTCTTAAAAAAAATTTCATTATACTCAACCCCCCCCCCCTCCTTGTTCACGTAGCATAAAACTAAGCTAGATACTCTTTGTGGAAACGATCCTTACACGCACTACTACATATATTTTTACGAGTATAGGTTTTATTTTTGGTTGCCTGCGACAGCACACCAGTACACTCTCTTGTTCATATATTCTAAAACTTACATAGCACATGTTATCAATTATGAATGAAGTAGATCCGTTATTTTTCCGCTGCATACATTCATATTTCCATCAAATGGTATTAGAGCCAGGTTTTCAATTTCGAATCTGTATAACATGTTTTGTGAGTTTTGGAATTAGAGATATTAGTTTCATGACGTTAGAAGATTATACATATTTAATTTTCTGCATTGTTGTTGAAACTATGATTTGATGAAAACTGATATTGATGTTATGGTGTTGTTTAAATTTGAATTTAAGCATGTTAAATTGAACTTTAAGGCTATAGCATCAATGGAATTCAATTTAGATATCAAATTTTATCTACCATGTTCATATGATGGTAGTTTGTTCATAAAAAAAAACGGTTAAAAACTTCTTTTGAAAATTTCTAGAAATTCAAAATTCACGAGGCTCGATCAATTGAGTAGCCAGAACTTTTCTCAATCGATCGAGATACACGTTCGATCGATCAAGATTGGAAATTCAGAAGCTCGATCGATCAAGAAGTGATCAAGCATCGATCGAGAACTAGGAATTCAGAATTTTTCTAAGTCTTTTTTATGTATAAGATGCAAGGCTATATGTAATTAGATTATGCATGTTTTATAATTTAAAAACCTTTATTTTAAAACATCTAGTGGGAGAGTGATACAAGGGTTGCATCTCATGGCCTCCATTGTCAGTTTATAGTAGTGTGATTAAGCACCTCACCTTGGCGTATATGCCTTGCTTCCTTCAGATGGTGTTTAATTCATGGTACTACAGGTTAAACTTCTTAATGATGGATGAAGTGTGTGTTTACATTGAGAACGACCATGCTTCCGTGGAGTTACTTGGTGACTCACATTGATTCTAGGCAATGGTGTACACTAGACTAAGTGTAATGTTAACCTCCCTTCAAAGCTATGTCATTATTACTTAGAGGCTGAAGGAAAAGCAGCAAATTATTTTTGTTTGGTAAGAATTACCATGATAGCATTAATAATGAGAATAATTCCTGCTTAATCATAGTGATTGGTATGACCTCGCTTCTGAGGAATATTAATTGCGGGATTAGGTTGTCATTGCATGTATTATATTATGGTTTTATTAAGGTTCCATACTATATATTTATATACTAAATTGATAATGTCCTGTTTACTTATTATATTCATGTTTATTATTTTTAGATTTGAGCATGGCATCATTTAGCCCACTTGTTACCATTCTTAATGAAAACAAACTGATTGGATCCAATTATGTTGACTGGAAAAGAAATTTATACATTTTTCTTACAGTTGAAGAGCACAAATATGTGCTTACTCAACCTTGTCCTAGCTTTCCTTCATTAGATGCTCCTCCTGACGAAAAACAGCGATATGATTGTTGGTAGAAATTTAATGAAATGGCCAAGTGCTACATCCTAGCATCTATCTCAAATGTTCTACAGCATCAAATGCAGGATGTAGAACTAGCTTCGGACATTATGTTTGTTAGGGTTTATGCCCTAAAATCCAATTTATTGGCATGTCATAAATAATTAAATTGTTTAATTATATGAGACTATCTTTAAATGAACTAATGGGACATTATCTTAGTCCATGAGATGCATAATATATGATTTATGTGAAAAGTCACAGAAAATATAAATCACAAGTTCTTTGTAAACTCATAATTTTAGTTCGTAGTCAGTGATAAAATTGGGCATTTTATCTGCAAAGACTATAACATATCAACTAAGATAATTTGTCTTGATCATGGAAGTGGAGACTTCTAGTTGGTATGTTGATATGTTTTAAGAGTTAAGACATATTGAACTGGACCGCTGTGAGATTTATTATTCTCCTAATGACTGTCAAATGAATAATAAATCTCACAACTTCTATTTACATCAACTCTAAATCATGAAAGGATAATGGACCTAATCATGAGATGTAGGTTGCTTTATTATATCAGGTGTGAGATCTATAAGTCACGATCAAAACCTTAGTATGTTGGGCAGCCGCATTTAGTGTTGATGGAACATATATTCTCAAGATGGAATTCATAATCTCTTAACGGAGATATAAAATATTCTCTTAAGATAAGTTTAATGGGTTTGGTTATTCAGAGTGTTGGGCCCAACCACTTTAGTGAGGAATTACTAAAGTATATATTCATGGAATTGGATTCCATAAATATATGATAAATAACATAAAGGATTAAACCGGGTACTCAAAGATTAAGATGTAGTAATCTTCAAAGTGGCAATCTATATTCATGACTTTGTATTACTACGAATATTTTAATAAAGGGGTTGCATGTATAATAAAGTCTTGGGATATAATTTATAAATAAGGCCTAGAGTGCAATTATGTTCTTATAGTGGTATTGAATATAGTTAATGGTAACTTTGGACTTGTCAATAGTTGACAGAAAAGCCCAAGGCCCATTGGAGCTAGTGTCATATTGGTCCCTTTTGGTCCCACTCCAAGCCACACACTAGAGCACAATTGGAATGGCCCAAAAGGCTAGTCCAATTAGATAATCAATTGTATATAAGGAGAAAAACATACAGAATTTCATAAGTCTTAGAGATGTCTTTTCATTAAGATCATAGAAGGAATGAAATGATGTATGTGAGTGTTGGACACTCTTTTATTTCTCTCCTTGGAAACTGATTGAGAGACCACAGTTCTTGGGCATCAAGTGGAATTAGAGTGAAGATTAAAAGTATTCCCAAGTGCTTATCAAGTTTTGGTTTTTGAATTTCACCGCACTAAGGTACGCTTTCTATTCTTTGTTCTAGAATTCAAAGTTACATGTTATCTCTCATGAATGAAGTAGATCCGTGTTTGTTGCTTCCACTGTGTGTTTTATATGAGATACAAAACCAAATTTTCCAACAATGTTAAGTCTGAAGGAGATGTTTGGTGAGCAAGGCCGTTCTGCAAGGCAAGAAACCATGAGGCAAATTTATAATACCAAAATGGTTGAAAGCAATACATTTTATGAGGCTTAAAAAAAATGTGAAAAAGAGGCTATGCAAAAAAACATGTGAAGGAAGAATCAAAACAAACAAAAATTAGGGTTTTCCACCACATTAGATTAGGAAAAATGCCCTTTTTCTTAACCTAGGATTGGTAATAAAATCAACTAGAAACAGGTGACCAATCACACCTTAGAAAAACCCAATGATTAGTGGCGAATCCACTTACCTTCGGTAATCCCTTAAAATTTGACCTAGGTTCCTGCCATAACGCCAAAGGTAAGCCTACCTTCCTTCACCAAGAGAGAGAGCACCCAAAGCCTCGCGTAAACTATGCCACACACGAGCACCACTCTAAGAGAGAGAGAGAGGGGCCCTTCAACGGGTCCCCCAATGCACGTGGGAACATCACCATGGCGGGTGATCGAACAAAGGCCCACAATGATGGCGGTTTTCCACCCCAATCGAGGCCGGGCGTCGACAATGCCCTTCCCAAAATAAGGTTGTAGTTGGGAGTGATATTTGTAACGTGGAATTCTATAATTGTCTCTAATGGACCAATCTTGCATGAAGCTTTAAAAGTCCCTATAACCTTCCTTGAAGTATTGTCATATGCCCCAACAGTCAAAGGAGAGGGTATGATGGTCTCCACATCTAAGCCAATGGTAAGGGCAGTCCTAAAAGGGCATACATTCAATGCGGATCCGTTATCAATCAACACCATGGGAACCTTAGTGCCCATGCATTCAATGGTGATTTGCAAAGGCTTAGTGTGAGTGGTCCTTTCGGAAGGAAGCTCCTCGTCAGAAAAAGCAAGAAGAGGATGAGATAGGTCCTCAACTCCTATGAGAGATAGTACTTCTTGTGGTGTAGTTTCTATGGGAACCTCCTTCCCATTCAAAGCATCGAAGAGAACACTATAATGCTTGTGAGAAGCCATAAGCAAGCCTTATACCGATACATGAGCTTGAGTTTTCTTTAATTGAGTCAAAACTCAATCTTCTTCCTTTTTCTCTTCTTTCCCCTTATGTTCCATGGGCTTAGACTCTTCTCTTATGTCCCTACTAGGATTATCCTTCTCCAAAAAGGATTGTTTATAGTGTTTCCTACTTCTGGTAATATTTGCCACATTGTCCTCCATGACTGTTTTCTTTAGCTCAGTCATTCCTTTAGAAAGTATCTCCCACACAGCCACCGCATTCTTTAAAATCTCAACTTCCTCATCCTATATTCCTTGGACTTCCATGGCATTAACCTCCACAGTTTCTATCAACTTTGAACAATCTCATTCGATCTCATCTATTTGCACCCAATTCTGATATGGAGGAGGAGCTCTATGATAATCAGGCAAAGGGTTTTTCCTAATGCTATGCTTGGTAATAATGTTAGGATTTGGAAGGGTTCCATTGTTTATGAGGTCTTGTGTAGACACCGCATTTTGTATCCCTTACGACTCCAGCCCCTATTACCCAATTATGCTCGAACTTTAAGGCTCAAGACCAGTTTAGAGCCTAATCAGATATTAAATCAACTTGAGAAGTGTTAAAATGGAAAATATAGCCTTTTTAATGAGAAAAAAATCTATTTTTAGAAATAAATTAACCAAAGTAGCCCTCAGCTTGCGTTCGTGGGTCACAGCCTACGTACGCAAGCCACTACATGCGTACGCAAACATAATCCTGTGCATGTAACTAGGGTTTCAAAAGCATAAGAAATGCAAGTTTTCTGTAATAATGGCTGAGGTTTGGAATGAATACCACATCGTTTGGGAGCCACTCCAAACTCCATTCTCTCCACAATATAAAGCCTTACATGGTACATTTTCAAAACACATAGAAATATCATGGGAAAAACCTAAAATTCACTAGAAAAATAGTGAATAAAAGGGAGTTTTTCACAAAACACCCTCAAGTCTCTTTTTATTTGGTTAGGACATTTTTCTAGTCCAAATCCTTTGAGTTTAAGATTACTAATCACTATTTTATTGAATTTTGATAGATTTGACTAAGGGGAACAGTAAAAAATCAAACTTAGGAGCTTTTGCTTGGAGTTGTGCTTCAAGAGCTTTTCTTTTCTTTTCTGCCTTGATCTTCTTTTTAATCTATTTCTTTTGCTTAGTTTATGTTTATATGTGTTTGTTTAGGTTAGTGCTAGGGTTTCTTTAAGTTCTTAAGTATGATAGGTTCCTGGATTTTATGTTTTTTGCTATTGCTCTGTTTTTGTGTTGACTAGGGTTTCTAGGTAAGGATCTGTGTACACATGATCAAGCCTGCGTATGCAGGCTGAACTTATGCGTACACAGACTTGTTCTAACATGCGTGATGCCGTTACCTAGAAAACCCTAATTTTTGTTTGTTTTGATTCTTCCTTCACATGTTTTTCTGCATAGCCTCTCTTTCACATTTTTTTAAGCCTCATAAAATGTTTACTCATCTTTTTAAAGTACTTGTTTGTTATCACATGTCTAGATTAGGGTTTAGTTTAGGGTTTCTTCGTTTTAATTTCGTTCATTCACATGTTTATGCATTGATGCCATAGGTGTTGTGCTACTGAAAGGTAAGTAAAGGGTAAGTCATGCATTAGCAATGTTCATGCATTTATGTTAGGTTTTCTTAGATGTTTGATTAGGGTTTCTAAATGTTAACGTTTTGTGTTTGATTTGTTTTGTTTGATGATATGTTTTCTGCCATATTTTGTTTTAGATAGGGGTTTCCATATGTTAGATGTATGATTAGGGTTTCATTTGCTTGTCTCTCTTTTGTTTGGATAGATGGATAAGTATGTTTGTTTAAGGTTAAAGATGCCGTGTTATTTGTTAGATGCATGTTAGTGCGTGTGTGAGTCTAGAATACAAGTATTTAGATAGTTTTTAATAGGGTTAAGATATAGGACACAATGATGGGAGGCCAACCTTAGGGTTGGGTGATCTTGGGTGCCTAACACCTTCCCAAGAGCATACCTAAACTCTGAACCCAAACTTTGGTAGTAAGATCAAAGGTCCTTTCTCAAAAGAATGCTATATTCATGATTCCTAGACCATATAATTAGCTGGTGACTCCATTCCGTTGTGTCCACCGAGGCGACTCCACTGGGGATTGTGAGTTTAATTCCTATGTGTCCTATATCTCAACTTTAATAAAAATTGTCTCAATACTTGTTTTGCACACACATCACTTGTTCTTTTGTCCCTTAACCTTAGTTGGTGATAAGTGGGAAGATGGAAGGCTCTATTCAGGCCCAAATTTTCTGAAGTTCATCCCACCAACTCATAATCAGTGCCATCACCTATAATGGGCTTTAAGTACGTAAAAGGTTTGCTATCAATCCACTATGGGGCCCACTTAGGCCCTTGGTTGGAATCATAGCCCACCTAGTTGTGAGTGACCTACTTATGTATCCCTTTAGCCTTAGAGAGCCTACCCACACTAGAGAGATCCTAGATCCTACCATAAAGGGTACCCTATATATATCTCTTCTTTGTTCAACCATATATCATGCATTCACCAAATCCTAAAGGACAAATGAAAGATATAAAAATGGAAGGGATGACCCAAAAGTTACGGTATACCCTAAGATGTTGTGGGACAAAAGAAAAGAAGTTCTCACATATAAGAGGCTTGTTCCTAAATCCAAGGATATATCTTAACTTGAAAGGTTCATTAACCTAATTGCTATCATGGGCCCAAGTGGGAAAAGCCCTTTTGTAAAAGAGGACTTTGGGCATAAGGTAACAAGTATGCTATGGACTTAGCATCCAACATCCTTCAAAGCCAAAACAAACTTCCCTAATCTTGGGTCTCTTTGTTGCATGCCTAGGCCCAAAATGATGAGAATTTCATAGACTTTGAAAGGAAGGCCACAAAATATTCTAGCTAGAGGGCTATTTCAAGCAAAAAGTGATGAAATGAATAAAGAGTGAAAAACCCAAAAGATGATGAATACATTTGTAGGCCCAAGTTTGAGAAAAAGGGTTGAAAATTCCTGAGTACATTTTAATGAAAGCCCATGAGAGTAAGATGAAAGCTTTGTTGTAAATGGAACAAAGCCCAATGAGACAAGGGGCAATGATCCATGAAAGGAAAGGGAGTGATATTGTAATTGGGCCTTCATTAAAATTAACGTAAGAATTTTTCTAAGAACATCTAAAAAAAATAACCTTTTAATTGGGACTTGAACTTAATGAAAATAGGGCTTCTTTTCAGGCATCATTGCACCATTCAAGTCAAGAAAACACATCCCCACTCCCATTTGGATTCGAGAGAAAGGAAGGCGCTTGATCAAGATAAAAGATACATACCAAGAAGAAGAAAACCCCCAAGAGACAATGGCTACCTCCATGGAAGACCCATTGGCACAAAGGATCCTTAAGGCTTTGGACGAACATGGAGAAGCAAACACATGTGCAGGACAAACATGGCCACCTACAAGCAAACACACTTCTGATTTTGGTTCCAATTGATCAGGCTTCCCTTTTAACACATGTGCAAGACAACCCCAAATGTGGAGATATTTCAAACTAGGCTTACGCCCACTCCACAATTCCATGGGTGTTTTGGAATAGATTTTGATGAAACTAAATTCAAAAGATGTATTGCTGTATTTAAGTGTGCATTTGTTTGGGCGTTTGAAGCCCAAAAGTTGGCTTTTTAAAAAAGCCAGCCCAAAATTGGCATTTGGTAAGTATAAAACGCAACTTTCCTGAAAAAGTTGCGTTTTATTTTTCTGAAGAAACGCGTGTTTGCGTTATAGGTCTGCTTCGGTGCATAAATGAAACACACATTGCTGGGCTTTTGATATATATCCGTTGCAGAGTTTAATTACGAAATTACCCTTGAATAAAGGGCAAGGTGTCTTCAGACTTCACGCACAGTGGCCCTCATTCCTCTCATCTCATCTCATCTCATCTCTCTACTCTGCACAGCTCCCTCATGCCTCTCATCTCCTCTCAGCTCTACCCTCTCCATGTCTCCTTGCGCGTAAGTCTCTCTTTTCTTTTGTCACCCATTGAAAATCTTCTTCCTCTTCTTCTTCTTTCTTCGTCTTCTTCAGCAGGCCTTCCTCTGTAATTTTTTTTTTAATTTTATTTGTCTAATCTGATCTGAGAAATACGTTTTGAAGGTAGAGTTTTGATCAACAAAACACCCAGCAACACCGATTTGCTACCAAAAACCACCAAGTACCAACACTGATCTGAATTTTTTTTTTCTTTACCCATCAAAAAAAAATTTCAAATCTTGCATGCTTTGTTCTTGCTAAAGATCTATTTGTTCTCTTGCCAAGTACTGAAAAATATTTGTGGGTACATGCTTCGTAATTTTTTTTTTTTTATTTTGTGGATGCTCTGTCTAAAAGTCCTCTCCCCTGTTTCTCTCATCTCAACTCAACACCCCCTCCCTTTTCTTTATCTTTCATTTCTCTCTCTCAAAACTCTCTGTCTCACTGTGCGTGTTCGTGTTTGTGTTTGTGTGTGTCACTGTGTTCGTGCATGTGTGCGTCTTTGGATCTCAATTTTTGAAGATGGGTTTGTTTTTGTTTTGGGTTTTACAGATTTTTTTAAAAAATTATTATTATTATTATTATAGGGATGATTATTATTATTATTATTATTATTTTTGTGGTTCTTGATGCCATCATTGATTCAATAATATGGAGTATGCTGGATTTTCCATAATTTTGGAGATGGGTTTGTTTTTGTTTTAGGTTTTACGGATTTTTTTTTCTCTTTCTTTCGTGGTTCATGATGCCATCATTGATTCATATTTGTTAGCTTAATTACTCATAATGAATGTTTGGCGAATGATCATTGCTGAAGTATCCAAATGAACCTTCGCTTTTATATGTAAAGAGGTTGGTATATTCTTCATGCGAATATCGCTGCACTGACGAGTAGTCTACCATTCTCCACTTTTATAAGCTTTAGCAGTTATTCTATAATAACTATAACTCAATTTTTCACCTTTGTTTTTTTGTTTTGTTAATTTCTCTTTTCAATTTCAACCTTACTTTCGATTGGCTTAGCTTTGCTCTGAACTCATTGAACGGACCTCTACTACATACAAGCATACAACACAAAAAATCAACATTCTTAGAACTACCTTCATTTGGTGAATGCACAATTAAAGGGGCATCATATGGATTCTCCAAAAAAAAAAAAAAAAAAAAAAGTGGCACCATATGGTTGCACCTCTACTCTGTCATATGCCTGTCCCTACTACCATGTCTGTGTTCTGTAAATATGTTGTAAACCATCCTTCATATTGACCTTGGTATCTATAATCTGTAACATATAAATTTTCACAATATTTATGCTATTGTGTTGCTTCTCTGTTTTCATTTCATTTTTTATAATTACCCTACTAGTAAAAAGAAATAACTATACGCCAGTAGCCAATAACTATACTAGTAAAAAGAATAGCACTCTGTTATCAATATTGCCTTTTTCAGCTAGATTACTAATAAGTGGTAACTGTATGAATGTGGTGGTTCTTTAACAGAGTGAAGCAGGTAGATTCAATTTCTACAAGAGAACATAATAGTAAAGCAGAGAACATAATAGTGAAGCAGGTAGCAGTTATGAGCAGAACTCAAGATCTTTAACAGACCCTGCGATGGTGGTTCTTCGTGATTCCATTGCTAATTTCATTTGGGGGGATAATAATTAGTAGTTGTCTTTTTTATTTTATTTTTTTATTTATAATATCATGTAGTACAATTTAAACTTGGGTTATTGGCATGTATTTTATCTTCTTTTTTATATTTTTGTGTTGTACAATTTAAACTTGGGTTATTGATATGTATTTTATATCTTTTTACATTTTTATGTTGTACAATTAAACTTGGATTATTGCTTCATGATGATGAAAATTATTTAGATTTAATTAATATTAATAAGAAGTCATTAATGGTAATAACAAATAATTACGACACTAAAAAAGAAAAATTGCCCAAACATTATTAAAATAATACCAATAATATATATTTATTATTATTATTTAATAAGTATGAAATCAACTCACATAAAAAATAAAAAATAAAAAGTATGAAATAAACTCTCTTATATATACGTTGTCCTTTTTGGTAATTTATTCCTCAAACTGCCACTTTTATAAGCTGAACTAAACACTCAGCTTTTTCAAAAAGCACTTTTAGCAGTTTTTACCAAACACTCAGCTTTTTGAAACTCCACTTTTTCATTATGCACTTTTACAAAAAGCTGAACCAAACTCACCCTAAGGCATAACCCCAAAAAGAAATTGGTAAAGTTGAGTAACTCATCATGGACCTAACCATTTCCAAAAGAGTCCTATTCCTTCTTTCTGCTACACCATTTTTTTGGGGAGTTCCAGGTGTAGTCAATTGGGATACAATCCCATTTTGAGTTAAGTAATCCTTGAAACCCCCAAGAAGGTATTCACCACCACAATCAGATCGAATGGCTTTTATGCATTTACCTAATTGATTTTCAACTTCAACCCTAAACTCTTTGAACTTTTCAAATGCTTCAAACTTTCGTTTAATTAGGTATACATAACCATATCTTGAGTAATCATCGATAAAAGTGATGAAGTACTCATAACCTCCTTTTGCTTGGATTGACATAGGACCACAAACATCCGTATGAACTAACTCATAACCTCTTCTAACTTTTGCATTGAAAGGTCGTTTGGTCATTTTGCCTTCCAAACAAGATTCACAAACTGGAAATTCATCAAAGTCCGATGGCTCTAAGAGTCCTTCTTTGATTAGTCTTTGAATTATGTTTGGATTAATATGACCCAAATGCAAGTGCCAAAGATATGCATCATTAGTAGAAGGAAACTTTCTCTTTAATAATTTTACATGAGAGTCATTATCTAATTCAGAATTATATAATTCATGCTTATCAAGAATTAAAATATAAAGACCATCAACAATATTGCCAGAACAGATAAACATTTTACCCCTCTTTATTACAACATTATCTTTAAGGATAACACAATATCCATGTTTACCCAAATAAGTTGCAGAAATCAAATTCCTATGAACATTAGGTACATACAGATAGTCTTCCAATATTAGAACTCTAGACTCAAAACATAAATTATATACACCAACAGCTACAACCGGAATCCTACTCCCATCAGCCAAAGTAAGAAACAATTCCCCTTCATTAAGCTTTCTAGTCTCCTGGAACTCCCGTAAGGAATTGCAGATATGATTAGTACAACCTGAATCCACACACCAGGAATTTATGAGATCCTGTACCAAACATATTTCAAGGAGGAATGAACTATTCATACCCTTATTATTGGCAGCCTTGAATTTTGGACAATTCCTCTTCCAATGTTCTTTCTCACCACAATGGAAACATTTTCCTTTGAGTTTCTTTCCTTTGTCAACAACCCCTAAGACAATTTGTTTACCCTCTTGCTTGGTGAAGTCCTTCTTTTTCTTCTTACCCTTACCTTTCGACTTAGGTTGAGAAGTAGAAGCTTCACCAATATTGGCTTCAACATTAGAAGTACCAAGGATGCCTTCTGCCGCTACCAATTCATTCATTAATTCAGACAAAGAGTAAATCTTTTTGTTCATATTATAATTAAGTTTGAATTCCTTGAATGATTCTGGTAGTGACTAGAGTATCATATCCACTTGGGATTCTCCATCAATATCAGCACCTAAAACCTCCAATATATTCAGATTAGAGATCATTGTAAGACAATGCTCCCTTACTGAACTGCCTTCAGCCATTTTGGTATTATAAATTTTCCTCATGGTTTCTTGCCTTGCAGAATGGCCTTGCTCACCAAACATCTCCTTTTGACTTAGCATAATGTCCGAAGCTAGTTCTACATCCTGCATTTGATGCTGTAGAACATTTGAGATAAATGCTAGGATGTAGCACTTGGCCATTTCATTATATTTCTGCCAATGATCATATCGTTGTTTTTCCTCACGATGAGCATCTAATGAAGGAAAGCTAGGACATGGTTAAGTAAGCACATATTTGTGCTCTTCAGTTGTAAGAACAATATCCAAATTTCTTTTCTAGTCAACATAATTGGATCCAGTCAGTTTTTTTTTATTAAGAATAGTAACTAGTAGGCTAAATGATGCCATGTTCAAATCTGAAATTAAAAAACATGAATATAATAAGTAAACTGGACATTATCAATTTAGCATATAAACATATAGTATGGAACCTTAATAAAACCATAATATAATATATGCAACGACAACCCAATCCCGCAATTAATATTCCTCAGAAGCGAGGTCATACCAATCACTATGGTTAAGCGAGAATTATTCTCATTATTAATGCTATCATGGTAACTCATACCAAACAAAAATAATTTTCCACTTTTTCTTCAACCTCTAAGTAATAATGACATAGCTCTGAAGGGAGGTTAACATTATACTTAGTCTAGTGTACACCAATGCCTAGAATCAATGTGAGTCACCAAGTAACTCCACGGAATCATGGTCATTCACAATGTAAACACACACTTCATCCATCATTAAGAAGTTTAACTTGTAGTACCATGAATTAATCACCCTCCGAAGGGAGCAGGCATATACGCCAAGGCGAGGTGCTTAATCATACTACTATAAACCGACAATGGAGGCCGTGAGATCCAACCCTTGTATCTCTTTCCCACTAGATGTTTTAAAATAAAGGTTTTTAAATTATTAAACATGCATAATCTAATTACACACAGCCTTGCACTTTATACATGTGAAAACGATTAGAAAAATTCAAAAATTCCCAGGCTCGACAGCTTCCTGATAATTGGTCGATTGATCGAGAAGCCCGATAGCTTCTTGATCGATTAAGCTTCGCAAATTTTGAATTTCCAAAATTTTTCTAATGCAGTTTTTAATGACTTTCATGAACTAACAACAATCATATAAACATTATAGTCAAAGATTGATATCAAAACTAATTTTCATTGATGCTATAGCCTTAAACTTCAATTTAACATACTTCAATTCAAATTTAAATAACATCATAACATCAACATTAGTTTTTATCATAGTTTCAACAACCATGCAGAAAATTAAATACAAGTATAATCTTCTAGCATTATGAAACTATTATCTCTAATTCTAAAACTCACAAAACATGTTATACATATTGGAATTGAAGACTGCTCTGATACCAATTGTTGGAAAAATAAATGTGCGCAGCGGAAAAATAACATATCTACTTCATTCGCAATAGACAACATGTACTGTGTAAGTTTCAGAATATAGAACAAGAGAGTATACCTTGGTGCGGTGAATTTCAAAACCAAAGATCAAAGGTTCTCGGGAACAGTTTCAATCTTCACTCCAATTCCATTAATGCCAAAGATGTGTAGTCTTTCAATCAGTTATGTATGTTCTAGAGAGAATGAGAGAGTGTCCACCACTCACATTCATACCATTTCATGCACTTACAAAATTCTTTATGTTTCTCTCCTTAAAACTGATTATTTAATTGGGCTGGCCTTTTGGGCCTTTCCAATTAGGCTCTAATATGTGGCTTGGAGTGGGACCAAAAGGGAACAAATAAGACACTAGCTCCAATGGGCCTTGGACTTTTCTGTCAACTCTTGACAAGTCCAAAGTTACCATTAATTATACTTAATACCACTATATAAATATAATTACTAGGCCTTATTTATAAATTATATCCCAAGACTTTATTGTACATGCAACACCTTTATAAAATATTCGTAGTAATACAAAGTCATGAATGAAGACTGTCACTTTGTAGATTACTACATCTTAATCCTTGAGTACCCGGTTTAATCCTTTTAAGTTATTCATTATATATTTATGAAATCCAATTTCCTAAATATTTACTTTAGTAATTTCTTACCAAAGTGGTTAGGCCTAACTCTCTGAATAACAAACCCATTAAACTTATCTCAAGGGAATATTTTGTATCTCTGTTAAAAGACTATGAATTCCATCTTCAGAATATATGTTCTATCAACACTAAATGTGGTTGCCCAACATACTGAGGTTTTGACCGTTACTTTAAATCTCACTCCTGTCATATCAAAGCAACCTACATTTCATGATCAAGTCCATTATTCTCTCAGCATTAAGAGTTCATGTAGATATAAGTCGTGAGATTTATTATTCAATTGACAGTTGTACATAATGTCATACATAATATAATACATAGCATCATACAATAGGATTTAAGGGCACTAATCCTAACACCTTGATCCAAGCAAGACTAAGGTGTAGAATGAGCTAGTGGAGTTGTTTGTTGACCAATTCATCTTCAACACCATGATTGATGTGACTCTAAGGGATTTAGAAACTACTAAGCAAGGTGTGGGGGAGATATTTTCTGAATACATGACTAGATGGAAGAACAAGGCGTCTAGGATAGTTAATAGACCAAATGAGAAGGACCAAATCAACATGATTATCAAGAACTTGCTTTTGGTTTACAATAGTAGGCTTTTGTTATCGCCTATTAGCTCATTTGAAGAATTATGTGATTGTGGAACAAGAATTGAAGATGCTCTTAACAATGGACAATTGGAGAAAAGGGAAAGCAAGCCTCCATCCAAGAAGACATATGGAGGAGGGGCTACCACTAAAGCACCCAATCCCGTGAATGTAAGTGCTATAATACCCCAACAAACACTAACCTACCCAAAGACAGCTCGCCAAGAATTCTTTGACCTAGGGATGACCCTCACCCAAGCATATGAAAACATATCTCCCAAAGGATTCATCAAGCCTTTATACCCCACACCCATGCCTAACCCTATATCTCCCTCTTGGAACCACAATGCATATGGCCACTATCACTAAAAATCTGGCCACAAAACTAACAATTTCTTTCACCTTAAACATGAGATACAAGACCCCATAGACAATGGAACCCTCCCAAATCCCAACATTATCATTGAACCCAACATTAGAAAGAACCCTTTGCCCGATTACCATAAGGCTCCCCCTCCATATCAAAATTTGGTGCAAATAGATGAAGTTGAATGGGATTTTTCAAAGTTGATAGAAATTACAAATGTCAATATCAATGCCATGGAAGTCCAAGGAATATGGGATGAAGAAGATGAAGTCCTAAAGGAAGCGATAGCAATATGGGGAATACTTCCCAAAGGGATGATGGAATTGAAGAAAAGAGTTTTGGAGGACAATGTGGTGAATATCACTAGGAGTGGGAAGCACTACAAGCCATCCTTTTTTTAAAAAAAAGATCATCCTGGTAGAGATCTAGAGGAAGGATCCTAGCCCACGGAACCTAAAAGAAAGGAAGAAGAAGAAGATAGGGTTTTGATGCAATTGAAGAAGACCCAAGCTCATGTGTCTATGTGGAGTTTGTTCATGGCCTTTCAAAAACATTGTATGGCTCTCTTGGATGCCTTGAATAGGACAGAAGTACCAATAGAAACTACACCACAATAGGTTTTGTCTCTCATTAGGTTGAAGGTTCCTCACACCCTCTCCTTGCCTTTTTTGATGAACATCTCCCTCCCGAAGGAGCTATTCACACTAGACCCTTGCAAATCACTAATAGGCCAAGAATGTATTGACCCTTTGTGATATATTAATTGATTAATTAGCCAAGTTTATTAATTAATCAAATTAACATGCGATATACGTGGCAGCACAGCCAAATCACCAAATAACTAAGTATGCAGCGGAAATTATATTGACTCAGTGATTTGTTTACGAATGGGAAAAACCTACACGGCAAAAACCTCACTGGGTGATTTTGAGGTCACCATTCCCGAGAATCCACTATTGTCAAAACAAGCGTTACAAGTAAAGGAATCCCAGTACCTTATACCAACCTACAGTTGAACCCTTATCCCAATACCCAATGGACTTGTTCTGTAGTGACAATCTCTCATTTTCAATGCATGACTCCCAGTACGTGACTAAGCAATTGTGCGGATCCCAGTACGCGACTTAGTCACCAACTTGAGAAGGATGTTGGCTGCAAAGTTTTTCAGTTCATCCAGACGATGAAAATCAAGAAGCTCCTTGGTCACAAAACCCTACAATGTAAAAACACAGTATCTTCTTCAAGAGAAAGATAAACTAGGACATATGTCTCCGGTTCACAATATGCTTGTGAAAAACTTTTGCATTCAGTTGCATCAGCTCCGACGACCCTTAAAATAATCCTTATATATGTTTAGGGTTGTAAGAAAAGAAATCCCAAACATATACTCACGGATTGGATGAAAAACAGCTCTGAAAAACTGAGTTTCATAAACCTCGATAGATAGCCATCTATCAAGCTAGCTATCGAGCCACAGGCTTTAGCAGCTTTTAAACCTCGATAGATGCTAGCTATTGAGATTTAATGAATAGTATTTCTTCACTTGATTCTTGGACAGTCTTGCATGGCTTTAACACTTAAACTTGAAACCTTATTTCTTGAAGCATTAAACACATCCTAGATCTACCAAATTACAAGTAAAGTGCGCGTTTTGTCAAAGGATTAGCCAATTACATAAAACTTTGACATAGGATACATGCCTGGTATGGGCCTTGGAAAAGAAAGGAAAAGGGGTAGTTGAGTTCCCCAATATCAAGACTCAAGTGACCAAGAAGGGTTTAGGATTCCTTGAAGGCTATGATGGGATCAAGAAAAACCATGGCACTCTTAACAGGATTTTCATGAAAGAAGGACGAGACTTCCCTTATTGTGGCCTCCTCAAACCTTAGGTAGGTAAAGATGGAAGGGTATATCTTGGTTGGGAGATGTTCTTTAATGAAAAACTCACTTTTAAGGAGAAGCCTGCTATGATGATCAAAGAAGTGCAAGAAGAGGTTAACCGGGTGAACTACATGGATGCTGAAGCAACGAAGACCATGATGAAGACGGGTGGGGACATGTTCACCGTCACTAATGAAGAGCTAAGTAATCCTTCCAAGCTTATCATGCATACTATAAGGCCCATTAATAATTGGACTTTGGTTGGGTTTACTGAGAATATGGGGAAAAAGTTTTGTAATGCAAATTCCAATGCACTTTTCAATATTTTCAATAAGATGAATTCTGATTTGGCTTACTTTGATGTGTTCCATAACATTGAAATTCTGCACTTAAATGATTCAAATGAATTTGAAAATGAAATTAATAAACAATTGGAAAAGAAAATTGAACCTATGGAACCAACTCTTGAAATTATTAATTTGAGCAATGATGAAAATTCATGCTTAATTAAAATTGGTTCAACTCTAAATGAAAAAGAAAAGAAAGATCTTTAAGAACTCCTTATGGAATTTCAAGAAGTGTTTGCAGGGTCCTATGAAGATATGCCTAAAATTGACCCTAAAATAGCTCAACATCACATTAATACCCATGACCACATGGTGCCCATCAAGAAAAAATCGAGAAGAATAAGGACCAAATGGCTTTTAAAGATCAAGGAAGAAGTCACTAAGCAACTAAAGGTAGGGTTCATTAAACCTGTAAGCCAAGCCTAATGGATAGCCAATGTCGTGCCTGTACCTAAGAAAGATGGAAAGGTGAGGATGTGTGTGGATTTTAGAGACTTGAATAAGTCATACCCTAAGGATGACTTTCCCTTCCCCCACATGGATGTCTTAATGGATAACATGGCGGGAAGTGCCTTAATGTCCTTCATGGATGGTTTTTCGAGATACAACCAAATCAAGATGGCTCCTAAAGATATAACCAAAACCACTTTCACTACCGAATGGGGAATCTATTGCTACACGATAATGTCATTTAGCCTCAAGAATGCTGGGAAAACTTATCAAAGGATGGCTATGGCCCTGCTACATGATATGATGCATAATGAGGTAGAGGTGTATGTTAACGATATGATAGTGAAATCCAAGGATAGAGGAAGCCACACCACAAACTTGAGGAAGTTCTTTGAGATGATTAAAGAATATAGATTGAGGTTGAACCCACAAAAGTGCACCTTTGGAGTAACCACTGGAAAATTGTTAGGGTTCCTAGTGAGTGATAGAGGGATAGAGGTTGACCCATTTAAGATCAAAGGCATATTGGAAATGCCTCCACCTAAAATTGAGAAAGAGATTAGAGGTTTCTTAGGTCAACTACAATACATTAGTCGATTCATTGCCAAGCTCACCTCCACTTGTGAGCCCATCTTTAAACTCCTAAGAAAGAATGAACCATACACATGGAACGTTGAATGCCAAAAAGCCTTTGAACTTATCAAGGAATATCTCCTCCTCCCGTCTATCCTAGTGCCTCCACAACATGGAAAACCCTTACTCCTATACCTTTCCATCATAGGGGATGCGGTAGGAAGTATGCTCGCACAAGAAGATGATGAAAAGAATGAATGGGCCATAAACTTCTTGAGCAAGAGATTCCATGATTATGAGACTAGGTACACTCCCATAGAAAAGTCATGCTTCACACTTGTTTAGGCTATATAGAAATTGACACATCATTTTACCCTTCCAAATATGGGTAATAGCAAAAATGGATCCATTAAAGTACCTCTTCGAGAAGCACGATTTAAGCAGAATATTGTCAAGATGGTTGATCTTAATGGCAAAATTCGATTTGAAGTATGTGGCTAAGAAAACTATCAAGGGAAGCGACATGTCAGATTTGTTAGGATTAGTGCCCTTAAATCCTATTGTATGATGCTATGTATGATATTAAATTTGACATTGTGTATGATATTATGTATGACTTAATATTGTGTTTAATAAATTTGTTTTATTATTATCTGAAATAATGGTAACATGAATATTCAGACATTATCATATAGTCCATGAGATGTATAGTATGTGATTTATGTGAAAAGTCACAGAAGATATAAATCATAAGTTCTTTGTAAACTCAAAATTATAGTTCGTAGTCGGTGATGAAATTGGGCATTTCATCTGCAAAGACTATAATATATCAACTACGATGATTTGTCTTGATCATGGAAGTAGAGACTTCTAATTGATGTGTTAATATGTTTTAAGAGTTAAGAGATATTGAACTGGACCGTTGTGCGATTTATTATTCTCCTAAATACTGTCAAATGAATAATAAATCTCACGACTTACATTTGCATGAACTCTTAATTCTAAGAGAATAATGGACATGATCATAAGGTGTAGGTTGCTTTGATATATCAGGAGTGAGATCTAAAGTAACGGTCAAAACCTCAGTATGTTAGGCAGCCACATTTAGTGTTGATGGAACATATATTCTCAAGATGGAATTCATAGTCTCTTAACGAAGATACAAAATATTTCCTTGAGATAAGTTTAATGGGTTTATTATTCAAAAAGATAGGCCTAACCACTTTAGTAAGTAGTTACTAAAGTATATATTTATGAAATTGGATTTCATAAATATATGATGAATAACTTAAAATGATTAAACCGGGTACTCAAGGATTAAGATGTAGTAATCTACAAAGTGGCAATCTACTTTTATGACTTTGTATTACTACAAATATTTTATGGAGGGGTTGCATGTACAATAACATCCTGGGATATAATTTATAGATAAGGCCTAGAGTGCAACTATATTTATATAGTGGTATTAAATATAGTTAATGGTAACTTTGGACTTGTCAAGAGTTAATAGAAAAGCCCAAGGCCCATTGGAGCTAGTGTCTTATTGGTCCCTTTTGGTCCCATTCCAAGCCACATACTTAAGCCCAATTGGAAAGGCCCAAAAGGCCAGCCCAATTAGATAATCAGTTGTAAGGGGAGAAACATACAGATTTTGAATGAACATGAAATGGTGTATGTGAGTGTAAGACACTCCTTCATTCTCCCTTGAACAAACTTATAGAAACTGATTGAGAGACAACACATCTTAGGCGTTAGTGGAATTGGAGTGAAGATTAAAAGTATTCCCAAGTGCTTAGAATCTTTGTTTTGAAATTCACCACACCAAGGTACACTCTCTTGTTCTCAAATTCTGAAATTTACTTAGTGCATGTTATCAATTACGAATGAAATAGATCCGTCAATTTTTCCGTTACGAACACTCATTTATTTCCATCAAGATTTTTGTGCTGAGAATCCCATAGAAGGGGAGGATGGTAAAGAGGATTTTCTAGATGAAGACATTTTGGATGTTGAGTTATGGACGTGGAAGATGTACTTTGACAGAGCCATAAATCAATATGGGAATGGGATACGAATACTCTTGATCACTCTCGAGGGATCTCATATACCTTTGGTAATCAAGTTGAACTTTGAAGCAACTAACAATGTAGTTGAATATAAGGCTTGCATTGTCGAAATGGAAGCCCTTCGGGAAATGGGGGTAAAAGAAGCCAATGTCTTTGGGGACTCAACTTTGGTTATAGCCCAAGCACAAAAGTTGTAGAAAGTAAAAGAAGAACACTTAAAGCCTTATTAGCAATACCTAGAAGATTTGACCAAGACCTTTGACAGAATTGAATACACAATCATTCCTAGAGCTCAAAATCAATTTGCTAATGCCTTAGCTACTTTAGCCTCCATGGTTGAGATACCCGAGGGATTATGAACACGACCCTTGGAGATTGAGCAAGGTTATAAGGAAGTACACAAGAGGAAGACTGAAGCTTCAATAATGGCCGTAGAAGAAGAGGAAGTTTCATGGTACTATGACATCATGAAGTTCTTGGAACTAGTGGCATATCTGGATAGTGCCAATAAGAGAAAACATCGTTCCATTAGGATGATGACAACCTAATACATCCTATATGGAGGACAACTCTATAGAAGATCCTATGATGGTATACACCTTCGTTGTTTGAAGAGGGAAGAAGCTGAAAGGGTAATGGAAGAAGTTCATCAAGAAATTTGTGGCCCTCATATGAATGGAAGAATGTTAGCCAAGAAGATTCTAAGGATGTTGTACTAGTGGAATACGGTGGAGATTGATTGTGTAGACTATGTGAAAAGTTGCCACAATTGTCAAACACACGCCAACTTAGATCATGTTCTACCTAGTGAGTTGTATAGCATGACTTCTCCATGGCCATTCTCGGTTTGGGGCATATATGTGATTAGAAGGATAGCTCCCAAGGCTTCAAATGGGCATGAATACATCCTAGTGGCAATCAACTACTTCACCAAGTGGGTGGAAACAGCCTCCTATTCTGTGTTGAAAGCTAAGCATGTGGCTCAGTTCTTAGAAAAAAACATCATATGTCAGTTTGGGGTACCCCAAGAGATCATTTTCGATAATGGGTCCCACTTTGAAGGCGAAGTCCGAAGGGTCATGGAAGAATATGGGATTAAGCACCACAAGTCTTCACCATATCGACCACAAGCTAATGGGGCCGTAGAAGTAGCCAATAAGAATGTAAAGAATATCCTAGCCAAGATGGTAGTGACATACAAAGATTGGGCTGAGAAGCTTCCATTTGTCCTATGGGGTTATAGAACTTCTATCCGAGCATTGACTAGGGCAACACCTTATTCTTTAGCCTTTATGGTAGTGAGGCAGTGGTTCCTATTGAGGTGGAAATACAATCTTTTAGGGTTTTAGTAGAGACTAAGGTCCTAGAAGAGGATTGGGCCAAGGAGATGAATAATTGGCTTTGATAGATGAGAAAAGAGCTAAGGTACAATATCATGCACAAGGATACCAAAAAAGGGTTGCTAGAAAATTCAACAAGAAAGTGAAGCTGAGAAACCTCAAAGGAGACTTGGTCCTAAAGGTTCTTAGAGATGAGACTTTTGATCTGAGAGGGAAAATGAAGCCTAAGTGGTCTGGGCCTTTTATCATTAAAGAGATCATGTCTGGAGGTGCTATAAGAATTACAGATTTGGATGGGGAAGAGATGTTTCGCCCTATTAACATGGATAAACTCTGGAAATACCACACTAAAAAGAAAAAAAGCCTGCTAGGTTGAAAACCCAAAAGGGCGACCTAGTCAAAAATTAAGGCAAAAGAACCCTGCTAGATTAAAAAACCCAAAAGGGCAGTCTAGGCAAAAGTTAGGGGAAAAAACCATGGGCATGGCAAAAATTCCTCAATTGATGTCATGGGCAAAAATTACATGGCAAAAGAAAAAGAAAAGAAAAAAAAATTCATAAATGAGATGACAATAAGCAAAAATAATAAAAAGGGAAATTCTTTCATTACTCAAATTAAAAGATAACGAGTTTGTTTTCATAGGGGATTTGAAACATTCCAATCCTTTATTAAATTCAAAAACAAAAACATAAAAATCATAAAAGTGCAGAAAAGTAAAACATGGGGCACATCAAGGTGGTCACTCAGTTCTCCTTATCTTCTTACTAGTCTTCATGTGAGCCTTCTCATCCTTTAGGATCCACTTCATGTCATCCTTCAACCATTGGTTGTAGCTTGTAGTAGGGTAGATGTATTTGGGACGGACAATGTCTTTCGTCACCCTATGGCATGGCCAAGCTTCAGTAATCCTGCCCAAGATCCTATATGTAAACACCGCAACGTGGAAAGTGTTAGGGTCTGTGCCCTAAAATCCAATTTATTGGCATGTCATAAATAATTAAATTGTTTAATTATATGAGACTATCTATAAATGAACTAATGGGACATTATCTTAGTCCATGAGATGCATAGTATGTGATTTATGTGAAAAGTCACAAAAGATATAAATCATAAGTTCTTTGTAAACTCAGAATTTTAGTTAGTAGTTGGTGATGAAATTGGGCATTTCATCTACGAAGATTATCACATATCAACTAAGATGATTTGTCTTGATCATGGAAGTGAAGACTTCTAATTGATATGTTGATATGTTTTAAGAGTTAAGACATATTGAACTGGACCGCTGTAAGATTTATTATTCTCCTAACGACTGTTAAATGAATAATAAATCTCACGACTTCTATTTACGTCAATTTTAAATCCTGAGAGAATAATGGACCTGATCATAATATGTATGTTACTTTGATATATCAGGAGTGAGATCTATTAGACACAAGCAAAACCTCAGTATGTTAGGCAGCCACATTTAGTGTTGATAGAACATATATTCTCAAGATGGAATTCATAATCTCTTAACGGAAATATAAAATATTCCATTGAGATAAGTTTACTAGGTTTGGTTATTCAGAGTGTTGGGCCCAACCAATTTAGTAAGGAGTTACAAAAGTATATATTTATGAAATTGGATTTCATAAATATATAATGAATAATATAAAGGATTAAACCGGGTACTCAAGGATTAAGATGTAGTAATCTTCAAAGTGGCAGTCTACATTCATGACTTTGTATTACTATGAATATTTTAATGAAGGGGTTGCATGTATAATAAAGTCTTGGGATATATTTTATTAATAAGGCCTAGAATGCAATAATATTCTTATAGTGGTATTGAATATGATTAATGATAACTTTTGACTTGTCAAGAGTTGACAGAAAAGCCCAAGACCCATTGGAGCTAGAGTTTTATTTGTTCCCTTTGGTCCCATCTCAAGCCACAAACTAAAACCCAATTGGGTAAGCCCAAAAGACTGACCCAATTAGATAATCAGTTTTTATTTAATAAGTGTTATTAAATAAAGAAACTACCAAGGTAGTTAAGAAGTACGTATGATGAAAAGAAAATAAATCAGTTTTTCTCCACATGGAGAAGAAGAACTTTCTTTTGAGAATCAATGTACAAAAAGACTGATTGAGAGACCACACTTCTTAGGTACCATGTGAAATTAAGATAAAATATTAAAGGTATTCTTAAGTCTTGGTTTTGAATTTCACAGCATCAAGGTGCGCTTTTTATTCTTTGTTCTAGAATTCAAGGTTACAAGTTATCTCTCATGAATGAAATTGATCCGTGTTTGTTGCTTCCGCTGTGTGTTTTGTATGAGATACAAAACCAGATTTTCCAACAATGGTATCAGAGCCATCTTCAATACCATGCTTGTATAACATGTGATTGAGTTTTAGAATTAAAGAAAAATCGTTTTCTTGGTGTTCTAGTTTTCTGCAGTAAAAGTTTCTGCATAATTTTGTTTTAAAACTATTGTTCGTTAAAACCAGATGCCGTGTGTTTCTAATATTTGTATTAAAGTGGAACACGGTGGTTCAGAATTGCTATGTTTCTTATCAAGGTAGATCTTCAAGATAGGAATACGGTTATTAGAAACGATAAACAAACTTGACACTGTTGGTTTAGTGTTTTCACTACACTTTATCTATATATAGAATAACCGTTTGACTTCTTGTCATTTGTATATTAATATATACATGTGACTTCATATGAGTTTATAAGTCTAAAATATAGATTTTCACATGATGTTCCTTTCAATATTGGTTCGTGTTATTCCATGAAGCCCATGATCATGTCTTTTGCTTATGGTGCCATGTTATGCTTAATCATATAATAGTTGAAGCACTAGAACGTTTCCTATGGAATTGTGTGCTTGACATCATTGGATTAAATGTATATATGTATAGATTCATGTCCAGGTTGTGAAATCAGTTTATGATTACATATATTAATATAGGCGTGATGTTATTTTGGAGATTAAGTTTTTATGATTTATAGTGTTCTTAATGTTTTAGGGTTCTTCATCTTGATCTTAAAAACCTTAATGTTTGAACTATTAATCTTCATTCATAAAAATCAAAAGTGTTTTTGATGAAAAAACAATAAAGATGTCAAAAACGGTTACCTGAAAATTCTTTAAAAAATTCAGTTTTGCCCTTTAAAAACTGAAAACACGTGTTTTTCGCAGATTAACTTCCCGCGAAGCTACTCGCGAAAAATGCCTCTGAAGTACAAAATTTTTTGCGGGTAACCTTTACTCGTGAAACAGTCGCGAAAGTTTCTGTCTGAATTTTGTGTTTTCACAATTTAGCCTTAACCCATTTACGCAGGAAGAGCTTAGACGCGAGATTCTCGCGAAAATGCTTCTGAAGCTAAAGGTTCAAAAGAAGGCACTGATTTTTGAATTTTCACCTGTTTTTGACTAAGTGTTGAAACTTTCATTAAAAGCAAAGCTATGTGATTAATTTTATAGTCCTTAAAAGTTAAGGACATTTATTAATCATTATCTAACTAAAAGACTTAATGAGATCAAAGATGTAGTTAAATAGAACTCTTAGTCCTAAATTGTTTTATGATTAAAAGTCCTTAATTTATTTTAATTAGAGGTTTTTAATGAGATTAAAATTCTAATTAAAAGGTATGTAGTTTCTAATGAGATTATAATACTTTATCTAGTACATTAAGGATAGAGTTCTATATAACTAATTTTTGATTCACTAGTGTTTAGGGAATCCTAAATAGTTTAGGACTTCCATTTTAGTTAGTGATTCTAATGAGATTAGAGTCTTCAACAAGTGCAAGGTTATTAGTTGTGATGGGATCACAATTATTTAAGAAAAACCCAAATAACGAGTGGGAATGCTGAAATAACTCTTTTGTTAAGTTTATTGTAATGTGAATGGATACCTTGTCTTGACTTCGAGTCTTGCATTCCATGCGAAGGGTATTTATTTCCCAGATTACATGATTAAACTTCTTTGTGACTGCGCGAACATTCGTTATGCTATTGTGATGTGACTTAGTTACATCACATTGAATTTAAACAATTAAACACATTTGATGTGTAGAGTTAAAATTGTGATTAGATCACAATGTTTTCAAGACAATCCAGTTGTTTTAAATTTCTAGTGGGAGAGAGATTCAAGGGTTGATTCTCACAGCCTCCATTGCCGGTTTATAGTATTGTGATTAGGCACCTCACCTTGGCGTATATGCCTTACTCCCTTCGGAGGGTGCTTAATTCATGGTACTACAGATTAAACTTCTTAATGATAGATGAAGTGTGTTTTTACATTGAGAACGACCACGCTTCCATGGAGTTACTTGATGACTCACATTGATTCTAGGCAATGGTGTACACTAGACTAAGTATAATGTTAACCTCTCTTCGGAGCTATGTCATTATTACTTAGAGGCTAAAGGAAAAGCGACAAACTATTTTTGTTTTGGTAAGAGTTACCATGATAGCATTAATAATGAGAATAATTCTTGCCTGATCATAGTGATTGGTATGACCTCGCTTCCAAGGAATATTAATTGCGGAATTAGGTTGTCGTTGCACCTAGTATAGTATGGTTTTTGGGTTCCATATTATATGGTTATGAATGCAAAATATAATGTCCTTGTATTTATGTTCATATTCTCAAAATAAATTTGTCATAATTTTGTTCTTTAGCTACTATTTTATTGAATCACATTAACTAAGAAATAATTTTGGACAAGGTGCTTAAAAAAGCTGAAGTACATAAATATGTTTTGATTCAGCATTGTCATAATTTCCTATACATGATGCTTGTATGAAAGATAGCTTATGATCCATTGAAATGCTAAATTGTTACATTGGCTTCCATCTCAATTGTACTATAGCATGAGATGCAAGAGTTAGTACTAGACTTAGACTTTATATTAAGTCTAAATGAGATGCTTGGTATGAATCATATTAAGTGCTAAGAAAGGTTTAAGGAGTTCCAATTATATATCATTTTATGAAAATTAATTGGAATTCTTGGATGTAGAGATTAAATGTTAATATTATTTGGATATGATCCATAAGTCATTGTTAGAATCATTTGATCAATTCAGATTGTTTTGAAAATAAATTCTTTCTATATTATCTGAATTGATGAGTGAGTTCTACGTAACGGAAGACATCCTAAAAGCTAAGGCTAGGATCAATATGATTTAATTCAAAATCTTAGCCTAAACCGAAAGGTAAGGGTGGTAAGAAGAGGAATTATAATACCAAACAATTGGACAAGTTAGTTTCCCTAGTAGTTGTCAAAAGGAAATTAGATTCAAAAGAATGACCAAAAGGAAAGTATTTCTGTTTTGGTAAAGCTAAGCATTGTCCATGATTGTCTTCTAGATGGAAATTTACATGTTTTACTTTTTAAAGAGAAAATTTTCATCCTTTGTAATTGTATGTTTTGGCACTTATGTCTATAGATCTTATTAATCTAAATGATATTCAAGATTGGTGAAAGATGGGCTTTTAGAACCATTATTTTATTATCTTCCCAGTCTATGAATTCTATTTAGAAGATAATAAGATCTAAGTTCCTTTTTGTAAAGGAGAATTTCCAATGACTTCTTTAAGTTAGTGCATACATAAAGGAGGAATAGGGCTCTTTTAAAGGTAGATTGTTCTAGGAAAAAAAATGTCAGAATTTGTTGTAGAACAACTATAAAATACATTTGGAAATGAGATGGTTGTATCAGATACACCACAAGACATTATTCTCTAGATAACTATTACACTGGTACAATATCATAGTGGAAGGATTATCAATTCATACTTTTGGAATAAACTTTTGATGTCATTCCATAAGGATATGAATTTGATCCTCAGTCCTACATAAAGGCAATAGATGATATGAATATGGATTACTGGATCAAGGTTATGTGAATAGAATTAAATTCTATTTAAAGTCTAGAACTTGTAGAGGCGCCTAATGGCATTAAGCCTATTGTCTTCAAATAGGTCTACAAGTAAATGAGATTGATAGATTTGAAGGTGCAAACCTTCAAAGTCAAGACTAGTGGCGAAAAGATTTATTCAGAAAGAAATGGTTTGATTATGAAAAGACTTTTTCACTAATAGTCAAGTTTGACTCTATCTAGATTCTCTTATTCCTTATATTTCATTTGGATGAAATATGGTAATGGATATCAAGAAAGCTTCTTTTAGTAGTAATCTTGAGGAAGACATCTATATTATATAAATAGACTTGTTCATAGCAAAGAACTAGTAGTGTTTAATATGCAAGTTGCTTAAATTCCATTTATGGACTAAAGCAAGCATATGAACTATAAAATATCATCTTTGATCAAGAAATCAAACTGTTTGATTTTGATCAAATATTAAAAGGTCTTATGTGTGTAAAAGCTATATAGAATAATAAATTTCTTAATGTATGTTGATGACATTCTAATCATTTAGAATGATGTAGAATTATTGTCATCAATGGAATTTTTTGTTGTCTAGTCCAGTTTAATATAAAGTACTTGGGAAAGTTGGTCACATCTTAAGAATTAAACTTTGTTAAAATTCAGAAATAGGATGTTAGATCTATCTCAAACTACTTAAATAGATTAGATTCTAGCCAAGTATAGCATGAAATACTTTAAGAAATGATTCTTTCCTTTTAAGTTTGAAGTTCCTTTATATAGGACTATAGTCCCAAGACATATAAAAGGAATAGCATATTAAGATGATTCCTTATATCAAATCGATAGGAAGTCTTTATGCTATGCTAAATAATAGACTAAATATCTATTTTGCAGTGGCCATAGTAACCAAATATCAATTGAATCAAAGATCACTTAATTTAGTGGGAGTAAAGCATATACTCAAATATCTTAGGAGAATGAAGGATTATATGCTTGTCCACCAAAGGGAGGTTTTGATAGTTATTGGATGTACAAATACTGACTTGTAGTTTGATTGTGATTCATGAAGTTGGACTTCAAGATATGTGTTCATCCTAGAGAGATATGAGTACGTGAGTAGTAGTAGTAGAAAAGATAATTTATGCAATAAATCTAGCTGAAACTTGTTTCCAAACCTTGCCCTAGAGTGACTATGAATTACTCTAAAGGGAGATAAGTGTCGAATATGTGGTAAATTATCTTTGAGGGCAAGTGGGAGATTGTTAGGATCCGTGCCCTAAAATCCAATTTATTGGCATGTCATAAATAATTAAATTGTTTAATTATATGAGACTATCTATAAATGAACTAATAGGACATTATCTTAGTCCATGAGATGCATAGTACATGATTTATGTGAAAAGTCACAGAAAATATAAATCCCAAGTTTTTTGTAAACTCAGAATTTTAGTTCATAGTCGGTGATGAAATTGAGCATTTCATCTACAAAGACTATAACATATCAACTAAGATGATTTGTCTTGATCATGGAAGTAAAGACTTCTAGTTGATATGTTGATATGTTTTAAGAGTTAAGACATATTGAACTGGACCGTTATGAGATTTATTATTCTCCTAATGACTGTCAAATGAATGATAAATCTCACAACTTCTATTTACATCAATTCTAATTCCTAGGAGAATAATGGACCTAATCATGAGGTATAGGTTGCTTTGATATATCAAGAGTGAGATCTATTAAACACGATCAAAACCTCAGTATGTTGGACTACCACATTTAGTATTGATGGAACATATATTCTCAAGATGGAATTCATAATCTCTTAACGAAAATATAAAATATTCTCTTGAGATAAATTTAATGGGTTTGGTTATTCAGAGTGTTGGGCCCAACCACTTTAAAGTGGCCGTCTACATTTATGACTTTGTATTACTATGAATATTTTAATAAAGGAGTTGCATGTATAATAAAGTCTTGGGATATAATTTATTAATAAGGCCTAGAGTGCAATTATATTCTTCTAGTGGTATTGAATATAATTAATGGTAACTTTGGACTTGTCAAGAGTTGATAGAAAAGCCCAAGGCCCATTGGAGCTAGAGTCTTATTTGTTCCATTTGGTCCTATTTCAAGCCACAAACTAAAGCCCAATTAGGTAGGCCCAAAAAGCTAGCCCAATTAGATAATCAGTTTTTATTTAATATGAGTTATTAAATAAAGAAACTACCAAGGTAGTTAAGAAGTACGTATGATGAAAAGAAAAGAAATCAGTTTTTCTCCACATGGAGAAGAAGAAGAACTTTCTTTTGAGAATCAACGTACAAAAGGACTGATTGAGAGACCACACTTCTTGGGCACCATGTGGAATTAAGATGAAGATTAAAGGTATTCTAAAGTCTTGGTTTTGAATTTCACAGCATCAAGGTACACTTTCTATTCTTTGTTCTAGAATTCAAGGTTACAAGTTATCTCTCATGAATGAAGTTGGTCTGTGTTTGTTTCTTCCGCTATGTGTTTTGTATGAGATACAAAACTAGATTTTCAACCAGAAAGCACCCTCATTAGCAGGATCTCCTTGACATTCTCCAAATTGCCTTGAGATACGACAAGTAGTAAGAGCAGCAACAAAGCCTAACTAAAGTCACACAATGGTCCTTGCAGCAACTATGGACCTTGCTTGAGATATTCCACCATTCCACAACCCACTAAATGTCAATCTCCCTGAAACGACCCATGAGCTCCATGTATGCTTTAAATCCTAAGACATCTCGAAGTCGGCGATCCCTAAGATGCCTAGGAAGATAAATGCTGAGGGGCATAGTAGGAGGATGAAGAAACCGAAACCTATCTTGTAGCCATATCTGAAAAAGAAAGAAGAGAAAAGAAGAGAGGAAAAAAAATTAAAAAAGAAAAAAGAAAAAAAGAGGAGAGCATGAGTGAGCAAAAAAATAAAAAGTGATGCAAAGAAGATGTAAGGTGCCTCAATGGGTTAAAAACTACGAGGCAATCCATGCAAAATTAGAGGGATCCCACTAGGTTGAGAATCTAAGCAAAAATTATGGATCAAACCTGAAGGAGAAAAGGACTTCCTGCAAAGAAGTTTGCTTCCTTCCTTTGAAAGGTATCCAAACCATTAAAGGTTTCCAACAAGATCAAGCCCATCAGATTACCCTTCTTTAGCTCATAAGCCACCATACACATTCGAAGGTCCACACAATATGACTGTTGAACCAAGAAATAACTCACAAGGGCACATAAGCAAAAGGCACGAAGGTAGTATGATCGTGGTCTTTCACCCTTAGGAAAGCCTGAATCGAAAAAGTAATCAAAGACTAACCTAAGGTTGAGTTTGCCAAAGACACACCACCTATTAGCTGTGCTTTTAGGGACACCTAACACCACTCGCAACAAGGAAGGAAGATCCCCACCCATGGTAGGAAAGATAAGATCATCAATCTCCGTTGAAATGGAATACATGCCAAGAAGGAACCCAATAATTGGTAGCAACACGAAGAAGAGGCTTATCCACCCTAATTTGATAATAAGGTAAGATGCAAGAAAAGCCATAAGGAGCAATAAAATCCTTGAAATCGGGACCTGGCTTCCTAATCCAAGTGGAGACATCAAGAGGAGAGTTTTCTGCCATGGGGAGACCTCAAAAAAGTGTTCTCTGGGTTGGAAATACGTTGGTGAGGTTTTTGGGACCCAAACGGCTACTTTTATACCAAAGTAAGTCAGCTAGGGTATTTTTGATTCGTGGCTCGTGTGCACAGAGTCAACCCTACGTAAGCAAAGTAAAAGCTGCGTATGCAGGCTTATCTCCACTTGCGCAAAGCGCTTGGTAGAAGCCCATGTTCCCCTATTTTGAGTAGAGTTTTTCCACTTCCAAGCATTCCTAAGATTCCTGTGACTTGAAGAATCATCCAAGACATATTCCAAGCACAAGATTGCAAGCATCAAAGAAGCAAATTTGTATAGAAACATACAATTTATCATTGTACTTGTAAAATTATGAGCTAAGTTCCAATCAAAAGCATAAATATAAAAGATGTTCTTAATACAATCCTTTGTCTCAAACCAAATCCAAATGTTTGCTAAAGGGAATAAAGAAAAATATTAAAAGCAAAAAAAAAAAAAAAACTATGTGCTATGTGTATGTATGCCATGACAACAAGTAATAAATAATGCTGCCTCTTCCTTGGTTGGTAGCTAGGAGCCGCCTCCGAGTCCTCCTCCTCGCCACCATCATCATCACCCCCACCCGAGTGGGCTGCTTCTCCAAGACCATACAGCTCCCTCGAATAGTTGATCACCTCTAACTTAAGATTCCGACCAACCACACCAATTCCTTATGCTCTTGAATAGTGGGTTGCAATTGGAAAGAGGAAGGATTAGTGAATGGAACAAGAAAAGAAATAGCAAAGAAGGAAGAGCAGAAGGAAAAAAGAACTCAATACTCGAGTGTTGGGAGGGAAAGGATAACCCCTGACATTGGGGTGAAAGGGCACAACACACTTCCAAGCAAAGCCATCTGCTCCATAGGCATAGACCGTCCAAGGGATATGTGGAGCATCTATGGGTCACTACTAGTAGGTCCTCCCTATTGCAATTCCCCACATTAGTAGTCATGATAAGTCAAGAGAGAAGAAAGAAACGAAAGCAAGAGTTTGAATATATACCTGAACAGTAAACGAAGGCATGAGGCAAGTGAGGTTGAACTCCTCATAGTTTAACCCCTCAAAGAGCCGCTCGGCATGGGAAATACCACTCCCTTAAGTGTTGTACTCAGCATCAGTCATGGAATGTGAGGCAAGCATGAACTCAAGAGGGTCCCTCGAAATCTGTGGGTCATCCCTACCCCCCAACTGGCACCACACCCTCTCTGCCAGGTATAGCGCCCTCAAGCCCGCCCCTTCAAAGGGTGGGGTGATCTCTGAAGCAATAAAAGCTGCAGGCACTAGGTCTCAAGAAGCAGGAAGAGGCTGGCCAACCCATGGAGTTCAGTTAACCTATAAAGACATGAGATTAGGAGAAGGATATCCTAAGAGAAAGGCATGAAGAAGCGTGAGAAATTAGAACTACTAAACTTACCTCATCGAAAGTCAACCCAGCAAGGTGGGCCTTCACTTGGTAGAAGTCCTTCAAGACTAGGTTGGTGCCCGGAGTTATAAGGCTATACCTAATCACCCACTACTACAAATTTATAAAATAAAAAATAAAAAATAAAAAATAAAAAATAAAAAAAAGGAGCACAAACCACATGTTGGATACAAGATAACAGTTTGCAAGATGACCAGATACAAGATAACAATTCGTAAGATGATAGTTTCAAGGCAATATAGGCCTGAGCCCATGCACGCAAGAACACAGACAAAAGCAATTGTTTGACGTTTTCAAGAAGGCATCATCCCAAATCAATCCTAAACATATTCCTACCCCTCCTAAGACATTAGGTTTTCATCTAAACCCATCCCACAGCAAAACCCAAGCATTTACATAACAAAAAAAACACCTCTAAGCCAAATATCAGAGGGGAACTTGAAAAAGAAAAAGAAAATTGATGAAAAACTTACCGATTCACCCGCAGGTATGTGATTCTCTAGTCAGTATGTCAAAGGTGGAGGCCCTACCAACCTTGTGGCTCCGCTCCAACGAGCAAGATGAAAGGCATCAGCAGATAGGACATGGAAGGATTTCTTAGCCTTAGGTGCCATTGGAGGAGATGATGAGAGAAAGAGAGAAAATTAGGAAATAGGAGAGTTTGAGAGAATAAGGGAGTCAGAAGGTGTAAGGAAAAGAAAGAAGGGAGGGAGGTTTTTGTAGAAAAGAAAGAGGAGTTATGAAGAATGTGAAAGGGTGAGAAAGATGAAGAGAATGAAGAAAAAGAAAATAAAAGAAACTGTTGGTAATCATTGAGGAAAATGAAAAGGCAGAAACACACCTAATGGCTAAACTACATTTAGTTTAGGCCTCACCACTAAACTACGTGTAGTTTAGTCATAAACAGTATATGTAAAATAAATAAATAAATAAAAAATCTATATCTCTCTTTCAAGGAAGGGACATCTTAAGGTTCCCACAACTAAACACAAAAAAATAAAAATAAAAAGTTCCCTAGTGGATCAAGCGTATCAGAATAATCCCTAGTGCATCAAGCACATCAGAATAATCCCTAGTGGATCAAGCACATCAAGAACCATTCCTAGTGATTCAAGCACCTCAAGAACTTTCCCTCAGTTGGTCAATTCTATCAAACACCATCCTCGGTAAAGAAGTAGAAGACTCTTCCTCAACATTTTGAGCATCTCAAGCAATACCCCCAATAAAGTAAGCAGAAGATTCTTCCTTAAATAAATCAAACCTATCAAATATCGTCCCCACAGAGGAAGCAAAAGACTCTTCCACAAAAGCTTCTTGATGAACCATGTGTATACAAAAGACATCGGGATAAAGTAGTAATGTTCCTAGTGCTTTATGTTGATGATATTCTACTCATTGGAAATGAAGTAGGGGTAATGTCATTGGTAAAGGTTTGGCTGTCAAGCCAATTCGATATGAAGGACTTAGGTAAGGCTAACTTTATTCTAGGGATCAAGCTACGGCGATATCACGAGAATAAGATGTTAGGCTTATCACAAGTTGGATATATAGATAAGGTTCTAGAACAGTTTAGCATGCAAAACTCCAAGAAAGGTTTACTTCCTTTCAGACATGGAGTTCCTGTGTCTGATGACCTAAGACTCAAGAGGAAGTAGATATGATGAGACAAGTTCCTTATGCTTCTGCAGTAGGAAGTCTCATGTATGCCATGCTTTATACTAGACCAGATATTTGTTATTCAGTTGGCATGGTCAGTCGATATCAATCAAATCCATGACCAAAACATTGGCAAGCTGTAAAGCATATTCTCGAGTATCTACGGAGAACAAGAGAATATATGCTTGTTTATGGGTGTGAGGATTTGATTCCCACTGGCTATACAGATTCAAACTTTCAATCGGATCTAGATTTCAGAAAATCCACTTCAGGATGTGTTTTCACCTTGGGAGGTGGAGCCATAACTTGGAGGAGTATTAAGCAATCTTGTATTGCAGACTCCACCATAAAAGCTGAGTACGTTGCTACTTGTAAAGCAACAAATAAAGCTATTTGGCTCAAGAAATTCCTTTCTAACCTTGGTGTAGTGAGAATGGAGCAGGTTCCCATTACATTGTTTTGTGACAATAGTGAAGCTGTTGCAAAATCCAAAGATTCCAAGGAATCATAAGAAAGGAAAGCACATTAAGAGAAAATATCACATCATTTGAGACATCATTGCTCGTGGAGATGTAGTGGTTGCAAAGATTGAAAGTGCAAACAATCTAGTAGATCCCTTCACCAAAATCTTGCCTTAAAGGACTTTCAAGTCGCATTTGGAGGGAATGGGAGTTAGATTAGTGCACAATAGTCTTTAGGGCAAGTGAGAGATTGTTAGGATTAGTGCCCTTAAATCCTATTATATGATGCTACGTATGATATTAAGTATGACATTATGTATGACTTAATGTTGTAATTAATAAAGTTGCTTTATTATTATCTAAAATGATGGTAACATGAATATTTGGACATTATCATATAGTCCATGAGATGTATAGTATGTGATTTATGTGAAAAGTCACAGAAGTTATAAATCACAAGTTCTTTGTAAACTCAGAATATTAGTTCGTAGTCAGTGATGAAATTGGGCATTTCATCTGCGAAGACTATAACATGTCAACTAAGATGATTTGTCTTGATCATGGAAGTGGAGACTTCTAGTTGATATGTTGATATTTTTTAAGAGTTAAGATATATTGAACTGGACCACTGTGAGATTTATTATTCTCCTCACAAGTGTCAATTGAATAATAAATCTCACAACTTATATTAGATGAACTCTTAATCCTGAGAGAATAATGGACCTGATCATGAAGTGTAGGTTGCTGTGATATATTAGGAGTGAGATCTAAAGTAACGGTCAAAACCTCAGTATGTTGGGCAGCCACATTTAGTATTGATGGAACATATATTCTCAAGATGAAATTCATAGTCTCTTAATAGAGATATAAAATATTCCCTTGAGATAAGTTTAATGAGTTCAGTTATTCAAAGAGTTAGGCCCAACCACTTTGGTAAGAAATTACTAAAATATATATTTATAAAATTGGATTTCATAAATATATAATGAATAACTTAAAAGGATTAAACAGAGTACTCAAGGATTAAGATGTAGTAATTTACAAAGTGGCAGTCTTCATTCATGACTTTGTATTACTACGAATATTTTATGAAGGGGTTATATGTACAATAAAGTCTTGGGATATAATTTATTAATAAGGCCTAGAGTGCAATTATATTTATATTGTGGTATTAAATATAATTAATGGTAACTTTAGACTTGTCAAGAGTTAACAAAAAAGCTCAAGGCCCATTAGATGATGGAAATAAAGATGAACGCAGCGGAAAAGTAAGTTTTGAAACGGATTTACTTCATTCGATATTGATAACATGCGTAAAGTAAATTTCAGAATTTGAGAACAAGAGATCGTACCTTGAAGCGGTGAATTTCAAAACCGAAGATTGAAGCACTTGGGAATACTTTTAATCTTCACTCCAATTCCACTAACGCCCAAGATGTGTGGTCTCTCAATTGGTAACAAAGGGATTATTAGAGAGTGACTTTCCTTCACTTGCACACCATTACAATAATATTTTTCTTACCCATACATTTTTGTACGTTTTTCCCTTTGTATCTAACCAATAATCTAATTGGGCTGGCCACTTGGGCCTTTCCAATTGGGCTTAAATGTGTGGCTTGGAGTGGGACCAAAAGGGACCAATAAGACACTAGCTCCAATGGGCCTTGAGCTTTTCTGTCAACTCTTGACAAGTCCAAAGTTACCATTAACTATATTTAATACCACTATATAAATATAGTTGCACTCTAGGTCTTATCTATAAATTATATCCCAAAACTTTATTATACATGCAACCCCTTCATAAAATATTCATAGTAATACAAAGTCATTAATGTAGACTGCCACTTTGTAAATTACTACATCTTAATCCTTGAGTACCCGATTCAATCCTTTAATGTTATATTAGACCTTTTTTTTTTCTTTAAATGTTGTATTTTCGGATTATATCCATGTTAATTGGGCAAAGCATCTCTTTCCCATCCAAATCTATGATCCTTGTAGCACCTCTAAACATGATATTCTTAATGATAAATGGCCCGACCATCTTGGCTTCATCTTTCCTCTTGGATCAAAAGTCTCATCTCTAAGCACTTTTAGGACCAAGTCCCCTTCTTTAAGGTTTCTCGGTTTCACCTTCTTGTTGAATGCTTTAGCAATCCTTTTTTGGTACCCATGTGCATGATATTCTTCCCTATCCCTCTTCTTATCTTTCAAAGCCAATTGTTGTCCCAGTCGATGCATGGATAGAAGTTCTATAACCCTATAAGGCAAACGGAAGCTTCTCGGCGCAATTTTTGTATGTCACTACCATCTTGGCTAGGATGTTCTTCACATTTTTATTAGCTGCTTTTACGGCCCCATTGGCTTATGGTCGATATGGTGGAGACTTGTGATGCTCAATGCTATACTCTTCCATGACTCTCTGAACTTCACCCTCAAAGTGGGAATCGTTATCAGAGATGATCTCTTGGGGCACCGTAAACCGACATATGATGTTGTTTTCTAAAAATCAAGCCACATGCTTAGCCTTCAATACGAAGTAAGAGGCTACTTCCACCCACTTAGTAAAATAGTCAATTGCCACCAAGATGTATTCATGCCCATTTAAAGTCTTAGGAGCTATCCTTCCGATCACATCTATGGCCCAAACCGAGAATGGCCATAGAGAAGTCATGTTATACAACTCACTAAGTGGTACATGGTTCAAGTTGGAGTGCGTCTGACAATCATTGTAACTTTTCACATAGTCCACACAATCGGTCTCCATCGTATTCCAATAGTACCCCATTCTCAGGATTTTCTTGGCTAACATTCTCCCATTTATATGAAGGCCACAAATCCCTAAATGAACTTCTTCCATTACCTTCTGGGCTTCTTCCTTCTTCAAGCAACGAATGTGTATACTATTGTAGGACCTTCTATAGAGTGTTCCTTCACATAGGATGTATTGTATTGCCATTATCCTAATGGAACGACGTTCTCTCTTATCATCATTATCCGGATATGTGCCTAGTTCCAAGAACTTCATGATGTCATAGTACCACAGAACTTCCTCTTCCTCTATGGTCATTACTAAAGCTTCGGTCTTCCCTTTGTGCACTTCCTCATAACTTTGCTTAATCTCCAAAGGTCGTGTCCATACTCCTTCGAGTATTTCAACTATGAAGGCTAAGGTAGCTAAGTCATCTACAAATTTTTTTGAGCTCTAGGGATGATTATGATGGGGTCTAAATCAAGTAAAGATCGCCTATGGTAGTCGTCCATGACCTGATCACGTCCACAACCTTTTAAAAAGAAAAGAAGCCTCGTAAGCATGGGTAAAGCCCGTTAAGCGAGAGCACAATCATCCAAGAAAGAGTAGTTGTCCATGTCACAAGGGCATGGACAACCAAACAACTTAGCTAATTTTAAAGAAAACTTTCTAAGGGTTCAATATAATCAGACCACGATTCGCCATTCCAAGAATGTGGAGAGGATTCCCTATAATCCACTCCATGTTCTCCATTAACTCCACACATCCCTCATAATGATAGTGGATCTGAACAAGTAGACCCACTCCTAACTCTCTATAAAAGGATCAAGTCACATATAACCAAGGTAAGTTTTACTATTCATAAAATCATCATCCTTGTGTTCTAGAGAGAAAACTGACTTAACCGTTAGAGGATCCTTGGCCAGTTCACACCGGTCACCCTTAACAGTTTTTCTTTTTCTCTTTAGGTCATCAAGCCATCACCATAGCCTTTAGCCTACTGATTTTTTAGCATCATCAGTTGGCGCAGTCTGTGTGAAAGTTTGGCTTGTTTCCAAATGTTAACCACCTTGCTTTCTAAGCAAGGTTTGGACTAGGTTGATGGCCACCAGTCCAAAACACCAAGAGAGCAAAAACGTCTCCAGTCACCCAAATCGTGCACCTGCACCACCACCAACCATCAAGCAACAATTGCAATCTATGGCAGTTGCAATGGTGGACTTGACGTAACAAAACCAGGAGTTAACTAAAGAAGTCAATAGGCAAAGTCGACAGTGACGCGGCAAGGAACACAGGCAAAATTCAAAGAATGGAGGGGCAGAGAACGATGCTGAAGGAGGAGATCAATCCAGAGGTACCGTCACTCGTAGGGTACCACACTTGGAGAAAGAGATAAATCAATTGAAAAAAGCTATGGAGGAAATGAAGGACTCCATGAGGAGAGCAAACCATGTGGATGATCTCGTCCATAGAATTGACTCTCCTTTTACCGCGTCCATCACGAGTCATCCTCTACCCTCCAAGTTCAAAATGCCAACCTTGGATTAATATGATGAGACGCGAGATCCTTGAGATCATATTGCCAAGTTCAAGACAACCATGCATCTCCAAAGCGTTCTAGACGAAATCATGTGCAGAGGCTTTCCTACCACGTTGAAAGGCCCAGCTAGAGTGTGGTTTGGTAAGATACCACCCAACACCATAACTTCGTTCCAAGAGTTGAGTAAATTGTTCATCAACAACTTCGTCGAAGGCCAAAAGCATAAGAGTTCCTCGTCCAATTTACTGAACATAGAGCAAGGAGAAAACGAAAGTCTTCTGGCTTTCATTAGTCACTTTAACAAGGAAGCCCTATTAGTAAATGAGATGGATGATAAGATCCTCTTGGCAGCCTTCTACAATGGGGTTACTTTAGATTTGTTCATCCATAAGTTGTATGACCAAAAGCCATACACTCAACACAAAGTTTCATGAATGTTAAGGATGCCATTATTGCCAAGAAAAAGAAGAAGTCTGAATGAGTGGAAACTAGTTATGTACACCATCCAAAGCAAGGCCCTCGTCCAAAGAAGGCCAAGATAGGGGGAGAAAAAGGATCGAGATGGTAGGAAGGTAGGGTCATCCTTAGGATGATATTCCAACTACACTCCCCTGAATACCCTACTTAACCAAGTGTTAATGCAGATTAAAGACAACCCGTCCTTAAAATAGCCAGAGAAGATGAAAGGAGATCCTAGCAAGCAGAACAAAACCAATTACTTTCGTTTCCACCGAAACCACGAACATGATACGGACAAGTGTTATGACTTGAAGCAGCAAATTAAAATTCTCATTAAGCAGGGAAAGTTGAAAATTTTCCTTGGACGAGACCACAAGGATGAAAGGCAACCATTGAAAGGCAAAGCAGAACCTGTGCGTCAACCACTTGGAGAAATAAGGGTCATTGTAGGAGGAATGTCAACTGGAAGCTCGTCCAAGGCCAAGAAAATCTACTTACAGGTAGTCCAGAATGTTCAACTCACTGGTCGACCACCAAGGATGACTAGAGAAGATGATCCTGCCATTACTTTCATGGATGAAGATTCGAGACATCTACACCATCCTCATGACGATGTAATTGTTATCACTTTGACGATTACGAACTACACAACTAGGAAAGTGTTAGTAGATAATGGGAGTTCGACGAATATCCTTTAATATCCAGCCTTCTACCATATGAGAATTAGACACCTCCAATCTATCGATGTTTAAGAATTTCAGAATCCTGATCTGATTTTCTTGGGATCCGTGTTTATGTGTTTGGGCTTTCTTTTCTCCTAACCCTAGACATATAAAAAGATTATTTTAAGGGCCGTAAAAGAGTTCACAAGTTGCACAAGCATTGAGGAAAGTCTGTACAAGCAAATTGTGACCAGAGACAAAGTTTCGCCCTAGTTCATCTCTTCTGAAGAAATTGCTATGTATGTGCTCCTTTGGGTTATGTGACCAAGCATCTTCTTGATCTTCATCATGTGGATGAATTGAAGAACTTTGCAGCCAACCATCGTCTCTAGTTGGTGATTGAAGTCACGTACTAGGATCCGCGCAATTGGTTAGTCACGTACTTGGGAGCCGTGCATCAAAAGGGGAAATTGTCACCATAAAACAAGTTCAATTGGGTATTGGGATAAGGATTCAACTGTAGGTTGGTATAAGGTACTGGGATTCCTTTACTTGTAACCGCTTGTTATGATAATAGTGGAGTTTCGAGAGTGGTGACCTGAAAATCGCCCGGTGGGGTTTTTGCCGTTAGGTTTTCCCCATTCATAAACAAATCACCATGTTATTTATTTTCTGCTGCATAATTAGTTTATTGGTGATTTGTTTGTGCTACCACGCGTTTGCATGTTAATTGAATTAATTAATTAAACTTGGCTAATTAATTAATTTGATCACAAGGGGTCAATATGTGTTTGGCAAGTGTCGAGCACACGGGGCTGAACAGCTTACTTAAGCTCGATAGATGCAGCTGTCGACACAGTTGTCGAGCTTTAATGATTTTGCACTTCTCAGCTTGTTTATTGGACAGACTTAATGACTTCAACACTTGATCTTGAAACACAGTTTCTTGAAGCATTAAACACATCCTACATCTACCCAATTACAAGTAAAGTGCGTTTTGTCAAAGGATTAGCCAATTACATTAATGAATGACATATGTTCCTAACAAGTGAAACACATATGTCCTAACAATCTCCCCCTTTGGCAATCCGTGACAAAACCACAACAAACAAATGAATATATGAGAGAAGTCATAAATTACTCAACTCATACTCACTTGTTGAATACAATAAATCTATCCTAACACAAACTCTTGAAAGACTTTGCAAGAAGATAATTCATGGCAAGTAGACTTTGACAACCTGTATTTTTGAAACACTTTAAAAAAAACTCATCAAGGCATCTTAGTGTGAAACAGAAATAATAGATTGCATACAATTATAAGAAGTGTGTGTATAAAGAGAGAAAAAGAAACAACACATGTGAGAGGTAGGTGAAAGAAACAACATACATCCACATATAGAAAAGAATAAGTACAATCTATGTCAATAAATGGTCACAAGATCCAATGTACATGAACAATGTATCTATAAAAGAAAGAAAAGAAAAGATACATGATAATCCTCACTACATCCCTCATATCAACAACAACACTCCCCCTATCAAAAATGTCCTATACTAACTCTCCCCCTAAGAGTGACTACTCTCATATCTAAAACTACTCTCCCTTTTTGTCACGAGTGACAAAGGATAAAGTGTCAACTGTAGACATCTCATCGATAGAGCTAACATCTCCATCATCATCATCAGAAGCATCATCGTCATCACGGAACTGAATGTTAGAAGGAGTAGGATCATAAGATGATGCCCCGGAACGAAGTGGGTTCCAAGGCGGAGTAGATTTACGCTTAGGTGCCATAGACATGACTAACGTAAACAGAATGAGAGGAAGGGAGAGAGAGAGACAATCAGAAAAGTCCCAAAGCAATTCAAATATAACAAGTATATTGAAAAGAGAGTACGTATGCATGGAAAATGCATGAACATGTGACATGCAAAGTAAATTCATCATGGGCTCAACCTAATCCAATCCTACCTGCACACAATCAATTTGCACACATCTAAATGCATGATAATACTATTATAATGCAAATGTGATGCAATGCATGAGATTTTAAACTCATTTAAATGAAATCCCATCCCAAAATTGCAACAAGTACTCATCAATTTTGAAAAACTTCAAAATTTTCAAAATCCCCAAAACCTAGGTTTCAAAACATGAAATGCATGAAAAATGATGAGATAAGAGAGCATACCAAGTGATTTGAAGCAAAGAAAGGCCGAAAATCACGAGGGTTGAAGGTTTTGAGTGAGAAAAGATGGTTTGGGAGACGAACAGGTGCGAATAGATCAAGAGATATCAAGGAAATGAGAACCAGATCGCATGAGGAAGCTTAAATAGAACCTCAGTAAAGCTCGATAGATGAAGGTATCGAGAGATGTCGAGATAGCTGTCGAGAAAATGGCCGTCGATAGATGAAGGTGTCGAGAAGGTATCGAGGAGCAAACCAAAGACACAAGAACAGAAGCTCGATTGATCAACCCAGCTGTAGAGAAGCTATCAAGGAGGCAAGAGAAATCTCGATCGATCCACCAAGTATCGAGGAGCTGTCGAGATTGTGATAAGAAAAAGCAAGGAAGCTCGACAGATAGCAAGGTGTCGAGGAGGTATCGAGGAGCTGTCGAGCTAGCTTTTAAAAACAGTTTTTCAAGAAGTGAAAAACACAGACATGAATACAATCAGACATGCAACTCAACCAATGATCCAATTAGCATATTAAGCTCTTAAAATCATCTCTCAACAATAATTTTAAGCACATGGATCCTAAAAACACACACACACACACTAAACAAGTCTAACCAATTTTATATTTCAAAAATAAGTCAAGACAGTTTAGTGAGCATACATTAACACATGTAAACCTAGTGATGGCTAAATCACATTGTACTTGCACATGTATCAAGAGTAGCAAAGAATATTGCGTATTGTGTGTGAAAAACATCACAAGATTGCATAAGTATATACATGTTATGACGATTTCAGATATGAAAAAATCACTTTAACTCACACATAATTATAACTGTTTGATGGGGACTATCACCTTCGAGGTACATCCTATAACTCCACATCTCCTAAAATACATGCTTGCAATCATATTTAAAGCATTTTTAATCTTTTTTCTTTTTATTTATTATTTTTTTTTTTTTTTGCATATTTTCTTTTTAAGCATATCATGCATAAGCATATAAGAGATAGAAAAGAAATACCCAATGATATTTGACATTCCAAATTTGCTATGCCGAAGCACACAAATGTCGTTAACATCACACTTTTGCTATGCCAAAGCATACAGATGTCATTTATGATTGGCGGGCAACAGTGATGAGATGGTTATTTATGTCTTTCTCTTAGGATTTTCTAGTCCTACCCGTCAAAAAGAGTGATACGAGTATTAAGTACAAGAGATAACTTAACCTTACTCATCACAAACACGAGCCACAAAGCTCACTTGCTTAGTTGTGCATAGAGATGCTCATCTAAGCTACAAGAGATACAAAGTTTAGAAAACTTTGTTTCAATGGCCATCCAAGGTACACATGTACCTATGTACACAAAACATAAACTGTTTTTGTATTTTTCTAATTTTTTAATTTTTTTTATTTTTATATGAAAAACAAAAATAAGCAAAACTGAAAATAAACCAAACAAAAACATGTTAAGCAAAGCAAAGCATAAAACTAGACTAACTCAAAATAAAAGCAAAACACACAAGTAATGCAACAAACAAAAACAAGAAGAGAGAGACGAAAGTGATAAAATCACTTGGAACCCTTTTCCTTCCACACCTTGGAAGAACTTTTTTGTTGATTAAATCCTTGAACTGGCAGTGAGGGGGAAGAATTGAAACCGTTCAAGTTCGAAAGGAACATGAAGGCTTTGAGAAGATCTCCAAAAGGAGCAAGAGAGGATTAAAGCTAATTTTGGCTTCCAGATGCTATCATGTCGTTGCTCTGTTGAGTGGCTAACCACTTTTAGCAATTTGGTTAAGTATGACTGGCAACACCACAATGATGACAGAGATGCTGCTTCTTCTGTTTAGGCTTTTAAGAGTTAGCCTTCTTAGCCTTAGGATTTTTAACATCTTTCTTATCTTGCTTAGAGGGTGCTCCTACGATAGATTTACCCTTGTCTAAGTTCTCACTAGTTAATTCAGTTTTAACATCATTGTTCTCAATTTCAACATTATTAGCAGGAGGACAAAAACAGTATTACTAGTAGAAGCAATATTAGAGGAAGAAAAACCATACCCTAAACCTGTTCGATCCGAAGTAGATTTCTAAATGTTGAGCATCTCATCAAGCTTTGCACTTGAAGTCCTCTCCAATTGAGCTCTAACTTGAAACAACTCCACTTCAAGCTTCTTGGTCTTCTTAGCCAAGAAATTGTTCTCAAACCTCAGTGCTCCAATAGTCTGATTAGCCTCATCAAACTTTGTGGACAACTCTTCACGGTCAAGTTCCACATCACTGAGTTTCTTGGTGGTCAGCCTATAGAGTTTCTCATGTTTCTCAAACAGCTTATATAGTTTCTCATAAGCTGAATGGATATCATCTTGATCATCCTTCTTCTCACACTTAGAATCCACCAATTCTTCTTCTTCATCCACGTCTTCAACAATCCCTTCAGTAGGATTGACTATGGTAGTGAAGGCATTCAAGATTTCGTCATCCTCATTGTCAGAATCATCTTCAAGTTCAATGTCACTCAAGGTTGCAGCAAGCGCCTTGCTCTCCCCAATGCTCTTGAGATATGTAGGACATTCCTGTTTCATGTGTCCAAAACCATGACACCCAAAGCACTTAGGTCCTATGGGAACAATGTACTGACCGCCATCCTTTGCATCCTTCTTCCCTTTGTCTTGGCTCTTGAACTGAGAAGAACTAGATTGCCTATGGTCTTTGTCGAAGTCCTTTGCATTGGCATTCTTCATAAACTTCTTGAACTGCCAAGTGATGTAGGACTTCATCTTGGTATCTTCGTCGTCGGAAGACTCATCCGTGTCACTACTCTTAGCCTTCAGTGCCAAACTCTTTCCTTTACCCGACTTGCCAATTCTGGTTAACCTTAGCTCGTAGGTCTGCAAATTTCCAACCAACTCAGTCAAAGGAATCTTGTCAATATCCTTTGATTCCTATATCGCCGTAATCTTGGCATGGAATCTCTCAGGTAGAGATCTAAGCACTTTCCTCACAATCTTGGGTTCAAGAATGGTTTCCCCAAGATTGAAGGCTGAGTTCACTATGTCCTTAAGCTTGGTATAGAACTCATCAAACGACTCATCCTCCTCCACCTTTATTTCTTCAAAGCCTGTAGTGAGCCTCTAAAGTTTTGAATCCTTGATAGCCATTTGTACCCTCATAGGTTGTCTGAGGGATGGTCCATGCTTCCTTAGCAGTTTCAATAGAGAATATCTTTTTTAACTCCTCATTGGTGACCGCACTGAATAGAGCATTCAATTTTGGTTTTATATAACTTGTGTTCTTGTTGTTCATATTTGATTTATATATTATATGTTCTTAGAGATATGTTTTGTTTTGTTCAATTTTGTTTTGTTGTGTCTCATTATGTTTCGATTAGAGAGTTGAATGATTTTACATATTGATGAATATGTTTTGATGTGTTAAGTGTTGCTTTTGTTTGTTGTTAGATCCAATGCATGTTAAGAATAGTTTTTATTTTTATCTTTGATATATTTGTTCTTAGTTTAGGTTGTGTAGTTTTTATGTTTTAAAGCATGATAAGTTGTTAGATTTATTGTTTTGAAGTCTTAGCCTGTTTTCTATGTTGCTATGTTCAAGGCTAGGGTTTCTAAGCTGAAACCCATGTGCGCATAATCTTGGTTGCATATGCAGGCTTGATTATGCGTACACAAGTTTGTTCTTGCGTGTGCAAGCCGCTGCCTAGAAACCCTAATTTTTATTTCTTTTATTTTTTTCTGCTTTCACATGTTTGTTTGTTTAGCTTCTTTTCTCATGCTTTTATGCTATCAATGCTTGTGTTTCACATGTTTAGTTGCTTGGTTTGCTATCACATGTTAGAATTATGGTTTGTTTAGTGTTTTCCTTGTTTTGATGACATGAACATGCATTTACATGCTCACGCATAAATGCCATAGGTGTTAAGTTGCTGCAAGGTAAGTAAAAGGTAAGTCATGCATTGGAAATGTTCAAGCATTTGTGATATGATCTTGTTTTGGTGTTAGAGATGAATTTGAATGCTTGGATGAATCACATGTTACTTGGATCTTTCCTTATGCTTGTGCTTCTACCTTGATTTGATTATACATGTTGCTGCCTTGAATATGATGTGATGCCATGTTAGATGAACATGTATGTTAGTGTGTGTGTGTGAGTTAGAATACAAGTATTGAACAAGATTTTATCAAGGTTAAGACGTAAGACACAGTCATGGGAGGCCAACCTTAGGGTTGGGCTGACTTGGGTGCCTAACACCTTCCCAAGAACATACTTAAACTCTAAACCCATATCTCTGGTAGTAAGATCAATGGTCCTTCCTCGAGAGGATGCTATATATATGGTTCCTAGACCATTGCAAAAACTAAGTGGCGACTCCCCCTTATGTCCACAATTGAGAAGAAGCATACAAAGTTATCAACTACAAGAGACGAGGATCATACTATTTGGAAGCCTTGGATGGACAAAGGCTAGAGCATCCATGGAATGTGGAGCACTTGAGGAAGAACTACCAATGAAGATCCGTCAAGAAGGTTAACTTGGACAAGCCTAGAGACTCTGGTTCTTTCTAGCAATCTACTTGCAGTATTCTATGTTCTTAGCATTTGAATTCCCTAAAAAGCACTAGCTACTGGTATGTGTAATGTTTATGGATGATGTCATGAGCAAAGTCCTTTTGTATATAAAGTAGTTTGAATTCCCTAAAAAAGAACTAGGTACTAACATGAATGATGTCTATGGACGATGTTATGTACAATGTTATTTATTGTTTAAGTTTTCTAACTTAAGTATTGATGATTCTCTATGAAACTAAAGTCAATAAAAAGTTAAAGACATCTAAAATCTCTGGACGCAGAGATGTATCATCATGAGCCATCCTTAGATGAGGAAAAGACAAATTATCATATATAAAACCTTAAGATAAAAACATAAGTACGAAGGGAAGAAAAAGACACCTCCCAATACACTCGTCCAATAATGAAAGTTGTCCAATAATGAAAGACGAGAAAAAGCGTGAATGCAATAAATAGGCAATTTCTAAGGACGACAAATGTCCAAGCCATTGAGTAGTCCAAACTATGAATGAGAAAACACTCAGCCAATTAAGAATTCTAAAAATAAGTCCAAGTCAAGGATGAGGAAAATATTCAGCCATTCCAAGGTAAAGTCCTAACTATGGATGAAGAAAAAATAATAATACTTGGATGTTAAAATTGGCAATATAAACAAAAACAAGCATTCAAACATGGACGGAAATATATTCATAGATAAATTTAAGGGTAAATGACCATCGTCCAAAAACTCTTTAAAGTAATAAGCCTAGAAAGGCAATTGTATGAGACCCTGTCCTTAGACATAGACGAGGTAATGTACTTGAAGAAATTTAAATGGTCCAAAACAACAGGCCCAAAAAAAAAAAAACAAAAACAAAAAAACAAAACAAAACAAAGCAAATAAAGAAAAGTAAATTTTTGCTTGAAATTTAATTTACTAGGATAAACCACTGGGGCATCGCCTTCTAGACTTTGTGTCGTCCTTCGCGAGATGAGGGTAGAAGCATCATCCTCAATGTTCACATCCTTTGAGCTTGTCTAGAGTAAGGAACTCTCAGCTGCAGTAGGGAGCTTGATAAAATCCAAGTCCACCCCAAGAAATGATTCAATGGCGTCCACGCAAAAATCTTCAAAGCTTACAACTTAGTTTTTGTCTAGAAGGTTAGTGAACTCGCTAGACATCTTGAATTCTGTAAGGTTGAATTTAATCAACCATCTTGTTGGCTTTATTCCGTGCCAATTTGCTTGTAATTTAGCACTTAGTAACCCTGTATTTATGTGGGAAACTTGTAAGGATAGTGAGTGAGAAGATGTGAAGAAATGCTCAAGATTGTGCAAAGAAACAGAGTCTCGCGACTGGATCTCGCGAGTGAGTCGCGACTTGCAAGTCTCCAAAAAGTCTGCACACGTGCCAAGCATGTCAGAAGCTGAAGAGTCACGCCAACTGTTGCACTACAGGACAAAAGTCCCAGGCTGGCCAGGCCGTTAGCTCGCGGCTTGAACTTGCGACTTAACCCAGTTGTAAGGTCAAGTTGCCAAAATGCCCTGTTTAGGAAAATCTAACGTTTCACTTTCTATTCTCATTCCAGAATAAATACCCCTCATTCCCACGATATTGACAGAGCTTCCAGAGAGAATTTTGTAAGAGAAACCCTAGAGAAAAACAAGATTGCCTCATCCCCAATCTTCACCTTAGAGACTCTACAAATTCCTCTTCTCTCTTCCTCTCCATTGTTATACCTTTGAGAGGCATTTTACCAAATCCTTATCCCACCACACCCACGTCTATGAGAAGGTTCATTTGGTGCTGTTGGAAAGCAGTTAGGAAGGAACCAATCTACATTGGTTGATGCTATGGTCTAGTAGCAGAATCCGGGAAGCTAAAGAAGAAATAAGTTCGGCGTAACCTCGTTGGAGCAAGAAGCTTGGAGGGCTTAGGTACTTGGGTAGATTAGGCTTGGAGGGTCTTCTGCTGTTCATGTATCCCAACTATATTCTTTAGTGGATTATTTGACCACTTGGAGGGCGGCGGAGAGGTTTTACGCCGAGGGCTTCGGTTTCCTCTTCGATAACACATCGTGTGTTGTCCGTGTGTTTGCATCTTCCTTCCTTTATCTTTGCCTTATATTTACTGCTGTGAATGTGTTTATATTTGGCTTAGATTTTTTATCAATTCTGGTATAAGCTTGTTATCATATTCCGCACATAAACTGTTTGATATAAAGCTTGAATTGGTAATTTTGTAATTGGGGTCTAAACGTTCAAGAGTGTTTCATACCCAAATTGAACTTTCAAATTCCTTAATCACCTCATCCCTAGATTTGCTCAAAGAGGACCTGAGCTCATCATTCTACTTTTGGAGTTGGTCCAGATGAGTGTCCTTTTCCATGATATCTGCCTTCAACTCCTCAGCCAGGTTCTTCAATTCCTTCACCTCATCCTTTAGTTTCATTCTCTCCCCCGTCCTACTACTAGATTGCTTCTCCATGTCAGGAACCTTCGTCTCTAGCCTGATCCTTTCCTTGTCCAACTTATTGGCTTACTTAGACACCACCATAAACTTGGACATCGCCTATATTATGAAACATGGGATATGAGGTAAAAAGAATATAGTTCAATTTTTGTGTGGCTAAGGACGAGTCAAATACCTTGAAGAGATCATGAATTGTAGACCATTCAAACTCCTTCATGAACATGTCATAGCAGATGGCAATGTCTTTGTCAGTCACGACCTATTTAAACCTGTCCCAAGCAAGACCTTCACTCTTTAGGAGGGTCATTGGGCCACTATCAAGAAGCCTAGTAGGAGAAGGTTTAAACGGATTTGCACCAAGGTAAGAAAGGGAATCTTCAACCTTAGAGACCGTAGGATTGGCCATAGGAGCAACATGGTCAAGAACCACGACAAGAGTGATGGACGGCATCAAGGAGTTAACTTTCTGTTTCTTGTTGCCTCAACGGCTAGGGAGATTACCCATGTCCAATCTCTTAGAGACCATCTTCCTTTTCTTCGACAAGCTTCAGTGTAGATGAGGTGGGGGGACGAGTTTGGGAAAGAGCCTCGTCCCTAGGCTGAACACTTTCATCACCAGCAATGCATTTCCCCTTGTTCTCCTTCATGGTTACCATTCCCATATGGGAAAGAGAAGCATTAGAGTCTAGATGAACTAACCAACCAAAGTGCAATAAAACAAAGAACTTACGTTAGCGGGTGGTAAGTGGGCTAATGCTTCCTCTGTAGGCTCAAGTCCAAGCTTCCAAGTCGCTAGATGACGAAGTGTCACCAAAGAATGAAAAGTCTTGTCTACAAAGGAGTGTGCTTTGGATGCAGCCTAGAAAGAATTTGGTCAAGGAGGGTCGTCTTACAACTAAAAAGAAAAAAGAAAAAAAAAAGGAGAAAATGGAGTTACATAAATATAATGGAATAAGCAAGATGAGCAATAGAAAATAACGTACCCTTATGACATAGATGACCTATACCACCAGTGTAGGGAGGGAATGGGTCCCTACCTACCTCAACAAGGTTCCCTACCCAAAACTCAGAGCCGAAGAACTCCATCTTCCACCTCTTATTAGACGAGGGAAGGGACCTTATCAACCTACAGCTAGAACCCCTTGGCTGAAAACTGATAGAAACCTAAGGATTGACTTTTTTCAAAGGGTTTATAGCAATATAGAAACTCGTCCACAATAAGAGGACAGTTCCCATCAAATACCTCTCTCCATAACACTTGCATAGAAACAATAAGCCCCCATTTGTTAGGGGTTAAGTTGGTTTAGACCTACACCTAACCTATGGAGGATCTCCCTAGTGAAAGCATTGAGAGGCAACCTAAGACCCCCTAATAGGTAAGCCTTATATATACCAACCCCTGAGTTTGGAGTACAACACCATTCACCAAGAGCAGCTAGACAAAGATTAAGCTCATCCGGAATTTCATATTTGCCCCTAAATGAATAAAGTCTTTTTTCATCTATCTTTGAAGAAATACCTACAGCACAACAATATAAAATGTCCTCCTCCTCACTTGGGGAGGGGATGGATGCTAGGCACTAATGGACGGACCAACGGACGACCCAAATGCTGCCATATGCCCTAACTCCTCCTAGAGGACCTCTAAAGGAACCCCAGGGACCCCATATGAGTACTGCTTGCCTATAAAACCACTATCACTACTACTACTGTCAATACTACTATCACCACCATTACTCTTATCCTAGTACTCGTCTATCTCCCTCTCGTCACTATTGCTAGACAAAGATACTACTATCTCAAACATTTTGAAAAAAATTGTAAAGAAAAACCTACAAACAAAGAAAAGAGGATACCTAATTCTAAACAAGGATGACTAAGGACGGAAGGAAACTTCTAAACGAGGCGTAGGACAATTGATATCAGAGAAGAAATATGAGAAATGTGGGAGGGTATGAGAGGTATTGCTCTATTTATAGGCAGTAAGGTGGGACACTAAAACGACATGAACTAGTTAGAATGCACCACGTGGAAATTTTTTGAAGAACAAAACGACACGATTGGTAAACCATTAAAATTTCACCACATGTCAACATCCAGGATGTCTGATCTCAAACCGCCCTGATGTGCCACTTAGAGAATCCAGCAGCTAATAAAAAATTACCACGTGTCAAGCTAACAGTGATATGGACGACACAAGGACAATAGGGCTACTGATGGGGTCTAAATTAAGTAAAGATCATCCATGATAGTCGTCCATGACCAGACCACGTCCACAACCTTTTAAAAAGAAGAGAAGCCTCGTATGCATGGTAAAGCCCGTCAAGCAAGAGAACAATCACCTAAGAAAGAATAGTCATCCATGTCACAAGGGCATGGACATCCAAAAAACTCTTAGCTAATTTTAAAGAAAAATTTCTAAGGGTTCAATATAATCAAACCACGATTCGCCATTCCAAGAACATAGAGAGGATTCCCTGTAATCCACTTCACATTCTCCATTAACTCCATACATCCCCCATAATGATGGTGGATCCGAACAAGTAGACCCACTCCTAACTCTCTATAAAAGGATCAAGTCACATTCAACCAAGGTAAGTTTTACTATTCATAAAATCACCATCCTTTTGTTCTAGAGAGAAAATTGACTTAATTGTCAGAGGGTTCTTGGCCGATTCACACCGGTCACCCTTGACAGTCTTTCTTTTTCTCTTCAGGTCATCAAGCTATCACCATAGCCTGAAGGATTTAGCCTAATGATTTTCAAGCATCATTAGATTGTGTATTCAATCTTGTCTAAGGTCCTAGTTAAGTCCTCCAAATATTGTTGATAAGGCTTCAAGTATTCCTCCTTCAACTTCCATAACTTTTGTGCTTGGGCTATAACTAAAGTTGAATCTCCAAAGACTTTGGCCTCCTTTACCCTCAATTCTAGAATAGCTTCCATTCTAGTAATACAAGCCTCATATTCAACCATATTATTTGTTGCTTCGAAGTTCAACTTGATTACCAAAGGTATGTGAAATCCCTCGGGAGTGATCAAGAGTATTCCTATCCCATTCCCATATTGGTTTATGGCTCCGTCAAAGTACATCTTCCATGTCCCTAACTTAATGTTTAAAATTTCCTCATCTGGAAAGTCTTCTTTTCCATCTTCCCCTTCTATAGGAATCTCGGCACAAAAATCCGACACTATGCTCCCTTTGATAGTTTTTCTGGCCACATATTTCAAATCAAATTCTGCCAATAAGATTAACCATCTTAACAATCTTCCACTCAATGCGGGTTTCTCAAAGAGATACTTTAATGGGTCCATTCTTGCAATCACCCATATTTGGAAAGGTAAGATGATATGTCTCAACTTTTGTTCGGCCCAAACAAGTGCAAAGCATGACTTTTCTATGGGAGTACCTATTCTCATAATCATGATACCTCTCGCTTAAGTAGTATATGGCCCACTTATTCTTGTCATCATCTTCTTGTGCAAGCATACTTCCAACCGCATCCCCTATGATAGAGAGGTATAGGAGTAAAGGTTTCCATGTTGTAGAGGCACTATGATAAGTGGGTGGAGGAGATATTACTTGATAAGTTCAAAGGCTTTTTGGCACTCATCATTCCATGTATGTGGTTCATTCTTCCTTAGGAGTTTAAAGATAGGCTCACAAGTGGAGGTGAGCTTGGCAATGATCGACTAATATATTGTAATCAACCCAAGAAACCCCTTATCTCTTTCTCACTTCTGGGTGGTGGCATCTCCAATATGGCTTTGATCTTGGATGAGTCAACTTCTATCCCTCTATCACTCACTAGAAAGCCTAACAATTTTCTGGCTGTTACTCCAAATGTACACTTTTGTGGGTTCAATCTTAGTTTATGCTCTTTAATCCTCTTAAAGAATTTCCTCAAATTTATAGTATGGCTTTCTCTATCCTTGGATTTCACTATTATGTCATCAACATACACCTCCACCTCATTATGCATTATATCATTTAACAAGGCTATAGCCATCCTTTGGTAAGTTGTCCCGGCATTCTTGAGGCCAAATGGCATCATCGTGTAACAATAGATTCCCCATTTGGTAATGAAAGTGGTTTTGGTCATATCTTTGGGAGCCATCTTGATTTGGTTGCACCTCGAGAAACTATCCATGAAAGACATCAAGGCACTTCCCGCCATGTTATCTACCAAGACATCAATGTGAGGGAAAGGAAAGTCATCCTTAAGGCATGTATTATTCAAGTCCCTAAAATCTTCACACATCCTCACCTTCCCATCCTTCTTAGGTACGGGCACGACATTGGCTATCCATTCGGCTTGGTGTATGGGTATGATGAACCCTACCTTTAATTGCTTAGTGACTTCCTCCTTCATTTTTAAGAGCCATTCGATCCTCATTCTTCTTAACTATTGTTTGACGGGTACTATGTGATCATGAGTATCAACGTAATGTTAAGCTATCTCGAGGTCAATTCTGGGCATATTTTCATAGGACCATGCAAACACCTCTTGAAATTCAGTGAGAAGTTCTTGAAGATCTTTTCTTTCTTTTTCATTTAGAGTTAAGCCAATTTTAATTAAACATGGATTCTCATCATTGCCCAAATTAATAGTTTCACGAGTTAGCTCCATAAGTTCAATTTTTTTTTCCAATTGTTTATTAATTTCATTTTCAAATTCATTTGAATTAATTAAGTGCAGAATTTCAATGTTATAGGACACATCAACAATAAGCCAAATCAGAATTCATCTTATTGAAAATATTGAAAAGTATATTGGAAATTGCATTACAAAACTTTTTCCCCATTTTTTAGAAAACCCAACCCAAGTCCAATTATTAATGGGCCCCACAATAGGCATGATGAATTTGGAAAGATCACTCGGCTCTTCATTGGTGATGGCAACCACATTCCCACTCGTTTTTATCATGGTCTTCATTGCTTCAGCATCCATATAATTCACCCAATCGACCTCTTCTTGTATCTCTTTGATCACCACAGTAGACTTCTCCTTAAAGGTGAGCTTTTCATTAAAGAACATTTCCCAACCCGGATACACCTTTCCATCCTTATCTACCTAAGGTTCAGGGAAGCCACAATAAGGGAAGTTTTCCCTTTCCTTCATGAAGTTCCCATTAAGAGTGCCAAGGGTTTTCTTGATTCCATCGTAGCCTTCAAAGAATCCTAAGCCTTCCTTAGTCACTTGAGTCTTGACGTTGGGGAACTCGACTACCCTTTTTCCTTCTTTTCCAAGGCCTATACTAGGCATGTATCTCATGTTCTTCATCATTTCGATCACCTCATGGCTACAATATGGGAACAAGTCAGTAGTATACCTTCATCCTTCAACCCGTAGTCAGCCATGTTTACGAACTCAAAGCCACTCATTTGAAGCTCACTTCCTCCTTCCTCAAGTCCACAAACCGGTGCTAGAATTTTACCATCTCCAAGCACTATGGCAATCCCTCCTTTCCATCTTCATCTTTTGGTGTAGTGAGGAGGGGATTGCTCCATTGGGGTGAAGCCAAGCTCTTCCCAAAAGAAGGTTGTAATTTAGGGCGATGTCCATGACATGAAACCCTACAACGGTTTCTATTGGTCCAATATTGTAAGGAGCCTTGAAAGTACCCATGACCTTCCTTGAAGTGTTGTCATATGCCCTTACGATCAAGGGAGAAAGGATGATAGTATCTAGGCTAATAGTAAGGGCAGTTCCAAAAGGACAAAAATTCAAGGTGAACCCATTGTCAATAAGCACCATCAGAACCTTACTCATGCATTCAACTGTGATTTGTAAGGGTCTAGTGTCAGTAGCTCCTTCAAGGGGGAGATCTTCATCAGAAAATGCAAGGAAGGGATGTACTCTCGACTCCAATGAGAGACAAGACTTCTTGTGATGTAGTTTCTATAGGTACTTCTTTCCTATTCAAGACGTCCAAGAGAGCCTTACGATACTTTTGAGAGACCATGAGTAAGCCCCATATGGACACATGAGCTTGGGTTTTCTTCAATTGCATTAAGACCCTATCTTCTTCTTCTTTGTCTTCTTTTCCTTTAGGTTCTGTGGCCTTGGACCCTTCCCCTAAATCTCTACCAGGACGATCCTTTTCCAAAAAGGAAGGTTTGGAGTGCTTCCCACTCCTAGTGATATTTGCTACATTATCCTCCAAGACCTTTTTCTTTAGTTTCGTCACTCCTTTAGGAAGTATTCCCCACACCACTACCACTTCCTTTAAGGCTTCATCTTCTTCATCCCTTATCCCTTGGACTTCCACAGCATTGATATTGACATTTGTAGCTTCTATCGACTTTGAGCATTCCCATTCAATCTCATCTATTTGCACCCAATTTTGATATGGAGGAAGAGCTTTATGGTTATCGGGAAAATGGTTCTTTCTAATGTTAGGTTTGGTGATAATGTTGGGATTTAGAAGGGTTTCATTGTCTATGAGGTCTTGTATTTCGTGTTTAAGGCGAAAGCAATTGTCGGTCTTATGGCCGAATTTTTTGTGGTAGTGGCAATATTCATTGAGGTTCCAAGTGGGAGGTATAGGATTAGGCATGGGTGTAGGGTCTAAAGGTTTAATGAATCCTTTAGAGAATAGGTTTTCATATGCTCGGGTAAGGGTAATTCCTAGGTCGGAGAACTCTTGGCGAGCTTTCTTTGGGTAGGCTAGTGTTTGTTAGGGTATGATGGCCTCACATTTACTGGATTGGTTGCTTTAGTGATTGCTCCCCCTCCATATGTTTTCTTGGTTGGAAGCTTACTTTCACCTTTCTCCAATGATCCATTGTTGATGGTGTCTTCAATTCTTGTCCCACAATCACATAGTTCTCCAAATGAGCTAATAGGCAATGACAAAAGCCTACTATTATAAGCTAGAAGCAAGTTCTTGATGATCATGTTGATTTAGTCCTTCTCATTTGGCCTATTGACCATTCTAGATGCCTTGGTCTTCCATCTAGTCATGTATTCAGAAAATGCCTCCTCTACACCTTGTTTGGTAGTCTCCAAATCCCCTAAAGTCACATCAATCATGGTGTTGAAGATGAATTGTTCCATAAACAACTCCACTACTTCATTCCATACCTTAGTTTTGCTTGGATCAAGGCTATAGTACCACCTTGATGCACCTCCCGTGAGTGTGAGGGGAAATGCATGCAAAGTTTACTTCTTATCTAGCCCCTTCATTTCAGCGATGCTTAGGTATCTTCTTACGTGTTGCTTCATATCTCTAGTCCCATCAAACTTTTCCACATCGAAAATCTTGAACTTGGAAGGCAATGCAATAGGAGCCTCTGAACTCACTCCCCCTATGTTATAGAGGTAATCATCCATTCCTTGTGCCTTGTGGAAGGCGAGTTGCATTTTCTTCATCTATTCCCTAATGGCTACAGTTTCCATCATGAGCTTCTCAAATTGCTTGTTCCTTTCATATTCTGCTTTGTCCTTTTCGTCCCACTCTTCCACTTCCTCATCATCATCATTGATTTCCACATGTGAAAACTTCTTGAGCTTAGATTCCTCCAACCTAGTGAGATGCCCTCCCATTTTCTTAAGGGCCTCTCCATGTTCATCTAAAGCTTTAAGGATCTTTTGTGCCATTGAGTCTTCCATGGAGGTAGTCATTGTTTCTTAGGGGGTCTCTTCCTCTTCTTGGTGTGTTTCCTTAATCTTGATCAAGCGCTTTCCTTTCTCTCAAATCCAAATGGGAGTGGGGACGTGTTTTCTTAACTTAATGGTGCAATGATGCCTGAAAGAAGCCCCTTTTTCATTAAGTTCATGTCCCAATTAAAGTTTTTTTACTTTTTAGATATCCTTAGAAAAATTTTAGGTTCATTTTAATGAAGGCCCAATTACAATATCACTCTCTTTCCTCTTATGGATTTTTGCCCCTTGTTTCATTGGGCTTTGGTCCATTTATAATAAAGCTCTCATCTTACTCTCATGGGCTTTCATTAGAATGCATTTAGAAATTTTCAACCCTTTGTCTCAAATATTGCCACATAATATATTCATCCCCTTTGGCCTTTTCATTTTTATTCACATTTCTTTTTTCTTTTTTTCTTTTTTTTTGGAAATAGCCCTTTAGCTAAAATATATTGTAGCCTTCCTCTCAAAGTCCATGAAATTCTCATCATTTTGGGCCTAGGCATAGAACAAGGTGGCCCAAGAATAGGGAAGTTCATGTTGGCTTTGTAGGATTTTGGATGCTAAGTCCATAGCATATTTGTTACCTTACACCCAAAGTCCTCTTTTTTAGAAGGGCTTTTTCCACTTGGGCCTATGATAGCAATTAGGCATGGTATTATGAACCTTTCAAGTTAAGATATACTTTTGTACTTAGGGACAAGCCTTTTATATGTGAGAACTTCTTTTCTTTTATCCCAAAACATCTTAGGGTATACCATAACTTTAGAGCCATCCCTTCCATTTTTACATTTAACATACTCAAAGCCCATTATAGGTGATGGCATAAATTGTGAGTTGATGGGATAAACTCCGAAAGATTTAGACCCGAATGGAGCCTTCCATCTGCCACTCATCACCAACCGAGGTTAAGGGACAAAAGAAACCAAGTGATGTGTGTGCAAACAAGTACTAAAATAGTTTTTATCAAGGTTAAGAAATAAGACACATAGAAATTAAACTCACTATCCCTAGTGGAGTCGCCACTGTGGACACAACAGAGATCGTCAGAGTTGGCACCTAGTTTCTGCAATGGTCTAGGAACCATATATATAGCATCCTCTCGAGGAAGGACCTTTTGATCTTACTTCCAAAAACATGAGTTCGGAGTTTAGGTACGTTCTTGGGAAGGTGTTAGGCACCCAAGGTCGCCTAACCCTAATTGTGTCTTACATCTTAAACTCAATAAAATCACGTTCAATACCTATGTCCTAAACTCACACACACATTAGCAGACATCCAAGTATATAATCATGGCATCATTAATCCCAAAACACATACATATCTACCCTTTAACAAAAGAGAGCCAAACCCATATGCACATGAAAAACCCTAGCATGTGAAACCCTATCATATCATTCATCTCAAACAAATGTAACAGTAAACTAAGGGTTTAAATAAAGGTTGACAATGCCCAGCCTCAATCAGAGAGAAAACCACCGTCGCCATGGGCCTTCGTTTGACCACCCGCCGTGGAGACACTCCCGCATACTCGGGGGCTAGTCAGAGGCCCCTTTCTCGTATGATGGGTGTGCGCATGTGTAACAATGTGTGGCATGGTTCACGTAAGGCTTTGGGTGCTCTCTCTCTCTCAGTGGAGGAAGGTAGGTCTACCTTTGGCATTGTGGCAGGAATCTGAACCATATTTTAAGGGATTACCAAAGGTAAGTGAAGTCGCCATCAATCATTAAGTTTTTCTAAGGTGTGATTGGTCACCTGTTTCTAGTTGATTTTATTACCAATCCTAGGCTAAGAAAAATGTCATTTTTCCTAATCTAATGTGGATGGCAAACAATCTTGATTCTTAGGTCTGGAAGTTTGGTTACATGTGGGGAAGGTGTTAGGCACCCCACAACGCCTGTCCAAGGACAGTCTTTTGTTTTGATAAAACCTTAATTTTCGGAGATTGGCAATAAAAAACATGATTTTGGCATTGGCTTTCGGGGCTTTGCATGTATAAGGGCATTGAGGCTTGGCTTTTGAACGGATGTGGTCCCAATCTATGCTTTCCTAAGGCATTCAAGCAAAGTACTAGATTTCCACGACAAAAATCCGGCGACATGTCACCTTACTTTCACGGCAGAAATTAGGCATCGCTTTGCCTTAGGTGACACGAACTATGATAATCACACCGAAAAGGGCAAGCAGGTATATATATACATGCATCATGTGCAATGCAAGCACATAAAGTGGGAAAGTAAATGCCTACATCCCTAGAGCATGGCCCAAAATATAAGTGCAGTAATGTAAACAGGGGTCGCCATACTCTAGAGATGAGGACGAGTGGTACATAGCATGATATACCTAATGATGGAAATAAAGATAAATGCAGCGGAAAATAAGTTTTAAACAGATCTACTTCATTCAATATTGATAACACTTACTAAGTAAATTTCAGAATTTGAGAACAAGAGATCATACCTTGAAGCGGTGAATTTTAAAACAAAGATTGAAGCACTTGGGAATACTTTTAATCTTCACTCCAATTCCACTAACGCCCAAGATGTGTGGTCTCTCAATTGGTAACCAAGGGATGACTAGTGAGTGACAAAAACTCACATTCACACCATTTCACAATAATGTTTCTTCCATATGAAATTCTGAACGTTTTTCCCTTTGTATCTAACCAATTTATCTAATTGGGCTGGCCTTTTGGGCCTTACCAATTGGGCTTAAGTGTGTGGCTTGGAGTGGGACCAAAAGGGACCAATAAGACACTAGCTCCAATGGGCCTTGGACTTTTCTGTCAACTCTTGACAAGTCCAAAGTTACCATTAACTATATTTAATACCACCATATAAATATAGTTGCACTCTAGGTCTTATCTATAAATTATATCCCAAGACTTTATTATACACGCAACCCCTTCATAAAATATTCGTAGTAATACAAAATCATTAATTTAGACTGCCACTTTGTAAATTACTACATCTTGATCCTTGAGTACCCGGTTTAATCCTTTAAGTTATTCATCATATATTTATGAAATCTAATTTCATAAATATATACTTTAGTAACAACTTACTAAAGTGGTTAGGCCTAACTCTCTGAATAACAAATCCATTAAACTTATCTCAAGGGAATATTTTATATCTCCGTTAAGAGACTATGAATTCCATCTTGAGAATATATGTTCCATCAACACTAAATGTGGCTGCCCAACATACTAAGATTTTGACCGTTACTTTAGATCTCACTCCTGATATATCAAAGCAACCTACACCTTATGATCAGGTCCATTATTCTCTCAGGATTAAGAGTTCATGCAAATGTAAGTCGTGAGATTTATTATTCATTTGACAGTCTTTAGGAGAATAATAAATTTCACAACGGTCCAGTTCAATATGTCTTAACTCTTAAAACATATTAACACATCAACTAGAAGTCTCCACTTCCATGATCAAGACAAATCATCGTAGTTGATATGTTATAGTCTTCGCAGATGAAATGCCCAATTTCATCACCAACTACGAACTATAATTCTGAGTTTACAAAGAACTTGTGATTTATATCTTCTGTGACTTTTCACATAAATCACATACTATGCATCTCATGGACTATATGATAATGTTCGAATATTCATGTTACCATTATTTCAGATAATAATAAAACAAATTTATTAAACATAATATTAAGTAATACATAATGTCAAACACAATGTCACACTTAATATCATACATAACATCTTACAATAGGATTTAAGGGCACTCATCCTAACACCTAATACAACCTATCTAAGAGAGAAAGGGAGGAGGAAGGAAGGGGTTTTAAAAGAGTACATAACCAAATGGGAAAAGCTAGACCCCTAAACCTATTGAACACAGCCGCTTGGCTTATATTGACATGCTCACATCCGCGCCCCTTTTGCTTATGCCTAGGAAACCGTGCCCTAGCTCCATGCGTCCTCACTCCATGTATGTACATGCAAAGGTAAAGACAAGAAACCAACAAACAAGCAATGGAAGGAAAAAGATGCAAAAAGCATACGAAAGAGGCGTAAAGCAAATAAGCATGATAGGCATGGCAAGCAAAGGAGCAAGAAAGCAAGCAAACAAGCGAGAAGGTAAACAAACAAGAAAGCCAGTAAACAAGCAAAAAGAACAACAAGCAAGAAAGCAAACAAAAAGTGGTGTCTACGAGGGACAAATGTAGATTTGGATCGGGTGTCCATAGCTTCATTGTGTTGAAGTATGGATGACACACTAGCAAGTAAGACTCATGCATGGACATGTAAGCAAGCGTGTAAAGATGCATATAAAGCCAACGGGTGGCACAAACAAGAATGGTAAGCATATCATCGCACGGAATGAAAAAAGAGAAAGGTATGCACGAAACAACCAGCATCATGACAATGCATCCCAAATGGTTACATCCAAACAAGGCCTCATGGGTGTCGGATGTAACCATACAACTACAAACCCACTAATGGCGTCAAGTGTGGCAAAGCCTAGAACTAGAGAGGCAAAAACAAGCATAAAGCATGGAAGCAAGCAAGCATAGACATGTAAATAGGGATGATCCAAACCCTTTGATATGGGCCTTGGTGTATGGACGATGACAAAGACCATAGGGTCTAGATCGAGTCCTAACCATTAGGCCAAAACACAAGAAAATGTGATAAAAGGAACAAAAGGGCTACAACAGCACATGGCATAACGAACATAGCCTAGGTCTAGGCACACAAACATGGCATGGAGCACACAAGCATATGGAATATAGCATAAAGCATGTAGGGAACATAGATCCAAGCGCATAGGCATGTAAAAATGTAGATCTAAACATATAGGCATAGAAACATGCATGTAAACATGTAGAAGCCTAGCACAAAGACATGGAAGAACATGGATCCAAGCATATAAGCATGTGAAGACAAGGATCTAACCATATAGCATGGAACTAAACACATAAACACATAGATCCAAGCAAGGCATAGCCAACAATATCATACAAGCATGTGAGCATGTAACCCTAACATCAACCTAGAACAAAAAGAGTAACAAAGCATAGGACAACATGGCATATAGCACAAAGCATGTAGATCTAAACATATAAGCATGTAAGGATATAGATTTAAACATGAAACATGGTAAAAAGCATGAAAAGCAAGGAGATTTAGGCTAGAAGCACAAATAAAGCAAGAAACATGCTAAAAAAGGAATAAATCATGTTATTCAAGCAAAAAGAATAAAATAAATGCTAGAAAAAGATTTAGAAAGTTAGGGGTGTGGATAGTAGCTAAAAAGCTACATCCACACCCCTAAACCCCAAATCCAAGATGTAGAACCAAGAAGAAAAAGATTTGGTAAAAGAACAATACCTTGTGTTTTTGGTGAGGAGAGAAGAATCAAGAAGCTTTGATGTGTTTTTTTGTGTTTGGAAGAGAGGGAAAACGTGTAGAAGACGTGCAGGCTGAGAGCAGAACCCCAGGAGACTTCTCCTTTTTCTGGTTTGAAGGGTGCCTGGGGCCTTTTATAACCTCGGCATGCTTTTTAAGGCGACAGCCCTTCAAGAGCTGCCCCCTTCAAAAGGCCTTGGATTGGGTGGATCTTGACACCTTTGGAAAGCTCTTGACTTCCTGTTTCTAAAAAGGTATGGAACTTGAAAATCTAACGGTTGGATCAAAAGTTATGGCTCTCGGAAGTTAGTGGTGCATCAATCGATGTGTTATCTCAGTTTTCGTGATATCTCGGTCGTTCTAACTTTGATTTTGACCCATGAATAGTCGTTGAAATGAGAACTTGATAATCTTCGCAATAGCATTGGCTTCAACTCGATCTAACGACCGGAACAAAATTAGGGTTTTTGGGCCCACCCAAAGTCAACTGCAGGTCAAACTTGGTCAAAGTTGTTAAAAATCTCCAAGAAGCTTGGGTTTGACGTAAAATTATAAAAAAAAATATTTTTTTGTGAGGGTTTTAACCTTGTTTGACCTTCGGTCAAACCTAGGGTTAACTAGGGGCATTTTGGTCATTTGAGCTGAAAAGAGCACTTTGGGTGCTCCGATGTCCAAACGGGTTACGCCACGTCATTCTGGATGTTTTCGCGGCCCCATAGAGGGAAAATAATATTTTGGATTTTTCGGGGGTTCGACAAGTAAATCGAGGGCAGACAAAATACGGTATCAATAGAGGCAATACATATGAAACAAACAAACAAAACAAAGCAAAAACCTGAGCTAGGTGTAATACCCCGAAAAAAAAAAAGATTAAAAGGAAGGCTATTTAAGTAAATTTGTTTATGGGGTCAATTTTTATAATTAATATTTATAAAAAGGGGTTTTTAGAAAATAAGGTTGAAACCCTAGCTATAAAAGCTTATTATGTCAATGTATATGGAGAGATATTTGGAGAGAGGAGACTACCCAAAAGATTGAAGTAAAGAAGGATTGACTATGTCCTGAGGTAAGAGCTTAAGAATCTCTTTCTTGTCAAATCTAAGTATTATTTAGAATTAAGGTATTTTTTTTTTTAGTGAGTATCTCGGCCAACAGTGTGAATTTCTTTAGACATGGCCGCATGGGTCTGTTTTGCATAATTTTCTTAAAGGAATAGTACCGGATTGATGGAGTTTGAAAAAAAAAAAAAAAAAAAAAAAAAAAAAAAAAAGAAGAAAACGCTTGATGAAAAGAAGGAACACCAACTTCTTTAAGAGTTATTATTATTTGTTGATTTGGTAGAGTAAGCTAGAGGCGGCAGTGACATATATATATATATATATATAAATCCATAGAATAATTCCCTTGTCATAGCAACGCCAGCTTCCTTCTAATATTATTGTTACTATTATTATTAATATTATATTATTATTATTATTAGTTCATTGGTTTGGTAACTGAGGCGTATGGGGAAGTCAGCAAGTGATCATGGAACATGGTCTAGGTGATGCTTTTGACCCTATATGACAATATGTATCCTAGGATTTATTAGAGGCAGTAGAGGATATATACAAGGACTTTTACTTTGAGATAATAAAAAGAAATTATTGGATATTTCTAGTAGTTGCTTTGTTGGCCGGATACTGTTATAAGTCATTCTTAAATTATTTAATTATTGAGTAAATGGTACTTGCAAAATTGTTTTAGGTGATGATATTTAAGGATTTTTAGAAGAAGTGTTAGGGTGAAGTTTCTTTTGGTATGACTTTTGGAGGTAAGTAACCTTATCCTAATTGGTTTTATCTTTGCGTATTTTAACTACTGAAAATTTGTTTACAGTTGTTACAATTTATTTCTATTTTGTTTCTGATTTCAAGTAAAGAATTATCACAAATATATCTGATTACTGAATATATGATGTATTTTATTTAATTGTGTTTTTTAGCTATATTGATTTAAAGTAAAGAATTTAGAAATATCACAAATATATTTGAATATTGAATATATGATTATATAAATATGTATTTGAATAAGATAGATTTTTTATTAGAAACTATGACTTCATATATATGATTATGGACAATTTGACTATGATTTGATTCTGATACCCGAACTAATGGAGGTTATTCATTAGGACTCTGATACCCAAACCAGTGGGGGTTATTCATTGGTACTCTGATACCTAGCCAATGGGGGTTATTCATTGGTATTCTGATACCCAAACCAATGGGGGTTATTCATTGGTACTTTGATACCCAAACCAATGGGGGTTATTCATTGGTATTCTGATACCCAGCCAATGGGGGTTATTCATTGGTACTCTGATGCCCAGTCATGGGGATATAGCGTGACCATAGTCATAAAATTGTTAAGAATAAGAATTACGTTTGAATATTTGAACTATTTTGAGTCTTTAAAACTATATATGTGATTTTGAAAATATGAGTATTTTTAACTATTATGAGTCATTAAAACTTCTTATGTATCTTTTTGGAACCTATTGTAAATTATAACTTTTGATATATGAAAAACTAACTACTTTCTAAACCATCTACGATATAATGGTAAGATTAAAGTATGTGATCTATTTGCAAGGTATTATTTTAAGATTAAGAAACTTCTTTAGCTATTTTTTTGAAAGCCCATAGCATATTATAACTTTTGAAGATTCATATTACATTGCTAGATAGAACTTATTCGGATTTTGGTTACTTATTGAGTTGTCAACTCACCCCCCCTCTTTCTCCTTTCAGATTTTGATCAGGAAGAGTAGCATATGTTTGGGCTTCCGCTAGGATGTGCGCATGAGTGAGGTTTAGGAAATCAATGGAATAAGATATGAACTTTTACGTTTAAGACTTCCATTTGTGTAGACTTTTAGATTTAAAGGATTTAGTTTATTTTTATTTTGATGTTGAAAGATTATTATTGGAGATCTTTTGAGAATTGCATTATTGAGGATACTTTGAAAATTTATTGATGAAATTTTCCTTGAGGATAATTATTTAATTGTTAAGAGGGCCTTACACATTTGCAGGGTGTAAACTTTATAAGTGTGTGGCTATTGTCACGTGCCTAGCTCTTACTTGGGTTCGGGGCGTGACACTAGGGTTTCTAGGCAATGGCTTAAGTATGTAGACAAAGGCCTGCGTACACAGGATTTGACTTGCGTACGCATGCTTATGGCATACATGCACAGGGTTATTCAAAAGCCCAACCCAGAAACAAACTAGCAGAGGAACAGAGCAGAAACGAAAACCCTAATTCTAACAACCAAACATGCTCAGAACATTAAAAAAATAATAAAAAAAATAAAAAAAGAACTATAAAACTAACCTAAACAAACATGCATAAATATAAACTAAGCAATAAAACAGGCTAAAACAAAGATTAAAGGCAAAAGAGGAAAAGAAAGGGTTTAAGGGATACCTTAAACAAAAAACTCTTCAAGCTTGATTTTTTACCATTCCTCTCAGGCAAATCTATTACATTTCAATAAAACAGTGATTAGAAACTTTAAACTCAAAGGATTGGGGCCAGAAAATGTCCAAATTGATAAAAATGACTTGAGGGTGTTTGGTGAAAAACTCCATTTTGATTCACTATTTTCTAATAAATCTTGTATTTTTCCATGGGATTTCTTTGTGTCTTAAAAATGTACCATGTAAGACTTTATATAGAGGGAAAAATGAGGTTTGGAACGGCTCCCAGAAGATGTGGGATTCATTCCAAACCTCAACCATTATTGCAAAAAACTTGCTTTTCTTATGTTTCTGAAACCCTAGCTGCGTACGCAGGAGTGTGCCAGAGTACGCAAGAGTGTGCTAGAGTATGCAGGAGTGTGCCTGCATGCACATGCTTTGGCCCACGTATGCAGGCTGCTACCCACATATGTGGGCTGAGGACCTCTTTGATCATTTATTTTCAAAAATAGATTTTTGCTCATTTAAAAAGTTATATTTTCCAATTTAACACTCCTCAAGTCAATTTGATATCTGATTGGGCTGTAAACTAGCCTTAGGCCTTAGAGTTCAAGCATCACTGAGGAACGAGGACTCGAGTCGTAAGGAGTACAAAATACAATGTCTACAACTGCCCAATGTGACAAAGGAACTATCAAATGTTAGAACAAATAAGGGAACCACAGAATTTAACAAAAGTATAGTCACATGTAATGTTGGTATTGCCCAATATGATAATGGAATTATAGTGAGAAAAAAATTATAGTACCACCGAATGTGAGAAAAGTACAGTAAAATGTTATGTTAGCACTACTCAATGTGACAATGAAATTATCAAATGTGAGAAAACAAATAAGGGAACCACCAAATGTGACAAAAGTATAGTCACATATGATGTTGGTACTGCATAATGTGAGAAAAAATTAAAGTACCATCGAATGTGAGAAAAGTACTATCAATTGTGATGTTAGTATTGCCCAATGTGACAATGGAACTATCAAATGTGAAAAAAAAAAAAAAAAAAAAAAAAAAAAAAAAAAAAAAAACCTCCGAATGTGACAAAAGTACAGTCACATGTGATGTTGATACTGCCCAATGTGACAATGAAACTGTCAAATGTGAAGAAAAATTAAAGTACCACCGAATGTGAGAAATGTACGATCAAATGTGATGTTGGTACTGGTGTGCTGTCGTAGGCAACCAAAAATAAAACCTATACTCCTAAAAATATATGTAGTAGTGCGAGTAAAGATCGTTCCCACAGAGAGTATCTAGCCTAATTTTATGCTACGTGAACAAGGAGGGGGGGTTTTGAGTATAATGAAAACAATTTTAAGAAAAACAACTAAGGAATAATTCAAATTAAAGTATCAAAATCAATCAAGAGAACAAACCTTGGTCTAAGTCAACATCCACCATCGGAATTTTACAACTGATAATCGATGCAAGTATATATCAATTCACACTTTGAATATTCACCGTTGGAACTATTTTCCTATCTCTCCTTAGTCATAGTTAACATGGTTTTGAAACCCGGACCGGACCGTACGGTCCGACCGGAAAAACCTCGAACCATTCATTTTTACGGTTCTTTTAGCATCAAAAACCGCTCTATAGAAAAAAACAGGAACCCGTGCGAACCGCGATCGGACCTCACGGTTCTGAGAACCGTGAACGGTTCTCGCGGTTTTCACGGTTCCTTTTTTTTCAGCAAACACCAGCTGAAACTAAAGATCTGACCGGCATGCACTTTGGACTTTTTTCAGATCTGGAACCAAAAGATTTGTGAGGAAAAAAAAAAAAAAACTGAGAAGAAGAAGATGACAAAGTAGAGGCTATGCGAAGTTGAAGCAGTAAGCTAACAACCTAGCACAGATCGCCACGGCCTTCATCTTCGTCTTGTGCTTCTATTTCTTCTTTTTCTCCCTCTTCTTTTTCTTCTTTCCGTCTCCACTGCTGTGGTTTCTGAGTTTCTCACCCTTCTTTCTGTTTTTGTTGGTTTTGAATTCATTTTTATAATTCCACAACCCTTCACGTGACTTGCATTGGGAAAGAAGACCACTTTTGATTTTTTAATTAAAGATAGAAAAAATTTTCAACCGTTAGATCTTTGAGCCCGTGAACAGAGAGAGCATGCTTTTTTTTTTTTTTGGATAAAACGGTCAGAAACTTTATTAACTCAGTAAACTGAATAGATGTAAAGTAAAAAACTAATAAAGTCCCAAGGCCAGCTACAAAAAGCTGGCCATAGACTGAAGCTACAACACACATAGCTAAGAAAAGGACACCAATATAAAAAATTAAATCCAAGATGACATAAGCTTTGGGTACTCATTCAGCAGGTATGGTACACTGTAGATATTACTGCACAGTGCATAAGATGGCCAATACCAACGGAGTTGTTGAGTTTTGACCTTTCAAACTTTTTTTATTTTTTAGAAAAGACCATTCAAACTTTGATACATCTGAATTGAAACAAAAAAAATTGTGAAATATTTTATAATACTAAAATTTTTATGTATAAAAAAAATTTGTAAATACTAATTAAAAGTACTTATAATATTTTACTTGTTACATTTTTTGTGTGTGTTCTAATAAGTATTACTGTTTACTCAAAAAAAATTTAAATAGTAAAGAAAAAATAGTGAGTACAATTAAGTATATAATAATTATTAAATAATTATTTTAATTTAAAATTACTAAGTGTCCTTCTAATTCCTATATTATTACAATATTACTATCACAAGTTTAACTAATCAACATATAAATAAATAAATAAATATTATATCTATGTGTGCTTAGGATATGATATTTCTTATTTGTTCTGTGAAAATTATGATATGAAAAAATACATTTGAAAGATAGATTTCTATATTTAATTGGGTCATTTAATTTAATTTTTCTATTTATACTAATTTAATATATTTATTTATATTTAAATAATTATTAAATTAATTATGACGTCATCACGGTTCGACCCCAGTTCAACCTCGGTTTGACCTTAAAAACCTTGAACCTCTCCCTTTTACGGTTCAATGAACGGTCCGGGTCTGAAAACCATGATAGTTAATTAGAAAACAAGCGATCTAATAAACCCTAACTACTAAACAACCCAAGACAAGCACTAAAAATTTAATTTAGTAGCAGCCTTAAGAACTAGAGAGATCGATGAAGCTAAACAACACAAACACAATCAATTGCATTTAATTTAGTCAAGCGTTCTTCCTAAGATCTAATAATTTTTGATACAGCAAATCATTAAATCTTGGTTGCTTCACAAGTTAGAGAGATCAAACAATTACGGATTTGATATCTAACCTAGCAGTAGATTGAAACGAATAATAAACTAGTAGACCTCCTAGTAATTAAACGAGACAATCATGAAAATAGGCACAGAAGAACATCCGATATTCAAAGCATAAATTGAACAATAAAACCAAATTAGATCTCACAGTTTTATTGATTCCGAGATTTCAGTTTCCTTTGACCAAGTATAAAAGTTTTAGCCACGCAGAGCCATGACAGAAAACTCAAAGGAGAAAATTAGAGAAGAGGGGAGAGAGAGGCGTGTGTGTGTCTGTGTAATTCTGATTTCTCCTCCCCTTTTACACGTTAATTCCCCCTTTCCTAAGCCTACAAAATCTCCTAAAAATATTCTAAATAATAACATCCAAATCTGACTAATTAAGGAAAAATATTAAAAATAAAACAAAGTCCTAATATAACTAGGAAAGTGGTGTTTTTCAACTAGAAATTTCGTGCATCACATTTGGAACCTTCCAAAAATAAACCACATCAGATCCACGTATTAGAATTTCAAGCAAAGGAACATTCCAGAACGTCAACAGTGCAGGTGCAGCAACTTCAAGCCCGATTTCGACCTTGATGCGGCCCGTATCTCTCAAAACTCAAAACATGAAAGTTGTAGAGCTTTGTCTTGGCATTCCATATCATCTTGAATCATCTCAATCAGAGTTTGGATGAGAGAGTTATGCCTAGATTACGAAGCAATGTCAAAGCTGTCCAGAATCGTCCAATTAACTACGTTTTGCACTTTATGCCTCCATTTACATCCTAAATCAAAATATAAATCAAAAGTTTTAGTCACATGTAATATTGGTGTTGCCCAATATGACAATGGAATTGTAAAATGTGAGGAAAAATATTAAAGTACCACAAAATGTGAGAAAAATACGAGTAAATGTGATGTTGGTATTATTTAATGTGATAGTGGAACTATCAAATGTGAGAAAAAATAAGAAAATCACCGAATGTGACAAAAGTACAATCACATGTGATGTTGGTACTGCACAATGTAAGAATGGTACTATCAAATGTGATGTTTTGATAATTTGATATAGCCAATTGGCTACTAATGGGTATTGTATTCCATAAAAAAAGGGTACGTAAGAAATTAGAATTACGCCTAACTTAATATATAGACCTCAATGTATATACACATTAAAAAAAAAAAAAAAGAAAAAAGTCACAAAATGTGATTAAGTCATGTGGTGACCACCGCCCCGTGTAGGCGAGTTGGTACCCGAGCTGTATACACATAGATATGCCGCAAACAAGTCACACCCCACGTTGCCATTTTCGAATTCGATCTTGTATTCTCAATCCAAAACCAAAGTCAAAATGGCAATGCGGGTGTGTAAGCCATCGCTGAAAAAGCTAAGATGGGCAACCATAATATTGGGAACTTCAAACATGGTGGTGGTTCTTTTGGGTGTGTTGCTCGTGATTCTTGCTCACTCGTCTTGCGATTTCTGGGTTTAGACTCGTGGTTATGGTGCAGTGTGGACTCGCCCAATATGCCACTGCCCAGACGGTTCTTGACTCTCCTTCCTCTGCCATTGTTGACAGACGGGTATGAACTATGAACCATGAAATTAATCATGACCCAGATGAAAAAAATGTGAAATTTGTGTTTTGATTGAGTCTATTTGTTGATTGAACAGAGGAGGTATAAGACATGGATACGGTGGAGTCGGTTTGCATTGACGTGGCTCTGAATGGGTTCATATAAGTCGAAGAAAGAAGTGTATATATATATATATATATATAGTCATAGTAGAAATAGGGTTATAAATGAGATGAATGGAGCCAGTTTTAAATTCAAGATTTGATTCATTTAATTTTATTTCAAAAATTAAGTGTTCAAACTTGGCAGATTAATTATGCACTCAATGGCGCAACATGGGGTAGTTTGTTTGAAATATCTGAGAATGAGTTTGACTGTATATAGAGACCAATGTTCTTACTTGGGGTTAGGATTGAACTGACACACCTTGTTACGAGCAAAGGCAATATTAGGAAGAGTCATTAACAATGTTGCATCAAGTCCATAATCTGCCAAGTTTGAACACTTAGCATTCTCATCAAAGGTGGGATAAATGCTAAAAGCTATTTTTAGCAACAAAACAACTAAAAAAGCATGGTGCTAAATTTTTAATTTTTTAGCACCTTACTACGGTAAGATGCTATTACTAACACCCTACTGTAGCAAGATGCTACTCGTTTTTTATTATTTTTTATTCCCCTTCTCTCTCTCCCCTCAAAGCTCACTCTCTGCTCTCTCTCAAAAAAATAATAAATGATAAATAAATAATATTTTAATAAAATGGTAAAAAAATAGAAGTTTTAATATTAGGTGTATTATAAAGTGATATGTTAAATGCTATAAAATTGGTTTTTTGAGTGCTAAATACTAAAATTTTTAAAACTCTTGATGAGAATGCTATTAGGGTCTGTTTGGGATCAGCTTATTTTGCTAAAACTGAAAACTTTTTGCTGAAAGTATTGTAGATAAAGGTAAAAGTTAGCTGAAATAGTACAGTAAGACTCATGAATAGTATCAAAAAAAATATAGTGGAACCCATGAATAGTAGCAAAAATAAGCTGAATAGTAAAATAAGCTAACTTTTTAAGTTGAAGCCAAACATACACTTAAACTAAGAATATAATCTGCCAAGTAATAACAATATATAATTCCATTCCCACTAGAATTCATCCTTAATTACCTTTGCCACAATGAGCTCAAAATGGCACTAATAATATGAAGATAATGTTAGTAGAAATGCTTCTTCCGTTCCAATCTTGGTTATCACCACTTTTCCGTCCAGTCACCTAGTAAAAAAGTCAAAGGAAATTAAGAAATATTTAACTTGAAACACTATATTAAATGAAAATGATGATGGATGCTCTAAGAGCATTGGTTAAGGGCAATGGTTTAGAAACTTAATTATAATGAGAAAAAAAAATTATTTCTTATATTTCTTGTGAAAGTTGTATCAAAATTTTTTTAAAATTAAATTGTTTATTAACAATTTCACTAAAGACACCTGTTAACAAGAATCATATTAATATATAATAAAGTTTAATTACAAAATTTGTTGTAGTTTAATGCTATAATCTTACTTAATAAAATAAAAATTACTACATATTTTGAAAATATAACTGTTGAATTGCATGTTTTTTACGTTCTTAATGCACGTCAAATTTTGTGTCAATCAGATATTATTTATTAGGCGTAAATGCACTTGTAGTCCCTATATTTTGGCTTTTTTCCATTTTAGTCCCTACATTTTAATTTTACCACTTTTAGTCCCTAAATCAACTAACGCGTTTTATTTTGGTCCTTTCCGTTAGTCCACTAACGGAAATTGCTTAGGTGGCAAACTGATGCTGACGTGGCCAATTAAAAAATAATAAAAAATTTTAATTAGCATTTAAAAATTGCCCTGTCAACTTTTAAATATAAAAAATAATTATTAATTAATTTTAACGAAATTAAAAAAAAATTAAAAACAATAAAATACATCTAATTCATTTTGAACACGCTGAAGCAGCTAAAATTTGAATCTTTACCATCTGCTCCACCAGTGAAGCCCCATTCTTCATCATCCGGGTCAGAAACCAAACCCATGGAACCCAAATCAACTCCAGTAAAAGCCACACAAGCCAGATCCATGAGATCCTCCACCATGAAGAAGAAGCGTCCAAACAGTGAAACGGAAACAACGCCATCGAAGCAGGTCAAGAAGAAAGACCCAGACTCGGAACCAAAATCCTAAGGCGGTGGTGGTGGGGAAGAGAAGAAGCTTTTCCAGAGGCTGTGGAGTGACGACAATGAAATAGAATTACTGAAAGGGATGTTGGATTACAGAGCTATACATGACTCGAATCCCGCCGCAGATGTCGCCGCGTTTTACGAGTTCGTTAAGAAGAGTCTCCACGTGGAAGTTACCAAGGCCCAACTGGTGGATAAGATGAAAAGGTTAAGGAAGCTGGGTGAGGAAAGAAAGGTAAAGATACAACCTTTTCGAAACCCCACGAACGAAAGACATATGAACTGTCGAAGGAAATTTGAACTGTGCTGCCGCTGATGGGGTTTCGGGGAGATGCTTGAATGGGATGTTATTCTTTAACAAGAATGTGGTGTTGGAAGAGAGTTTGATAAAGAAAGGACTTGAATTGATTGGTCAACAGAAGAGGCTGGAATTGGAGGAGAGGTGGAAGAGGGTTTGTGTTTGGTATCTCAGAAAGTGTAAGAAAATTTGGGTTTTGAGTTTTTAATTTGGGGCCGAAAATCTGGATTTGATTTTTGTGTTTGATGTTTTGGTGGTGTGGGGGTTTGAAATATGGGTTTGAATTTTAATTTTTGAATCTAGGTTTGAATTGGGTTTGAATTTAATTTTTTGGGTTTTAAATTTGCTGGGTTTGTGTTCTTGTTCAAATATTTCATAGGTTTATGTTTAATTTATCAATTTTATCTGGGTTTGTCAAGAATGTTGGCATGAATTCTAATTCTGGGTTTCGGATCTGTGACTGTGTTTTTGAATTTGTGTGTTCAAAATGAATTAGATGTATTTTATTGTTTTTGATTTTGTTTTTTGTTTTTTAATTTTGTTAAAATTGATTAATAATTTTTTTTTATTTAGAAGTTGACTTGGCAATTTTTTAAATGCTAATTAAAATTTTTTATTATTTTTTAATTAGTCACATCAGCATCAGTTTGCTACCTAAGCAATTTTCGTTGGTGGGCTAATAGAAATTACCAAAATGGAACGCGTTAATTGATTTAGAGACTAAAAGTGGTAAAATTAAAATGTATGGACTAAAATAGAAAAAAGTCAAAATGTAAGGACTAAAAGTGCATTTACGCCTATTTATTATATGATCTATAAATTTATATTTTATACATAATTTTAAAATACAAAAACTTGCAATTTAAACAATTTATTAATGACATAGTTATTTATCTTTAATTTTTTAAAAATTTTAAAAGCATAAAGGATATAAGAACTTAAATATTGTGGTGCACAAAACCTTTGATTTTTGTTTTGATCAATTCAATTAGATTGTTGTTTCCATAGTCTTTCCACATCAATAGTTAGATGAAATGGATATATATAAGAAGATTCTTCAACAAACTCGAGGCCGCCGGAGATACCCGACCTGACATGATCGTCTAAAATAGCTCTTCCCATGCATGTGTATGTGGATTGTCGTCTAATATAAGTAGGACTTCATTTGAAGAATTTTTTTTTAATAAAAGTTTTAATTGGAGTAAATTATCTTTTTATTATAAGATTTTGTATTTTTTCAATCATGAAAGCTGCATTTTAAAAAAAAAAAAAAAAAAATTTCCTAAGAATTTTGATAATAGCGTTTTAATTGGAATAATATGGCTAAAATGGGCATTTGCCCATTTCACCAAAACTTTCTAGCAAAATGCCCCCTGTCTGAAACTATTTAGAAAAATGCCCCTGTTTTAAAACTCGATTTTCTTAAAATCGAGTTTTAATTTAAAGCTCGATTTTTGGATAATCAAGTTATAGCGAACTGAAAATTTAAAAAAAAAAAAAAATTTTTGAAAATATTCAAGTGGAACTCGAGTTCCAAAAAAAAATTCTAAGTCCAAGTTCACTATAACTCGATTGTCCAAAAATCGAGTTTTACATTTGAAACTCAATTTTTAGACAAGAGGCATTTTGCTAGAAAGTTTGTGAAAAATGGGTAAAACCCCATTTTGGCAGAATAATATAAACAGTGCATAAAGTTTATTTTTTAGCTTTTTATTAATTAAACCTAAAAAAGTAAAGAAAAATAAAATAAAATAAAGAAACAACCAATGCACGGTAAGTCATGTGGAAATTAAAAATATGATATAATTGTCATAGTGAGGTATGCGGTAATTATGACGGTGCGTAAGAGAATGCCATGCACTGAAAAGGTATTACAAGAAGGTATATTAATATATACTAGTCGCTAACCCGTGCGAAACACGGGATAGTTAAATAAAATTGAGTTAAAAATGAAGGAAAATAAATAATTTAGTTCAAAATAAAGGTTCAACTAAAAAATTGGTAAAAAATACAATTAGTTTTTACTTTCTTTGAAATTGAACCTAAAAACAGAAGCGTACATATGTGAGTACAATGAAAATGATATCAAAGACATTAAATTCACTACATTAAACTTAAAGAACAAAGACATTTGTTTCACAACATTATATTAAATGATTAAAGCCTTTAAAATGAGTGAGGAAGACACAAACTTTTGCAGACCAAGAACAGAGAGTAATTTGGTAGAATTGTAAAGTAACGCTTTCTTTCATATGCAAAAATATCATCCAAAGTATAAAGTGTCTAATGGAACCATAGAACATGAAAATATATGCTCACTAAGATACAAATAACTTAATTAAATTTATGATTAATCAACAACAACATGGTGTGGAAATTGTTTACCAAAAAAAAAAAGGAGTATCTAACGATCAAACATATGTATCTAACAATTCTAACAATAAAGCAACTACAACATGGGAATTTGGTTCAAAGTATTAAAACAATAACTAAATTTACAAAATGCCCTCTATATATAATTGTAGTGATGGTGTTCTTTCAGGAAAAGATGAACAGATGAAAATCAATAAACTTACTATTATGTATTGAACACTATTTTACAACTAAAATCTCATACTACTCTTAATATGATTCTTCTTATTATTATTATTATTTTTTTTTCCTTGAATGCTTAGGCTCTCCAAGTGCCATCAGTAGTTGGAAGAATTGGAGCTTGAGCTTCATAGCTTTGGTGATATAAAAGATTTTGCCAAATCAAACAAATGTTAGACATGTTGGTGAGAATCTATAATTCCATTTAGTTTTGGTGAGAATTTGTATCTTCCCAAGTAGCATTGTAACAATTGTAACAGTTGCACAATATGACTCTACACTATATCCCAAAGAATCTCTCTTGGATTGCTTCATTCTTCTATTAGGCACTACAACTAAAGCTCCCCCATCATAAATTTCTTGCCTTGCAAAACTTCACAGACAAAAGCAGAATTCCAGAATTTTCATTCCCTACTTTTGCATCCCCTAATCAGACTAACTAATAGATAATTTGAAATTGCTATCAGACATTGACCATGATACTTGATAATAAACAAAGGCTGGGAAGTAAGAGATCAACATATTTGATAATAGCAATCAACACTTACCAATTATAATTCACCAAAACTAATATCACAGGACACACAAAGCTAATATGAAATTCTTGACAATTGAAGATAAGCCGAAGACAACAGATACAGAAACCACTACTATGAACAACAGTTTTGAACCTCCGCACTAACCATACACTGCCACCAACAAAGCGAAGGGAAATTATCAGAATCCTTTTGGTCTAGAAATTATTTTGGAAAAAAATCATGCTCTCAAAACCTTCAGGTACCTAGAATATTAATCTCTTCAAGAATATGGAAATAACAATTAGGCACTCACCTAGAGTAACTGGGTCATGTTCAACCTCTTTATTTGTAGTTGTCCGCTCCAAATGCTCAAAAGCATTTGCAACTAAGAAAACCCCAACAACAATTGTAGCTTTTTTCCATTTCTTATATAAATTCAATGTGATTGGTTTGATTAGTGAAAAACACACCCGAGTACTTCCTATTTTGCACTTCACCAAGCACCTTATTTGCATCCCTCTTCCTTAAACACTGTATTCTTTACTGAATTTGTTCATTCTGTATCTGAGTTTTTTTTTTTTTTTAATAAATATAACGACTCTAGAACTGTGCAAAACTTCATTGTAGAAAGTTAAAAGTTATATATTCTATACAATTAAAAGTCATATATTTTACTTATAGATTGAGAAATAAAACTACAGTCAAGAAAATGAATAAACTTGACATCTACACTGCTTTAAAGAACAAAAAAGCAAGGTTGTGGCTTAATTTATTTGATACACTCATCATTTGCTTATCATAAAGGCAAAAAAAATATTAAATTCCCATATCATTTGCATCTTTAAAAAAAAAAAAAAAAAAAAAAAAAAGCTTCAGCAATGCAATCGACTGTTGCTTTTGTTCATTTTTATTTCTAATTGAATTTGAGCTCTGCCCCAAATTCTCACCTACATGCTCTATATGCCTTTTTCTTTTTCTTCTTCTTTTTCTTTTTCCCTTTCCTTTTGCTTTTGCTTCTTTATATTTTAAAGTTTTTGAAACAAATATTCAGGTTATTTGGTTCACACATTATTTCTGCTTACTTATGCATAACTTTTAATTTCTCACAAACCAAAAAACACAATAAGTAAATAAAGTAAGATTGATCTGTATTTTCTTCTTTACGCAACATTCAAAGCAACCTTAAAAATGGTTTGCAGACAACTATCTATAATTTCCTAGCAAAGCAATTCATTTTTATTTCTAATTGAAGAAACAAAAACACAAAGCATAATAAGAAATGAATGTGCTAAAAAAACAACTGGTGAAAAAACATGACACTATGGTTGTAGTTTTAAAATACAACATTTGACAGTATTGGTGGTTTTTCTGTAGCGTCTGTCAGAATTGAACCAAAGGACAGAGCTCCAATTAAAAACCACAGGAATCAAAACAATCATCCATGCCACAGAAAAGCAATTCATTGTTATTTCTAATTGAGCAAACAATTACAATGTCTGCACCTCTGCTAAGTTTATCCTACTTGGATTCCAAAAGATAAGTTGCAAAACAACAAGGCTTTGAACATTTACATTCCAAGTTATTTCCAATCGGTCAGTAGGCATGGTTGCCTAAGCCAGAAGGACAATTTCACCACAACTAATTGGTTATTAATCCCACCTATAGCTTATTTCATAAATTAAAACCTCCCTTAAGCATAAAAATAAGACACAGAAAAGAAAAATAGTAGGAAGGAAAGTATAAAAATAAAAGACTGACTTTTACATTATATTTTGGAAGTAAAACCGAACAGCTTGTGGCAAGATACAATGTTTTGGATGAAAGTTGACCCACAATTCTCTGATTTGCCAAAACACACTCCATTAAACCCGTGAATTACAAGAACAGCGCAGAGATATAAATGAGACTTAAAGAGTCCATATCCGCATCAATTTTCCTTGGCTTTTCTCTCTCTCTCTCTCTCTCTCTCTCTCTCTCTCTCTCTCTCAATTAATCAATTATATCTCTGTTGCTCAGACCAATAATAAAGATTCAATTTTGAATGTGCGTTTATCTTCCTTATAATCTCAGAAACTGAGTTGTGTGTTCAAAACCGAGCAGCAAACCATTACTACCAATCCATATAACAAAATGTAATAAGGGAAACAAAAATCATCAAGCAAAAGAATGGAGAGATACCTCAACCAAAGCAGCCACGTTCTGTGAGGAGAGGAAGACAGGAAGGAAGGAACTTAGATAGGCGAGGAAGGAAGGAACTCAGATACATTGTGAGAAAGAGAAAGGCTCTTCTTCGATCTAGAGAGTTTGCGGTTGTCATGGGTGGCGGTGGTGCTGTTGCCTGCTGAGTTGTGGTGGTTGTGGGTGAAACAAGATAGGAGAAGCGGATTAGGAGAAATAGGGTCAAAGGAAGGAGAAATAGGGTTTGTGGGTAAGGTGGGGATTGATTGAGTGGGTTTTGTGTTTATCGGGTTTTAGAAAAGTTTTATGTTGTGTGAAATTTTTTATTTATTTTATTTATTTTGTTTATGTTTTTTTATTTTTTTTAATATTGTGTTGACGTGGAAAATTGTGAGAACTTCAGAAGTTTCGGTTTTATATATTTATATAAATTACTCTTTCTCGTCGTAATTTTCTCAGAATAGTAATATAATGTCATTTAAAATATATGCATTGCAAAGTGCCGTGAGTCTTGTAACTCAACCGATATTTTTTAGTATTTTCAACAAAAATATCTAGGGTTCAAGTCTTCTTTTCCCATTATAACTCTCGAGTTAAAATGTAAAAACAAAGTCATACAAGAAACCAGAAAAATAAAGTTCTTTATATTTGATCATCATATTATCGAGGAAATGACTTTTTCTTTGTCTATGACCAAAAAAAAAATAGTCATTCTATCTCCTTTACCTCTCAGTCTCTCACTATCTTAGTTTCTCTAGAATTCAAAAGGTAGTGTGAGAATATAATCAACATTGAAACGCAAGTGCATGCCTCCGTACTCAGAAAAATATTCATTCCTCATTTACTTAAAAAAAATTTAGATTATCAAACTTAAACTATAAATAAACAATACTTTTTCAATCCATGTACCAGCATACATTTAATTAGAATAATAAAAAGTTAGGATACAAACTAAAACCATTCCTGAAGAAGATTAGAGTTGATTACCCAACAACAATAGGATAGACACCAAAACATAGCAACAAAAAATTTTTGTGATTAAATAATTAAAAAAAAACCAACAAAGAAGCAAACATTAAGCTAAGAACCTTGTTAGCTTAAATGATTGGCATCTTCTCGTAGTTTCAAAAGAGACATCCATGATTTAAATTCTCTTTCTTTTAATTATTGAATTAAAATAAAATTTAAAAAAAAAAAAAAAAAAAAAGAAAAAGCAAACAAGACTCGAGCCCTCTCCTCCCTAGACTCCTAAGTACTTTATACATGGAGAGATACCAATTCAACTACAAGATCCTTAACAATTCAATAAATCAATTAATAAACCTAAAAAAGATATAAGCTGGATACAAAGATTATGATATCTTATTGATTAAATCAATTCATCCACTTGGAGAAGAGGAAGAAGAAGATCAAATGCAAAGAAAAAAATCAATACCAAAAAAAAAAAAGAAAGCCAAATCGAAGAATATGTAGAGAAGACTAAACGTAATTTAGGGTCCATTTGGATACAACTTATTTTGCTAAAAACTGAAAACTGAAAACATTGTAGCAAAATAATTTTTAAATGTGTGAATAGTGCTATGGGACCTATTTTTAATATATTTTTTTAATAAAGTGGTTGTGGGTCTCGTGAACAGTGCTGCTACCGTGTGTGAACAGTGTGCACACTGTTTATGAACAGTACATTTTGTCTCTAAAAGCATAAACAAGTGCAAAAAAAAAAAAAAAAAAAAAAAAAAAAAGAAAAGAAAAAGAAATGCAAAACGTGAACGCAGGATAATCCTATCCAAAGTCCAAACACATACTTAATTAGATTTGTCTAAAATAGATCAAACATAATTTAATTAAAATTTGTTCAATACTTGATTGTTTTATATTCTAACAAAAATTGTGATACATGGGTTTTAATTGGTTTCAATTAACCAAAAACTATTTCGTACTATAATTTATTGCTCATCTTGATATTTCAAAAGCTTATATATTTATGAGTATGACAACCCATGCGAAAGTCCAAAGAAATCTAACACTTGTATATAATTTATAATCGTCACCATGACGCTAAAGAGTAAAAGTAAGCAAAAAGGGAGCCAGGTTCATTAATACTATCACTCTGCATTTATAATCTTTCCTTGTGTCTTTGCTAATATATCAAGGCCACATTACTTTCGGTTACTAATTGCTGTACAAACACGTAGGTTTCATAATATAAACTGGGCTTTCTTCATTTTTGGAAACTGGAATCGCGTCTCAACAGTTTAATTTTGGAAAAAGCCTAACAAAATGCATTAAGAGATACCCTGTTGTACAAGTTCTAATTAAGGTCTTGATTTCTGCGAATAGTCTTGTAAGACTCAGAATTATATTATCATCCTTGGTCGTCAAACAAGAGATTTGGAGTTTGAATCTTACCTATACTAAAAATCAATTGGTATTTTGATCTGATGATAAAGAACCGCCATTATAAAGCAAACACCATATTTTGAAAATCTATCAAATACTTCATCTTTCTTTTCTAATTTGCAATTAGTTGAAATTTGATAATATGTGGTTGATTGGAACCCTACGGGGGATAAACTACCGGATACGGAAGCCACATTGGTAAGTTAGCAAGTTCCATATATTCAAGGCTAATTTATATTTTTTGAAATTGTAAAACGTGTAATTTTTTCATTTATATCATTCTTGGGAATCACCTAACATCATTGTATGAAGCTACATCCGTATCGATAGCTTCAGAAGCAGGAGATGGTAACCACATTATTTACTTATGGGGGGACCTTGTGTGATACATCTAAGTATATTATATAGCAGAACTATATAGATGCCATGCATAATTGCATATACGTATGCTTTCACTGTTTATTCACAAATGTATATCAGCCCAAGATGGTGACATCAATAGCTAGCTCTTCCCCACAAATTTAGTCCCTTAAATAATGAATCTAAGCTTGTAATCAAATACTAGTAAGACTTATTAATTAGTAGTTAGATATGTATTAGTGCATGTTAAGTGAAAAGGAAAGTGTCAAATCAAAACCATTCATTCATGAAAAAGAAAGAAAAGAGAGAGAATTTGGTAAGAACTTTTGAGAATTTAAGTAGGCACATTGAGTTGGATTTTGAGGTGGTCATGTGTAGATTGGTCTTAAATGCTGTGAAGGAGAGTAGGATTTCGAGTCATTAAAGTGAGACCTACTTGCCACCTTAAATGCTTGGCCTGCCCTCCTTTTAATAGGTTTGATGAAAGGAAATTTAAGAAACCTCTTTAGTAGACAAGCCCTCTTTGCATGACTCTCTTCTCTTGCAATCCAAAGGTGAGGGAATTTTGGGTGTCCTCTGCCTCTACTTTTTGTTTGCTCCCAAAGTTTCCTCAATCGGGTTCTTCTTTCTTTTTCTTCTACTGCTTAGGAATAGTAGAGCATAGTTATATTTTGGTGGGGAAAGAAAGAGCAAAGCAAGATTGCATATAGGAGGCTAGCTAGGAGCTGCTTCTTTATATAAATATTGGTTTATAAAGAAGAGAACTTTGTGAGAAGAAATGGAGTTTCCGGAGCTCTCTTTGGCTCCAACACGGTTTGTTGTGAATAAGAGCCGTATTAGTTCATCTCCAGAATCTGACAGCAACACTTCCCGGAAGAGGAAGTTTTTCAATGATCACTCGCTTAAGACTGACCAAGCAGTTCACACTAGTGTTGATCTTCAACTGAAAGATCCACTGCCAGTGGACTGGGAGCAATGCCTTGATCTTGAAGTAACTCTCTCTCTCTCTCTCTCTCTTATTCTTTGATTATATTAACATAGCCTCTGTCAGATTTTTCTTTGGTAAATGTAAAAATGGGATCTTATTCCAATGACTAATGAACTTTGGGAATTTGTTTTGTAACATTTTTCATAACTTTTGGTTTTATCGTGATTTGTACATGATAAAAGTTGTCATATCAGTGGACTTAGAACATTACTCATGTGACAATGATTCATATTATCAATTATGAAATATGTTTAAAAAATGTTGTGAAAAATGTTGCATTTTTAACACTGCTGAATAGAATTTCATCTTTTAGCATTATTAATAATACTATTCTCGTCACTTCATATTTTTGATTCTTGTGTATTGCTGTTTGCAGTCAGGTAGAATGTATTATCTGAACAGGAAGACCTTGAGGAAGAGTTGGGAGTGGCCCAAGGATCAAAAGCTAGACCTTGAACTCAACATCTCAACAAACTCAACTTGTTCTGAGCAGTACAGCAGTGGCAGCTCTGTTACACTTGAGGACTCCAAGAAGAAATACTCCTCAAATGGTAACATGATTGCTTTGGCTTGCTTGAATTGCCATCTCCTAGTCATTCTCTCCAAATCCTCTCCATCTTGTCCCAACTGCAAGTATGTCCATTCACTCCCATCCAAACAGACCCCACAAGCCAAAGTCCCAGTTGTCAAGTCCCTCAACACCTTAAGCCTCTTAAATTGAACTGTGGAAAATAGAAAATCATGCATTGGAGACATTGATTTGTGGAATCAACCTTTTGGTGTAACCATGCTAAGCTGGTTTATGATGTCTTATTTGACGTAGAAAATGTAAAAATCTATGGGAAGCCTTTCTTATGTTTTGCTTGTAATAGAATAGTCTCATTTGGTAATCCTTAGTGATCAATAGACTGTTACTCTGTAAGAACAATGATGGGCTGCAATACATTTCTGCTCAAAAGTAAAGTACTACACAATCAATTAGACAAATGTAATGCATGAATCAGCAGCAATATGGTTGTGGCCCATGTCTTGCATTTCCTGTCCCCTTTTTTCACTACATTTTTTAGTTAATGTTGAGTTAGTACAACAAATGGATAAATGATGACCTTTCAGATTCATATCTTTACAGATACAGTCTGGGGGATCACCTTTCCAAGGCAAAATCACTATTGAGAAGACTGTTATTAGTTGTATATCTTGTTCAGTTTCCAAAGCAAAATTGAAGGTGTGCCGTTGGCATTTGTGAACCTTTTGTGATCTCACTGAAGGAGCTGTGAATGCCTGAAGTAGCAGTAAGGTATTCGTCCAAAATCCATATATTTGCATTGGGATCTGTGTATTTTCGGGCTTTGTGAATGTTGCTATGTGAACAGGATTGAGAGAATTAGAGTACGTTTACTCTAGTATATTTTATAACACTTTTATAACACTTTTTTAACTATATGTATTTTCAAAACACTTAAATAACGTTATTAGAAATTTCTTATCAAACAGGCTCTTAATAGTTTTTAATGGTAAAAAAAAAAATTTTAGTCTGAACTAGTGAATAAAAATAATAATAATAAATTCAAAAATTAAAATTAAAAAGTGAGAATGGAAAAAAAAAATTATGAGCGAAAATAGAGTAATTGCATTATTGCACCTTTTCCCAATCCATGTGAACAAATGCTATATGCTCAGCAGTGACATTACCATTTATACCATTCTCCTTCCAAGTTTACTTTTTTTTTTTTTTAATTTTAATTTTAAATAAATAATTTAATTTTTTACTTAAAAGCTGATTTTTTAAAATAAAAAAAGTAGGTTTTAGTTCTCTAATCCGATTGAGATCAGGCCATAATATTATAAATAATTATTTAATAATGTAAATAAATAAAAACAAATTTGTTATTATGAATTTTTCAGACTTCTTTTCATATTGCATTTTTCTAAAAGTTAATCTTACACTCTACACCATAATATTGGTTATACTGATAAAAATTGAAATGTATTTTGGTGAAAAATGCATATAGCAAAGCCAAAAAAACAACAAAATAAAATAAAGGTAGTGATTGTTGCACACAATGTGTAGTGCAAACAATTGAAATCTTGACTTCAAGTCATGTGTTTTAAGGTTGAAATCATGACTTGAAAACAATATTTTTCAATTGTTGTATGCAATGTGTGTACATACACATAATGTGTGATAGAAATTGCCCATAAAGCAATACCATATCCCTAAAAATTTATACAATGTAAAAGCATTAACATTCGGTTTTTACAAAATATCTCATTTTACCATTTTAAAAGCTACTTTATCTATTTTATCACCTCACTTTACAATACATCCAATATCAAATGTTCTATTTGTTTTATCACTTCATCTAAAATAATATAAACAACTCATTGAAATAATAAAAGAAGATAGAGAATTTGAGTTTTTTAATTGAAGGAAGAGATATAATCTTTATAAAATATTTTATTTTATTTTTAACAACTTGCTACAGTCAATTGGTATTTATATCAATTTACTGTAGTTGTAAAAAATTTAGCTTTAACTTCTCTAATAACACATGATTTTTGGTTCTTTGGTGGTAAAATAGTTTTTTTTTTGCTAAAATATAGTCACTATTGAGAATGTTTTTATTGTTTTTGTTAAGTTTTTGGGTTGGATAGTAGCTATTTGGATGATGAAAGCTCAATTAGTGTAGAAATATTAATACTTGTTTATACCTCCAATTTTAAAAAACACAGCTTAATTGCTTTTAGTCTAACTTATCTAAGTACGAAACAAGAGTAAATGATACGCAATAACTGTAACTACTCTCTAAGCCATAACCACAAGCAAGCAACAATAAATATAAAGCTTAAAGAGTAAGGGAAGAGAGATGCAAACACAAGATAACACTGAGACGTGTTATCGAAGAAGGCCCAATTGCATTCGCCAAGCCTCACCGGCTTCTTTTGGCAAATCCCCAATGCTTCCCAAGCTCCAAAACACTCTCTACACTTTGAATATGTGTGAGTTGTGTTTGGGTATAAATCTCCTCTCAAGGTATAACAATGGGAGAGGGAAAGGAGAAGAGACTACTAAGGAATTTTCACTCAAGGATGAGTAGCTCTCTTTAAGATGGTAGATGCATTGTAGAAACCTCTCTAGGGTTTTCTTCTATATAGTCTCCTTACAATTTTGTGGTCAATGAGGGTATATATAATAGGGTAAAGAAGAGGAAATGTCACACTTAAAATCATCCAGGAAGAGAGTTTCACAGGTCACTCGCGACTTGGCCTGAGTCGTGAATGACTCATGAAATCTAGCCTGTCAAAAACTCTTAAAATTCCAGCATGTACTTCTCACGTGGCCTATTTCGTGGGTTGGCACTCACGATCCAGTCGCGAGCTAGTCACGAAATCTTCATCTTCTCAGAATTTTCACCAAACTCTTACACACAACCCTTACATTAAATCCTACAAAAATACAAGGAAATGATTGAATAGAATTACAATCAAATTTGACACGGAATTAAAGCCAACATAAAACATAGTTATAAATCACAACTTTACAAATGAAGCTAGCTAGGCTTATTGAGAAGAAGGGGGACTTAAGGTTTTGGAAGAAGGGCCCAACTACAAAAATTAAACATATAATAACTAAAAAAAATTGGACCCAGAGGGGGACCCGGGCCCCCTTTGGTGCCCACTTAGGTCCGTCCTTGATTATACCATTCCACTTTACAATACACCCAACATCCCAACTTTTATTTTCCTATGCAACACATTAAAATATTATATCTACACAATAAAATATATTTTCCTCTCTGTAATTTTTGTCTCTCTCTCTCTCTCTCTCTCTCTCTCTCTCTCTCTCTCTCTCTCTCTCTCTCTCACAACCACTTGTCACCTCCATCACCACTGCGAAGACCCAAATCCCCAACACAAAAACTCAAAAAAACTCTAAATAAACCCCCAACACAGAAGTTCAACCCAACCATCAAAAACACAACCACCTCCCAAACCCAAATCAACCCAACCATCAACAACATAACCACCCACCGATCTGCCCAAAAGTTTCCAATCACCACCCACTGATCCACCATCAACACCACCACCCATTAATCTACCATCAACAACATAACCAACACCCACCAATCTACCATCAACAACACAACCATCACCCAAACCCAAAACTTTCCAATCACCACCCACCAATCCACCACTACAACACCACCCTGATTCACCATCAACAACGGAAACACCACCCACTGATCCACCACCCTAATCTGCCACACTTATGACATTAAACCCATGCGCTCTACCAACCTATGAGACCCATGGAGTCTTGATTCAAGGGGAGAGAGAGAGACAGAAAAAGAGGTGAGAGAGAGAAAGAAAGGGAAGAGAGATCAGATAGAAACGAAGAGGGAAGAGTTTGCCCAACCAGCTACACCACCTACCCACACCGCTACACCACTAGACCCATGCCGTTGCAACACCTGCCCACGCCATTGCACCACCAAACCCATGCCGCTTCATCACCTACACCACCATATGATCTAAGAGCGGCATTGGAAAGGGAGTGAACAAGAGAGCGGGGTTGAATGAAAGAGTCAGAAACTAAAAAAAGGAGAGAAGAAAAAGTGACAGGAAGAGAGAAAAAAAAAAAGATAAATGTAAACTATTAAATAAGTTTACAATCTTGATATAGTACCATCATAAATTTAGGATGGTATTATAATACAATTGTAAATTTTTTTAGAATTGGAAGACCATGTAATTGGCTCTTTTTGTGATTTGATGCTAAATATAGCATATTATACCATATAGAAAACCGGATACTGATGCTCTAAAAGTAAAAATTGTGTAATAGGAAATATATGTCATATCTTCTCTCTCAAGTTTTCATCCACCTTAGAGAATAGTGCCGCTGATTAGTTGGAAAAGGGCTTCAAAAGTTCAATGATTAAGTTCAAAACTATTAGGTCCTAACATGTCAAGAATTACAGTGATACATGTACGATTAAGTTCCCTATGCATATAGGGACTTAATGATCTCAGCAAAAAAAAAAAATCCACTCAAAGAATTTTTTTTTTTTTTTTTTTTACTGTTTATGTTACCTCATTAACTAACTCCTGATGTTCTAAAGAATAGCATGTACATCCCAATTGGACTAAGGGCACCAAGTGCTTCAAGTGGATGCATTCCTTAAAGTATTTCCTTCATAGTTAACTTGAAAGTGCGAGCATCAACTCTTCTACAAAATTTAGCATTTGACACATCAAAAAGTTACATTTTCTATTATAACACACCATTTTACAACTCACACAACATTACATCTCTTATTTTTCATTTCTATTCATTTTTTTATATTCATTTCTCCCTCTCTCTTTCTCTCCATAGCAGTAGCCACAAATCCATAACCCTCCACCACTATAAACCCACAAACTAAAATCGCAACCCAATCACTGAAAAGTCCACCACCACCACCATAAACCCCACATCCCACCTCCACCCACATTTAAAACCACCCAATCATCGCAACCCCACACAACCCAATCACCACAAAAGCCATTCTGCCATGAGACACTACCTAGAAACCCAACCCCTACGGCTTCTAAAGACACCCCAAATGATTAAACCACTTACCTCTACCCATCCCCCAAAATCCCCACAACCACCTTAAAACAACGTTGTCATCTTTGAGACAGCTGGAGCCAAAAAAAATTCCCTTCTTACCCTTTTATAGTTTGAGCCCAAGCCTACACCCCACAACACCACCAAAACCAGTGCCGCCATAAGCCATCACCCAAACCTTGGATTGAGAAGCAAAAACAAAGAGATCAGCGAGTAGCGGAGCAACACAAGGGGAGCAACATGATTGGCGAAGATTACCACACCACCAACATTGCTTAGAGAGGTAGAGGATAGAGATAAGACAAAGGTAAAAGAGAGAGAGAGAGATGAATAAAAAATAATAAAAAATTTAGCATATATGCCATACCATCTCATTTTTAGAATATCACTATAGCTCCATGCCAAATTTTTTGAGATTTACACATCTGATATAGGTAGTTTCTTGGTGTTTGGTATGCCAAGTATTTATTTGGGAATAGTTTATTTAGCTGAAACTAAAATTTTTTGCTAAAAGTATTGTAGATAAAACTAAAAGGTAATTGAAATAGTACAGTCGGACCCATGAATAGTACCAAAAAGTGCAATGGGACCTATGAATAGTAGCAAAAATAAGTTAAATAGTAAAAAAAGCTGGTTTTTTAAGTCAATGCCAAATGCACACTAAATGCTAAAAAGTTAGCACTTAGCACACTTGATGCTAATACTCTTATCTAGCTCATCATTCTCCCAATTTGCAATGCTCGATTGTAAGATAATTTAAGTCATTAGGCCAAGTTAGGTTCTCTAATTCATATACAGCCTTGAAATTGTCATTTCTTTAGACTATTGTGCATCACAAGGGGTAATTGTGTGTGTGCTGTGTTTAATTGTCAAGAAAGTGAAAGAAGAAAAATTGGATATGGAGTTTTTTTTAAAAAAAAAAATTTTTTTACACAGATTTTTTATTTATTAAGATCTTGATATAGCTTTTTTAATACCAATTAAATATTTTTATAATTTTTTAAGTTACATCATTTGTAATCGTGTCATGTTAGCATTCTATTAGTTACCAGATTAAGTGAGATGACGATAAGAACCAAAATAAAACGTTATCCAAAATCTCAAAGACTAAAAATTAAACTTATGAAAACACAATGACTAACATGAATACAATTCCTTGGTATTCTTTCCTCACAATGAATAACATGAATACACTTCTCTCTCTCTCTCTCTAGATATATATATATATATATATGTATATATGTATGTATTCCGGATGCATTGAATAATTCACTCTACCTTATTAAATAATTTTATTGTAAATATAACTATGAAAAAGTGAATTTATGGGTAAAAAAAATGATATGAGAGAATATAAGATTATTATATGAGAGAATATAATATATGTATGTATGTATGTATGTATGTATGTATGTATTCCGCATCTATTTCGTACATACTAGTGTGTAACTGTAATAATCGACTCTCATTTAAATATTTAGGGGGTGTTTGGTAGAATAGTTTGAGATGAGATTTATATAGTTTTTTGAAATATGTGTGAGTGAAAAAGTGTGTAATGTTGTTTAAAATGTAAAAATGAAGTTGGCGTAAATGCACTTTTAGTCCCTACATTTTGATCCGATTTCTATTTTAGCCCTACATTTTATTTTTACTACTTTTAGTCCCTAAACTAATTTATGCGTGACATTTAAGTCCTTACCATCAACCAACTAACGGTAAAAGTTGACATGGCTGACGGAGAGAATATAAAAATAATATAATCACACATTAATTAATTAAATTAAAAACAAATATTAAAAAAAAAAAAAAAACTCATTAGTCTTTTAGAAGAACATGACTGTTAATAATCTTCATGTTCTTCTTCTTCTTCAGAACATGAACTTTATCTTCTTCACCAGATCAAGACAAACCCAACCGGCCAACATTCATAATCAATCTTAACACAGAAAATTCTAACACATTCAACATTGAAACCTCTAGTAAATCAAACCCATAAATCCAAGAAATAGACCCATAAACCTATAACCAAAGAACTTGAACCCAGATCAAAGAACTCTTTCCCAGAAAATTTCTTTCAAACCAAACACTAAAAAAATTCACATCTAAAAAGCTGACGCATCATAACATTTTCTTTCCACCCAAAACCATAAATTTTCTTTTAAAACAACACAAGCACACAAACCCAGCCAATTCGGCTCACAATAACAACAAACTCAACCATACTCATAAATTTTTCTTGCACAATCATCAACATTTTCTCCAAAAAATCAAGATTTTCTTTCAAACTAAACACTAAAATAACTCACATTTAACAAACAAACATAAACACAAACCCATCCAACAAACTTAAACACAAACCCACAAATTTTCTTTTCACCCGAACCCAAACCTAGAAATTTTCTCTTTACCCAAACACAAAAAAATCCAGCCACGGTGAGCTAGGGTTTTTGGGAAGATCTGCCATGAGATTGAGGAGGATTCGGAGAGTATGGGGAATTGTTGTAGATCTCCAATGGCGGTGGCGAGGGAGGATGTGAAATCGAACTTTTCTAGCTACAATCACGGCCAGAGAGACTTGAACGCTGGGAAGAAGGCTCCGATCACAATTTTGGCCGGTTTGCCTAAGGAGAACATCGAGGAGAAGTACTTGGTGGATCGGGAGCTCGGTCGCAACGAGTTCGGCGTGACGTACCTCTGCATAGATCGGGACATGAGGGAGCCACTAGCTTGCAAGAGCATTTCGAAGCGAAAGCTGAGGACTGCGGTGGATATCGAAGCTGTGAGGCGCGAGGTGGCGATAATGAAGCACTTGCCGAGGAATTTGAGCATTGTGAGCTTCAAGGAGGCGTGCGAGGACGACAATGCGGTTTAACTTTGTTGAAGATTCTTTTTAGATCTTAATTTTTGGGATTTTTGAGATTTAATTCTGTTTTTTTATTTAGTTAAAATTAATAAATTAATTTTTTAAATTTATACGCTGATGACATTTTTTTAATACTAAAATAAAAAATTTTATTATTATTTTAATATTTTTAAATGGTTTTTAATTCTCTCTGTAAGCCACGTCAGCTTTTATCGTTAGTTGGCTGACAGTAAGGACTTAAATGTCATGCGTTAATTGGTTTAGGGACTAAAAGTGATAAAAATAAAATGTAAAGACTAAAATAAAAATCAAATCAAAATATGAGGATTAAAAGTACATTTACGCCAATGAAGAAGTTTAAAATGCGCAAACAAACCGGCCTCAAATTACTGAAAAGTGAATTTCTGAAAAAACAAAAAAGTCACAAAAGACAATGTGATTATTCAGTCATGTGGTGCGAACCCCAACTTCAAAGTTTCCCCCCATATAATAGAACTTGTAAAGAAACCGCTTCTTTTCCCCATTTCAAAAGATTCCATTTTCTATTTTCCCAGAAAACAAAATCAAATTCCCACCTGCTGTTAAATCCCAAGCCCAAGGCACCTGAGAATTTACACAGATATATGCCGCAAACAAGTCACACCCCACGTTGCCATTTTCGAATTCGATCTTGTATTCTCAATCCAAAACCAAAGTCAAAATGGCAATGCGGGTGTGTAAGCCATCGCTGAAAAAGCTAAGATGGGCAACCATAATATTGGGAACTTCAAACATGGTGGTGGTTCTTTTGGGTGTGTTGCTCGTGATTCTTGCTCACTCGTCTTGCGATTTCCAATACTTGGTTCCCTTTGTGGCTGTTTCTTTGGGTTCTGGGTTTAGACTCGTGGTTATGGTGCAGTGTGGACTCGCCCAATATGCCACTGCCCAGACGATTCTTGACTCTCCTTCCTCTGCCATTGTTGACAGACGGGTATGAACTATGAACTATGAACTATGAAATCAATCATGACCCAGATGAAAAAAATGTGAAATTTGTGTTTTGATTGAGTCTATTTGTTGATTGAACAGAGGAGGTATAAGACATGGATACGGTGGAGTCGGTTTGCATTGGTGATTACTGTGTTGCAGTTTGTGGGTGCAACTTATCTTGTGTTCTATGTTGCCAAACATAAATCTCAGTTTGGCGATGGAAAATTTAAGGACTGTGTTTTAGGTAAGGTGGGTTCCTTCTTCTAAAATTCTTTGTTTTTATTTATTTTCATGGCTTAAATACATTGTTGGGTCTTTAAAGTTTAGTACATGGGTTGTGAATGGTTGCATTTAGTCCTTTAGATGATGCGGCGAAACTAAAAACTGACGCGTAGGGACTAAAAGGGATCACTTTAAGTTTAGGTCTAAAATCAATCACTTTTAAGTCTTTTAGGGACTAAGAGCAATTCCTTTTAAGTTTGTTAGGGACTAAAAATGATTATAGTCCCTCAAGTTTAAAGTGATCACTTTTAGTCCCGTAGATGGCGTGGTCAAACTACAAACTGACATGGTATCATTCCATAAGGACTAAAAGCAATCAATTTAAGTTTATTAGGAACTAAAATCACTCACTTTATAGTTTTTTAGGGACTGAAAGCGATTCCTTTAAGTTTGTTAGGGACTATTACTTTAAATTTCAGGGACTAAAATCTCTCATGTACTAAGATTTAGGGACTAACAATGTATTTTGGCCCCTTCTTTTATTGGGAGATTTATAACGTACAACTAACGTACTCGTACTCATACTGCTTCACATTGCATCCGCAGTTTGTATTCTTCTAGGTATTTTTATGTTACACATACATGCCAACTAAGTCTATTTTGGTGATAATAAGTAGTTTTGATTTGACCAATATGTCCGTGTGTGTGTGTGTGGGCATTGTGAAGAAGGTTTATGAAATGTCGATATTATGTTGTCTAAACGTTATGGTTTTACAGTTATTTACAGAATATATGCTAATAGCTAATATTGGATATTGGAATTATATAAGCACAACTAAATTAAGAGAGCACTCATTAGTTAGAAGGGGTAGTTCTTATCTGAAGGGGGGCTTAGGTGCTGTCTAGCATCTTAACTTATTTAATCTCCCTTCTTATATTATGGCTTCAGTGATTGATAGACTTGTAAAATTCAATGGAATCTCCTTTGCATTGAGAAGGGTGATGAATTTAGATATAATTTGGTGAAGGGTGGCTTAGGTGCTTGTGTGATTTCAATCAAGTTTCTTTGGTAAGTGGTGACGGAGTCATGGAGGTTTGTTGTGGAAAGGGATGCTTGGTTGGAGGAGGGTGGTAGCTGTAAAAAAAATGGATATGAGTGGGTGAGTTGAGATTGAAGAGAATATTTCCTTAATGTGGTGTACGATGATATGTTTTTTTAATGGGATCTGTCATCTGTGGTGTGGAGAAGTGCCTTTGAGAAGTTATTTCTTTATTTATTCTCTATTGATGTGAATGAGAGGGCAACTGTTGCTAACTGTGTTGGTTGGTCAGGGGTTGTGTTGCTTTGAAATTTGATGTTTTCTTTCGGCATGTTCAGGATTTTGTATTTGAGTCAACTAATGCCCTTGCTCAGCCTTCTTATAATATTCAGGTTTGTTCAGTTGAATATGGGATGTGTTGGAGACCAAGTATAAGCTGCATGTTTCAGGTGAAAAGTTTCTAAATGGGACTTTCCTGTGATAGAAGATATGAGGTTTCTTTGGAAGAGTGTTTGGCATGTAATTGCTCCAACTAAAATGGAATACTTTGGGTGGAGGGGAAACTTGAGTCATAATTTGGTAGCTAAAATTTATGAAAGTGAATTTTCAATTGTTTATTTTTTTTAGTTGGTGTTACATGTGGCAATGTGATGGGGAAACAATAGGCCATTTCATTCTTCATTTTTGGTGGATTGGGAGCTTTAGACCTTGATTTTCTTTTCCTTTTTGGTATAATATTGGGTTATGCACTTATGCCTTGCTAGTTAGTTGTTTTGCTGGCTTCTTGGAATATGTAATTTTGTAGTGGAATGTGTCTTGTTGATTGGAGAGTTGTACCTTCTTGTTTGATGGAACATTTGGTTTGAGAGGAATAGGTGGGCAGTTGAAGGAAGGTAACTATCTTTTGGGAGATAAAAAGTTTGATTTCTCAATGCCTTGTTCTCTTGGGTTTCAATTCATCTATCTCATGTGACATTAGGCTGTCTTTTATGTGGCGTCTGGTTTGGGGATAACATTATACCCTTTGGCATCTAGATTGCTAAGAGTGTGATGCTTGGGAATTTGATTACCTGAGAATGTAATGATGGACGTTTGGTTTGACAAGATTCAAGAAAATATGAGATTCTCACATTTGACTTATTTCTAGGAACTTTTAAGGATTACTTTCTTTTTTTCCGCCAACATATCACTGTAGAAGATAAACTTGATGCATCTTAGATATTTTAATTTTTGTTGAAAACACCAATAGTACTCTCTCGAAAAACTTAAATAAAATAGAGTGGTAAAAGATAACAATAATATAACATGAATTCACATAAAAACTTTAAATCTAGGATAAACAACTTTCATTGATTAGTTTTGCAAGTATAATTGATTATCTTTGTTGCTCCTTGACATGAGCATAACCTACTTAGCCCATTGGGGTGAATGCCCATGGATTAGCTGACAACTAGTTCTGGCGGTGGGGTCAGTTTTTCATAGGTTTTAGTGGCTAGAGGCGAGTCCAAATGACTCTTTTTTAGAAAGGTTCTCCATGTTATTAAAAAAAAAGGAAAAAGAAATATAGATTAGCTTTGAAAAATTGGAAAATATGCATAAAAACCCCTTGAATCTTCGGTCAATATCAAACAGACCCCCTTATTCTTCTAATTTGAAATTAGAAGCCTTTGAACTTTGATAAATGTCTAAATTAATCTTTTTGCTAATAAGAATTCATTTTATATTAAAAATTCATTATTGAACTCATTTTCCCCCTTTTCTTCTCTCTAATCTTCACCCCCCGTCTGTTTGGAAACCAAGCACCACTTGACCACAACAAGGTCCACAACCACAAAAAAAAAAAAAAACCCTGAAATTTACATGTATAGAGCTTTGGAATGGGTGTCTTTGTGGGGCCACTAATGGAGGTGGCTTAGATATTCGGTGGCAATGGGTTTTGGGTCTATTTAGGTGAGGATCTTGAACCTTCCTAGGTGGGGGTTTGATTGGGTGTGAAGAGGATGGGTTTGGCTGCTGGCATTCGGTTGTATTAGCAGTGTGGTGTTGTCAACGAATGTTTAGGATTTGGGTCTTGGTTTGAAGGTGACAAGATGAGGATGTGTTGCCTTTTGGGGTCAGTTTATTCTCAATGAAGGAGAGTGTTATGCTTTCTTTGTGGGTTGGGCTGCTTGGGATTGAGGAAATTTATGGTTTGGATGATGAGTGTGGGTAATACACAAATTGTGGCTGGTGCTTGGTTTAGTTGTGAAGGGGCGTTGATGGCTGGGTTTCAAGTGGATTGTTTGCTTCTTGTGGTGTGCGTGTGGCTGTGCAATGGTGTTGCTGCATTATTAAGGGGAACGGCAGGCTGGGATGGTGGAGATTTGGCAAAGCTTGTGGTGGTGGTGGTTCCTGTAGGAAAAAGGAACCACCATAAGTCATGTGCTAGCATCTTCCATCCACCATCCACCCAATTCACGAAATAGTAACAGAAGGATTGATTTAGACATTTCCTAACGTTCAGGGACTTCTCATTCAAATTAACAGAACATGGAGTTAGTTTGAGTTTGACTCGAATTTCAGAGGATGTTTTTGCATTTTTTTCTGTTTTTGTAAATATAGATTGATTATTTATGTGGCTTGATTGATTTGTGGAGAGAGTAAACTTTAGTTTAATGCTTTTTTTTTTAGATTTTAATAAATATATGGAAAAGCATTAGATAAGGTTGGGATGAATTTTCTAGATCTATGAAATTTGTTGTTGGGGAACGTACATGTGTTAGGTTTTGGTATGATCTATGGTGTGAAGATTCTTGTTTTAAATATTTGTTGCCTGATTTGTCCTGATTTGTTAGATTGGCAATAGATAAGGGTGCTTCCATGTACTCTAGGTGAGCCGTTTGTATACTTCCTGTATGCTTAAGGTCTTTCCTTTTTTCTAGTAAAATTTCTTTGTTATTTAAACTAAATATTTCATAATGCAGGGATGATTTCAAACAGTAGCAGCTGGGGGCAAAAGTTACTGGTTTTTTTTATGATCATGGTGTGCTTTGTTGGACTAGTGCAGTGTTTTACGGGACCAGATATTCTAAAGTGGAGATCTTTTTATGCAACCCAAGATAATGCATGGAAAGCTCACTATCGGGAAGTATTCGATAATGGCATGCGTGAGGCTTTGTGCTGTCTGGGACGTGTCAAATATTTGTAGGCTTATCTGCATTTTGGTTGAGCTACGGAATTCTAATCTATATTAACTTTCTGATGTTAACGTGTATTAAATTTTTAATCTTTTACATTTCATTCTCATCTGTTAAGGAGTATGTCAGAGGAAGATGAAATTTATTCTGTAGCAAGACTATTGGGTGACCTTGTTGCTTATCGTGCTTCAGGAACTGGGCATCTGGAACTCTTGGCAGGTTTGTTTTGAAATCATGCTGTTCCATACCATGTTATGCTTGTATGGTGTTACATGGTTGCTACAAGTTATATTTTATATATTTTTAAGGCAGGCATCTGTGCTCCATCTGTTCTTTGTACATAAAATGTGCTTTATTATCAGTGCTTCTCTATTAATTGAGTTGGCTAATTTGTGATTAGAAATTCTTTGTTACTTGAACTTTGGTGATTTACCAGTGGTTGCCAAATTGCTGCTTGTATGAAGAGGTACACAAAAAACAGATAATATAGTGAATTGGAAAGGGAGGGAGAGAACTTTTATACCTGTGACCTTTGAACTACTTTTTATTTATTTATTTATTTTTGGTGATAATCCAATAGTTGGGGGTGGGATGATCTGAATCCTAGATGTCTTCATTGGAAACACTAGGAGGTGCCAATCAGTTGAGTTATAAAGGCTTTTGATGACTTCGAACTACTGTTGATTCCTATATAGTTGGTCCATTTTTTTTTTCCTTTTTCCTGTTATGCTAGGACATCTCTGAAACAATTATGAGAGTAATCCTATGGAACCAAGAATGTGGATTCCCCCATAGTTAGAAACCGTTACTCTCCTAATCTGGTGGGTCGTGTGGGTATTAGAGATGAAGAATGCAGTTTCTAGTAGTGGGCACTTTGTAAGCATTGAACATGCTATGTTGTAGCAATTACCCTAGATTGTCTGTCTTGAACTTTCGTTAGAGCTCTGGATTTGTCCTCACATCTGTCTTGAACTCCATGCATCTTTTCAGTTGTTCCTCTACAATCAAGTCTTAAGTTTCCAAGAAATGAACAGTTAACAAGAAGAATCAATTTACAAGAGAATTAGTGTTGGATTCACTTGATAGCTGAGACATATAATTCCTGAAAATTTTCAGAAAATTATCACAATCAGTTGATACATGATAGTGTCATTCATCTACTTTTTTTTTTATGGAATGTTAGTTGTTTGTACTGTCTTTCAATACGTTTGCATTAATTATTAAGTAATAAAGAATTTTATTAATGAAAGAACTCAAACCTCATAAAGTATAGAAAGGTGCTACATCCACAACATTTTTACAACAAATCATATGTGGCAAGTAGTTATTGGTTTTAATTTGAATCCACAACTTAAAATTACTTTTTTACCCACCCATAACAACTAATAACAACTTACCACTTAGGATTTGTTGTGAAAATGTTGTGAAAATGTTGTGGACATAGCATTTCTCTAGAGTACATGAGAGAGTCTTGTTGAGAATCATAATCTAAGGTTTAAGAGACCCACAGTCCTTGAAGGAAGCACAAGATTTCCTGGAAATAACAATACTAAACTATGCAAAAGGATGGAACAAAGCAGATTTGATCTCAATAAAGATTTATTGACACCTCCAAATGTTCAAATTTTCCAGTCTCTCCAAACTGTCCACATTAGGCAATGAGAAGTTGCATTCCAAGAATGAGGCTATTCTTATGCTGATCCGTTGCCAACTAGAGTAGACATCTATCACCTTCTATGGTATCGCACAATGAATCCCAAAAGCAGAAAATATAAACGACCAAAAATCTCTCGTGAATGAGCAATGTAGCAAGATCCAAGGATTCATTACAACACATGCAACGTCAATTGACAATGACAACATTATGCTTGATAAGATTATCTAGAGTCAGAACTTTACCCAAAGTAGCTTTCTATGCAAACAAAAGCAACTTTCTTAGGAACTTTACTATGCCAAGTACTCTTCGATGATAATTTTCTCATCTTAGAATCACATAAACTTTTGTTTTAAGAATGAATGCTGAACTTGTCATTATGGTTCAACACTCATATCATATTATCAGTTCCACCTGTAATTGTAATATTAGAGTACTTAAAATCCATAAAAGAATCAACAACAAATTCCTATTCCTAATCATGAAAAGCTCGGATGAATCATTAATCATAGATTTTAGAAATGCGGCCCATCCTCCCACTATTGAGTTCAAGGAAAGAGACAAATAGACTCATTTTTGTTTTCAGCAAATGAAAAACAATTGAGGATTCAAATCTGCTGATTTCCACTGCTAGATTTGCACATAAAACACCAGTTTACCAAAGTAATATCTGTTTAATAAGATTATCGGCTGTCAAAGATTTTCCCAAAGCTGTTGCCCACAAGAAACAAGCAACTTTCTTTGTATTATTACTTTATCAAATATTCTCCTGTGTGTTGGTGTGTGGATGGTTATTTGATCGTCTTCTTCCATTACAATAATTAGGCCAAATGAACCTGGAAAAAAGAGAGAGGAAAAGCTACTAAGGAAACTTGGTGCTTGGTACTTTGTGTCAATTTAAGACGATCATGGTTCTAGAGGCCTTGTGGACAGGGTTTTTTCTTCACTGGTGACCTTATGAATATTCTTTTAGGTGTGAGTTTCTAAAGAGTTTAGAAATCACCTGCTGAATCATAACTGTGGTCGAGTTTAGTTTATTTACAGTAAGAAGAGAGAGTATATAATATATATGTAGTGTGTTTTTCTCATTATTCGATGTGTGGTTTTGGGTTTGCATAGTTCATGGTAATTTGTGAGTGAAACACACACACAGTTTTGTCTGTATATTTCTTATTTGTAGGTGGCAATTTTTATTGAAATCTGTGGGTTTTTGTTTTGTTTCTCTTTAATGAGATAGCTGTATTCTTAGTTTATTTTCATCTTCACATAATTGTAATTTCTACAATACCAAATAAAAGGAGGTATTCAAATTCTTTCTCTAGTATTTAAGCTATATTTTGCTAGTGATGCTGCGTTTCTCTGAAGGTAAACTAAATGGTTTTTCAATGTAATTTATTTAGTGTTTCCTTGGAAGAACATTTGGTTCAGAAAGGTTTCATTTCACTTGAGACCTTAAGAATATTTCTATAGGTCTCAGTGGCTAAAGACTTTAGAGAGGTCACCTGCTGATTCTTACTGTTGATTGAGTTTAGTCTATTATGGAAGTTTGTTTTTTATTTTTCCATCATTATCATCAATTTTTCCTGTCCACTTTCCATCCATGTATGTCATACCTCAAACTGGTTGTACAACATTTCATTTCACTGGCATTATGTTCCATGACATCAGAGAGCATTCCTGTCCAGGTCTAGCCTTATTGCAGAGGCATAGTCATTCCTTAAAATCACTTGACGATGTCATTGAGGCACCTGAAGAATGCATTCAGGAGGCTGCAGCTCTTCATAAATTTGCCGTAGCTGCTTACACGGTATTGCATTAAAATTTTATTATGTCAGCCTTTAGAGTTTATCTTTTTAATTTATTGGAAGTGTTACATGGTGCAGGGTCCTTTACTTGATATTGGAAGAAATCCTTTATTTTTTCCTTGTGCATGGCTTTATAGGCAAGGGATTTTGACGCCCTGGACTCGTAACAGGTCATTAATCCATCGGGTATCTTGCTTAAATGCATATGTGACATTATAATTTAGACATAATTAAAGATACTGTAGGCGCTTGAGTTCGTTATTTTGGTCTTTTTTTTTTTTTTTTTTTTTTTTTTTTTTTTTTTTTTTCAGGTTTATCTATTTTTTAAATATAAAAGCATTCTTAGACCTTGATCTTTTAGAAAAATACTGTCTTGCATCTTTTGGTACTTATGATTCTATTTCTTCTTCTTAGGCGGCCCATAATTGATGGTGACAACTGGTGGCGAGGCCATGCAGCAGCCTTTTTAAAATATGTTAATTTAGCCCCAGAAGTACTTAGACATGGGCGGGTTAACCAGGTGATTTATTTTAATGGTCTTATGTTTCCATGCATGACAGCGATAGCCTAAACAGATGTGGCTTTATATCATAGTTCATTTTTACACTACTTATCAAAAAAAAAAAAAAACAAAAAAAAAAAAAATCATTTTTACACTCAGCATTAATTCTCATTGATTTAGTTGTTATTTAAAGATGGGACATTTCAAACATTAAGTATTTGCCATATCTGGGGCCATTAATGTCATTATCCATGTACATATCACATCATTGCACTTCTTAGGATTGTAGGTGAGAAGTTACTATTTCAAAAAGAAAAGAAAAAAAATATTGCAGGTGAGGAGCATGTTCATTCATTAAAGGGTCAAAACTCAAAAGTTAACTTTGCTGAATACAAGCTGTCATTAAGCCATTGTTTCAATCCATGCATATTAACAGAGAGCTCGTATGAAAATTTATATGTAATCATATACTTAGTTGGTTTGCTCATAAATATTATTGTTTTTCTGTTGTTTCCTTGTTTATGTGGTCCTTGGCAGATTGGGTTTGTACTTATCCAAAAAAAAAAAAAATGGCAGACTGGGTTTGTAGATCAAACATTACTTATTTAGTGCTGTAAAATTTATAAACTAGGGTGCAAATTTTATTTATGCCAATCGTTTCTTTATGTGTATAAAACTTCAATTTAAATCTTGATTATCGGTTGCTATCTTGATTCTTGCTGTAAATCAAGAAATAATTAAACAAGTTCCATGTTTGATATTTTATGATGATGATCAATGCAAAAAAAAAATTTCAAACCTGTTGAAAGGGAGGATTTAAGAAAACAATAAGAATGATATTTATTGAAAGGAGGTGCTGGAAATTCTTGATTCCCAACCCTCTTACTATCCATTTGTTATATAGGAAAAGGTGGTTACAATAGGACAAGGAATATTCTTGAATGAGACAGCTAGGGACACATCATCGCTAGAAACTTCTAGACCCTTCTAGAAGAGTACCGCCCATTCAGCAAAAGAGTACAACCCATAATATCATCTTTCTATTTCTCTTACATACCCTAACTATCACAATAAAGATGTTCTGTTCTTACTATGAATAAAATTTAGAGCTCAGCAGGACACTCATGAGGTTCGGATTACATTGATAGAGGGAAAGAAATCCTACAAGGCAAAACTAAACTCTACTCAAGGAGAGTATGGAAAAAGAAAGACTTAATGTCAAGAATAGATCGTTCACAATTCTCAAAGCATCTAGCATTCCGTTCCCGCCATAAGCACCAAAACAAACAATGTGGCACAAACCTCCATAAACCTATATTTCGATGTCTACCAAACTTCCCCTGCCAAGAAGCTAATACCTCACTAACTGTATGCGGCATAACCCAACGTATACCAAACAAACAAAAAACCATAGACCATAACTCATATGCTGTAGGACAATGAAGAAGAAGATGATCCACCGATTCCCCACACCTTTTGCACATAAAGCACCATTCTAACACTGCAATATGCCTCTTCCAAAGATTATCCGTAGTTAAGACCTTACCTAAGGCAGCAGTCCAAGAAAAGAACGCTACTCTAGGAGGAACCTTGGATTGCCACACCATTTTCCAAGGAAAATCAATGACAGAAGAAGGAGATAAAGAGCGATAGAAGCCTTGAACCTCAAAACCTCTCCTCATTGCTGGCTTCCAGCAAAGTTTGTCATCACCCACACCCCGCACATTCATGGAATAAAGCATAACCCAAAAACGATCAAATGATTCTACTTCCCAATCTTGTGGTGGACGACGGAACTGAATGTCCCAATGAAGCCTTCCATTGGAGAAACACATCACCTCTGACACAAAAAACTCCCTTGCCTGACTAAAACTATACAATTCTGGAAATGCTTCCTTAAGGGAACAGTCCCCACACCATACATCCTCCCAAAACTTTATCCTAGTACCATCACCCACATCAAACCGAAGAAATTTAGAAAAGTCCAGCCAGCCACTTCTAATAGATTTCCATACACTAACACCATAGGTCCCTAACACCGGTTTAGTACACCAACCACCCCCTTCATCCTCATATTTAGCCTCAATGACCTTCCTCCAAAGGGCATCTCTCTCCATTCCATATCTCCACAACCACTTGCCTAATAGAGCAGAATTAAATCTTCTCAGCTGTCGAATCCCTAAACCAACCTTCTGCACCGGCATACAAACCTTAGCCCATTCCACCAGAGGAACCTTAGGAGCATCAATACCACTCCAAAGAAAGTCTCTTTGTAATTTCTCCATACGATTTGCCACCTTTACTGGAATAGGAAGGAGAGAAAGGAAATAAGTAGGTAAATTGGACAGAGTATTCTTAATAAGAGTTACTTTGCCCCCCTTAGATAAATACATCCTCTTCCATCCAGCTAGACGCTGCTCCATCTTCTCTAAAACAGGGTTCCAGATTGTCTCCTCTTTATGAGAAGCACCCAACGGAAGGCCCAAATATTTTAAAGGAAGTGAAGACTGCTGACAACCCAAAATCTCCACTAATTCATCCATATTAGGCACATTACCAATTGGTACCAATTCTGACTTCAGTAAGTTAATTTTTAACCCCGATACCACTTCAAATCTGGCTAGAATTCCACGCAAAGCAGCTAAATGATGTGAGTCAGCATCGCAAAAAATAAGTGTATCATCTGCAAATAAGAGATGGGACACCGTTATCAACGTACCAGCTGAGTTACTTACTGAGAATCCCGAAAACTGTCCCCTCATAGCAGCTGCATCCAACATACGACTTAAAGCCTCCATGACAATATCAAAAAGGAGCGGAGATAATGGGTCCCCTTGACGAACACCCCTTGTGCTTCCAAAAAAAACAGCTGGAGTTCCATTAATTAGAATAGAAAATTTAATAGTTGATATACACCACATAATCCACCTTCTCCATTTTTCTGAAAAGCCACACCGCTTAAGCAAATACATAAGAAAATTCCAATTCACATGATTATAAGCTTTCTCAATATCCAACTTGCAAATGACACTTGGCAACCCCATCTTCATCCTACTGTCTATACATTCGGAAGCAATCAAAACAAAATCCAAAATCTGCCTACCTTTAACAAAGGCATTTTGAGAATCTGAGATAAGACTATGCACTACCCTTCGCAAACGATTAGCCAAAATCTTAGATATAATCTTATACATCCCTCCCACCAAACTAATAGGACGAAAATCCTTCACTTCCATAGCATCAGATTTCTTGGAAATAAGGGCAAGGAAAGACACATTAAGACTTCTTTCAAACACAGCTTGCTCATGGAAATTATGAAGGATAGCCATAATATCTGATTTTAGAATGCTCCAGCAAGATTGAAAAAAAGCCATGGAGAAACCATCCGGACCTGGTGACCTATCACCATTGAATCCACCAACCACCCCAAACACTTCATCCTCTTCAAAAGGTCTATCCAACCACACAGCATCTTCCTCAGAAATTCTTCCAAACTCCACATCATCTATAACAGGGCGATGAACCTCATTTTCAGAATAAAGCCTTCTATAAAGAGTAATACATTCCGCAATGGATCCCTGGTCGGAAGACATTACCCCATCTACCATAAGCTTCTTAATAGAATTAAACCGTCTGTGAGAGTTGGCCATACGATGGAAGAATTTTGTGTTCCTATCACCTTTTTTAATGCAAAAAACTCTTGATTTTTGCCTCCAAGAAATTTCTTCCAACAACGTCATTTTTTCCAACTCTCCTTTAATCCTTTCCTTATCCAGCTTTTCCTCTACCGTAAGATCACGTCTTTCCTCAATAGTCTCCAACCCCCTAAGATCACTCCACAACTTCTTCCCTTTTTCTTCTACATTACCAAACTCCTCCACATTCCATCTCTTCAGATCAACCTTCAGAGCCTTCAATTTATTTGCTAAAACAAAACTAGGAGTTCCATAAAACTGATAAGACTCCCACCAAGTGCGTATCCTTTCTACAAAACCCTCATCCTTTAACCACATATTCTCAAACCTAAAAGGCCTCCTTCCTCTATGAAAATTGCCTCCCTCTAGAAGAATTGGAAAGTGGTCTGATAGCAACCTAGACAATTGCTTTTGACAAACAGAAGGAAACTTAACCTCCCAAGTTGGTGTCACAAGAAATCTATCCAACCTCGACCTCAAGACAACCTCACGAGAATTTGACCAAGTGAAGCTCTCCCCTTCTAACGGTAGATCAATCAACTCATGTTCAGAGATAAAATCAGAGAACTGATGCATAGCCTGAGTAAAAGAGACAGAGCCCAATCGTTCAGAGGGAAATCGCACAACATTAAAATCTCCTCCTACACACCAAGGTACGTTCCACCAACTACATAAACCAGATAGCTCCTCCCACAACAACCTTCTATCCTTGTCAGAATTTGGCCCATAAACTCCAGTAAATGCCCATTCAAATTGATCAACCACATTTTTAAATCTACAAGAAACTGAAAACTGACCCACTGCTTCCTCCACAATCTCCACCACCCTTCTATCCCACATCAAGAGTACCCCTCCAAAAGCATCCACAGAACCTAAATAAACCCAATCCACATGCTGACCACCCTACAGACTATGAATAATTCCTCGAGTTATAAGCTCCAATTTAGTTTCCTGGAGACAGACAATATCAGCCCTCCAATTCCTAATCAAATTTCTAACCTGGAGCCTTTTTCCCTGCTCATTCAAGCCCCTAACATTCCATGAAAGAATTTTCAGATGCATTGATGTACCACAACAGCCTGATCCCTATTAATCCGTCTTCCTCTAGCTGAGTCAGTTTCACCACTCCAGGTACTTGCCAAATTTTTAAGTTCCCGGTGACCCTTCTGCCCCACCTTGACCATTTTCTTTTGTGCACCTTCATCCTGCAACTTCTGTTTTCTCCTAGCTTCTAGAGCTAAGAACAAACTTGTAACCTGCTCTTCAAAACCCTCCAATGAAGTCCCCACAGATTTCTTGAATGCTTTTATCCTATTGATAACCCAAAGAGATAGTTGACAACTATCAATTTTTTCCGAGCTCCCATCCTCCATTGAGTTCCTCTCAGACACCTCCATAAGCTTACTCTTAGACTCTACAGGGTTTTCAGTTGCCAATGGAGCCACAACCAACGGCTCACCACTACATTCGAAGGGCACAATACCCTCATCAGATTTCCATACCTCACACTCCAAACCCATATCAGCAGAAGCAAAATCCACCGCACCATCACACTCATCAGCCCAACTAGTAATTTGCCCATCACCAAGAAAAAAGTCTGTACATGAAACATTTCCACCCTCTGAGCCTGAGTAATCCGACAATGTCTCTGGAGACCTGTATAGAGAAAGTGGAATTGCTATTTGCCTCCCATCACGAAGCTGAAGCACCCAATCTTTAGAATTTCCCCATACTTTTCCCAAATCACCAACAAAATCCCTAATTGATGGACCTTGGTTATGTAGCCCATCATCGGAGACATAGTCAAGTAGCTCCGAACTTCGAGTTGATGATACCGAAACAACCTCACCCTCCTCTAAATTTGACCCCGACAAAATCATATGGTGCGAAGAGTGTAGAGAAGCTACCTCCTTCACAATCGGACCACAAGAAATTGGAACAGCCTCGCTAACACTTGCCTGAAGCAGACCTGAAGAAGAATCACCAACAATTGGAGAGACCGGAGCTGAAACTTTAGTTGCATGCAGTGACGGAGCGATACTTGAGGCACTTGGCTGGGTTGGAACCTTTTGGGGACACACCTCTGGTTTTATATCAGAGTTTAGTTGCTGGGTTTTGGGCTTAGAGGTAGGCCCATTTTGTTTCACACCAGTAGGCTTCCAAACAGCCAGATTGGGCTTCGGCCCAATGTCTTTAGGCAGTGAAGACAGTTTGGGCTTCAGCCCATTGTCTTTAGGCAGTACCTTAATAGCTGGCTTTGTCCCAGTAAGCTTAAAAGAGTTTGACTCCACCTCACCCACTTTAGAAGCAATCACGCCCCAACTGCCTTCCTTCCCACGCTCAACACGCAAATAAATATCCAAAGTCAGCGTATCTTTGATACCACTACTCACAATACCACTAATGATAGACGTAACTTCTGCCCCAAATTGAGCCTTCGCCTTCTCAGAATTGCCTTCAAGGGGCACATGATCTTCGGAATTCGTATCGTTTGAAATTTGAATTTCTAGTTTTTTCTCCTTTCCTTTGTTTCCTACCCCACCACCTTTCTTCCATGGTTTCTCCACCGCCACCGTGACTGCCTTGGAGACCCCTTTTTGGTTACCGAGGATGTCCTGTCGAACAGGAACTATCGTCTTTCTCATATGAATTCCAAAACCTCTCCAACCACTCCCCAACCTCCCCTCTGGAATTACTATGAGTCCTTTGCGTTTGCCTCTAAATAATTCAGATAGCATCAAGAAAGAACCATGTGCATTGGACCCCAGTTGCATAATAAAGACTCTATCACCCTCCCTCACTGTTCTTGCAAACTGACCTGGAGATTGCTTATAAATCAATTCCTCAACGTGAGTCAAGATTCTCCTAGCACTCTCCTTCCCCATACAAACAGAGCGTAATGAATTTCAGGCTCTTTCATAAATACGTAACAAGTAGAATGTTCCCCCCTCCTCAACAACAAACTCAAAAGTTTTTGATTCAATAAAAACAAACGTAGAGCCCCCCATAGAACAAAACAAACAGCAAACAATAGGGAAACCAACAAACTAAAGAACAAAGATGGACAGCACAATCTATGACTTATTCAAGGTAGCCAGGCCTCATATTCTCTAATTCTCTACAATCAAAAACAAAAAACTAACTACAAAATTAAATCAACTTATTATTTCTCAGCAATGCATTCATCGCTCTCATCAGCAATCTATGACTTATTCTAGGTTACAATGTTTTGAAAATTACTCCAAAAAGAGAGCACACATTAAGATTTGTTGCTACCTAGGTAAGTTCTTTAAAGGGATTAAATGATTTGTGCATCTGCCACTGTTCTGAGAGTTGTTATCTATTCCTTTGAGGCCATTGAGGCTAGGGGAGGCCAAAGGGGAAAAATGGGTTGAAGGTGAAGCAGCATCAGAGGCCAGTCAAGGGGTGTAGAGAGTTAGAGAATTTGACATCTTTGGTTAGTTTTGAGAGACAAGGAATTTATCTGGTGGCAGGTGCTTGCAGATCAAGGTGTCTAACACTGTCTTAATGAATCTAAATCATCTTATTGATTGTCAGTGGCCGGAATAAGGAGAAGAGCTTGCAATAGAAATGCTCTTGAAATGGCAAGGCTAATTTGTTTGCAAGAAACTAATGGAGGTAATCAATGGAGAAGTGGTGAGGAGTCTATTGGGGAATAGGTTTGTTGAATGGGTGATTTTGGAAGCAGAAGGGACTGCGGGGTTATTACTGATGTGGGACAATTGGGCAATTGAAATTCTTGACTGCGTCAAAGGTTAGCATGCAATTTCTTGCAAGTTCTGGTGTCCTATAGACTAGTTTGATTGGGCTTTCTCTGATGTTTATGGCCCTAATTAGTATGCTGATAGAAGATTCTCATGACAACTGGTGGGGGGTGCTTGGTGGGAATTGCCAGAATGTGTAGGAGCTGATTTTAATGTGGTGCATTTTCCTAGTGAGAGATTGGGAGAGGGGGGTGGGGGTGGGAGGACATACAACAACCATGTGGGGTTCTCAGACTTTATATTGGAATTGGGTTTGGTGGATTTGCCTCTACTGCGAATAAAGTACATCAGTCCATTAACCAAGAGCCTCATTCCAAATCTAGGTTAGATAGTTGTTTGCTATCGGCTGAGTGGGATGAGCACTTCCCAGATATAACCCAAAATGTGTTGCCCCAGATTCTCTCTGCTCATTGTGCAATAGTGCTTGGTAATGGAGGTTTCAATGAAATCTCACTTTAAGTTTGAAAACAAGCCAAGAAACTCCTAGTTATATCTTGACAAGTAAGCTGAGAGCTTTGAAGAAGGATTAACAGAAATGGAATAAGGAGGTATTGGGAGATATGGGAATATGGGAAAAATAGGTATTAAATGAGATGCGAATCTTGGAAGGAAGAGAAGATAGTGGGACTCTCTCAATGGAGAATCGGGTTAGAAAAAATAACTTTTATAGGAAATCTGAAATCTCAGTGACGGAAGTTCCATGTGATTAAAGGAGTGGGACAAAATCATGAAATATTTCCATTGCCTTGTGAACTCTCATCACAGGAATATTCACCAGAAGATTAGCCCATGTGGAGTAATCTTCCTGTAGGGAGAGTACTTGGGATACTCAGGAAGAGATATAGGATGCCATTGTATACTTTTGTAAGGTGTGTATTTAGAACTGGGTCATGGAGGCCTTCGCTAGAAGGTTTATCTTTCATATTCCTAGAGAACAAAGATGTTATGTGGCTGGAGAGAGAATTAACTGTAGATGAGGCGGTAGAGGCGAATACGATTATACAGTTGAATGGGGACAAAGCACTGGGTCCAGGTGGTGTCGTGATTGCTTTCTTTCAAAATTGTTGGGAAGTGGTCTGTGAATACACTCAAGGGAGTTTCATGAATCCAGGTTGCTTGAGAGAAGTCTAAATGCAACATTTATTGCTCCTATTCTGTAGCTAGGAGCCTTAGACGTTAAGGATTTTAGACCCATTAGCTTATTTGGAAGTTTATACATTTTTTTTGATAAATAAAATCATCTAAAAGCATAAAAATACAGAAGTTTGTAGGTGGAGGTGCTCGCTAATAGATTGAAGGTTGTCCAAGGGAAGCTTCTTTCCCAATCTCAAAATACAATTATTAAAGGAAGGCATATTCTCGATTCAATGTTGATTGCAAACGAATGTCTTGATAGTAGATTGAAGGCTTGACTAATCGGACTGTCATGCAAGTTGGACTGGGAGAAAGCCTATGATCATGTCAATTAGCTTTTCCTACTGTATTTGCTGGAGCTGTTTTTGCAAGAAATGGAGATCATGGATAATATTTTGTCTCCGCAGTTCGTTTTTTATTTTAATTTAAGTCCAGTTGGTTTTTTTTGGGTAGCTAGAGGGGGTTGAGGCAAGGAGGTCGTTATCTCTGCTATTATTTGTAATAGTGACAGAGGCTCTGAGTAAATATTTTTATGATAAATATACTTGAGTTTGTTATTGGCATGCTAGTTCCCTTGGAAGTATATAGTACTCTTCTTCTATGTGCTTCATGTTAACCATCTACTGCTATCTCTGAACATATTCAAGGAAGTCAATTTGTGACTTCTAGGAATCTCCCATCAACATAATTGAGAACTCCTTAACTCCCAGATAATGCAATAAAAAATGGTCAACCAATTTCACACACACAAACATATATATATATATATATATATATTTTTTTTTCGTTTTGTGCATGTAGCTATTTCTCTACTCAGTGTTTTGGAAACTGGACTAGCTGGTGGACAATTAAACTAGGAGCTGGTCTGCTTTCCTGTCTGGTAACACATTTTTATATTTTGGTCAAAACTGAATATTGAGACTTTGTCTGACGGCTGACTAGTTGAAACCTCCAAATCACGAACTGCCCAATCAGGAACTGCCTGGTCATGCTTGTGAGTGTATCCTCTGGATTTTTATTGAAAAAAATGTGTATATTGATAATGGCAAGATTAGAGTCTCAAATGAAGCGATAGATATGCAAGGTACTTACCATTAGACCATGTTAATATTTTGCATGGTTAGCACTAAATGTACTGTACTATAAAAATTAACATAAAAAAAATGCTATGATTTGAACCCCAAACTTTATGATTATTTTACTGCCTAACCTTTAGGCCAAAGCTTCTCCTGGTATTAATTGTGTTACTTTACTTATATAGATAAAAAACCTAGTTTTTATTTCTATTATAGTAAAATTTTTAAAGTATTTATGATGTCATGGTCAGACATTGGTTTGCTGCATTTTTTGGATTTCCAACCCTTGATCCTCTCAAATTTTGAATTCATTGAATGTTCCAAGTTCTAAAACATTTCTCCTACCTCAATCAGATTTAAAAAAAGAAAAAAAAAAAGAAAAAGAGAAAGCCTAATGGGATTTCTAGGAGCACTATAATAATACATGCACATGCATGCATATACCTACAGCTGTAATTGGGAGTTTCGTGACTTTGTGGTCTTAAATGGCTGAATTTTTTGTTGTTGTTTGTGGTTTTTGGAATCCTGAAAGTCCCTTTTTCAGTGTCTAATATGTCTATATTCTTTCCTTTGTTCTTAAGCATGCCATGTTCCGATTTGTTATGTTATGCTTTACCAGCAGCATATAATTTCAATTTGGTTCTCTTTCTTTACCTTGTATTCCAGGCAAAATGTGAAGCTGCATACTTCATTGTGGTTCTGCATCATTTGAGATCTGTAGTAATTGCTATAAGGGGAACTGAGACCGCTGAAGATCTCATAACTGATGGTTTATGTAAGGAGTGTGCCCTTTCTGCAGATGACTTGGATGGATTGATGAAGTAATCTCTCTCTCTCTCTGTCTCTATGTACTTTTGTGTATTTTTATGGGTGAGTGTATGATGAATCATTGCTTAGGTGATCCTTAAAAAAGCTTCAGCATTTTAACATTCCACTGTAGGTTAGTTAATGTCCTTTCTTAGAACTTGTATTGTCATATTTCCGTCTAAGTTACATCTAGACAAAATATGGGTATGTTCTAAATTTCTAATACTTAAGGGAAAAAAAAAAAAAAAAAAAAAAAAAAAAACTTACAGTGAGAGTCTGTTAACTTTCTATAATGTACAATTTTACATCCTACTAAGGCTTTTAATTTAAAAAAAAAAAAAAAAAAAAAAAAAAAAAATCTTGTCTGAATAAGTTACTCCTTTTTAGCTGGGCCTGTTGCAATGTTTTAAAGATTGGACTTTTTAAAGAACCATGAAATGGAGAGGTTCAAGGTTTTGGGGTTGAACTACTGCAGGTTCAACAGAGGTGATGCCATAATTAATTCAATATTATCATAATAAATTTGTAAAAACTAGTAACCTTGATTAAAAAAATATCTACTGAATGGTGGGTGGGATCAGTTACTTGTGAGATTTAGCTGGGTCCACTCGCGAACCTCAAACAAGGCAGATTTGAATATAAAGAAATGGGATAAAAAAATTGTAGTCAATGTCGTACTTTGGTTATGACACTAATCTACTATTACAATTTCCATATCTGTTGATTAAAAAAAATGGTCATGGAATCTCTCAAACATTGACCGTACAAATCAGAAGTTTCAAAATTTGGTAGGTAATAAGAGTATTATTATACACATAGAAAAACAGAATAAAGCAAATACAAGGTGTTCATGATGGTGAACAAAAGGAAATGCAACCAACAAACAAACAGCAACAAACAACAAGAAAAAACTTAAAGAGCAACGTAGAGAGGGAAAATTCCCGACCTATCACAAGCTGACACGTCACACTACCAAGTCCACAAAATACAGTCAATTACAAAGTGCCACATATTGCTGTTAGGGTTTACTATTACTACTCAGAAACCAATGGAAATTTGCCAAGTGTCATGCAAAAAACCAATCATGCATCAGCGCACGTGTAAGCGATGACCCAAGCAACCTCGCACGTGTAAGCAATGACACAAGCGGACCAATCAGATTGTGACATGTGTCACCAGTCAGACTCCGCCACGTGTCGCTCATCCACCTCAAAACTCCTATAAATAGAAGCCTTCCTGAGGCATTTAGGAGGGCACCAAGCCATCTGAAGCACAAGCAGCATTAGAGAAGACATCTTGAGTTCAGAAGTCCAGAAGCTCTACTGGAATCAAGCCTTGAAGCCTCCAGCAACTTCAAGAACTTCAACCTTCAAATACAAAGAACATTCGAAGAGGAATCATCCAAATCATATTCCTAGATCTCAAAGTTCACTGGAATCAAGCTCAAAAGCCTCTAGAAACCTCAACAAATCACAAATCAGCGAAGCTCTACGGATTCAAGCCTCTAAAGCACCGAAGAACTTCCATCACAAACCTTCGAAGACGAAGAACACACCAAGAACACGAAGAATATACGAAGAACAAAGAATTTCTAACAAGCTCATAGCCAGAGATTTATTGTAATTCTGTTTCAAAGATCTTCGATCCATTCCTCAGCCAAATTGAAGGATATTTTGTGTTCGAATCAAAATCACATTACCATAAATCCAATCAACAAATCTTTTAAGGAGATCGAATCAGAGGATCACACTTTTGTAATCACAGAGAATTGTATCACACAATCATCAATACAAATTCGCACTTGTGAAACTATTTTACTTGTTTGATTTATTTCGAACCGAAAAATTTAGTCGTCCACAAGCAATACTAAGAGGGAGGTTGTAAGAATCTTTTGAAGGAATGGAGATGTGATGTTGTTTGTTTGCAGGAAACTAAACTTTCTTCTCTAAATTCTGCTCTTGTGCAAAGCTTATGGGGTAGTCCTTTCATTGATTGGGCTGTACTGGACATGGTTCATTCTTTTGGGGGGGTTTTGTTGATTTGGGATAAACGGGTGGTCGAGAAAATTGATGTATCTGTTGATCAGTTCTCTGTTAGTGTTCTTCTTAGGGGAGTTTTGGATGGTTTGGAATGGGTTTGCACTGGTCTATTTGGCCCCAATGCTGATCATCATAGGGCTGCTTTGTGGGAGGAGCTGTCCAGGGTTCAGGTTAGGTGGAACACAGCTTGTTTTTTATTTGGTGATTTTAACATTGTCAGATACCCATGTGAGAGGCTTGGTTGTGAGTCTTTTAGCCCAGCCATGTTTGCATTCTTGGACTTTATTGAGAATAATTATCTAGTGGCTGCTTTCACTTGGTTTAGAGATGTTGAGCCGCAAGCTATGTCACGTATTGACAGGAATCTAGTTTTTGTGGATTGGGTGGATCATTTTGGGAATGTGTCTCAAAAGGTGCTCCCTCGTGTTATTTCTGATCATTGTTCGCTTTTGGTGGAAGCTGGTGGAGTTGGTAGGGGTCGCTGTGCTTTTAAGTTTGAGAATATGTGGCTCAAAGTTGAGGGTTTTGTCGAGAGAGTTAAACATTGGTGGGAGGGATATAGCTTTATGGGTTCCCCTAGTTTTGTTCTAGCACAGAAATTAAAGGCTCTTAAAGAAGACCTTAAAAAGTGAAATAAGGAGGAACTTGGAGATTTGGCATTTAGGAAGAAGTGTTTGCTGTCTGAATTATTGGGTCTAGATGCTAAAGAAGAACTGTTGGGCCCCTCAAATGCGGAAGAATCCCGTCATACTCAGGTTAAAGGTGATATTGCAGCTTTAGCCGCTTTAGAAGAGACTTTTTGGAGACAAAAGTCTTGTGCTCTGTATGTGAAGGAGGGAGATAATAACACTCGGTTCTTTCATAGATTAGCGAACTCTCATAGAAGAGCTAATCACATTAGAAGCATTGAGGTAGATGGTGTCTTATATGAGGATGGTTCTGCTGTACAATCTTAGGTGGTTTAGTTCTATCAAAATCTCTACACAGAGACAAATATGTGGCGTCCAACTGTGGATGGGCTAGATTTTGCTTGCATTAGAGAGGATGAGAGGTTGTCCTTGGAGAGGGAGTTCTCTAAAGAAGAGGTTACCCAGGTTTTGTCGGAGATGGAGGGGGATAAAGCACCTGGGCCTGATGGCTTCACTAGGGCTTTTTTTAAAAAATGTTGGAGTGTGGTGGAGGTGAATGTCATGGCTGTTTATGAGCACTTTCATAGGTATTTTGTGTTTGAATGGTCTTTAAATGCCACGTTTCTCTCTCTAATTCCCAAGAAAAATAATGCAATTGGTGTTAAGGATTTTCGGCCTATTAGTTTGGTAGGGAGTGTGTACAAGCTGCTGTCTAAGGTACTGGCAAATAGACTGAGGGTTGTGCTAAATAGTCTCATATCTGAGTCTCAAAATGCTTTTGTTGGTGGGAGACAAATTTTGGATTCAGTGCTTGCTAATGAGTGCCTAGATAGCAGATTGAAGAGTCAGGTCCCCGGGGTGGTTTGCAAACTGGACATTGAGAAAGCCTATGACCATGTGAATTGGGATGCATTGTTCTATCTGTTGTATAGGATGGGTTTTGGGGTGAAGTGGAAGGGGTGGATTAAGGCTTGTATAACCACGGTTCGCTTCTCTATTATTGTGAATGGTTCTCCGGTTGGTTTTTTTGGTAGCTCTCGTGGGTTGAGACAAGGTGATCCGCTGTCCCCTCTTCTTTTCCTTTTAATTATGGAAGTACTAAGTAGGATTTTGAAGAAAACTGAGAATTGTGGTCTGCTCTGAGGCTTTCATGTGGGGCCAACTAACTCTATAGGGGTACGCATTTCACACTGGATTTGTATTTCATCACATTTACACGGTCTTTGAACTTAATTCAATCTTTCAACATCTGGCAATATGAAGATCCATTACATTTTTTACAGTCTGACTTTTGGCCTTTAGTAGAAGAGAAGAGGAGAGAGGGTCTTTTTTTTTTTTTTTTTTTTTTTTTGAGATAAAGATAGAAAAGGAGAGCAGGTCTTGAATTGCAAAATAATGTTGAAGGAGAAGCATTTGGAGGAAGGGGCTAGTTTCTGCTGCCACAGCATCTTCTTTTCTTCATGCTGTGGGTTTTGCAGTTAAGTTGGTGGGACCAAAGTCAAATAAGATTTTCAAAATTCTCTAATTTGATTTATTGCATAATTGTTCTCTTTTAGATTCCCGATTTGCTGAAAATTTGTGTTAATCTGCTTAAATGGCTTTATTTGTGATTAGTTTTTGTTCAATTGGTACTTCCTAGTGTTTCCAACATAATCCATAATTTAAATCCCCCCTCCGCCATTGTAACTATAAAATAAAAGCCTTTATTTGTGGTGGGTTTCTGTTCTTCTGAACAGTTCTGCTGGTTTTGAAACTTCTGCATTCTTGTTTGCAGTTCAAGTGATATTGATCCTGTTGTGAAGTGCAGCGTGGACTCATCTTTCCCACACTATGGTCACTCAGGTATAGTTGAGGCTGCACAGGATCTTTTCATGCAAATTGACGGGACTGCTTTTAACCATGGTAAACTTATAACCTTTTTCTTCAAACTTATTGAGCTTTGTTTTACTGACCATTTTAATGTAAAATTTTTGAATTCTTTGAGTCATCCTGAGATTTTGACTGTTGTTTATTTCTTTGCTTCAACAAAATTACCATTTATTTTTTTATTTTTAAATTTGCCTTATATATAAATTCATATATACTTGGGTTAGTTGTGTATATTCTCAAAATGGAAAATGGTATTAACACCAGTGGAATAAAATTATTTGAAGAAAGAAAAAATTACATGTGTTTAAGCGTCATTAAAGTTTCTCTTCTCATTCAAAATTGAGCTAACATGCAAAATATCTATGATGCAGGACAATAGACTCTAAGAGGTGATTGTGTTTTTTTGGGAAATAAAAGAAGAACAACAGAAAGGGGTAGGACTTAGGAATTGGCACCTAGGGTTTGCTTGAAATTAGCATCAAGGGTTAAAATAGAAAAATAGATATGACCTAGGCCTCAGCACTTGGGACTGCTTGGAATAAGTACTAGTGTTGGTAAAAGCGCACTTAAGCGCAAAGAGCGAAGCCCCAAGGCTAGTGCTTTTTGCCTGTAAAGCGATGCGCACTCAAAGAAGCATGCTTTATTGCTTTTTTTATATTAAAAAAAAAAAACAAAAACCAAAACTGAATTAAAACTTTAGGATCTTGATATTATTGATATTAAACCATTGATTTGGCATATTGACGCAGGACAACCAGAACAAAATTAAAACAACAATAAAATAAATGGATATGACTTAGAAGTCAGCACCTAGGCCTTGCTTGGAGTCAGCACCAAGCGGGGAAAACCACTAGGAGTTAGCATTTAGGGTGGACTTGGAGTCAGCAGCAGACTAAAAGAGACCAAACGGCTATTTTTTTTTCATTTATCAAAATATCAACTATCTCCTCAAGGAGTACAAATGAGTGTTAAGCCCTAGTTCTAATTGGCTAAGAAACCCTAATTGCCTTATTACAAAAATAACCTTGCTTCCAAATTAAAATACTAATAGCCTAATAAATTATTAGGACCTAAAACATAAAAATACAATTGACTTGCAAACATAAGTAATACTAAATAATAATCTTCTTGCGTCTCTTGCATTATTCTCTTTTGGTTGGAGAAAACTCGACCTCGAGTTTTAAAGCATTGAAGGAGTAGAATATTGACAAGTAACACTTGCTTCAAGTCTAGAATCACCTAAGGGAGCACAAAGAAAAGAAAAACCTTGAATTCCACCACATCAAACTCATTCGGAATAACAAAATCAATGTGTGGAATCAGTATAATCTCATCTTGAACCTTATGAACCATTGGAAACAGTGTAGTTTTAACCACTTCGACTTCACCAAGATGTAGATCTTTAAGCACTATGGAGGGTTGATTAGAAGCACATTCAACTACTTCAACTCTCACATCATGTGCACCCTCAAGCTTGCTGGGTAGTTTTTGAGTGGGTGACATTATCTTTTCTAGATGGGCATTAATCCTAGTGATTATTTGCTCCCCCAATTTCCACTAGGAATTTGCACTAAGCACTGGAAGAAAATTCTTAACGCAAATATTATGAATCCATGATTAGCTGCATAAACATTGCATTCTGGGGCCTTAAATAGTTCGCCTAAATTACATCATTGAAGGAAAGAAAATTAATTTCTAACTTAACAAGGAAAGAAAATAACTTGTAATCAATTACATTAAATGTGAAAATAGAAGAAAATTAAATCCCAAAACGTGTCAACATTCATCAACATCAATTACATTCAGTCAAATAGGTCCAATAAAATCAATCAACATTAATAGGTTTGATTTGGTGTCCACATCAATTCACCATATACCTTGTAACAGTGGCTTGATGAATATTGAAGCTTAGACCTTGGAAAGAGGAATATATTACATATTTTGTATGTATGAATTTGTAACCCTTTTGATGCATTATTCTTCAAAATTTTCACGAGGGGAGAACTTAGATTGTTCTAAAGATTTTATAATGGGAAGTGTGTCTGAGCAATGCGAATGCCTGGGTTGCAGATCGTAACGTTCTAATCTGAAGAAGTTCAATGTAACTGCAAAGTTTAAGCTGCTGGCATCTTTATTAATGATGATATAGGATGTCTTATATGGATTATTTTGTGATATAAGTGCTCATATTATGAGTTTTCTTATATTTTCTAATTAAAAACCTTGTTACTCCCAACTTTGTGAAATAGGGATTGCTTTCATTTCATCAAGTCCTTTATAATTGTTTCATACTGAAATTTTCTGTTTTTGACACAATTTTACCGCAAATTGCATTCTGCCTAACTGCTTTTTCGCTTTGGACAATGTGATGTAAATTGAGATGCAGAGTCAAGTGGCTACCTTTCCTCATTGCTTGGAGCTAGATGTGAGTGTGATGGGTATAATGTTCGCATAGTGGGGCATTCCCTTGGAGGTTCAATTGGTGCATTGCTAGGAATCAAAGTATGGCCTTTCTTGAAAGAATGTATTTGTTTAGTTTGGCATGTATGCTAATCTTGGATGAGGATTCTCTCTATTTGCTTTTGATAATGAAAAAGGTCAATTCTTGGTGAAGATTTGATTTTTACAAATCTAAAGGTGTACTTAGTGCTAGATCATTTAAATTGAGTCACCATCAGTTATCATTCCTTATTTAGTACATTGAGATTTTAAATGACATGGCACATGACCTTTAGATTTATCAAAATTATATCTTAACCTTGAGTTGACCTTTATTACTTAGAAGCAAATGAAAAGGATTCTTATATTCTATTTCATGACTAGTATGAAATTCTAAGATGAAGAAAGACATGATGTTATTGTCTCTGTATATGTTGTTGTAAAAGTACAAGATTTGCCTCATTCATGTAATTTTCTTGACACTCCCCCCTGCAAGCTGGATCATGGAAGTCTATCATGCCTGGCATATTATGAAGTTAAAAAGTTAAAAAATGATTCTTCCTTAATTTCTTATGAAAATTACCTTCTGAATTCTAATTGATTGCAAAGCTTGAAATAGGATGTTGCATTTTGCTTTATCATAACCATAATTCAGACAAAATGGCATATACATTGCTGCTTAGTTATCATGTAACACGTGTATATATATGTGTGTGTGTATATATATATTTTAAAAAATTATTATTTTCCTCTATTATTATTATTATTATTATTATTATTTTTTAAAGATTAGAAAAGCCCACCTTTCCTAGGAGAGATGTCACCCATAACATCCCACATGCTATATGGATCATAATTTTGTACTCATCTTTTGCACCAAACTGTCTAAATGTGATGCAGGCAGCATCTAGCCAATTTAATTTTAATTTAATTTTATGTACTAGTTGCGGATATTTAATTTTCTGGTTTCTATTAGTCCATTGGGTCGTATTTTGGTTTTATATGAGTTTAATTATTTAGTTTGGACTTAGTAGCATAAGTCCTAGGAGTTTAGTAGTAAAAGCCCACGTTGAGCTCTTTTTAGGAGTTTTGAGAAATCCATGTTCCACTTGGATGAGGTATTAGTTAATTTATTTATATGGATTTAATACTTTCTATTGAAGGAGAAGAATAAGATTTCTATATTTTCTGAAGCTATGGAGCTTTTTTTGAGGCCCTTGTGATACAACCTGCTCCGAGGCATGATGGCAGGGAAATCCTAGATGTGATGCCTAGAAGTTTATTGTTTTTCTAATCCTTGCTTTAATTCCTAGAATCCTGAAAACCTTGCAAACACACATTGGTTTGTCACCTTTTAAACCCATAAATCCAAAACTTCAAAACCCTAAACCATCCATTTATCAAATAGCCCCAAGTACTCCATAATGACCCAAAACCTAGTGTACCTCTTAAGACAATAAATTGCTTTCTTTTTTTTTTTTTTTTTTTTGGGTGAAAATAAATTGCTTTCTTCAATATGCAAACCTAGTTTAGTTTGCCTTCCTCTAAGCACATACCTAGGTAACAAGTATTCTTAATATCTAATTAATATTCAGGCCACTCTCTATAAATAATACTCAAACAGAATTGAGTCTTGCCATAGGAGAAAATGCTTAAAATTAATCCACACCAAACATATGAGTATTGCTCCTAGTGACTAAACAACCTTTTTGGTGCTCAATGGTACTATTAGGATAATTTGTGCTAATATGACCTGTGGCACTCAACTGTGTTTGCTTGGAATTGGACAAGTTAGTTTCCAATTATCATTCATATATTGGAGTCTTTGACCTAACTGAAGCTGAGGCTTGCACATAAGAACAAGGAATGGAAATAGAGTAGAAAATACAAATGAATGGATGGAAAATATGTTACAAGTGATAAGAATGATAAAAATTATGAATAGGATGACAAACACAAGATCAGATATCGAAAGGTCTAGGCTCTGTAGCAGCTGTTGATGGAAGAAATCTTGATATCCATTGTTAAGGAAAATGTTTGGATGCTCCCACTTTGTTATATAAGATCAATCAAAAGTCCATACGACTTAGACATTCAATCAGACAAGGGCTAATATTAATGTTTTTTCCCCCTTCTCTTTTTCTGAACTTGTTCTGATTGCTTTGAGATCTTTTTTTGTTTGTCTAAATATCCTATCTTTTGTGCACAGCTTTATAGCCGATACCCAAATTTACATGTCTATGCATATGGGCCCCTTCCATGTGTGGATTCAGTTGTTGCAAATGCTTGTTCAGACTTTGTTACAAGGTACATATAATTCCTACACCATGCCGCTCATAGTTTCCAGGCCAGTGATTCTATCGTTGTAGGTTTTTCTCTGTATGTTTTTAAGTCTTTGAACCTTCTGCAGCATTGTATGCAACAATGAATTTTCAGCTCGCTTTTCAATTGGATCGATCCTGAGGCTTCGTGCAGCTGCAATTACAGCACTGTCACAAGATAACAAGACTGACACCGCCATGATTTTTCAACTTGCACGCCGATTTTTGTATGTGAGCAACTATCAGAGAAACAGGACTGAGGTAAACGATCCTGCTTCAGATTTTTATTCTGGGGCCATCACAGCTGAAGATTTCAACCACCACATCAATGGAAGTCAGATTCAGAATCAGAATGATTCTTCAGGTATCCCTGTTTTATTTCTAATATAATACTCCCTCTATCTCATTTTATTTGTCCAATTTAAAAAAAAATCATTTTTTTTAAGGGACCATCATTTAATATTGTCTCTTGAAGGAAAATATATTCAATTTTTTCAAAATTCTCTATAGAAGGGAATACTTGTATTGGGATGTCAGAAAAATTAATGACTATTGACTTTTACAACAGGGCAAATATTTTGATGCAGCCAAAAATGGAATACTTCACAAATAAAATGGGATGGGGGGAGGGTTTTTTTTTTTTTTTTTTTGGTTTTTTTTTTATTTTATGCTGAAAGATTCATAATTATTACTTTTGCCATCAATTACTGGGATCATATAGTATTCATGGTTGTACCTATTGTAACTAGGGAGCATAATCCTTTTATTTGAGCAATTCCCACTTCCACTGCAGTAAGCGAGGGACAGCATCAAGGGTTTTCCCTCTGGAATGAGGCTGACAATAATGATTCTGTTATTGAAATTGATGATGGTGAATTCACCAATCCTATTGCAACCACTGTAAATGCACGTGATGACCCCATATCTCAGTTTATGGAAACTGTCCCAAGATCTGAAAATGGGTCAGCTGGGGATCCCCCAGAATTGTATCTGCCAGGCCTTATAATTCACATGGTACCGCATCAAAGAAGCTCACATACGTCTCTGTGGAAATGCTGTACTGTGCTAGAGAAGGCACAAAGTTATAAAGCTTACATAGCAAACAGAGAAAGCTTCAAAGATATTATTGTGTCACCATCTATGTTTCTTGACCATCTCCCTTGGAGGTAATACTAGTGAATTCTTGGATACTTTAGTATAATCTCTATACATAATATGAAATGTCTGAGAAGTTGCTCTGATACCATGTACTCAACTGAATTAATACTTTTCAGATGTCATTATGCATTACAAAAAGTATTGGAAGCTCGAGGTGCCCAAGCTATCTGAATCTCATTCCGTTTAAGTGTAAGTCAATTTGGAAACTCCAGCATATCTTTGACGGAGCAGAATTCCACCCCCCCCCCCCCCCCCCCCCCTTCTTCTGCGGTTTTGGGATGGTGTTGCATGTCTGAAACCTAGATATGTGGATAAATGAAGGAAACTAATTCAGAAATGGCATCTCCTGTGATTACTTGACAGTTGACACTCAGCTAATGAAAAAAAGGGGGCATTCCTTATGTTATTCTTGTACGTGCCTATAGTTGGTCAACAATCTGTAATTCCAAGTTTTCAAAAGGTTGCAATTGTGACCTTTCAGAATTAATTTGTAGAAACATCTTCCACATGCCTAAGTTCTTGAAGCTGTGCCACCACAATCAACCCTAGACCCTGCAGGCAGGCTCTGCTAGTAGTTAAATTCAATGGTGTTAGGGAGCACATTTTCGTGGGTTTGATAGTTGGCTGCGTTTACAGCTGCAGCATCCAATCTTCCCTATTGGTCGAATATCAATTTTCATGTTTTCAATTACTAAATTGAAAGCTATGCAGCTTCATTGCGGTATGTTATTAGAACCTGATTTAAAATATGATTCTGCAAAGAAAATCTTAAAGCAAAAAAGTGCAATAGTTGGATTAATTCCTCATTGAAATTTTGGCTGGTGAGTGGTGACACATTTTGTGCTTTTTTGTTAAACTGGTAGGATTTGTCCCAATTATCTGTATAATGTGTGTAAATTCTCCTTTCTGAAATGATAGTCAAGTTTTCCCATGTAAGTGAGATGTGGTTGATTTTCTTGGTAGATGTTTGGATCTTAGAGCTAATATTTTTCTGCTAGTGATATATTACTTAATAATATATCTTGGACTGCAAATGTTAACATGATAAGAAAATAAAGCAGGCATTTAAGTAGATCGCCTGCTACCTTTTTTAAATATTAATTCTATTGGGCATGCAGCTCTTTAAGAATTTAAGTTTTAATTCTATTAGGATGACATTCTGAGGACAGGTTAATTAGGAATAATGTATCAATTGTTGTCTGAAACTCACAATACTATGATTCTCCAATCCAATAGCACTCTGATGGATTTTTTCAACATATTACATGTCATATATAAAAAAAAAAAAAAAAAGAAAAAAAGAAAAAAGAAAAAAGTAGTGATTCAATTTTCTACCTTGTGTTTTTAGTTACATATAAAAATTTGCATACTGAATTTCAATTTGTTTCAGATCTGCCATCGGTCTTATGTCAAATAAAATTATATAAAAAGTTGCTTTTTAAATATCAATTTGTTTCAAATCTGCTATCAGTTTTGCCACATGGAAAATTATTAGATGTATGTTTTAAAGAGAATTGATTTCCCTTCTTGGCCTCAATTTTAAAAGTTGAATTGACATTACATGCCACAAATTATATATATATATATATATATATTTTACTCTAATTAAATTTAAGTGTATATATGTATAAAACTATTTTCTAGAGATTTAAACTCTGGACCTTACTCTCCTCTCTCTTTACACCACTTGGACCCAGACCTTTGCCTCCCTCTCCTAACTTTATATTTGTAGAGTGATCATCATGTTGAGTGTGCATGATGGTTCAAGTTTTAAGAGTTGAATAGGCATTACATTAGTATGATATAATCATGTGAATAGATGCTTCCAAATTTTGATAGTATTTACTATTTAATTATTCTATTTACTCTGCCAAATTGAATCTTATGACAAATAAGTCAAATTTGTATAATTGATTTGTCTACATGGTCATCGATTTGTAAAATTGAAACAAATGTTAGGTGAGTCATATAAATATAAAATCATGTAAAAAACATAACTTCTTATCTCGGTATTAATATCTATAACCAAAACAACTATTGCACGATTCAAATAAAATCACATGAAATGATGCTTTCAAATTTCAATCTGTTTCAGATCTACTATCAGTTTTGTCACATTAAATGTTGTTTAATGTTAAATTGGTTTCCATTCTCAGCCTCAAATTTTAAAAGTTGAATAGACGCTACGTGTCTCAAGTTTTAAAAGTTGATTTCAAATTTTAAAAGTTATATAGGCATTACATGTCTCAGCTTTTAAAAGTTGAATAGGTGTTACATTCCTTAAATTTAAAAAGTTAAATAGGCGTTATATGCCTCAAATTTTAAAATTTGAATAGGCGTTACATGAGTATGATGAAATCATGTGAATAGACGCTTATGGATTTTCATAGTAATTAATTTTGCTATTTATTTTTGAATCTCATACAAAATAAGTCAAATTTGTATAACTGATTTCTCCACATGGCCATTGATTTCAAAATTAGAAACAAATGTTAGATGAGTCATATAAAATGACATAAATATCCTTTCAGTTTTACCATTCTTTAATTTCCATCGTAGGTTTTATTGCCCGACTTTTCTATATATACCTTCCAAGTCTTCTTCTGAAATGCAAGAAGGTGATACATTTGTTTAAAGCTTTTCATCCCTCATGGATGATGATCAAGAGGATGAAGACAAGTTAAGGTTGCTTAAGATTGCTCTTTCACTTTTAGAAATTGATGGTATGGGAAAAAGAAGGCTTTAGAAGGATGCTCTCAAAACTCAAAGCATCTAACCGATCCTCCCCTGTCCCTGAGGTTATTTTCACACAAACTATTATCACAATTTCTTAATTCATACATTATTCATTATTTTGAATAGATCTTGATTTGCTAAGAAATTAATTAGAACATAAATATATGCCATCTCAAGAATCCATTAATATCTACTTCTTCCTTTTCTTTTTCTTTGTTTATTTTCATTTAATTTAACAATATGGTTCATATGATTTGGCATTCTTTTTTCTTATGTTGAGTTTGGACCATTATTAAAACTCAGATGAGTGTTAAGTCCCCCCTACCCCAAAAAAAAAAGAATCTCAATCATGTGTAAATGGTAGACATTTGATAGTTAACAAATCTAAAGGTAAATATGGTGTCACATCATTTAAAAACAATTAACGTTCTTTATTTTTTAAAATAAGGAATGATAACTCATTTTACTTCCATATGGGAAGGAAGAGGATATGATTTACCTGAGTGGCAGGGTTTGGGGGGGCCGGGGGGGACGGGAGGGGGGATTTGAAACTTTAGTTGGAATTTCCAACTTTAATGCTATGCACCCAAAATTTAATAGGCTTTTATGGTAATTTAATAGTTGAGATTGAGGGATTTGAATCCTAAATGTCTCATTTAGAAATTCCAGGATGAAGATAAATTTTTATGGCAAAAAAATCTAAACTAAAAAACATAAATTACAAATTTGGAGGAAGATTTGTGTAATAGTCTACCATATTCACTGTTATATTATTGGTTTCAAAATCTTCAGGTGGTTTGAACGATATAGGCACAGCTTGAACTACAACACCTTCTGTCTCATGTCAGTTTTGCCCAAGTGGTAGTTGTCTTAGGTATGATGTAGATCGATATTGTGGAATTTATATATGAAGAAATTATTTTCTCAATTGTGAACACTCGCATCAACAAGGTCGACATCTGACGCTTAGGCATTGATTGGCATTGGAAGATATTGGAGTATACTGAGGCTAGTAAAAAGCTTGGGCATTACACAATACCCCTTGCCTTCTTTTAAGGCAACATTTCTCATCCGAGCGGAAATTCCCCTTCTTCTTTGGGCGTAGTTTCCTCAGAATTCCTTGCATTACCATCTGGGCATTTATGGGGAAGCGAAAAGTTCAATATAAGTCCTTTGGTTGGAAGATGTTCCAGGAAAACTTCTTGGTCTTCATCAAGCACCTTAGGAGAAGCTATTAATTAATCACTTTACAATCTTTACTCTTTAGTTTAATTTGTGTTGAACTCTTCCTATGATGCATATCACATACTATATTCTCTACTAGACAGTCCTTAAATTAGCTTAAGGATGAGGGTTCAGGGTAATAGTCCTATTAGATTGACAGCCAATGTAAAACCATACCCATAACATGAATGTATTAATCGAAGTTTTATCAACTATTGTAATCCTAGTGTGTTTGGACCAAGTATATATTAACTTCTTCTTGTGGGCAAGTATTACTATATTACCAATGTTAGAGCATAAACCCAAGTATAGTTTAGGTCCAAGCTCAATCTTTGATGTTCAAGCCAAGAATACTACTTGTACTATAAATTAACCATGGTCATTTTATAATTATTTTAGGGTTTAACCTATTTTAAATACCCTATATTGGCTTCATTGTAAGTATGAATTACGATTGTATTGAGAGGTAGCTGTCAAGGCTCTTCTTCTGTAGACATAGACCATTAAGTCAAATCACGTAAACATTGTGTTCTCTTTCCTCTCTTCATACTCTCTTTCTCCATACTTTCATATAATCTAACATGTTATAAGGTACACCAACGACATTTTTGTCTACTTAAAGAAAGAAAAGGACTGAAAAAAGGGGACAAAGAATAAATCACAATATAGATCTTGTTAATTAACATCAGGGTATTTTTTTTTCCTACTAATTTTCCAACTTTGGAGTTTTTAACTTGTATAGAAAAGGCTTAGAATAAAATGAAGGCTTGGTCCTTTAGCTAACATTTAATAAAAAACATTAATTAAAAAAAAAAAAAAAAAAACCTTATATCAAAATGACCCAAACAGGACTGCCTTAATTTAGCCATAAAAGAAAAAAAAAAAAGAAAACCAAATCCAAATTAAACAAATTGTGGACTTGACTTTTTAGCTTTCCCTCTTGTAGTAGTTGATTATCACCCATTGCTAACTTCTCTCCCTATCATAGACACGCAAAAATTTCTTTTTCAAAAGCCGAACAAACAAAGCAACCACCCCAAAGATTTAATGCTCAATGCAACTCAGTACAGTATATAGTACACGGCAGTGTGTTTGGTTACTTTGGGAGACCAATTAGGTCTATGTGGTAGAAATAAAAACACATAATGAACACCCCAAATATCATATGGTCCATCTTTGTCCGGGTAAATAGGGCCGAAAAATGTCAACCCCAACACAACTCTATTAGGAAGGAACTTGAGTTATTTTTCTTTTTAATGTTATGTTGATATTAGTTATTAAACTAAAACTCAAATTTCACATTTTCATTTTGTAATCAAATTGATTTCGGTCTCACAAATTTGACTTTATCCCTTCATTTTTGAGACTATTTTTTAGATTCTATAATTAAAATGTGTCATATCTTTTTAAAATTACAAATCCACAAGGTAAATATTTGTCCTCCTTTACTAACAAAAAATATCAAAAAAATTATTTATGAGTTCTTAGTATTATTTGATAAGGTATAGGCTCTAAGTAGAGGCATGAATACTTTTATCAATTGGATTACGACTTTTATTATCTATATATATATATATATATATAAAACCAAAACTTTTGAACCTCCCACAAATTTCCACGTCAGTACAATATTAAAAAAAAAAAAAAACCAAAAAAAAAACTTTTTTATACTTTAAAAAAAAAAAAAAATGAACGCAGCTTTTCTAAAACCCTAACCCGATATATGCACTCTGCCTTCTCTTTCTCCAAAATTCAGGCAAAAGCTCATTCTACCACCTCCCTCAACCCAAAGCTCCTCCTCTACCAGCTCCCCTAACGTTTAGACCCACGACAGATCTCCTTTCTCAGACCCATAGCAAAGACACCGTACCCACCGTACCCACAGATTCCTCAATCAAAACCCACCATACCCACAAACCAACAGAGATCTTCAGACCCACGGCAAAGACCACTTCTCCTTCCTCCAAAATGCAAACCACCAACCATCGTAGAGATCTCCTTCCTCAGACCCACGACAGAGCATCCAAAGAATCAAAACCTACCATACCCACCTTTCCCACAAACCAACATATATCTCCTTCCTCAGACCCACGACAAAGACCACTACCGTAAGCCACAAACCATCCACACGCAAACGCCGACCCATTTGCCGTTGATCTCATCCAGCCAATCGAAACCGACCTAGCTAGCCCTATCGGTGATGCAATTTATAGGTTTCATTCTTAATTTTTGTTCTTCAATTCACTTCTATTTAGATTTAATATTCTTGATTAATTTTTGCTTTTTTGTTGCCTTTCTCTTTAGTCTTTTCCTCCATTCGAATCAAGGTTAAAGGTATGGTATACGTTTGCCTCTGTAGTAAATTTCTAAATTTTTTTAGTACATCTATTTGTCTATGTACATCTAATTTCTAATATTGTAGTGTTCTCTTTACATTTAAAGAAGTCATGAAACTCAAGTTATAGAGAACATGTCATATTGAATTATATGTTCTCTCTCTCCTTTTTTTTTTTTGTGTGTGTTCTCTAAAAATTAGTTTAAGATTTTATTGGGTGATTTGAATGGTGCCAATGATTTTTTTTTCAAGAAATACTATTTTACTACAGTTGAGAAAATTATCATTTACCAATTCATGGTTCAGTTAATAGATCGTAATTGTAACTTGTGAGTATTTAAAATTCATATTTTTGCATTAGATTTAGGTTTAGTTTTATTATGGATTTTTCACCCAAAAGAAGTAGATTTAAATGTTGTCTTCCTGAACATATATATCCAATATAAACAATGCAAATATGCAATAAACTAAACTCAAGTAGTTATTTACCTGGGTAGTTAGTTACCCTGTAAAAAATCAAAATTTGATGATTTTTGATATGCATTCATTCATCTTATGCATTTAATTGTAGGAAAAGGAAACTGGGTAGCTGATTATTTCAAGAAACAACAAAGGATCCTTGAAGGTTGTTTGGGTATGCTCTAAGCACACAGCAAATATATGATTGTTGTTTTAAATCAATATTCTATTTTTTATAGTTTGATTGAAGGAACACGAGAGAGTTTGAACGTTAATGTTGATTATAATTTCTCTTTACTGATTCTGATGTTGGGTTTCTCCCAATTATGAATATTCATTGGTTAGAAAAGTAAGTGAACATGAGCGGAAACACATTTGGCATATATCACTAAATCAGTTATATCAGTTTTGCAAATGGAGGATCTTGATCCATTTAATGTCGTGCACAGTAGCTCAAAAAGTAGTTTATAAATGGAGGATCTTAATTTATTTCATTTTAGGTTCTTTACACCCAACTAAAAAGCTATGAATGTTTTTTTGCAGAAAAAATACAGCTTCATGGTTTATGTTTTGACTGTTTTAAGTTCAGACTTAGAATAGTTTGGATTTCTTAGGTTTCTTTTAGTTTGGATTTTTAAGCATGGATTATGGTTGCAAATTCTTTTTAGTTTGAATGCTTTATGGTAATTACCTCTTACTAAAACACTTCTCTCTAATAAAGAATAAGATATTAGGGGTGAGAAAATTGGATGGTGTAGATTTTTTGTAGGCCATGTGACCCAAGTTTTTGGAGATTGTAGAAGTATAAGAGTGTTTAAATTTATTGGGAGACCATATGCAATTAAGAGCATGATTTAGTGCACAGTAGCTCAAAAAGTAGTTTATAAATGGAGGATCTTAATTTATTTCATTTTAGGTTCTTTACACCCAACTAAAAAGCTATGAATGTTTTTTTGCAGAAAAAATACAGCTTCATGGTTTATGTTTTGACTGTTTTAAGTTCAGACTTAGAATAGTTTGGATTTCTTAGGTTTCTTTTAGTTTGGATTTTTAAGCATGGATTATGGTTGCAAATTCTTTTTAGTTTGAATGCTTTATGGTAATTACCTCTTACTAAAACACTTCTCTCTAATAAAGAATAAGATATTAGGGGTGAGAAAATTGGATGGTGTAGATTTTTTGTAGGCCATGTGACCCAAGTTTTTGGAGATTGTAGAAGTATAAGAGTGTTTAAATTTATTGGGAGACCATATGCAATTAAGAGCATGATTTATAGCAATAGGCTACCTATTTAGATAATCTTAATTTTTTGGCAAAATAACATTAATTTAGCCATTAAACAATAAGCTGCTAGCTTTGCATTTTGGTATACCAGTACATATAATCGAAGTTAAACACTTAAACTTAACTTTCCAAAAGAAGCATATAAAAAATTCTAAAAATTTCTATGCATGTCCAACATCTTCAGGAGGTAATTCAATGTCAGCTATATTGGTTAAGTTGGTACCCCGATGCAAGGGAATGTCAGCATCAAATTCTTTGTTCTCAAGATTGATTGTATTTATATGCACCTCAAGATTCATGTAATGCTTATTGACTATACAGGACATAGGAACTTTCTTAGGCTTGGCCCTAGCATTGTTATTCTTCTCAGCATTTGATAGTCCTAAATCCTTCTTAGTTTTACCATCATTTTATTCTATTTTCCCTTCTGATCTAGATTTATTGGCACTCAAGGAACATCATTTGAAAATTGAAAAGTGTGTTTTGGAGTTCTTTTTCTTGGAGAGGACTTCACTATCCCTTTTTGTTTGTTTTAACTTATTTTCAGAGATCTCACAAACTTTATGCTTTTTGGGCTATTATTACTTTGAAAGGTGCGGGATGATCACACTATAATATTGGTGTCTTGGAACATCTTAGTTTCACTATTTGATGTTGGTGATAGACATGTTTCCCATGTGAGAATAAAGGGGCGTACATTAAGGAAGGTTTTGGAGTCCTTTAAGGCCTAAAGTAAAAAAGTCTAAGTGACACAAAATATGGGAAAGTGTTTGTTTGATATGAAGGTTGTTTGATATGAAGGTCTTGTCAAAAAGAAGTTTAACTTGCAACTTGCAAATTAGAATGTAGTAATTCCTAAAAGGACACGTGCATTAGTCAAGTTTTTTGGGTTGTGATATATTAGCCTTTTGAAATAAGTTGTGTATGTTTTATTATTATGTGGTATCATTGCTTTTGAAATCTATTTGTTACTTTTTTTTACATGATTCACATTTTTAATATATTTACAGTCTTGACAATACTATGTCTAATATCTTTATGTAATATAACAGGTTGATGGAAAATACAATTTGGTTTTAAATTGAAATAGAGAGGAATTAAACTCTTATATTTGGTTATTCGAGGATATAGTTTTACTTCAACGTTTTTTTTAATATAATGAATACATTGAATATTTAGTGGAAGACATGAAATAAATGAAAAAAAAAAAAAAAAAGTCATAGCAAAAAGACATGGTATTGGGACATTTGCCCAATATGTGCAAATAAAAAACTGTTGGGAGGAGCTTCAGCCTAAAACAGTTGCGGCTTTAGAGATGCTAAATTATTTGGTTTTGTATTAAAAAGACCAATGTACTCAATTGGTCCAATAGTAACACAATCAGGTAACTCGTCCAAGAATGGCTTGCTGTTTGATTGGCTAAAAAAGCAACCAAATGATTTTGTGGTGTATGTGTCATTTGGGAGTGGTGCAACACTGTCACATGAGCAAATGACTGAGCTATTTGTGTCATTTTTTTAATTTAGAAACTGTATATTTTGTTATTATTTGATGACTGTTACAATTCTAATGTCACATAATTTGGAGGTTCATCTTAATTTTTATTTATTTTTAATAAAAAAAATTGGTAGCATTCCCGTGCATCGCACGGGTTAGCGACTAGTTTATAAAATTTTAGACACGGTGATAAGACCATGTTTATATAGTTCATTATATCTTCCAATTGAGTAAATGCATAAAATATATCTATAGGTTTGCATTAATCATTTATATAAAAAGATTTTTTTTTTTTATAAACATAGAAATATACCCAAACATAAATATAAACATAACAAATAATATTATTTCTATAATTATAATTATTACTATTGTTATTAGTAATGGATTTATATATGAAGAGAGTGGATATGAAAACGCCACTAATAAACAAGGTCCTATCACCAACTATATGCAACCATGCTTCTATCTAGAGCCCCATAACTCAAAGTTCATAATCCATGGAAGAGGTTCCTAGGCCATAAGAACAAAACATTCAATAGTCCAAACTTATTGAAGTACCCTGGGTCATAAAATATTTTTCCTCCATCCATGCAAAAAAATGACTTGCATTGAATGGATTTTCTTAGTATGTGGATTGAGGTTCACATTGTGCATTGATCTTACCACTTAAGTTTTGTAATAGTTTTTTTTGGCATTAATACAATTTTATATTATCACAACGGGTAATTCTATCAAACCCTTCCTTTTTTTTGGGTGGTACGGTATCCACTATTATCACATTTGGTGGTTCTCTTATTCTTTTTTCTCACATTTGACGGTTCTATCCTCACATTGTGCAGTTCTAATATTGCATTTGATAGTACTTTTGTCACATTTGGTGGTTCCCTTATTTTTTTTTTTTCTAACATTTGATGATTCTATTATCACATTATACAGTTTTAACATCACACGTGATGGTTCTTTTGTCACATTCGGTGGTTTTTTATTTTCTCTCACACTTGATGGTTCTATCCTCACATTGTGTAGTTCCAACATCACATGTGACTGTTATTTTGTTATATTTGGTGGTTCCTTTATTTTGTTTTCTCACATTTGATGGTTCCATTGTCACATTCGGTAGTACAATATCACATTTGACAATACTTTTGTCACATTTAGTGGTTCTCTTAATTTTTTTTTCTCACATTTGACTGTTCCATTGTCACATTGGGTAGTACCAATATCACATTGTACAGTTCAAACATCACATTTAACAGTACTTTTGTCACATTTGGTGGTTCTTCTTTTTTTTCTTACATTCGACGGTTCCATTATCACATTATGCAGTTCCAACATCACATTTGACAGTACTTTTGTCACATTTGGTGGTTCCCTTATTTTTTTCTCACATTTGATGGTTCCGTCCTCACAATGTGCAGTTCCAACATCACATTTGACAGTTCTTTTGTCACATTTGGTGGTTCCCTTATTTTTTTTCTTACATTTGACGGTTTCATCCTTACATTATATAGTACCAACATCACATGTGACTGTACTTTTGTCACATTCGGTGGTCCCTTTATTTTTCGCACATTTGACAGTTTTATCCTGTTTCTCACATGCTTCTCACATCTGTTTATTCTCTTGTGGGTAAGGTTTTGTTTAGCAGCTTTTTGGTTCTTGTGTTTGGATTAGAAGAGATGAAACAAGAGAGGCAAACTTGGAAGAAGACGAGACAGAGTGAGGAGCCGTAAACGTGATCCTTTAACTGGTAACCAGTATCCTTTAAACTTGTTTAACTGGTAACCAGTATCCTTTAAAATTATATGAATGGTCAAGATAAAAAAAATATAAAATTAATGGTTCAGATTTAAGTGGGTACCGTACCCCCTTTTTTTGGAAGGGTACAGTAGAATGACCTTATCGCAACAAATTAACATAGGTTGTAGCCTACATTGTTCATGGATCTTTAAATATATTGGTAGTTGTGTTTAATATTAATTACAAATTTTTTTGGATCATATGTGGACTTTTTATGGTACAAAAATATGGTAGTAAATGATTATTGCTATTTTTTAGCTTTCACAGTTATTATTTCAATTGTAATATAAGTACCTTTTAAATACATGAATAACTTGCACTGGACTCTATATCCTGAATTTGATAAACTAAAGTGACGTATCTACCCTTGTTTAATGTCATAATTACTGTTCTGTACAAGTCAGTTTATTCACTTGGCCTAGGAACCATTCAATGGATTATGAGCTCTAAATATTATTTAACAAGGTATAGGGCTCTTAGTATAGCATGATTTCTTCTATCAATTGGATTACAAACTCTATTATTTATACAATTACAGGCACTCTTGGTGATAGGACCATGTTTATGTATAGTTCATTGAATTTGCCATTTAGGTGTATACAAATAATGCTTATAAAAATATTTTTTTGAAAAAAAAAAAACAATGAAATAATTTTTATTGTTATTTATATAAATTTGATATAAGAAACTATTTTTAGTTGGAATACTTATCCCAATAATAGTAAAACATAAACATAAACATGGAAAACATGTTATTGTTATAATAATAATAATAATAATAATAATAATAATAATAATAATAATAATTTAGTAACGAATATATATATATATATATATTTGGGTAAATTAAAATAACCTACCCTGAGGTTTGGGGTATTACCAAGCACATCCAAAGATTTTAAAAAATAACCAATTTTGTCCTTAGTCACTAACACCGTTTGTGCACCGTTTATTAAATTTTTTTTTTTTTTTTTCCTTTTCTTCTTCTTTCCCTTCATGCCATAAAATTTATTTTCTTTGTCTCTAACCTCCAACAACACACTAGCAAAAATCACAAAAAAAATCCCTTTCAAACTAATAGAAACCCAAAAAAAAAAAAGAAAAAAAAAAGCAAAAATCCAAGCCAAACAACTCACATAAATCTCTTTGTAAACTCCTAATGAAATCTTTTAAAATCCCAACAGAAACCCCAAAAAACTAGTAAAAATCTCAGCCAAACAAAATAGAAAATCAACATAACCCCAACTATCATCAACCTCATAAGAGAAAACAGAAAAAACGCACCATATCACAAGAGCGGCTTTATCGTCTCCTGAAGAAACACTACCCAAATTCGAAATCCAAAGGCCAGCCATAATCCATGATGCTGCCACAAAGAGGATGAGAGAGTTTGTTGAAGGCAAGATCCAGATCAAAGCATTGCCACCATCCCCAGGTGGGTTCCGATCTGAGAGAGAGGGACGAAACTCCGATAAATGGCGTTGATGGCGTCGAACCCGCGGTGGTAATTAGGAAGTCCTTTGTGTGGTGGTGTTGCCAATGACCAAACTCATGGGTTTCACCGGTTAGAGAGAGCTCTAAGAGAGAACTCAGAAGAGAGTTTAAGAGAGGGTGAGCCTCCATGCTCCTCCACGGTGAACCTTAGACAACCACCACAAAGATGGCCTCTCATCTCTCATCTCACTTTTCTCTCAAAAACTTGAGACCAACAAACATCTTCTCCCTATCTGATTCTCATTCCCTCAAAACCCCAAACACACTCTTCGATCTATAAGCTAGAGGGTCCTAGACAACACGTGAAACACGGATTGGCAGTATGGAGGCTGAGAAGATGATGGATCCACTAAGAACAAAGGTCTAGTAGTGTGCGGGTCTATGTTGGCCATAAGAGTTTCAGAGATTTGAGAGAGAGCTAGAGGTTAGAGAGAGAGAGTTTCTAGCGTGAAGGGAGAGAAGGAAGAAAAGGAAAACAAAAAAACAAAAAATAAATGGTATATAAATGGTGCACAAATGGCGTTAGTGATTAAGGACCAAATTGGTCATTTTGTAAAACCTTTGGATGCGTTTGGTAATTCCCCAAACCTCAGGGTAGGTTATTGTAATTTACCCTCTATATATATATATGAAGAGAGTGGATATGAAAATACCACTAATAAACAAGGTCCCATCACCAACTCTAGTTGATATTGTACGAATAATAAAATCTGCAATTGGGATGATATTGTCTCTTGGAGGGAAAATAATCTACAAGGGAAAATTTTAGAGTCATTCTCCATAAAGTTGCATGGTGGGCTATGGTCTATCATATCTAGCTACAAAGAAACAATATGGTTTATAATGGGGGTGACATCTTGGAAGAGACTTTGATAAAGAGAATATGTTGGGATGTCAAGATCAGACTTGGGAAGATTATTAATTCAGATAACTCTATTTTGCTTGCAGCATTGAGGACCAATTGGGGGTTTTTGCTACTAAGTGTCTGATTTTGGCATTGGTCTGCTGGTTGTTGCCAATAGATTAGTTTCTTTCATTTTTTCAATTTGCTTTTTGCTATAACTTTGGTTAATTGTGTAGTTCTTATTTAGAACTTGTTTTGAGGGGTTATTTAAGTGTTTGTGTTTAGCACATCAAAGCTGTTGCTTTGCTGATTTGTACTTGATACTTTCTTAATGGAATTATTGACTATTAAAAGATAAAAAAGTTCAGTACTATTACTAGACGAGGAAATAACTGTTTCTGACATTTTCGAAAAGAAAAATTGAAGAGAAACCTAAAAGACAAGAAAGGAGGGAATACCTGGCTCTAAGACGGATGAAGGCTATGGACGCGAGGAAACTCCTAGACGACGCTCTAAACGATGAATGTCAAAGGCATAAAATTTTGGAAGTGCAAAGGGTAGTGGAGGTATTCCACTATTTATAGACAGCTGACCTGGGCACATGAAGCGACACAACAAATCAGAAGATGACACGTGGCGTTCACCTAAAAAAAAAATAAATCGACGGGACTAGTCACCAATGAAATAATGATACGTGGCACATTAATTCTGACACCAAGTACATACATTCAAAGAGTATGACACATGGTTACTTCTCCTTTTGGATGACCCTTGTGGACAAGGGGGGAACTGATGATGTATTGAAAATTCTAGTCCTATTTCGTCCATATGGGTCGTCCGTGAGAGATTAATGGAGAGATGGGACTTGAAGCATGCTCATCTTGTACGATCTCGTCTGTCCTTAATAAAGGATAGACGAGATCTCGTATGTCCTTAATAAAGGATAGACCGAATCTCGTCCGTCCCTGATAAAGGATGGACGAGCATTTTGGACTTGCACGATCCTCACCAAACGAACCAAGGCCTCCACTAACTTTAATAAAGCACCAGTCCAAATAAGGTAACTTCCATGGAAGTTATGGAAGTTAACCCCAAATTTTCTGAATTCCTTGACAATAGGAACGATTATCATGACAAATAACCGTTTCTTATATGCTATATAAGCATTCCTTTACAAAGAGGTAATTCATTCAAACACTTCTATAAAAAAAATACTTCCTCTTCGCTTTGAATTACAAATTCACTGACTTTATCATCGGAGGATTCTTGGCCGGCCTCCACCGGTCTCCTCTAATTTCATGTTTATTATTTTTAGGATTCAACCTTTAGATCGTTAATGACCGAGACCTTCAGCCTATTGATTCCAAGGATTTATCACTATATATACCGCCTAAGTTTCTTCTAAAATGCAAGAACATCATACACTTGTTTAAAGTTTTTCATCCCTCATGGATGTGGATCAAGAGGATGAAAACAAGATAAGGTTGCATAAGAATGCCTTTTCATTTCTAGAAATTGATGGCATGGGAAGAAGAAGTGTTTGGAAGGATGCTGTCATAACTCGAAGCATCTGTGCAATCCTTCCTTGACTGGATCATGAGGTTATTTTCACACTAACTATTATTTAGAATAGATCTTGATTTTTTAAGAAATTAGTTAGAAGATAAATAGTTTTTATCTGAAGAATCCATTAATATCTTTTTCTTCTTCTTCCTTATTTATTTATTTATTTTTTTAAATAATATGGTTCATGTGATTTTACATCCTTTTTCCTTATGTTGAAATCATGATCCCAATCTTTTGAGTTTGGACCATCATTGAAACTCAAATGAGTTTTGAGTGTTCTCTCTCCGCGCCCCCCCACACCCCCCCCCCCCCCCCTCTCACAAAAAAAAAAAAAAAATGGCATAATTGACAAAGAAATATATATTGGAGTGAGTCTACTAAATGATAAACATTTGTTAATTAACAAATCTAAAGGGAGATATAGTGTCACATCATTTATAATCAACTATCATTCTTTATTTGCTGAAAGCCTGAAATAAAATTTAAAGTAACGCAATATCATGTACAAATTTAGACTTATGGAAACTAAATTTAAAAGGTGATTTAAATCATTCAATTTTACTTCCTAATGGAGAGGGAGAGGATTTTATTTACCCGAGTAGCAAGGGTGGGATTTGGGAAGGGGAGGGGGGTGGGGGGAGTTTGAAACTTTTGGTGGAATTACCAACTTTAATGCTATGCTTGCAAAATTTAATAGACTTGTTATGATATTTAATTGTTGAGGTTGGAGGGATTTGAATCTTGAATATATTAGTTAGAAATCTCAGAAGGTGTCCCTTGAGCTATAAGGGTTGGTAAAATTTAAAGGACTTCGCTTATGAACAATTGGCACTTTTTAATTACTTAAGTCACATTTTACTCGTTTTTCATTAAATTACAAATTAACTATTCTAAAAAAGTAACTATAATCCGATATTTAATTGGGAGTAACTATATATTGTTTTTCCATACATTAATTCTTATTTCCTATGGCCATTGGGTGATTGCCTTTTTGTTTACTACTAGTTTCTTAACTTGGGACCATCAATTTTTCCACCTTTCTATTATAAATGCTAAGAAGACGTGCGAAATGAAAATAACCTGAATTCAATATACAATTTGACTTGACTCAACACATGTCATTACCAAATCTATCATGTAGAAAGAAGAATATCATTATATATGGGAAAATTTTTTATGTCAAATAATCTTAACTAAATTTTTTTTATTTTTTTTATTTTTTAAGGGGAAGATTTGTGTGATAGTCTACCATATTCAGAGTCATATTATTGGTTTCAAAATCCTTAGGTGGTTTGAAGCAAATTGGTACAACTTCAACTGCACTAGTCTCATACCAGTTTTGCCCAGGTGGTAGGTGTCTTAAGTAAGACGTTGATCGATATTGCGAAATTATTTTCTCAACTGTGAACACTCGCATCAACAAGGTCCACATCTGAGGCTTAGGCATGGATTGACAATGAAAGATATTGGAATATACTGAGGCTAGTAATAAGCCTGGGCATTTCACAATTTCCTTGCATTCTTTCGAGGCAACATTTCTCATCTGGGAGGAAATTCATCTTCTTCTGTGGGTGGAGTTTTCTTTGCATTACCAACAGGGTAGTTATAGGGAAGCAAAAATTGATCTTTTAATTGCATCAGGGTGCTTCTAAATCTAAGCAACATTCGGCTCTGAGTTCACTACTAGACAACAATGGTGTGATGTGGAATCAAATCAGTTCAAAACTTCCATTCTCGAAAGATTGTTCCATGCTGTGTTAACATATGTCCGGTTAAGTCTTGCACACACTGTTTCATCTCACTGTCGATAATCACAACATGTGAATGCATTGTTGGCCCATTGAATCCACTTGACCTTTGATTTTTAAAATTGAAACAAAAATATTGCGAGTCCGATTAAATCATATAAATAGATGTATTCGAATTATGATGGATCAAACACGTATAGTAGGATCTTGTACTTACCAATTTCTAAAACTGAAACAGTCATGACGTGATTCAAATAAAATTACATGAATAGATGCTTTCAAATTTTGATAGTATTTAATTTCGCTATCTTTTCTGCCACAATCTCATGACAAAATGATTCTAAAAAATAATAATAATAATCTCATGACAAATAAGTCAAATTCGTGTAAATGATTTCTCCGCTTTGTCATTGATTTTTGAAATTGAAACAAGTGTTAAGGGAGTTATATAAAATTACAAATATATATATATATATATTATTCATTTATTTTAAATTTCACTTTTCTTTCAATTCTGCCATTGGTTTTATCACCTGACTTTTTTATATATACCTCCCAACATTATTTTGCTGAGATCTACACCAAGTATAATAATATCTTCTCTCTTCACAAATTGCTTTCTTCAACATGCAAACCTAGTTTAGTTTGCCTTCCTCTAAGCACAGACCTAGGTAACAAGTATTCTTAATATCTAATTAATATTCAGGCCACTCTCTATAAATAATACGCAAACAGAATTGCGTCTTGCCATAAGAGAAAATGTTTAAAATTAATCCATACCAAACATATGAGTATTGCTCCTAGTGACTAAACAACCGTTTTGGTGCTCAATGGTACTATTAAGATAATTTGTGCTAATATGGCCTGTGGCACTCAACTGTGTCTGCTTGGAATTGGACAAGTTAGTTTCCAATTATCATTCATACATTGGAGTCTTTGACTTAACTGGAGGTGATGCTTGCACATAAGAACAAGGAATGGAAATAGAGGAGAAAATACTAATGAATGGATGGAAAATATGTTAAAAGTTGTTAAGTTATGATTTTAATATAACATTAGTATTGGTTTATTCTATGACAAAAAAGTGTTGTAATTGTTTTAATTTTGTTCCTTGTATTTGGTGGGATTTATTTGTAATGAGTTTAGTATTAAGTGATGGAGGTTTGATTAAGACAACTAAAAGTCAAATGAGGAGCAAATGCTAGAAGTTGAATAGTCATGCCAGGCTGTCGATTTCGCGAGTATTTCGTGGGTAAGACCTTCTCACGAGATACCCGCGAAACTCTCTACCTGGAAGATTTTTAAGTGTGACTTTCTTACCCTTCGCCCATACTATATATACCATTATTACTAACAAAAGTATGAGAGGCTATTCAGAGAGAAAAATCCTAGATAGGTTTTCTACTACACACACACCCATCTTTTAGAGAGAGAGCTACTCATCCTTAGTGAGAAATCAGGAGAAAATGGGCTTTTGCCCTTTTTTTTAAAAAAAAATCTAGCATTTTTCCCCCTTTTCCAAACTAATTAGGGAAATGTCCATATTTTGAAACTCAATTTTTAGACAATCGAGTTATAACAAACTGAAAATTAATTATTATTATTATTATTTTTTTTTCTGGAACTCAAGCTCCATGAACTTGAGTTCCATGCAATTTTTTTTTTTTTTAAGTTTGATCGCCCCATACCTATAGTTGTGTTCAGGGAGCCCTATAGTGGCATTTTAAAAGGAACTCGAGTTCCATGCAAGTTTTTTATTTATTTTTTTTAAGTTTGATCGCCCTATACCTATAGTTGTGTTCAAGGAGTCCTATAGTGGCATTTTAAATGGAACTTGAGTTCCATGAACTCGAGTTCCAGGCAAAATTTTTTTTTTTAGTTTGATCGTCCCCATACCTATAGCTGCATTCAAGGAGCCCTATAGTGGCGTTTAAATGGAACTCGAGCTCTATGAACTCGAGTTCCATGCAAGTTTATTTTTATTTTTATTATATATATATATATATATTTTTTTTTTAAATTTGACTGCCCTACACCTATAGCTGCGTTTAGGGAGCCTTATACTGACGTTTTAAATGGAACTCGAGCTCCCTGAACTTGAGTTCCATGCAAGTTTTTTATTTTTATTTTTTATTTTTTATTTTTTTTAAAGTTTGATCGCCCCATACTGGATTTTCTACAAATCGAGTTTCAAAACAGGGGCATTCCCTAATTAGTTTAGGAAAGGAGGCAAAATGCTTGATTTTTTGTGCGAAATGGGGAAAGGCCAATTTTCTTCTGTGAAATCATTCTAGCCTCTTCTCCTTCCCTCTCCCATTGTCATACCTTGAGAGAAGATTTTTACCCAAACATAACCCACACATTTTCAGAGTGTAGAGAGTGTTTTGGAGCTTGGGAAGTTTTGGAGATTTGCTAAAAGAAGCCAGTGAGACTTGGTGGATGCAATTGGGCGTATTGCGGGATCCGGAAAGTTAGAGAAGACATGACTCCGAGAAGTCTGTTAGTAGCAGGAGCTTAGAGGGCTCAAGTACATTGGGTATATTAGGCTTGGAAGGTCTTTTGTTATTTGTGTACTCTAACTTATTCTTTAGTGGATTGATTTATCGCTTGAAGGGCGGCGGAAAGGTTTTTCACTGAGTTCTTCGGTTTCCTCTTCGATAACATTCTTCTTCTCTACTCTTTTAGCTTTCATTTTATTGTTGATATTTGACGAATATGGCTTAAAGTAGTTACATTGTTTGTTCGCTCGCATTTACTCTATTCCGTACTTAGTTTAAGTTAGAGTAAAATTAACCGTGTTGTAATTTTAATTTGGGGGTCTAAATAGTTCTTGTGTTTTCACACAAATTCGAGCTTTTAATCTTAAAAATAAACAATTTAAAGCCTAATTATCAATTCGTAATGAATCTTGTTATGAAATTAACTCTAGAGCACGTCCAAATACATTTTCCAACTCAGAAAAACGCTGAAAAGAGTTCAAAACATGCAAACTAAAAACATGATGAATCTGCTGAGATGCCAAATCGGGACTTCAAAAAGTGCTAATCGGGACTTCAAAATTGCCGATGAAACACTTCTAAGCATATTCCCTGTTAATTTTTTCAAACATAAAACTCATCTAGATCCACTTTTTTGGAGATAAATCCTACCCAATTTTGTGTCCATCGACTTTTAAGTCAGATCTAACCTATTTTCTAAGTAAATAACACCTCCATAAATAGAGAAAAACACCCATCATTTAGCATCCTTCTTTCCCTCTAACGTAAAAGATTTTTTTGAATCTCCCTTGGAGTACGGTTCTTCACTAGACCATAATTTTTTAAAGAACATCATCTTCAAGTTTCTCTTTTGTGTTAGTGAATTTTCTTTAGATGTTAGAGAGATCCTTTCTCTTTTATTTCTAGAACTAACAAATTGTATATTGCATCTCATAATTACCAACATCATATTACATCTATACTACTAATAACAGGATTTCCTGTTTGGGTTTGGTCATTTTGCATACCAAAATGCCATCAAAGTCATATGTTTAGAAAGTTTAAATAATAAGGTTAGATATGTAAAAGTACTAATTTATACACTCCTAAATTTTAGATACTTATCCATATCTCTTAAAATTAGGCACTTCCATCTCTCTTTATTCCTTCTAAATAGTAAGTCAGTTACTAAAATCAAACATAAATAAATGCCTCTCTTCCTCTGTTTAATCTTATAGGAAAAAAAAAAAAAAAAAAAAAAAAAAAAAAAACCTCTTTCTTTTTTCTTACAAAGGATGGAGTAGTCATTTCCTACAAGGTGATTGTTTTAGTGCTTTTGCTTTTTTCTTTTTTTCTTTTTTTATTTTTATTTTTTTTATATCATTTTATTGCTCATATGATTTTGATTGTTCTATATGATTTTTAGTCGCATATTTCTCTTTTATTTTTCTAGAGAATTTTGACACTAAAAAAAAAAGTTTACTTTCAATCTAAGAGAACTCTATTTGGGCATGGTGGGTGCCTAACACCTTCCCACTCTGTAGCCTAGCCTCTGAATCTAGAATTTTCGGTTTGCAGTTTAGTGTTTTATGTTTTTCTTTGGTAGAATGTAACTAGGACCAAAGTTTTGTAATTTTTACTAAGATTGTAATTAGGACCAAAGCGATGTAATTGCTACCAATTGTATATGTTTTGATTAATGAAAATTTAAGGCAATTCAGTCAAACATTTTTATCTTGTAATGTTTCTTATTTTTTGTAATATAAAAAATAAGTGGTGAGTCCACAATTAATTGAGCTCAAAGAGGTACCTCGTACACTCTTTTGAGAGCTCACCAATCCTAGTCTCCTACAAAACTATTTTTAGTTGAAATATTTATTTTCCAAATACAAATAAACATAACAATACACATAAACATGAATCCTCTTGAGTCGAGTAAGATGATGCCACATTTTGATTAGGATTTAACATTTGTAGCTCTCTCTCACTCTTCTTTAATGTTTGGATTTCAATTTTAATTTTTTTTTAATTTCAAAATTTGCAACTACTTGGACATTTCAATAAACAATTTGAGCACCAATTGATTGCATAAATACCATTTTCGTTCCTAAATCTTTGGTCAATTTTCATTTTGGTCCCCAATTTATTTATTTTCCATTTTTGGTCTATAAAATATGTAAGGTTGAATTTAATCAACCATCTTGTTGGCTTTATTCTGTGCCAAATTTGCTTGTATTTTAGCAATTCGTAACTTTGTATTTAGGTGGGAATCTTGTAAGGGTAGTGTGTGAGAAGATGTGAAGAAAAGCTCAAGTTTGTGCAAGGAGGCAGAGTCTCGCGGCTATGACTCGCGGGTGACTCGCGACTAGAAGCCACCAATTGCAGCACACGTGAGAAGCATGCAGGGAGCTGAAGGGTCACGCCAGCTGTCGCACTACAGGACAAAAGTCCCAGGCTAGCCAAGCCGTTACCTCGCGGCTGGAACTCGCGACTCAAACCAGTCACGAGGCCAAGCCGCCAACTAGCCCTGTTTGGGAAAAACTGACTCTTCGCATTCCAAACACTCACCACTATATATAGACCCTTATACCCACAAAATGTAGAGAGCTTCCAGAGAGAATTTTGAGAGAAAAACAAGATTGAATCATCCATAATCTTCATCTAAGAGACACTTTAAATTCCTCTACTCTCACATTTTCCATTGTAAAATCCTTGAGAGGTTCTTAATCAAATCATTTTCTCACTATACCCATATCTGTGAGAAGGTTTATTTGGTGCTTTGGGAAGCAGTTATGAAGGGACCAATTCACATTGGTTGATGCTATGATTTATAGTGGAATCTGGTAAGCTAGAAAAGAAAAAGGTTCGGCGCAACCTCGTTGGAGCAAGAAGCTTGGAGGACTTAGGTACACTTGGTAGATTAGGCTTGGAGGGTCTATTGTTGTTCATGTATCCCAACTACATTTTCTAGTGGATTATTGACCGCTTGGAGGGCCGCGGAGAGGTTTTACGCCAAGAGCTTCGGTTTCCTCTTCGATAACACATCATGTGTTGTCCTTGTGTTTGCATCTTCCTTTCCTTTATCTTTGCCATTTATTTTCTGTTGTGGATGTGTTTATATTTGGCTTAGATTGTTTATCTATTCTATGTTTAGCTTATGTTCATGTTCCGCATGTTAATCGTTTAATATTAAGCTTGAATTGATATTTTGTAATTTGGAGTTTAAACGTTCAAGGGTGGTTTATATCCATTTTGAACATTTAATTGGTATCAGAGCAGGTACACTTGTTGTGGTTTAAATGCCTAAGTGTGATCCTTGACCCCTTGTGTTTATTTGCCATGGATTGTGCTTTATATGACTCTTTATATGATTTGGTTGATGATAAATGTAACATGCCACGTGTTTGTGAAAATGCCTCTATGAGTGATAATTCTCATGATTGTGATGCTATGTTACATGAATCTTTGGATGTTGTTGATATTCCTAACATCAAACCCTTGAAGAAAGTTGCTAAGAAGTTTCAAAAGAATTTGGGCAAGTTACCTTGTGAAAAGGATGATTTGATTGCTAAACTCAATGAATCCAACAAATTGGTTGAAAAATATAAGAAACTTGCTAAAATTTCTCTTCAAAAGCTGAAAGAGTTTGAATGTTTGAATATGGACTTGGATGCCAAACTTGTTTTGTCTAACAAACTTGTTGATGAGCTAAAATGTGAAAATGAATCTCTCAAGATGCATGCTAAGTGTTTAATTGCTGAACCTATTGATAAAAATGATGAAAATATTTGCTACAATCATGTTGTGGTACCCGATATTGTGCCTATTGTGTGTTCTAATCCAAAGGACAAATTAGTGTACATTCCTCCACACAAAAGAAATCAAAAGGTGGAGAGAAAGGCTTCTAAGTCAAAGCCTCCGTTTAGGTCTCAACCTAAGGTTTTGGATTGATCTAAGTTTGTTCCAACTTGCCACCATTGTGGTGTGATTGGTCATATAAGACCTCAATGTTATAAGTTGAAGAGAGAACAAAACCATATTGCTAGATCCCTTTTCAAAAAGCCTAGTGGACCTAAACACATTGTGTGTCACTATTGTGGTACTTTTGGTCATCTAAGACCTCATTACTCTAAGTTTCATGCTCTTAAAAGAATCAAAAGAAAAGAGAAAGTTGAGCTTCTTGGAAGTTATGATAAAAAGGGTAAACCGGTTTTGAGTGAAGATAGCATGTTGTTAAAGAAATTGTTTAATGCTCTTAACTCCTTAACTATGTGCATCTTCAGTTCTCATTCTTCCAACCCTCATCTCATTTCTAATGAGGTACTTATTCTAAACAATTGTTCTGTTTGGATGAGGAAAAATTCCTACGGTTGAGATTTTGCTCTATTGGTCCTTGACCTAATTTTTTCGATCTTTGTAGGACCCTTCATGCATTAAATGCGTCATTGTCATGCATTTGTGCATCATGCATCTCTTTATTTGCATTGTTTTTGTTTTGATCTTACCTTTTTGTTTTAGTTTTGTGTGAGTAAAAATCCAAAACCACATAAAAAGTGAAAAATTCAAAAAGTTTGATCGTAAATGTTTAAGCACATTTCACATGTAAGTTTTGCCTTATATCTTTGTACTAATGGCTTTGTGCATTTACGAGCTTAGCTTATTCTTCATGCACTTATATCTTTGTGGGAAAAATCTTGACATCTTTGTGTGATTGTTGTAAATCGATTTTTAAGCTTGTCATGAATGATTAGTCAATAGTCATGTTGGTTTTGATACATGCATAGACTTGTGCCTATATATCTTCCCACTCTTTATTTTTTGTTTTTGCTTAAAGAGTTCACCAAATGTAAATATCCAAATAAAAAGAGATATTGAGCTGTAAAAGCCATCGCACATATTAGTATTTGACTAGGAAAAAGAGAAAGCGACTTTTATGAAAATGTATGGTGCCTAAAAAGCCAAAGGCTTGTTCATCAAATTGAAATATAAAAAATTTCAGGCATCGTTCTCACAATGAGATGTAATGATTCAAAAAGATCAAATGTTATGAATTATAAAGAAGCCAAGTGAAAAGTTTCAAAGATATGTAATCATTTTCTTGTGGGGAGTCATATATGTTCATTTCTATAAATGAGATAGCCCACTTGGCTTAGTACTAGTTGTGTATGACTTGATTGAATTGATCATTGAAGTTTCACTTTAAACTAAGGATTATTCCACACTTGATACACACACACATCACACATGCATAATGTTCAATGAATGCCTTATTCATTTGTTCGATTGTACTTGTTTAAATGTGACGTGTGTGTGCTCAACTATATATGAATCAATACAAAAAGATTTTTGATCATTTTATATGTTTTTGGAAGTGATTTTTATCACTTTTTGTGTTCATGTTTAGTGCATACTTTGTTTTTCATAGTTTAAATATGTTCTGGGTTGAAAAACAAGTGTCAGAATTTTTGGCAACTCATTTTGATGACTTGCAAGCTGCGAGTCCAAGCTGCCAGTTTTGGCTACTCATTTTGGTGACTTGCCCGATCGCGAGCCCAGTTGTGAATTCACACAGAATGGTTTTGCGACTCACTCGTGACTCGCCAGTCGCGAAATGCCCAGAATCAGCTTTTTAAAGAGCTTTTTTGTGGGAAACTTGTTTTAAACCTCTCTCATCCTCTCTAAAACCCCCTCTTTCAATATTTTTATATCAAAACCCAATCAATTTGAATGGTTTTTTATTCCATTAACATCTCTAAGGTAATTGTAAACTCTTTTAATTAATTTGGATTCTTGGAGTATATTTTGGTAAGTTTTGTGCTCTTGGTTGGGATCTTCATCATAGGGGTTGCAAAAACTTAATTTTTGTCAAATTTTTGCATGGGATTGGTTTCTTTTTTTGATTTGCTTTGGATGTTGGCCTTTTGTGGCAAAAAGAGCATGTATTTAGGGTGGTTCTCATGATGTTCATGCATTGTTTTACATTGTTGTTCATAGTGTGCACGCTAGGTGTTTGATAAAATGCCTCTTAGGCATTTTCTCACTTGTTTGGATTTCGATGAGTATCAAACTTTGAGGCTTCTCATGTTTCCTTATTAGGAACATGTTTGGTTCATTGGTTGTGTATTTAACACACCTTACCTCACATGTGCATTTTCCATGCATTGGTCATGCATTACACTTTGCCACCTCTTGCACACACCTTGCTATATTTGTCATGCATTGGTTCATACATTGTTTCTTCATCCTAGCATATCATGTTTACTTTATGCTTTGTAGCATTTTGTTTCGTCTTAGGTTTGAGCTTCATTTTCTCATCCATCTCACATCTCACATCCCTCATGCATCATTATCATTGTTCACATCCTCATCTTTTGCCCTTGTTTCTCCTTGACCCTTTGTCTATTCCTGAAAAAAAGGAGGAGAGTATACTCTAAAGAGTATACCGGAGAGTTTTTGTCATTTCTATATGACACTTGTGCACATTCTTGGGGGGAGAAATTCTATTTCTCGTGCACATTTGTAAGGGGAGAGATATTCCATAGGGGAGATGCATATACCAAGGGGGAGAAGACATTGTGTTAATAAGAAAACTTTGTCTTGACTGTCATTTCTTTATGACTGTTTTATGTTTGATCAAGTTGCTCACATGTTTCACATCATGTTTACTTGATCACAATTTACTTGTTACATTATACTTGTTCGTTTATTACTTGCTTTACCTTAAGGGTCTAATGTGTTTTGTGTAAGTGTTTCAGGTTACAGGTATATATGTTCCAAGTTCATCACAGCTTCTATGATTCATGATAGGGGGAGTGATATGATAAGGGAAGTATTTTTTGTATGGTACATTTGTACCCATGTTGCTTTTGTAAGCTTTTAGGGTTTGTTTCCATGCATTTTGTAGTCTTTTATGGTTTGTACCATGCTTATGCAGCCTTTATGCTTTGTGGTTTAAGTACTTGATGTTAAATGTTTTGCATTTTTCTTTAGTACTTCACTCTTGTGCCCTTGTAGAATTGTTCTTAGATGTATATATGTTTTATGCATTAGTTGAGTGTTGGACATGCAAATGATGCTTTGCAAATAAGCTTATTAGCTTACATGTCCAGATGTTCATTCCTTGTGAGAATGAGCATTGTGATCACGTTTGTATAGTGATTGCCTGTTTTGGTCAAGCCATGATTTATTGCTTTATTGCTTAAGCCCATTTTTGCTTGATCATATTATGCTTGCTTCATATGCATTTCAAGTTTTTCTGCATACAATGATATTGTTGTGTTGTTGTGTTTCAGGAGATACTTGTTCATATGTTTCAAAAGCTTATCAGAATCTAGAGTTAGGTGTGAGTGAGTTTTGCTTAAATATTCCCAACTCACGCGTGAAGTCCAGAGTCTGTTATAGGGTTTTGTCACGGAATAGCCAAAGGGAAAGATTGTAAGGTTGAATTTAATCAACTACCTTGTTGGCTTTATTCCGTACCAAATTTGCTTGTATTTTAGAAATTAGTAACCCTGTATTTAGGTGGGAATCTTGTAAGGGTAGTGTGTGAGAAGATGTGAAGAAAAGCTCAAGTTTGTGCAAGGAGGCAGAGTCTCGTGGCTAGGACTCACGGGTGACTCGCGACTGGAAGCCACCAACTGCAGCACATGTGAGAAGCATGCGGGGAGCTGAAGGGTCACGCTAGCTGTCGCACTGCAGGACAAAAGTCCCAAGCTAGCCAAGCTGTTACCTCGCGACTGGAACTTGTGACTTAGACCAGTCACGAGGCCAAGCTGCCAATCAGCCTTATTTAGGAAAAACTGACTCTTCGTATTCCAAACACTCACCATTATATAGAGACCCTTATACCCACGAAATGTAGAGAGCTTCCAGAGAGAATTTTGAGAGAGAAACCCTAGAGAAAAACAAGATTGATTCATCCACAATCTTCATCTAAGAGACTCTTCAAATTCTTCTACTTTCACATTCTTCATTGTAAAATCCTTGAGATGTTCTTAACCAAATACTTTTCTCACCATACCCATATCTGTGAGAAGGTTTATTTGGTGCGTTGAGAAGCAGTTATGAAAGGGCTAATTCACATTAGTTGATGCTATGGTTTATAGCAGAATTTGGTAAGTTAGAAAAGAAAAAGGTTCAGCACAACCTCGTTGGAGCAGGAAGCTTGGAGGGCTTAGGTATACTGGGTAGATTAGGCTTGGAGGGTCTATTGTTGTTCATGTATCCCAACTACATTTTCTAGTGGATTATTGACTGCTTTGAGGGCCGCGAAGAGGTTTTACGCCGAGGGCTTTGGTTTCCTCTTCGATAACACATTGTGTGTTGTCCGTGTGTTTGCATCTTGCTTCCCTTTATTTTTGCCATTTATTTTCTGTTGTGGATTTGTTTATATTTGGCTTAGATTGTTTATCTATTCTATGTTTAGCTTATGTTCATGTTTTGTACGTTAATCATTTGATATTAAGCTTGAATTGATATTTTGTAATTTGGGGTCTAAACATTCAAGAGTGGTTTATACCCATTTTGAACATTCAAAATAGAAAAAAATCATTCCAATTTTAGTCCCTATTGTCATCTTAGTAACTGAAATGACTTGTGTGACAGAACGACTATACCACTACATCTTTGGTCGATTTCCATTTTGGTCCCCAATTTATTTTTCCATTTTTGGTCTATAAAATAGAAAAAAAACTCATTCCAAATTTAATCCCTATTGTCATCTCAGTAATTGAAATGACCTATGTGACAGAATGACTATATTACTGGTAGGCTTAAAGTTGACGTGACCATTTTAATTTATACTACTCTCTTTGTCCCAAATTGTTTGGCCTGTATTCTATTTTGGGATGTTTCAAAATTATGTCTTGATTGAAAAGTCAAACACCATTAATTTGTTAACATTCGCTTTATGCCATTGATTTGTGGGAGCATTTTTTTAATTAAAAAAAATTAAAAACCTAAATTTTGAAATCCACTATACTTGCCATCTTTATTCAAATAAAAAAAAAAAAAAAAAAGTACCTTCAGGGATAAGGTAGTTAATGATAAATTTGTTTAAGGGTAATTAAGGAATTTTCTAACTTTTTTTTTTCTTTTCAAAGAGATAAGGCAGTTAATGATGTTTTCCTAAATAATTTGGTTTTTCTAACTAGGCCAAACAATTTGAGATAGAGGGAGTACTATTTAAGGGATTCCAAGTTGTTTAAGTAGTGGACTTTAAGTCTAGACTCTAATCCAAGCCGTCTAGACCATGGACTCTAAGCATTGGATATCCCAAAATATTCCGAACTTGATCACTTACAACTTTTTAATTAGGGGGATAAATTTGTAAAATAAAATCTCACAACTTAAAATCTCCCACTAAACCCATGTTCTCGACAATTTACAATCTCTCTTATCCTTACTTTCTTTGTTTTTCTTTATGTTTCTATTTTTTATTTCTTATAGACTTCTCTCTAACAAAGTTTTCCTTACAAATTTCTCTCTAAAAAAATTTCTCAGATCAACCCCAACCAAGAAGGTGCATTTTAATGCTAATATCCTTATTTCATATTTTAAGATTGAAACACTGTTATTTTGTTTGTTTACTATGAGATTGGTTTGTGCTTTCTCAAAAATAAGATTGGTTTTTGGGTGGCTTTAAAATTCGAGTCCCGCCCATGATTTTGTTCAACTGAGGGTTGGAACTTTGGATGGATTTTTGGGTTGTTGGGCGCACTTGCTAAATTTTTTATTTATTTTTTTTCGTTTTTAAACTTATTTTCCAGCTCAAAGCAGCATGGTTTTGGTCTTTGTTGGTGGCACTTGCTGAAATTTTAAAAAAATTTTAATATAAATTTCTTTTCAAGTTCACAGCAACATGGTTTTGGTATTTGTTGGGGGAGAAAGTTTATCGGAGATGAATTTTGACAAAACTACTATTAAATTACGTATTCTTATTATATTCTTCATACTTGCAAAATTTCTAGAAAATTAAAGATCAATAACTATGTTATCAATAAATTATTTAAATTGCAAGTTTTTGTGGTTTAAAATTATGCATAAAATATAAACTCATAAATCATATAGTAAATAATATCTGATTGACATGAAATTTGACATATGTAGCAAGAGTGTAAAGAATATGTAATTCAACGGTTAGATTTTCAAAATATATAGTAATGTTTACAATCAGTTTTGTAGCTAAATTTTGTCTTTTGTTGGGGGCATTTGTTGATACGCTACAAAAGTTGCTTCTTTCCACTTGTGTTTGAAAACGTAAGGGCCAAGATAATTGAAGGTGAATGTGATATGTTTTGGTTTTTATCTTTTCTTGATCTTCTTTATTTTACAGGTTTGATAATTTTGATTAAAAAATATTTAAAAAAGGTTGATGAAGATGTGGAATCTAATATGTTTTTGGGTTTTTTTTTTCTTTATTTTATCTACCACTTGAAAATGTGAACTTGAGATTTTGTGTGTGTGTGTGTGTGTGTGTGTGTGTGGGGGGGGGGGGGGTATTGGACTTTTTGAAGAGGTCCAGTTATTATTCTCTCACACTCACTCACTTAGTCTTTAGTTTGAGTCTTTGAGTCTCCCGCTCTATAACTACAGCCTTGGACCACAAAGCCCACCCTCTCTAAGAGCATTAGCATCAGAGAATTCCAATTCTACTCTATTTTACCATTCCAAAAACCCACTTTATCATTATACCATCCCATTTTAGAATACCTCCAGCATCCCAAAACTCTATTTTTATTAAAATATTATTTTTTAATCTTTCTTTATTATTTCTTTCTAACTGTAACTTTTTTTCAAACTTGGTTTTCCTGGGCTTTCCAACAGTATTTTTTTTTCCTCTCTTTCTCCCTCAACCTCTAACACCGGTTCAACACATAAACCCCCCTTCCCCCCCCCCCCCCCCCACACACACACAGACCCATGATACACCGATCATCCTATCCAAACCCATCACCACACACACAGAGCCACACACGCGCGCAGAGCCGCACACACACACACAAACACAAACCATCAAACCAGTTGGAGCCAACAACGGCCACCACACCCACCACCCAAGCCACCGATCAGAAACCCATGCCGCCGATTTGAAACCCAGCCGTAAAAAATACCCAGAAAATGCCGATGATCAACCCAGAAAAACCCAGCGGAACAAAAACCCATCGGAACAAAAATCCAGAAAAACCCAAGCCACCATTGCCCACTGCCCACCAAAATCCCACCAAAACAAAAACCTATATTAAAAAAAAAAAAAAAAAAAAAAAAAAAAAAAAAAAAAAAAAACCCATCAGAAACCCAGAAGAACCAGCCAACCATGCGGTGACCCACACCGATCTTGCCATGACCTCGTCGGACCCAAACACTAGCGATCTCTGACGACCAACAACCCACTTCAGCCACAACCCAAACACTAGACCCAACCACGACCCACAACCCACTTCAGCCATACCCACCTCTTCCTTTAAGAACCGGTCACCAAAAAAAAAAAAAAACCACAGTGAAGAGAGGAGAGAGCAGATGAGAAAGAAAGATGGAAGAGAGAGAAGAGAACAGAGAAAATGAGAGAGAGGAGAGAGAAAGTTCGTTTGCATCAGTTATATATAAAATATTATTATTATTTTTACAATACTGCTACAATACAATTCCACTTTTGGAATTGTACTGTAGCAGTATTGTAAAAAAATTTACAATACCTGCTTATAGCATTCCTTGATGCATTACGATTTGGTCTTTGAAATGCCAAATACACCTTAGATAGGGCATTAGCATTCTCCAATGCTAATACTCTAACCCATTTAATATTTAGCCGCAATAGTAGTAGCAGTGGTTTGACTTTGGTACTTTTAGTAGCGGTTACTTGGTCTTTTGCTTTTGGGGTCCGTTCGTATAGGGATTGTCGCCCATGAATATGGTGCCTTCAGGATCTATTTGGATAACGTTTATTACTAAAAACTTAAAACTTATTGCTAAAAACACTGTAACCAAATAATTTTTAAACTATAAATAGTGCCTGTGGGACCTAAATTTATTACTTTTTTTTTTGGTATTTTTCGTACTTGTAGGTCTCGTGAACAGTGCGTAGGACTCAGAAAAAATGCAAATGCCTACCGCCTACCGCGGGACGCTATCCAAACTCACACCAATACTTAGACATGGCAAAACGGGTCAGAATTTTCTGACCCGACCCGACCCGACCCGAAAAATACCCGACCCGAACCCGATTTTTTTGACCCGAAGCAAAAACGGGTTGACCCGTGACCCGACCCGCGACCCGACCCGAACCCGAACCATTTTTTTAAAACTTTTTTTTTTTTTAGTAAAAAAAATAGTAAAACTAAGACAATATTGGTTTAATTGTTTATTGTGAACTTTAAGGAAACAATTGATACATTTACATAACTACATGCAAATTAATTGAAAGATACATGGTTGAACATTCTGTAATGAGTAAATATTTTTAAATATCAAATAGCAAAGTACATGCCAAGATAATCTAGTTACAGTAGAGTTAAAAACATAAATTTAAAATTGTAGACATGTGAGAAACATTCACAAGTGTGAAAATAGTGAAGCTAAAGTATCAAATTAGCATAAATTATGAATACTTAGACCTATTTTTTAATAATTTATGTCCAAAATAAACGGCTTTTCAAAATAAATTATGATATTTCCTAGAGTGTGTGTTGCTTAACAATAATATAATATTCATAAAAGAGACCATGTATAAATAAGTAAGCAATCAAATTTTAAAGTATATCTCAAATTGAAATAAAGTGTCAACTACAACTGATAATAGATTATAAAAATAATTTTTAAGATTGTAAATTTCTTATATGTTTTTATTTTTTATCAAATGAGTTATCCAATAAGTCATTTGTAATTTTGTTTTATATTTTGAAATGTTGATAATGTGTAGAAATAAAACTTGTGTATTTGTTTTACATATCTTTGTGTTATTTTGTTTTAAATAGTAATGTTATAATTTGTATAATTTTAAAATTATTGAATAAGTATTAATAAGTTTAATTGAGTTCATGCTTGATATAAGTGGTGAATTCAAAATAATGCATTTTATATCAAGTAATTTGTTGCATAACTTTCCAAATGATAGATACATGTTGTTTTCTTTATAAAAATAAAAAATAAAAAATTTCACGTGAAAAATACGGGTCAACCCGACCCGACCCGACCCGACCCGCAACCCGATTTTGACCCGCTTAAAATGACCCGTTTTTGACCCGTGACCCGTTTGACCCGTAACCCGATTGACCCGACCCGAACCCGACCCGACCCGCCCGTTTTGCCATGTCTACCAATACTACTACTACTTATCAAGAAGGGTCCACATGAAGAGTGATTGCTTTTTGGGGGAATTAAAAAAGTGTTTGTTTATTTTATTATCTATTACACTTGAAAATGTAAATCTGATATGTTTTGGATTTTTTTTCCCTTTCTTTTATAGGTTTAGTAAATTATATATAAAAAAAAGATAGATGAAAATGTGGAATTTGATATGTTTTGAATTTTTCTTCTTTTCTTTCTTTAATTCTATAATATTTTCTTCTACTTTGTAAACTAATTAGTAATTGAACTAATATTTTGTTTATAGAAGTCGCGTTCATTTTGTTGTACTCTAAGAACATCTGTAGTGGGCTTGCCATATGTCAAATGTAAGGTACATTTGGCATACAAGCCCAAAAAAGGCCAGCAATGGGAAGGTCATATTGGAAAAGGCTAAATTTTTTTTGACATATAGCCAAAGTACCATCTTAAATGTAAGATGGTACTGTAGCTAAATGGTATAAAATTTTTTTTTTTTTTTAATACTTTTAACCTGGGAATGTCTCTCTCCTTTCTCATTGTTTCTCTTCTTTTCTCTCTCTTCCTTCTCTCTTTCTCATTTGCTCTCTGCTCTCTTCAGACCCAAGGCTCTCTCCGATGCCCCTCTCTCTTCGATAGTGATTCCGACGAGGCATCGGTGCTCCGATCCCTTTACTGATTCACTCATCTCATAAACCCAACACTCTAGATACTCATTTAACTTTTCACTCCATCACTCTCTTTAAACCGACATTCTTGCATGTGTAGATGACCTTCTCTCTTCAAATCGTCAAAATTGACTTCCTTCAAGCTTTAACAAAATTGAGCTACCTAGCGGTGAATTGAGCAATCCGGTTTTCATAAATTTTTGTTGTGTTTGTGGTTTCGGTGTTTGAGCTTGATTTGTGATTTGATCGGTGTGGGTTTCGGTGGCGTGGGTTTGATTTGTGATTTGTGGTTATGGGTTTGTTTTGTGGTGTTCTGTGGGTTTGTTTTATGGTGGCTGTGGGTTTGTTGGTGGTGCTGTGTTGGCGTTAGATTGTGTTTTTTTTTTTTTGGTTCAGCTACTAGGGTTTGTGGTTGTGGCTGGTGGGTCGACGGTGGAGGTGGTGGAAGTAGTTGTGGCTGGTGGGCCGATGGTGGGGTGGGTGTATGTGGCTCCGTCGGAGTGGGTTTTGGGTCAGTGGGTGGTGGCATGGGTTTGCTGCCTAGGGTTTTTTTTTTTTTTTTTTGGTGTTGACGGTAGATTATAGGTTGTTGGTGGTGGTGGTGGTGTCAGGTGTGTGTAGTGCGGCGGCGGTGGTGATTGTGGTTGTTGAACAGAAATAAAGACAGAGAAAGAATAAATAATGTGTTGGATTGTAAATGATGGTAATTGTGGGATATATTATTTTATTGTGTAGAAATATTATTTTAATGAGTAAAATAGGAAAATAAAAGTTGGGATGTTGGTTGTATTGTAAAATAGAATGATATAATAGATAAAGTAATTTTTTAAGATAGTAAAATAAGATGAGATATGAAATTCAGATGTGAATACTCTAACAAAGCTGCTTCTTCCCACTGGGGTTTTCGGACGTGCGGGCCACGGAAATTGAATAGAACACTCCACTCATGTTTGAAAACGTGAATCTATATTCTTGGTTTTTAGCACAATAGGGGCCCTTCCCACGCGTGTCCACTCTATAATGAGCAAATACTGATGCTGCTTTAGTTGCTCCTATGTATTATTAATTAAATTATGGGTTGTGTTAACGGGCACCTTATGATGCCCGTTAACAACACACTTTTGGATAATTTTTTGTATAATTTTTTCAGTTTTTAACAGTTTTTCAATTTTTGGCAAATTTTTTTTTTATCTCTTTTAACAATTTTTTTTGACAACTTTTATCCTTTTTTTAAGTGAAACACAAAAAAGGAAACGTTAACAAGCACCACCCGGTGCTTGTTAACATTTCCCTTAAATTATTATGAATACATTTACTCTATAAACAGCAAATTTACACATTATATATTTTTCCAATTAATATTGGTTGTATTTGTGTTAAAAAATAGCATTTATGTGTAATCGTTATTGCCTAAGACAACCTTTAATGGCAGCAATACCATTTTCATTCAAAAACGTATAACTACTTGGCCATTATTTCAAAAACTGAAACAGTTATTGCCAAAGTCAAATAAAATCATATGAAAAGTTGCATTCAAATATAAATTTGTTTAAAATTTGCCATCTGTTTAGCCACATTGAATTTTATTAGTTGTATGTCTTAATGAGAAATTCGTTTCCCTTCTCGACCTCAAATTTTAAAAGTTAAAGATGGCATTACATACCTCAAATTTAAAAAGTTGAATAGATGCCACATGAGTATGGTTAAATCATGTGAATAGATGCCTTTGATTATGAATTATGATAGTATTTAATTATGTTATCTGCTCGGCCAAATTAAATCTCATGACAAATAAGTAAAATTCATGTAACTGATTTTCCGCAAGGTAATTGATTTCTAAAATTAAAACAAGTGTTAGGTGAGTCATGTATATATAAAATCACATTAGAAATATCCTTTTAGATCTCACTATTAAATTTTATAACTGAAACAATATTTCGTGATTCTAATACAATCACGGAAAATTATTGAATACTCAAGAAGTACCATAAATACGTACTTTTCTCATCTCACATGAATTGTGGGTCCCGCTATAAATTTAATCAGTGAAACTCACAATTATGTAAGAGGGGGGAGTATGTATTTATGGTACTCTAAGAGTACTCAATAAAGAGAAAATTATTGAATACTCTGGGAATACTATAAATACGTACTCCTCCCTCTCACATGAATTGTGGGTCCCACCATAAATTTAATTAGTGAGATCCACAATTATGTGAGAGGGGAGAGTATGCATTTATAGTACTCCGGGAGTATTTAATAAAGAGAAAATTATTGAATACTCTACGAGTATCATAAATGCGTACTTCCCCCTCTCACATGAAAATAAGCTTTTGAATTTCAGTTTGCTTCAAAATTTCCATTGATTTTGCCACATTGAATTCTTTAAATTACAGTCTAATTCAAAATTGGTTTCCATTAGTGGCTTTCAATTTTAAAAGTTAAATAGGAGTTTTCTTAGATTTTAAAAGTTGAATACGCCTAGTATGATTAAAATGTAAAAAGTTAAATAGGTGTTACATGACTTAAAATTTTAAAAAATAAACAGACTATACATGAGTATAATGACATCACTGAATAGATGCTTCCAAATTTTGATAGTTATTAACTTTTCTATCTATTTTGCCACGTTGAATCTAATGAAAATTAAGTCAACTTCGCGTAATTGATTTCTCCACAAGTGAGTCATATGTACAAAATCACATAAAAGATATTCTTTCATATCTCACATAAAAAGTCACTGTGTGATTCAAATAAATCACTTGAAAAAGATACTTTCAAATTTTAAATTTTTTTGAAATTTCAATAAGTTTTTCCTCATTGATTTTTAATAAATTAGAGGCTAACTAGCCTCATTGCATGCACTTTGCGTGTGCAATGAGACTTAAAAAAAAAAAAAAAAAAAACTTTTTATCTAGTGTCATAATTTTCCTTTTTAAAAAAAAAAATTTTGGATAATTTTTTTTTAAGACATGGATTAATAAGAGTGTCTTATTCTGTAGGCATTTTAAGTGAAGTTGGAGATATATTTTTACTGAGTTGTCCTCAAGTTTTTTTTCCTATTAAACGTAAGGTTTAGGAGTATTTCTAAACTACATAAAAATCCAATTCAAAGAGGGAAATCCTCTTATAAATATTATAAATGTGAAGTTGCTTTTCATTTTTAGCCTCAGATTTTAAAAGTTGAATATACCTTACAGCCTCATATTTCAAAAAGCTGAATAGGCCATACATGCATTAGATAATTTTTAAAGTTAAATAGATGTTACATGCCTCAAGTTTTAAAAGTTGAATTGGTGTTACGTAAAAATTAGAATAGGTGTTACCTATCTCAATTTTTAAAAATTAAATACACGATACATTCCTCATATTTCAAAAGTTGATCAATGGGTATTACATGTGTTAGATTTAGAAGTTGAATAGTTGTTATGTGCCTCAAATTTAAAGAGTTGAGTAAGCGGTCCATGCTTCAAATTTAAAAAGTAGAATAGGTGTTACTTGTCTCAACTTTTAAGAGTTAAATATACATTACATCCCTCATATTTCAAAAGTTGAATAGGCCTACATCTATTAGATTTAAAAGTTGAGTAGGCATTACGTGCCTCAAATTTTAAAAGTTGAATAGGCATTTCTTATCTCAAGTTTTAAAAGTTATATAAGCATCGCAAGTGTTAGATGAGTCTCACAAAATTACATAATTACCCTTTCAATTTCACTATTTTTATTTTTTATTTTTATTTCTGCCATCTGTTTTATCACCTAACTTTTCTATATATGCCTCCCTAGTCTTCTTCTAAAATGCAAGAATGTCATGCCCTTGTTTAAAGTTCTTTATCCCTCATGGACTACGATCAAGACGATGAAAACGAGTTAAAGTTTCTTAAGAATGCTTTTTCATTTTTAGAAATTGATGGCATGGGAAGAAGTGTTTGGAAGGATGCTCTCATAACTCGAAGCATCTACGCAATCCTTCCCTGACTTGCTCATGAGGTAATTTTCAAACTAATTATTATAAAATTTCTTAAATCATATATTATTTATTATTTTGAATAGATCTTCATTTGTTAAGAGATTAGATAAGAAAATAAATAGATGTCATCTCAAGAATATCTTTTTTATTTCTTTTAACAATATGGTTCACATGACTTTACATGTTTTTTCCTTTTTATTTATTTATTTATTATTTTTTAAATTTTTGGGAGGCAATTGGTGGGAATTGCCGTGGTCTTGTCTATTTGATTTGAAATAAGTACTAAATGGTAAACATTTGATAGTTAAAAAATCTAAAGAGAAATGTAGTGTCACTTTATTTAAAATCAATTATCATTCCTTATTTGTTAAAATAAAATTTAAATAACGTAACACCATGTACAACTTTAGAATTATGAAAACTACATTTATACATTAAATTAGACCACTCCATTTTACTTCCAAATGGATACAAGTAGGATCAGAGTGGTAGGGGTGGGGGGTGGGGATGATTTTGAAACTTTTGGTGGAACTGCAAAACTTAATGCAATCCACCCAACATTTATTAGACTTTTTTTTATTTTTTTTATTTTTTTATATATTATAATTTGATAGTTGGGAGTGGAGGAATTTGAATCTTGGATGTCTTTGTTAAAAACCATCCAGAGATGTCAGCTGAGTTACTAGGACTTGGCATAATTTAATGGACCTTGGTTATGAACAATAGCCTCTTTTCAAGAACTTCGACCACACTTTACTCGTTTTTCTTTAAATTAAAAATCAATTAGTCTATAAAAACAAACTATAAAATAAAATCTGGCATCTGATATTTAATAGGGAGTACCTTTATTTCGTTTTACCATACATTAATTCTTATTTCCCGTTGCGATTCAGTGATTGCTTTTTTATTTTCTACTAGTTCCTTAACTTGGGCACCATCAACTTTTCCATCATGCTATTAATTAACAATGCTATGAAGATGAGCGAAATAAAATTAACCAAAATTCAATATACGATTCGACTCCACTCAATACGTGTCATCAGACTCATCACCAAATCTATCATGTGGAACCAAGAATATCAAAATATGTATGGGAAAATTTTGTTCTTAAATAATCTGATCTTTTTTTTCTTTTTCTTTTTTGATTTACTTAAATAATCTGATCTAGAAAAACATAAATAGAAAATGTAGATGAATATTTTGTGTAAATAGTCTGCCATAACCATATTCACTGTTATATTATTGGTTTCACAATCTTCAGGTGGTCTAAAGGATTAAAGGACAGCTTCTACTGCACCATTATCGGTCCCATGTCAAAGTATGATGTCGATTGATATTGTGAAATTCAAATCTGAAGAAATCACGTTCTTCTGGTCTACATCTAACGCTTGGGCATTGATTGGCATTGGAAGATATTGGAATATTCTGAGGCCAGTAATAAGCATGGCATTACACAATGAATACAAATCTTCTGTACCATTTTTTGTGTTCTACTTTATGTTCCACCAATCACAACTTGCCATGTATTTATTTAACTTTTCTTATAAAATAGTCAAAGTTTAAAATGAAAAAAAAAAAAAAAAGTTATGATTGGTGAAGTATAAAGTAAAACACAAAATGTACTACGGAGAATTTGTATTCTTACGCATTGCCCTTGCCTTACTTTGAGGCAACATTCCTCATCTAAGAGGTGATGTCTCTTCTACATCGGAGGGAGTTTCCTCAGATTGCCTTGCATTTCCATCAGGGTATTAGCTAGGGGGAAGCGAAAAGTTCAATGTAAGGTCTTTGGTTGGAAGATGTTCCAAGACAACTTATTGGTCTTCATCAAGAACCAACCAATTGAGCCTAGCTCAATTGGTTTAATTTGTGTCAAACTCTTCATTTGTTACATATCACATACTATATTCTCTACTAGACTATCCTAAAATCAGCTTAAGGATGAGGGTAGTAGTAGATTGACAGCCAATGTAAAACCATACTCATAACAAGAATGTGGCAATAAAAGTTTTATCAGCTGTTGTAGTGCTAGTGTTGGGACCAATTATAACTTCTTGATCAAGAACCTTATAATTTCATAGGCAATTTTTCAAGTAGAAAGTGTTTGGAGGTTTAGGGGGAGAACTTATAGTAACTATCTATAATATATATATATATATATATAATATAATATAATATAATTTTTTTTTGAGGAAATAATTAAATAACTTATTATTTTATTGTGCATGATATCAATTTTTTATTATTATATTTTTATGAACAGATAATTAATAGACGTTTTTTTAAAAGAAAAATGTTAGAAATTGTATTCATAACTTAAAAAGAAATATACATCATCTTCTAAAGCAACAACAAAATAGACAATATGTCCTTTTAATAAAGGGTCAAAGTTAATAAATATTATTTATTTTTTATGAAAATGTTAGAAATTTTATTCATAAACTTAAAAAAGCAATCTACATCATCTGCTGAAACATATAGCAACAAAACGAAGGGTATGTCTTCCAACAAACATTAACATTTCAACATGATCCAGGTGTCATCAATCTAGCCACTCGTCTCATATCTATGCACAAAAGCCAACTCCAAGGAATCATGTGAAATATAAGTTGTCGTAATTATTTCAATGATAAGTGATTGTATTTGTTTTTGTTTTTTAATAATTCAATAGTCGGTAGTTGAGAGGGGGTTTGGAACCTGGTATTTTCATTGGAAACAGCAGGAGATGCCAAACATTTAAGCTATAAAGCTCTTAACAACGTAATTTTGGCTCCTAATATGGCAACAAAACATATTCCATTGGATAATCTTCTGTAATTGAATAGTTTGATGTTACTTATTAGTTTTTACATTAATTAAATGTTGATTATGTTGCAAAGCCCACTGGGGCGTTAATGCAAAGAACTAATCAATTTGATTAGGTGTTCAGCAAAGACAATTATGACATCAAGCTATTGTAGCATTGTACCTTAATTACTGTTAAATTCTTGTTGGCATAATCTATATTTTTTTGATAATTCGACAGTTACAAATTACAATAGAAAAGGAGGATTTGAACCTAATATGTTTTCGTTAAAAACACCATAAAATGCAAATTAGTTGAGCTTAAGTAGAGATTAACTAATTTCCCTAAAAAAAAAAAAATGTGGAGATCAACTGAGTTTTTTTTTTTGAAAAAAAGGCAAGTGAAGTTTTATTAAAGAATTAAACAGAAGTACTAGTAGTTAGGGAGAGTATCAATAAAAATATTTTGGACTACAATAGTTGCATTATAAAAGGCAAGTTATAAAGTGCAGTGGTGACTTCAAAAATTGTGTCACTTCCATTTAGGTAAAGCTTCTTTTCCATTATGTCTTGAGATGAAAACTACACGTCTTAGTTACGGCACCGTTTTGGACTCTTCCCTGTTTTTTTTTCCTATACGGCGTCGTTTGGACTTTGGAATTGGATCATTCTCTCAATCAAGAAACACTCGCCTCACTCTTTCAATAAAGAAACCCTCAGTAAATACCGGCCGAAATTCAAGATTCGGCCGGCATGGAGTTTGGACTGTAAAACTAAAATCTCAACCAAAAAAAAAAAAAATAGAAGAAGAAAGAAATGAAATAAACAAACGTACCTTACCAAAAAAAAAAAAAAAATAAAGCAAAACCAAAAAGCTACGGTGAGAATCTTGAGGGAGAAGTGGAGAAAAGTCAGATGAGATGAGCACTGGTAAGTTGAAGAAGACGCGCACAAAGGAAAAAAAGTAGAAGAAAGAGGAAGACAACGTTTGCTCTTTCTGCATTTTTCTCTTTTTCTCTCTCTCTCTCTCTCTCTCTCTGCGTTTTGCTTTTTTGCCTTTGCACTCTAGAGTCTTCTAGTCTGCTGACTCTTCTCTGGGTAATGAACAAGTGGACAACTTGCTTTCCTGTCACCCACTAAATACTTGCTGCCGTCAACTACTCTCTTTTGACAAAGTTGTTGGGTTTTGTTCTTTATTTAATCAAATATTTTAATGGTTTGGCCGGCTAGTCTTCTGGCTTTTTTTTTTTTTTTTAAATGATTCTAGTCAAATGGGCTTGGGGCATGACAAATTATTGGGCTGTCAAATGGGCGTGATAATGATTTAAGATAATTTAGACAAACTCCTATAAAAAGAGTATAATATTAAACTTTAACAAAAATTATTTATGTTTGCTTAGAATTTAATATATATATATATATATATATTTTATGAAAGTTATGATATATATATATATATATATATAAAACATTTGAAAGTTAAATATCTATATTTTTTTTGAACTATTATAGTCAAATTTTCTATTTATACTAATTTAATATATTTATTTATATTTAAATAATTATTAAATTAATTATGACGTCATTACGGTTCAACTCCGGTTCAACTTTGATTCGATCTTAAAAACTTTAAACCTCTCCTTTTTACAGTTCAATGAACAGTCCGGGTCTGAAAACCTTAAGACTCAGTGCAACATGGCATAATTCAAACAAAACTTGGGCTTGTAAGAACCTTCTGTACAAATATAATCACACGCCTTAGACTCGGGTTGCTTAATCAATAATTTGGTAAGCCCAAAGCCCAACCCAAATTTCTTGATGACTTGAACTGAACTCCTGATAAGGTTCACATATTTTGGACATTTAAAGTTTTAAACTCCTTTTGAAAATAGACAAATGGAAGGAAATAATAATGTCCAATTTGTAAAAGGATTTATTTGCAACCTGTTTTTAATTTGACTCAGTTTCTAGCCTGAACATTTTTTCTTTAGAGAGTTTTAATTTTTGGCATCCACTTTTGATGATAGCTCTTTATCATTAGATTAAGATATAAATTAGTTTTTGGTGTAAGTGAGTATTAAACTCCAGATCTCTTATTCAACCATTAAAAACTTTACTGGTTGAGTTAACTGAACTTACTTCTGACTTGAACCTAACAAAGTAACAAAGACTGAGAGGGTCACGAGGTTATAGGATTTTGGGTTTACATTGTAGAGTTAGGACATTTTGGTCAATTACAAAACCAAATCAATGACTTGTAAATTTTTTTTAAACAAGTTTTTTAAATTTGTAAATGGATTTAAATTTACCATTTTTCATGCAAACTAAAGGGCGATTATTTTATAGTTTGGATAAATTAATAATAAACTAAAACCAATACACACTTTAACTAATTTCTAGAAGTGATTTTTTATTTATTTATTTATTTATAATTTTATTGTCTGCATCCTATGCCTTTAAATTCAAACCCAAGAACATAATGCCAATAAATTGAATTAAAATCACACTTTCCCATTGGCGTCCTTCTTCCTCTCTAAGTCTAAGTAGTCATTCTATAACTAATCATGCGTACTTGTCCATCCAATTAGTTTTTGGGTGTGCATGAGTCAAATTGGATTGGATCTAGGGATACTTTTCAACCCAAAATCCCAAATCCAACCTGACCCATGGTAATTCTAAATACCGACTCAAGTTACCCAACCCAACTCATATTTAATTAGGTATCACCAATTTTCCTAGGTCTAATAAAAATAATTAAGCTTTCATTAAAATTTAAATTATTTAACTTATTATTCAATAAATCATTACAATATACACAATTTAACCTAATATTTCAACTTCATCAATTTTACGTCCCAAAATAGTAAAGTAAATTAAATTGAAAATTTGAAATAAAATCTTAAGGAAAAAAAAAATGAAACTAAAAAAATATTCAAATACATCATTGTTTGATTGTTAAAAACATGGGTCAGGTTGGGTTATTTGGGTTGAAAATTTTGAGAACCCAACCCATCTTCTAACAAAAAACCAACCTAAAGTATTAAGTTGGACTGGTGAGTTGAATGTACACTCTTAACCTAATTCTTGCTTCCCACACATCCATCTCTGACCTTAATCAAGGTCTCCATCCATCACCTACCCATCCATGATAGATTCTATCCTAGTTTCTTATCACATTGTGGTCATATTCTTTCATCCACTAGACCAACCTTGTTGGGATAGGTTTTGGAAGAATTTCCATCTTCAATGTACTGGAACCTTAAGTCAAAGGAATCAACCAACTAATACCACAGGTGGTGGGAATCAAATCAATTGCTTGAAGGAAAAGGATAGAGCTGGAGGATAATCAGATAGAGTAGCACTAATTGATCAAAAAGTGTTGGCAGGCAAATATATAATAGCTAAACTCTCTTATAAGAATATCATCTTTTGGAAGTGTCTGCCTTGAATCCAATTGTATGAACTAGATGCATGATAACGAGTATATCGCTATGAGTGTCACAAATATGCAAGACTTTACCAGAAAACAATAACTTTCTCTAATAACTAAATTCAGGAACAAATAACATCATGACATAATTCATAACATCAAATAATATGCAAAATTACAATGAATCATATTATAGGAAAATTAGTGTTTGGCACTTTCATAACTATTTAAAAATTTCTATTATACCTTAAGTAATTTCAAGATGTTTATTGAAAATATGTAAGAGATTAATTTATAATTCCTAAGTTGTATGCATAGATAGACTCTTTATATTAGAAAATAAAGATTGGGTTATATGTTTTATCTTTAAAAACATATCTTATGCTCTATTTGTTTTAATGTAAAATATTTCAAGTTTATCCCTAAAGCTTTGTTTGTCAAAATGATCCGTTTGTTGTCCTACAGTATCATTTCAGTGAAGTGATGGATTTAGCTAAAGTAATAATTGTTTAGATCTTTGAAACTAAAAAAGTTCAATTAACAACACTAAAGGTCAGCAATGTGGCCCATTAATTTCTTCAGATAGTTGTTTATTAGGGCTTCGTAGGCATAGAAATTGTTCTACATCATTTAGTCTCAAGTCAATCAATTCCTTCACTCGAGTAAATTGTGTAAAGAAACAATTTGACATACCAAATTTAATTGAAGGAAAAGTTAAATAATGTTTTTCAAGAAAACATTGAGAGAAATTTGAATTTTAAGGTCAAAATTTGAATTTAAGATGTTTTCAGGAATACGACATATACTTTAACCTTAAAAAAAATACAAATTAAAGTGATATTACATATAGTAAATGGTGTAAAGTACCAACTTGAAACATGAAATTTAATTGAAATGAAAATTGAATGATGTTTTTCCTAGAAATATAGGAACAAATTTGAATTTTTTAGGGATGAACTTGAGTGTTTAAATGAATATTTTAGGAATGAAACATGATGATACACAAAAATCAGTAGGCTGGAATGCTTTGAACTATGGTGGTGGCTTTTTGATCCTGAAAAGAAAAGAAAGAATTGTTAAGGGTGACCGGTGTAACCCGGCCAAGGACCCTCCAACGGTTAAGTCAGTTTTCTCTCTAGAACACAAGGATGGGAAATTGTGAATAGTGTAACTTACCTTGGGTAAATGGGACTTGTTTCTTTTATAGAGTTAGAAGTGGGTCTATTTGTTTGAATACACCACCATCATGGGTGATGTGTGTGGTTAATGGAGAAAATGGGGTACGTGAAGTGGATTATGGGGAGCCCCCTCCACGTTTTAGGAGTAGTGCATCAAGGTCTGATTATATGAAGCCTTTTTGAGAAGTTCTCGTAGAATTCATTAAGTGTCTTCTGGTCATCCATGCCCTTAGGTCATGGACGACCATCTTGAAATTGGATGACTTGGTTACCTATGAAAGAGTTGTATTTCCACCTACGACGCTCTCCCAAGGCTTCTTTCCTTACAAAGCTTTCTGGATGTGGTTTGATCATGGACGATCATCATGGATGAGCCTTTTTGACTTGAGCCCCCATCAGTTGCCCCCTTGTCCTTGTGTTGTCCATATCATTGTTTCTCTCTTCAAGTAATAATTGCTCATTAAAGGATTATTAGGAGGGTATACCAAAGATGTCGACACGTGGCTCGATCTTGGAGGCTTCTAGGTCGTGTCGTTTCATTTCTAAAAAATTTTGCCACGTGGCACATTTTAATTGGTTTGTGTCGCTTCAATGTCCCATCTTGTTGGCTATAAATAGGAGAATACCTCTCCTACCCTCTCACATTCTTCATATTTCCTTATGACACCAGTCGTCCTACGCCTCGTCTAGAAGTCCTCTCCCGTCTTTACTCATCTTCATCTAGAATTAGGTATCCTCATTTTCTTGTTTGTAGGTTTCCTTCTTTAGTTTTCTTTTGCTAAATGGCTATCATAGTGTCTTCGTCTAGCAATAAAGATGAGAGAGAGATAGACGAGTATCATGACGAGAGCAATAGCAATGGTAGTAGTGAGAGTGATAGTAGCGAGAGTGGTTCTTTAGAAAAACATTACTCATCTGGGTTCTAGCGTTTCCTTTAGAGGTTATCCAGGAAGAGTTAAGGTAGAGGATGACGTCAGGTTCATTCATTGGTCTGTCTTCCAAAGTCTGAGCGTCCATCCCCTCTTTAAGTGACAAGGAGGATATCTTGTATTTTTGTGTTATAGGTGTTCCTTCTAGGATAGACGAGAAAAAGCTTGATTCCATTAGGAGTTGGTATCAAATCCTAGACGATCTAAATCCTCGTCTAGTTGTTAAAGGTGAATGGTGTTGTCCCCCTCGTTTAGGAGTTGGTATATATGAGGCTTACTTGCTTAGGGGTCTTAGGTTGCCTTTCAATGCCTTTGCTAGGGAGATTCTTCATAGGTTGGGCATAGGCATAAACCAGCTTAATCCCAATGCATGGAGGCTTATTATATCCATGCAGGTGTTGTGAATGGAGGCTTTTGATGGGAACCGTCCTCTCACGATAGACGAGTTCCTCTATTGTTTTAAGCCTTCTGAGATTAGCCAATCCTTGAGCTTTTGTCAATTTTCTGCAAGGGGTTCCCACTGTAGGTTGGTTGGGCTCCTTCCTTCATTTGATAGGAGGTGGAAGATGGAGTTCTTCATCATAGGGTTTTGGGTAGGAAACCCTATTGAAGTAGGCAGTGACCCTTTTCCTCCTTATACTGGTGAAATGGGTCATCTTTGTCTAGAGGTATGTCATTTCCTACTCTTTGTGTTACTTTCCTTTATCATATTTGTCTAACTTAATTTTTTTTACCTTCCCCCTTTTTTTTTTAGCTGTGAGATGACCTTCCTTGTCCAAATTCTATCTAGACCACGTCCAGCAAGCTCGTTCCTTTGCGGACAGGATGTTTCACTTCTTGGTTACACTTCGTCGTTTAGCGAGTTGGAGACTTGGACCTGAACCCACCGAAGCAGCACTTGCCCACAAACTCACCAACCGAAGAAGTAAACTTTCTCTACTCTTTCTTTATCTTAATTATTTAAGACGTCCAAACTCTAAAATTTTTCCTCTCTCTCTTTCTCTCTTATTTATTTATTTTTTATTTTTTTTAGGAATGGCAACCATGAAGGAAAACAAAGGGAAAGGCATTGCTGGAGATGAGATTAAGGAGGAGGCCATTACTCAGTCTCGTCCTCCAACTTCATCCACTGTGAAGCTGGTCCCTCTAGCTTCATCAAAGAGGAAGAAGACAGTGTCCAAGAGAGTGGATACTGGGAACTTTCCTAGTTGTCAAGGCAATAAGAAGAAAAAGGTAGACCCTTTGATGCCATCCACTCCTCCTATCGTGGTTCTTGACCATCCTGCACCTCTAGTCAAGCCTAAAGCTGTCACCTCTCCTACTTATCCTGGAGTTAACACGTCCAAGTCTTCTGACAGTGTCCTAATGATTCTTCTTGAAAATGAAGGCCTGACTTGGGAGAGATTCAATCAGGTGGTCACTGATGAAGATGTTGCCGTCTGCTATGACATGTCCATGAAAGAGTTTGAACGATCCATTGTTCATGACCTCTTCAAGGTAACTTAACTCGTCCTTATTTTTTCTTATAGGATCTAAGTTTCACTTTGTTTCCTCACGTCTATGCTTCTTTGATTCAGGCCATGTCAAAGTTTATGGCGGCGCCCAAGTAAGCTTATGAGTTGGATCATACTAGGGTTAGGCTTGAGGCAAAAATTCGTGATATGGAGAAGGAATCAAGCCACAAGACGAAGGAGAGGATGAAATTAGAAGCTGAGGTGGCAGAGTTGAAGAACTTAGCTGAGGAACTAAGGACAAACACAGTGGAGAAAGACACTCATCTGGATCACCTTCAGAAACAAAATGAAGAGCTTAGGTCGTCCTTAAGCCAATCCAAGGACGAAGTGATCAGGGACTTCACCAATCTTTTGGATGCGAACTATGTAGTAGGCTTTGAGGATTTTAGCATGGATGCCTTTGAGTTGTTTCCTAAGGTGGAATTTGATCCCATCAAGCTTTGCACTGTAGTTGAGAGTTCCTTGCTTCAGACGAGTTCAGGAAATTTAAATATCAAGGACGATGCTTCCACCCCTCTTTCAGCTAAAGACGGCTCTAAGTCTGGTGGTGATGCCCCCAGTGGTTTATCCCTTTAATGAAATCATCTTTATTTTGTTTATTTCCTTGTTTTTTTTTTTTTTAAAGGTCTGTTGTTTTGGACCATTTTAAGTTTCTGCAAGTACATTAATGCGTCCATGTTTAAGGACGAGTGTTTATACAATTGCCTTTTTTAGGCTTGATACATTAAAGGGTTTTTGGATGATGGTCGTCTACCCTTTTATTTATGAACATGCTTTCGTCCATGTTTGAATACTCATTCTTGTTTTTATTGCCAATTTTAATTCCAAGTGTCCTTTGTCCATAGTTAGGACTTTAGTTTGGAGTAGATGAATATTTTCCTCGTCCTTAGACTTATTCTTGGAATTTTGCTTGGCTATTTTTCTTTCCATCCATAGCTTGGATTGTCCAGTGGATTGGATGTGTCGTTCATATAAAGTGTTGAATGCATGCTTTTCTTCTTCCTTTATTTGTGGACGAGTGTACTGGGAGGTGTTTGTTCCTTCCCTTTGTACCTAATGTTATGGCCTTAGGTTTTATGGCAATTTGCTTTTTCCTCGTCTAAGGATGGTTCATGACGATACATCTCCGTGTCCAGAGATTTTAAATGTCTTTAATTTCATATGGATGTTAATTTCACAGAATCATCAGCACTTAAATTAGAGAATTCAAGATGCTTTATATACAATAACTCTACATAACATCGTCCATAAACATCAGAGAACTTAGTACATAGCATTGTACAAAGACACCATCTATACTAGTACTTAGTCATTTTTTAGGGAATTCAAATTACTTTATATACAAAAGGACTTTTGTTCATGACATCGTCCATAACACACGCTAGTAGCTAGTACTTTTTAGGGAATTCAAATGCTAGAAATCATAAGATACTACTGAAAAATATAAATGCTAAAAGATAACATAATCCCATTTTTAGTCAAGTAATCCTTGAAATCCCCAAGAAGGTATTCTCTACCTCAATCAGATCGAATGGCCTTTATACATTTACCTAATTGATTCTCAACTTTAGCCCTAAACTCTTTGAACTTTTCAAAAGCTTCGGAACCTGGCTCTGATACCAATTGTTGGAAAATCTGGTTTTGTATCTCATACAAAACACATAGTGGAAGCAACAAACATGGATCTATTTCATTCATGATTGATAACATGCACTATGTAAATTTCAGAATTTAAGAACAAGATAGCGTATCTTGGTGTAGTGAAATTCAAAAAAAAAAAAAATTAGAAGTACTTAGGAACACTTTTAATCTTCACTCCAATTTCACTTTATGTCCAAGAAGTGTGGTCTCTCATTCAGTTTTCCAAGGGAGAATAATTGAGTGGTTTCTACTCACACATATACACCATTTCACAATGATATTTCTCATAAAATAAAATTCTTTATATTTCTCCCTTTATAACTAACTGATTATCTAATTGGGTTGGCCTATTGGACATTTCCAATTGGGCTTTAGTGTGTGTCTTGGAGTGGGACCAAAAGGGACCAATAAGACACTAGCTCTAATGGGCTTTGGGATTTTTGGTTAACTCTTAACAAGTCCAAAGTTACTATTAATTATATTTAATATCACTATATAAATATAATTGCACTCTAGGCCTTCTTAATAAATTATATTCCAAGACTTTATTATACACGCAACCCCTTTATAAAATATTCGTAGAAATACAAAGTCATGAATGTAGACTGCCACTTTGAAGCTTACTACATCTTAATCCTTGAGTACCTGGTCTAATCCTTTAAGTTATTCATCACATATTTATGAAATCCAATTTCCTAAATATATACTTTAGTATCTCCTTATTAAAGTGGTTAGGCCTAACACTTTGAATAACCAAACCCATTAAACTTATCTTAGGGGAATATTTTATATCTCCGTTAAGAGATTATGAATTCCATCTTGAGAATATATGTTCCATCAACACTAAATGTGGTTGCCCAACATATTGAGGTTTTGATTGTAACTTAGATCTCACTTCTGATATATCAAAGCAACTTACACCTCATGATTAGGTCCATTATTCTCTTAAGATTAAGAGTTCATGCAAATAAAAGTTGTGAGATTTGTTATTCAATTGACAGTCGTTAGGAGAATAATAAATCTCACAGCGGTCCAGTTTAATATGTCTTAACTCTTAAAACATATCAACATACAAATTAGAAGTCTCCACTTCCATGATCAAGGCAAATCATCTTAGTTGATATGTTATAGTCTTCGCAGATGAAATGTTAAATTTCATCACTGACTACTAACTCTAATTCTGAGTTTACAAAGAACTTGTTATTTATATTTTCTGTGACTTTTCACATAAATAACATATTATGCATCTCATGGACTATATGATAATGTCCAAATATTCATGTTATCATTATTTTAGATAATAATAAAACAACTTTATTAATTACAACATTAAGTCATACATAATGTCATACATAGTATCATACAATCGGATTTAAGGGCACTAATCCTAACAATCTCCCACTTGCCCTAAAGACTATTGTGCACTAATCTAACTCCCATTCCCTCTAAATTTGACTCAAAAGTCCTTTGAGGCAAGGTTTTGGTAAAGGGATCCACTAGATTACTTGCATTATCAATCTTTGCTACTACTACATCTTCTCGAGCAACAATGTCTCGAATAATTTGGTACTTTCTCTCAATATACTTTCCTTTCTTATGATTCCTTGGATCTTTGGATTGTGCAACCGCTCCACTATTGTCGCAAAACAATGTGATAGGAATCCACTATTGTCGCAAAACAATGTGATAGGAACTTGCTCCATTCCTACAACACCAAGATCAGAAAGGTATTTCTTGAGCCAAACAGCTTACTTTGCCGCCTCACAAGCAGCAACATATTCAGCTTTCATGGTGGAGTTCGCAATATAAGATTGCTTAGCACTCCTCCAACTTATGGCTCCACCTCCCAAGGTGAACACACAACCTGAAGTAGACTTTCTGAAATCAAGATATAACTGAAAATTTGAATCTGTATAACCAATGGGAATTAAATCCTTACTATGGTAAACAAGCATATAATCTCTCGTTCTTCATAGATACTTGAGAATATGCTTTACAGCTTGCCAATGTTTGAGTCCTGGTTTTGATTGATATCGGTTGACTATGCCAATTGAATAACAGATATCTGGTCTAGTATATAGCATGGCATACATGAGACTTCCCACTGCAGAAGCATAAGGAACTTGTCTCATTATATTTTCTTCCTCAAGAGTCTTAGACCTTTGGTTATCAAACAGAGGAACTCCATGTCTAAAGTAAGTAATCATTTCTTGGAGTTTTGCATGCTAAACCGTTCTAGAACCTTATCTATATACCCAGTTTGTGATAAATCTAACATCTTATTCTTGTGATCTCGTCGAAGCTTGATTCCTAGAATAAAGTTAGCTTCACCTAAGTCTTTCATATCAAATTGGCTTGACAACCAAACTTTTACTGATGACATTATCCCCTACATCATTTCCAATGAGTAGAATATCATCAACATAAAGCACTAGGAATATTACTATTTTGTCTCGATGTCTTTTGTACACAATGGTTCATCAAGATTTTGTTCAAAACCAAATGATTTGATTGCTTGATCAAATCTGATGTTCCATGACCTAGATGCTTGCTTAAGTCCATAGATGAATCTTTTCAACTTGCATGCCATATGCTTTTGGTTCTTTGCTATGAAACCTTCAGGTTGCAACATGTATATTTCTTCTTCAAGATTGCCATTAAGGAATGCAGTCTTGACATCCATTTGCCAAAACTCATAATTATAATGAGCAACAATGGATAAGAGAATTCTAATAGATTTAAGCAGGCTACTGGCAAAAAGTTTCATCATAATCAATATCTTCTTTTTGTGTATACCCTTTCACCACTAGTCTTGCTTTAAAGGTTTCAACCTTTCCATCTATCCCTCTCTTCCTCTTGTAAACCCATTTGCAACCAACAGGTTTAATACCGTTAGGCGCCTTTACAAGATCCCATACTTGATTGGAATACATAGAATCTAATTTAGATTTCATAGCTTGGACCCAATGATGTGCATCTATATCATTCATTGTCTCTTCATAAGTGTTAGGATCCGATTCTGCCTCTTCTGGGATAGCTTCATAAGTTTCTCCCAAACCTATAAATCTTATAGGAGGTCGAACAATTCTCCCACTACGACGAGGCACCTGTGTACTAGTCATTTTATGAGTAATATCTTGTGATGTATCTAATACACCCCACATCATCCCTAGTTTCATCCATTGGTTGTTCAACTACAAGTTCATTCATTTCAGCCAAAACAACTCTACTTTTAGGAGTATAATCATTCATATAGTCATTTTCCGAGAACTTGGCATTTGTGCTAACAAACACTTTATTATCCTTATGACTATAGAATAAACCTCCAACAGTTCCTTTTGGATACCCTACAAAGAATACCACTTCTATTTTAGATTGTAACTTGTCATGCTTTCCTTTCAACTTCTAGACCACTTTGATGATGACGTGGACTATTATGATGGAGATATAGAGGATGATGCCAAAGCTAGGGATATAGATATAGAAGATGGTATAGAAGCTGAAGATGAAGAAAATGATCTAGAAGTCGAAGGTGAAGATGTAGGAGGTGATGTAGAAGTTGAAGATGAAGAAGTCGAGGAGGTTGCAGAAGCTGAAGGTATAGACTATGATGATTACCCCTATAGGCGGCCCTTGGATTGGAGCTGCATTACTGATGTTAGTTCAAGATCAGGTCCTCAATTGACAAGCATGGCAGAGAAATTCCTGAGTTAGTGTCATTCCATAATTCAGAACTTGGCTCACTGACCCCATATACCGAGGAAAAAGATGACATAGATGCTAAATTGGCCACATTAGATAGAAAGTTGATGATCCACAGTTTCAGAAAATTAACACTGTAGAGTCTTGAGGGTGAAGATGAGAGAATGAAAGGGAATGAGTTAGAATACCTCCCCCAATACATCCACTCAAGCAACAAAGGAAAGTAAGATCTGTTTGTTGAGTGGATGGACAACATAGAGCTTTTGGATGCTTATGTGTCTGACAAGCCCACAAATATGGAGATTGATGCTGAAAGCACATATTATATGGATGAAGATCCCATGGTACTGATGCTGAGGGAAGAATGAACTTATTAGGGGCCACACGCCATTGTTGAAGCCATAACCAAGTTGAAGAATTAGGCATAGGAGGGAGCCGCGCACCCCATGGAAGACTTTCTATAGAAGATCAAGACCACTGAGCCAATCACTCCTGCCAAAAACATTGTCTCTATCCCCATTGAGTTTGTTTCTGCTAGTATTATTGTTCCTGTTGAGTCTGTTTGTAATCGTATTCCTATAAAGTCTGTTTCTGTTAAGTCTTTTGAGTTTGTTAAGAAATCTATTCCTTATAATATGATTTCTGATTTTGCTTATTTGTTGGCTTTGAATGTTTTTATTTCAAAAATTGGTAAAGAAACTTTTAATAATGAGGAATTAAAATAAGGGCATGTAGAACCTATAAAAGAAGAAGCACAACCTTTTAACTTGGGAATTGATGATGAACCTAAGATGATACAAGTGGGCAATACCCTAACCTCCTCTAAGAAAGATGCATTAGTAACACTGCTGATAGAATTGAAAGAAGTATTTGCATGGTCATACGAAGACATGCCTGGGATTGATATAGACATAGTCCAACACTGCATTCCAATAGATCTAACCATAAAGTCGGTCAAGCAGAGGTTGAGAAGAATAAAGCCAGAGTGGACACTTAAGATTAAGGAAGAAGTTGAGAAACAGTACAATGCGGGATTTTTGAGGGTGGTCAACTACCTAGAATTGTTAGCTAATGTGGTTTCGGTGTCAAAGAAGGATGGGAAAGTGAGAATGTGTGTAGATTTTCGAGATCTTAATAAGGCTAGCCCAAACGATGATTTTCCCTTGCCTTACATTGAGATCTTGGTTGATAACACAATAGGACATGCCTTGCTATCATTTATGGATAGTTTTTCGGGATACAATCAGATAAAGATGGCTTTGGAAGAAATGGAGAGGACCTCTTTCATTACTCCATGGAGGATGTATTGCTACTAGGTCATGCCATTTGGCTTTAAGAATGTTGGTGCTACTTACCAACATGCAACCACTACTCTGTTGCATGATTTGATTCACAAAGAAGTAGAAGTTTATGTTGACAACATGATTGTGAGGTCCAAAGATCATGAAGGGCACATACTAGCTTTACGGAGGTTCTTTGAAAGAATCCAATTCTATAAGTTACAGTTGAATACAAAGAAGTGCACTTTTGGCGTAACATCCAGAAAACTGTTAGGGTTCATGATAAGTCAGAGGGGAATTGAAATAGATCCTGACAAAATCAAGGCAATTGTAGAGATGAAGCCTCCAAAGACTAAGAAGGAGATCCGAGAGTTTTTAGAGAGGATACAATACATTAGCAGATTCATAGCCTAGCTCACCATGAAAGAAGTTCCCATAGTATGGAATGAATAAGGCCAATAAGCTTTTGAGAAGATAAAGAATTATCTGGTGAAGCCACCAATACTAGTCCCACCAATACCTGAAAAGCCATTATTGTTGTATCTCATAACTACAAATACAGCAATGGGGGCATTGCTTGCTCAGTACTTAGAGGAGACTAGGAAAGAGAATGCGATTTATTACATTAGCAAGAAGAGAATGCGATTTATTACATTAGCAAGAAGATGTTGGCTTATGAAGAGAAGTATTCACCATTTGAGAAAACATGTGTAGCACTTATATGGGCAACCCGAAAACTCAAACATTATATGCTTGCTTTCAAGGTCTTGTTGATTGCAAGAATGGACCCTTTGAAATATCTGAAGGAGAAGCCTGTGCAAGATGGGAAAACAGATAAATGGGTTCTGCTTTTGTCAAAATTTGATATTAAGTATGTGACTCAGAAGTTTGTGAAGAGGAGAGCAATTGTTGATCACTTAGCCTACTATTCACCTGAAGAAGCTGAAGAAATCCAAGGAAACTTTCTAGGTGAGGATATCATGGGGATAGAGCTAGGATCATGGAAGATGTATTTTGATGGAGCAACTAATCAAAATGGGAGTGGCATTGGAGTTCTCTTAATTTCTCCAAAAGGGACACACATCCCGTTCTCTAGTAGGCTTAACTTTCATACCACTAATAATGCTACTAAATATGAAGTTTGCATTATGGGGTTACAAGCGGCCCTAGGTTTTGGAGTAAAAGAGTTGGAAGTATATGTTGATTCAGTCTTGATAATTTAGTACCAGTATTTGCTAAGAATGCAAAATCAAATTGCAGATGCTTTAGCAACAATGGCATCGATGATGGATGGACCTAGGGAGGATGAAGCTTGACCAATAGTGGTGGAACAAAAAGAAGAGCCAGCTTATTGTATGTCAATAGAAGAAGATGATGAAAAGAAAGGAGAAGGTGAATGGTATTCAGACATTCTACAGTACCTCAAGGATGTGACATACCCAAAGTCTACAGACAAGAATGACCAATTGACCATCAGAAGGTTGTCTACTAATTATATTATTTGTGGTGAGAGGCTTTACAAAAGATGATATGACGGAATTCATCTCTTTTGTGTGACTGCCAAGGAAGCATAACAAATAATTGAAGAGGTTTATGAGTCAAGTTATGGGCCACATATGAATACACACACGTTGTCATGAAAAACAATGAGACAAGGTTATTACTGGACTACTATGGAAGTAGATTGCACAGCTCATGTTTGGAAGTGCCATTAGTGCCAAGTCCATGGAGATCTGAAACATATGCCACCTATACCATTACATACCATGACTTCACCCTAGCCATTCTCTACATGGGGAATAGATATTATTGGGAAGATTCATTTAGCAGCATCCAATGGCCATGAATTTAAACTGGTTGCTATTGATTATTTCACTAAATGGGTGGAAGCTACCTCGTATAAGGTTTTGAACTCGAAGAAAGTTGCTCAGTTTATTCAGACTAATATCATTTGTAGATATGAGTTACCGCATGAAATTATCTTAGACAATGGGCTGTATTTCAAGGGAGAAATAGAGAAGCTACTTCGATAATTCAATATTCAGCACCATAAATCCTCACCCTACCGTCCTCAGACTAATGGAGTAGTTGAGGCTACAAAAAAAAAAAAAAAAAGGGCGAATTCTAAAGAAGAGCATGAAGAATTACAAGGATTGGCATCTACAATTACCCTATGTACTTTGGGGGTATATGACATCAATTCGATCCTCCATAAGAGCCACTCCTTATTCATTGGTATATGGGATGGAAGCAGTCCTTCCCATTGAAATGGGTGTTCACTCATTGAGAACAGTATTGGAGAGTGAAATCCCTGAAGTAGATTGGTTGTAGAGTAGATTTGACCAATTATGCATGATTGATGAGAAGAAACTCAAGGCCTTGTATCACATTCAAGGTTATCAAAGGAGACTTAGGAAATATTTTGACAAGAAAGTAAGAACAAGAGATTTGAAGTTGGGAGATTTAGTACTGAAAGAGATCCGAGCCCCAGTTCAAGAGATAAATGGGAAGTTCAAGCAAAATTGGGTTGGTCTATACATTATCAAGTAGATATACTCTGGGGGAGCAGCAAAGTTGATGGACTTAGATGCAAACCTTTTTATTGAGCCAACTAATATGGATCAATTGAAAAAATACCACGTCTGAGGTGCTAGTCTGAAAACACCAAGTTTGAAGTGCTTGTAAATTATGTTGTCTCCCTTCCTAGGTCCGACAAAAAAGAAAAAAGAAAAGAAAAAAAAAAAGAGCTCGTTAGGCTGAAAACCCGAAAGGGCAGTCTAGGCAAAAATTAGGGCATAAATTTTTTTTTTTTTAAAACGTAGGTTGAAAACCTGAAAGGGCCATCTACGCAAAAGGAGGGTAAAAAAAAGTGTGAGAAAGCCTGTTAGGTTGAAAACCAGAAAAGACAGCCTAGGAAAAAGTTAAGGCAAATAAAATGAACTACGTGATGACCTGATCCTTCTACCAAGAAGGTACGTAGGCAACCATATATTGGTCTAGTCACAACTTCCCCAAACCCACCATTTACCCATTAAGAAAGAGATATGTTTTCAAAATTCAACCATTCCACTAAACCATGCCATTACAAAGAATTCAAGACCTAAACCCTAAACCAAAACCTAAAAAAAAAAAAAACCAAACCCTAAAAACCTGAACCCTAAACGGAACCGTAAACCTAAAGGTCATAAATAATTGCTAAACCTAAGAGTTTCACATCAACTTTTAAAAAAACATGTTCAAAGCCAAAAATAAGAAGATCATTTTTTCTTCAGTCTTTTCTCCTTCGATTGTTTGTTGGTCCCACTTGTGCTAGGTACTTTGTCATCTTTTTCCCTCCTTTTAAACTTATAGTTGTTGGTCTCGTGTCTTTCTTGGTTATCTCTAAGAAATTGTTTTCTCATAGCAACCATATCAACCTTCTTATCCACAATTTTGTTCACTAACTGGTTATGATAGACCAAGAATGTATTGACCCCTTATGATAAATTAACCAATTAATTTAGCCAAGTTAATTAATAAATTAAATTAACATGTAAAATGCATGGTAGCACAAAAAAATCACCAATGAACTAATATGCAGTGGAAATTAAATTGACACAGTGATTTGTTTACAAATAGGGAAAACCTACATGGCAAAAACCCCACCAGGTGATTTTAAGGTTATCACTCCCGAGAATCCACTATTATCAAAACAAGTAATTACAAGTAAAGGAATCCTAGTACTTTATACCAACCTACAGTTGAACCCTTACCCCAATACCCAATTGGACTTGTTCTGTAGTGACAATCTTTCCTTTCCAATGCACAGCTCCAGTATGTGACTAATCAATAAATGTGTGGATCCCAGTATGCGACTTGATCACTAACTTGAGAAAGATTTTGGCTGCAAAGTTCTTCAGTTCATCACACAATGAAGATCACGAAACTCCTTGGTCACAAAACCTTAAGGTATACAAACACAGCAGCTTCTTCAAAAGGAAGATGAACTAGGGAAAATTCTGTCTCCGGTCACAATTTGCATGAACAAAACTTTGCTTCACACTTGCGCAACCTTTTACGGCCCTTAAAATAATCCTTATATATGTTTAGGGTTGTGAGAAAAGAAAGGCCAAACATATACACACAGATTGGATAAAAATTAGCTTTAAAAAATTGAATTCCATAAACCTCGACAGAAGGTATCTATGAAGCTAGCTGTTGAGTTTCGGGCTTCAGCAGCTTTTTAAACCTTGATATATGCTAGTTGTCGAGGTTTAAAATCCAGCACTTCTTCACTTGTTTCTTGGACAGATTTGCATGGCTTTAACACTTGAACTTGAAACCTTGTTCCTTGAAGCATTAAACACATCCTAGATCTACCTATATATTGTCAAAAGATTAGCCAATTACATAAAATATTGACATATGTTCCTAACATCAAATCATATATGTCCTAACAATCTCCCCCTTTGGCAATCCGTGACTAAACCATAACAAACAAATGAACATATGAGAGAAGTCATAAATCACTCAACTCATACTCACTTGTTAAATACAATAAAATCTATTCTAACACAAACTCTAGAAAAACTTTGCAAGAAAAGAGTTTACGGCAAGAAGACTTTGACAACATGTATTTCTGAAACACTTTAAACAAAACTCATCAAGGTATCTTAGTGTGAAACAAAAATATAAGATTGCATACATTAAATAAGAAACATGTGTATAAAGAAAGAAAAGAAATAACACATGGAAAGATAGGTGAAACGTGATATTAACATAATCAAATATATATATATATATATATCAAAGATAAGTACAATGAATGCTATCACTAAGTGGTCATAAGACCAATGTACAAGAGATAATGTATCTAAAAAGAAAAGAAAAGAAAAGAAAAGAAAAGATACAAAAATCCTCATTACATCCCTCATATACACACTCCCTCTATCACAAAATCTCCTGTACTAACCCTCCCCCTATGAGTATGATTACACTACTCCCCCTTTTTGTCACGAGTGACAAAAGGTAAGTACATCAAGTAGACATCCCATCATCACTAGGCAAGCTAGCACCATCATCGTTATTAGTATCCTCATTGTCGGAACCATCGTTACTCTCATGCTCAGAGGCTGGTGGAGATGGAGAGGAAGCAACAGTGAAACCACCCATGACAGCCTGTCGTCGTGCGATATGATCGACATGGGTGTTCACCTGAGATAACTCATCACTGAGAGTGTTAAGGCGAGCATCCATGCGCACAAGCTGTGTCACTCCATTCGCAGAAGGCAAAGGAGCGGAGGTGGATGGAGTGGTAGAAGCTGGAGGAGCTGCCGTCTGTGTCTAGGGCTACCTCGATCTAAGCTGTGTCGCACTTCGTCTAATGATAGCAGCATTTATGGCACCTGTCACGGAAAAATGAGGAGACTCAGGATAGGAGTCGAAAAAATGGCTAAGTATTCGCGTGATAGCCAAAGGAAAAATGAGCTTATCACGGGTCGCTGTATCCCTATAGACATCTATAAGGGATAGAATAAAGTGAAAAGGGAAGTCGATAGAGAGATCCTCTAAAAGGGACAACAAAAATCGATCATGAGACCCTGTAATGGAGTTATAGTGAGACAAAGGATGAAGAATGAATGTCATTACCATGTTAAGGAACCTCAGACCTTTTGCAAAGCCTAAGCAAGTGTTGTTTTGATGGTCACCCTAAGAAGGTGTCTCATAGAAGCGAGACGAGAGTTCATCTTTGGACACAGTCCGCATACGCTCACAACCAGGGTATTCAGGATGCGCTACCCTAGGAACGTGTAGTACCTCAGAGACAATATCTGGAATAACTATGATGCGCATACCTCAAACGTGAAAGAAGAAATGAGGTACAGAAGTATCAATTTCGTGCATATTAGAGTAAAAATCCTATATGATCACGGAGGGACAAGTGATCGGGATGTCACAAAGTGACTCCCAACCCCTACTGTGAATGACAATAGGTAGGTCAGTGTCGGAAAAGTCCTACAGAATGACGTGGCATTTCGAATGAATGCCGCGTCTACAAAAGTTCTCTGAGAAGTCTTTATGGGCCTTTTCATTAGGGAACCGAACATGAGAAGGAGAGGGGTCAGAGGAAGAAGATGCCCTAGAAAGCAGAGGGTTCTAGGATGAGTAGATTTGCGTTTAGGTGCCATAGTGTAGACTAACGCAAGAGAGAGAGAGAGAGAGAGAGAGAGAGAGAGAGAGAGAGAGAGAGAGAGAGTCAGAAAAGCACCACCAACATAATAGAAGAATATAACAAATTAAAGGTACGTATGCTTGAAAATGCATGAACATATGACATGCAAACTTAAATTCATCATGGGCTCAGCCCAATCTAAACCTACCAGCATACATTCATTGCAACAAAGTAAACACACATCTAAATGCATGAAACATTGTGATAATGCAAATGTGATGCAATGAATGATGTTTTAAACCCATCCCAAAAATTTCACAAAAACCTCAATAATTTTGAAAACTCCCAAAAATTTTCAAAAACCCCAAAAGTTTGGTAAAAAATGCATGATATGTATGATCAGATGATGAAAAGTAGATCAAACTTGCGAAAAATGCAAGATCAAGACCGAAGAAGGAGTGGGGAAAAGATTTGGATTGAGTGAGAGGTATTTAGGAAGGTGAGAGGTCAGAAAGGATCGAGAGAGATAGAGAAAAGTGAGGGAGAAATCGTGTAGATCCTTTATATAGAAACTTCATAAATCTCGATAGATCGAAATGTGTCAAGAGGTGTCGAGCTTTAAAAACGCGTGAAATAGTTGTCGAAGAGTTGTCCAGGATCTATTAAGAGGTGTCCACAACAAAGGAATCTCGATGGATCGAGGAAACTGTCGAGAAGCTATTGAGCAACCAAAAAGTATCTCGATGGATCAAATAGCTATTGAGAATGAGATAAAAAGTAGGTGATGGGTCTCGATAGATAGCCTAGCTGTCGAGAGGTGTCCAGCAGCTGTCGAGATTGCTTAAAAACAGTTTTTCAAGAGGAGAAAAACACAGATATAAATGCAATCAAGCATGCTATACAACCAATGATCCAAACAACATTTCAAGCTCTAAAAATCATTTCTCAACAAAAAAATGTTAAGCACATGGATCCAACACACACACACACACACACACACACACACACACACACACACACACACACACACACTAAACACGTCTAACCAATTTTATATTTCAAAAACAGGTTATGATGATTTGAGATATGAGAAAATCACTTTAACTCACATACAATCATAATTGTTTGATGGGAACTATCACCTTCGTGGTACATCCTATAATTCTCACATCTCCTAGAATACACGCTTGCAATAATATATAAAGCATTTTGATTCTTTTTGCTTTTATTTTTCTTTGCGTATTTTTCTTTTAAGCAAATCATGCATCAGCATATAAGAGATGGAAAAGAAATACCTAATGATGTTAAGCATTTGAAATTCCACTTTTGCTATGCCGAAGCATACAAATGTCATTTCATGATTGGCGGGCGATAGTGGTGAGATAGTTATTTATGCCTTTCTCTTAGGATTTTCTAGTCCTTCCCGTCAAAAAGAGTGATACAAGTATTAAGTACAAGAAATTACTTAACCTTGCTCATCATAAACATGAGCCACAAAGCTCACTTGCTTAGTTGTGCATAGAAATGCTCATCTAAGCTACAAAAGATACAAAGTTTAGAAAACTTTGTTTCAATGGCCATTCAAGGTACACAAGTACCAATGTACACAAATGCACACTGTTTTTTTATTTTTCTGATTTTTCAATTTTTATTTTATAAGAAAAACAAAATAAAGAAAAAATGAAAAGTAAACAAACAAAAACATGTTAAACAAAGCAATGCATAAAACTAGACTGACTCAAAACTAGAAAGCAAAACACACAAGTAATGCAAAAACAAAAACAGGAAAGGGGAGAGAGAGAAAAAGTGACAGAGTCACTTGGAGCCTTTTTCCTTCCACACCTTGGAAGAACTTTTTCGTTTAGCAAATCCTTGATTCGGCGATGAGGGAGAAGAATTGAAACCATCCAAGTTCGAAAGGAACATGAGGGCTTTGAGAATATCTCCAAAAGGAGCAAAGGAGGATGGAAATTGATTATGGTTTCCCGACGTGATCATGCTATTGCTCTGTTAAGTGGCTAACCACTTATAGCAATTAGGTAGAGTATGTCCAGCTGCTCCACAGTGATGATAGAAATGCTGCTTTTTCTTTTTGGGCTTTTGGGTGTTTCCCTTCTTAGTCCTAGGGTTCTTGATCTCTTTCTTATCAAGCTTAGGGGGTGCTCCTAAGATAGATTTAACTTTGTCTATGTTCTCACTAGCTAATTCATTTTTAACATCATTGTTCTCAGTTTCAATATTATCAGCAGGAGGAACAAAAATAGTAGTACTAACAGAAGCAATACTAGGAGAAGAGAAATCATACCCTAAATCGGTTCGATCTGAAGCAGATTTTTGAAGACTAAGCATCTCATCAAGCTTTGCACTTGAAGTTCTTTCCAACTGGGCTTTGACTTGGAACAGTTTTGCCTCAAGCTTCTTGGTCTTCTCAGCCAAGAATTATTCTAAATTCTCAGTGCTCCAATGGTCTGATTTGCTTCATCAAACTTAGTGGAAATTTCTTCTCGTTCAAGCTTCACTTCACTAAGCTTCTTGGTGGCCAACCTATACAACTTCTCATGCTTTTTAAAGACCTTGTATAACTTTGCATAAGCTGTGTGGATGTCATCTTGCTCATCCATCTTTTCAAACTTAGACTCCACCAATTCCTCTTCTTCATCCACATCTTCAACAATCCCATCAGTAGGATTTACAATGGCAGTGAAGGCATTTAGGATTCCATCATCCTCATTATCAGAATCATCCTCAAGCTTAGTATCGCTCAATGTAGTAGTAAGTTCCTTGCTCTTCCCAATAGTTTTAAGATACGAAGGGCATTCTTGTTTCATATGACTAAAACCATGACACCCAAAGCATTTTGGTTCTAAGGGAACAGTGTATTGACCACCATCCCTGGCATCCTTTTTCCCTTTGTCTTGACTCTTGAACTGCGAAGAACTAGATTGCTTTTTGTCCTTGTCAAGTCTTTTCGCGTTGGCATTCTTCATAAACTTCTTGAACTACCTTGTAATATAGGATTTCATCTTCGAATCTTTATTGTCTGAAGACTCATCAGTGTCATTGCTCTTGGCCTTCAATTCCATGCTTTTGCTCTTGCTTAATTTCTCGATCCTTGTCAAACCCAACTCATAGGTCTGTAGATTTCCAACCAACTTTTTCAAAGGAATTTTATCAATATTTTTTGATTCCTTAATCGCGGTGATCTTGGCATGAAATCTCTTGGGAAGAGATCTAAGCACCTTTCTGACAATCTTGGGTTCAGGAATGGTTTCCCCAAGATTAAAGGCTGAGTTCACTATGTCCTTGAGTTTGGCATAGAACTCATCGAATGACTCATCCTCTTGTATCTTAATCTCTTCAAAGCTCATAGTAAGCCTTTGAAGCTTTGAATCCTTGACAACCTTGGTTCCTTCATAGGTTGTTTAGAGAATGGTCCATGCTTCCTTAGCGGTTTCAGTAGAGGATATCTTCTTGAATTCCTCATTCGTAATTACATTGAATAGTGCATTCAATGCCCTGCTGTTGAGGTTTGCCGTCTTGATCTTAGCATCATCCCAGTCGGTCGGCACTTTGGTAGGCTTGGTCCAACCTATCTCCATAGCTTGCCATACTTTTTCATCCAATGACTGCAAGAAAGTTCTCATGCGTAGTTTCTAGTATGCATAGTTAGTGTCATCAAATGCCATCAAATAAATGAGGTATAATAAGAGACTGTCCTCTATTCATAACAAACAGGGATCAATGGATCACACAGCAAAGATTAAAACCTAATCAGAGTGTGCCTGCTCTGATACCACTTGATAGGCCAAGAATGTATTGACCCCTAATGATAAATTAACCAATTGATTTAGCCAAATTAATTAATTAATTCAATTAACATGTAAAACGCGTGGTAGCACAAACAAATCACCAATTAACTAATATGCAGCAAAAATTAAATTAACACGGTGATTTGTTTACGAATAGGGAAAACCTACACGGTAAAAACCCCACCGGGTGATTTTAAGGTTACCACTCTCGAGAATCCACTATTATGAAAACAAGCGGTTACAAGTAAAAAAATCCCAGTACCTTATACCAATTGTAAGGTTCTAAGGAATTAGGACTAATGTATTAGAACTTGATTTTGTAATGTTGGCAAATCATGATCAAAACGTTTTAGTCTTGTTTTGACTTGCTCAAAGTATATGTTTTTTTTATGTAAAGTTAGAATCAAGTTACTGCAGGATTAACTGTGTAAATCTACCTAGCTCTATCGATCAAAAATTAGGCTCAATTGATCGAAGCTCGTGCAGATTATTTTTCTGCAGAATTTTCCAACTCAGCCCAAGCTCGTTTGATGTGTAGGGTTTTATGTTTTGTCTTAAGTATAAAAGGGAAAACCCTAGCTACGTTTTGAGGTTACTCTTTATGCTGTGTGTGTGAATCTTCTGTGAGATCTAGAGGTGTTTGCCTTCACACATACTTAGGGCTTCCAAGATTCAAGATTATGTCAAGAACTTGGTGATCATTCAGTTGTTGATTCGAGAGCTTAAAGATACACAAGCGGGAGTGCTTGTACTTGCTGGGAATCCAAAGAAAGAAGTAGTTTGTGGACTTGGAGCTGTCACGTGATCGTAGTAGTAAGTTTCCTACTCGAGGTAGCAATAGGATGTTAGTGGTCTAAGTTGCTATTGTGTAAACTTTAATTCTTCCATAGTGGATTCAGTTTTACCTTGAGGATAGTTAGGTTAAATCATTCCCAGGTTTTTTACTCTTTGGTTTTTCTGGGTCATCATATCTTTGTGTTCTTTATTTTTCGCACATTACATTTATATGATATATTTGTGTTAACCTAGATTTGCATAATTTGACTAAGTAATCACTTGACTAATTAACTAGGTTATTCTAGTTGTGTTTTAAGGGGTCTAAAAAATGTACACCAATCTATAGTTGAACCCTTACCCCGATACCCAATTGGACTTGTTTTACATGGCTTTAACACTTGAACTTGAAACCTTGTTCCTTGAAGCATTAAACACATCCTAGATCTACCAAATTACAAGTAAAGTGAGTTTTGTCAAAGGATTAGCCAACATCAAATCACATATGTCCTAACAAGTTAGAATATTTTGTAGTCATTTTGTGAAAGTGAACCTTAACAAAAGATTGATCCACTTGGTCAACCATCTCCAAGCCCAACAACATGTTCCTTATAGAAGTAGGGTTTGACACAGGAGTGAAAGGTTTTCTTCCTCTTCCATTAGGCATTCCTTGCTCATATTGGAATTGTCTTAAGAGTCTATTAGCCTTATAGAAAGTAGCCCTCCGTAATCCAACTATGAAGATGTGATCTGGTCTTAGAGACCTCAACAAAGGGGGTGGGTACTTCCACCAATAACAATTCCATCGAATTGAGACACTGGATTTCTTGTTCAAAAATTTCACCCAATTGCTTTTAGTTTGACACTCGGTTTTAAGGACAGTCCTACTGAGGGAATTGCTAGGACCATAATTAGCAATAGTAGGCATGACAATCATGTCCATTCTTTCCATCAACCATATTTACAAAGTCAAGGGACTCCCAAGAAAGTATTGTGACTCTCCACTAAGATATACAAAGTCCAACCCTAAGAGAGTTTCTGCCAAGATTAGAGAGGCAAGATTATCACCATCCTTAACTTGACTCATAATACCTATGGCTCAAGCATCCACAAAACCAGACCTTCTAGAGCAAAGCAAAAATTCTCCCACAAAGCAAAGAGATAAGCCAAAATTTTTCTGCATGTTTTCAGTCACCCCATGAGTACATTTGTTAATAAATCTTGACACAATTGCATGAGGATTCACCATGTGGCCTTCAATCATGCTGTTGGTAATGGAAGTAGGAAGTCCTAGAGCATTAGACAAAATCTCTCTATGTCTGGGATCACAAAAAATTGCTAGGGATTTTTTGCCAGGATCATAACCTAGAATAGCTTAAAATTCTTCAATTGTGGGACAAAGTTTGGTAGTTTTAAATTGGAATACATGGTCTTCAGTATCCTAGAACTTCAGGGTTGCACAAAGAAAATCCCACTTGATCTTGACATCCCTCAAAGCCTTGATTCCCTCTAGTTTGTGGGCTGTGAAATTGGTTTTGGTGCTAAAATCAAAGCTACGAACCCATCTATTGATACCATGAATGGTTGAATGAGGAAAATTTTGATTGCTAGTCATGAATAATTCTTGCATGTGATTGTTGTTTCTTGATAACTTTGATCTAGAAATTTGTTTGTAGGTTTGATGCTAAAATAAGTTACCTCAGTCCCTAACCAGGTTTATATAGGTGTCAAGAGCTTGTAGTTGAATGGGAAAGTGTTTTATAGTCCCAAACGAAGAAAATATTTTAAAAAAAACTCAGAAACACAGAAAACACGTTGGAAAACGCAAGGAATCGAGACAAAATTGGGTGTGCCTGTTGGCATCCCAAAGTGCTAGTCGGCACTCCCCAAGTGCCGATCGGCACCCAGCTTAACCATGGCCCAATTACCTTGTTTTATGTCTTTAGGCACTTCACGGGTTCGTTTTAACTCTAATTTTCACTCAAAAAAATTTTGATTGCACAATTAAGTTCTCAAAATTTTGCATGCTTTGTCAAACTGGGCATTTAGACATGATGTGTCCATTTGTTTTCAAAAAAAAAAAAAAAAAAAATCACCTGCATTTAGTCAAGATTTCCCAAAGTCGTGCATTTATCTCTTAAACTAGGGGCATTCAGTTATTCCTTATCCCCTCTCTCTGGATCAAGTAAAAATAACTCACCTCTTTTCCCCAAAAAAAAAAAAAAAGGAAAATTTTTTTTTTCAAAAAATAAAAGGTCATCATGCATAAAGTTTCCAAACTAAGAGCATTCGGCCTTGCCTCATTCAGGTGAGTATAAATCACATCAAAGGTGATCTGAAAGCTCAAATTGTTTGCTACAAGACTTCATCAGGTGAATTCTAAACTCATTTCATTTGAGTTTCAACAAGATCAAAAGCAATCCAAAGATAAAGAGCTAAAAGCGTAAGTTAATACAAATTGTCTAAGGAGTACTTTCTTGTCTTTGCAGGAAAATTAAAATATAGGTTAAGCATCATTTGGACTTTAGGTTTGCTTGTGGGAAGTTCTCCTAAACCCACCCCTAGAAGAGCCACCTTCAGCGTCTCCTTCCTAACTTGCATAAAACTGAGATTATTGTTACTGGTTCTGAAGTTCAAGGTTTCTGATGCTCTCCTCCAAGGATCTTGTGTTGGCATAAACCATTGTCATTCTGTTCTTCTGAAAAATTAACAGAGACAAGTGTTAAATCCATTATCATGAAAGTTCAAGTAGAAGCATTAAGGAAGCATCATCTTTTACCTAGCTTATTTCGTTGAGCACATATTGAGAAGACTGAATGCGTGCCACCAACTGCAAACCTCCAATCATCCGCATGCTTTATTCCACGAGATCAACACCAACCTGAAGCACAAATCCATTAGTTCAAAAATAACTTAATGAGCAAAAGTGAGGATAGAAGACAGAAGGATTCAAGAATATACGAGGGGGACATTTAGGGTGTGATCTGGCCGGTCTAGATTCATAGAGCTGTATGACCTGTCAGGATTCATTACTTCGTATTGCCATGCGGAAAAATGATGATATGTCTCTATGAAAGAACTAGAAGACTCGTCAGCATGGCTAGGAGGAGGACTCTCCTCCTCTTCAGAGGATGAAACCTAAAAGTACAACATGCAGATATTTTCACAAAAGTTGAAACAAAGAGTATAAAAAATGCAAGACATGATGCAAATTGCCTTTGGAAAGAAAGAAAGCTACCGAGGTTACAGGAATGCTAGCTAAACAACCCTACAATTGAGTCTAGACAAATTCAAGATAGTCTCCTGGTGTCCCCGAAACAACATGGTCGACTCGAGCACGAGCAATTTCTTCATTAGCTAAGAGGTCTGCCAACTGGATGGAGGGACAAGGATGAACTGGAATCGTCTCAAGATGGTATATATGTTGAACTTGAGCCAACACCCGGTCGCCAAGATATCAATATCTCCCATGGCCACACTCAAATAGTACTTGATAGCCGTTCAACTCTTGAGCCCATTCACACTCAGCATGCTCTTCACATTCAAGCCAAGGATCCAAAGACATCTGAAAATCACAAAGAACCTAGAATGAAAGGAAACCAAACCACATAGCACAAAAAAGAAAGAACACCAAAACCCTTAACCAAACACAAAACCCCTAAAAAAAAAAAAACTCACATCATTGGCAGTCAAGTTATCAATCACCATATGCCAAACTTGCAAAGAACGCTTGGGAGGCATTGACGAACGATACTTAGGCAACCAACGAAGAAACCTTGAATATATATTGCCAACATCTTCCAAAACTTGAGGAGCAACCCCAAAATATTCATACATCCAGACCTGAAAAAAATCAACACACATCATTAACGGCACAACAACCAAAATAACCTTCCAAAACACACATGACCAAGAATTCAAAACCTCACTAGCCAAACAAATGGTGCACCTCCTGAGCTTAAGAGGCTATGCCAAGAAAATTGAGTCATGAAGTGCAAAAAGGTTGTGTAGGCCATGCCACCCTAATTATAATTTTTAATTTGGCCAATATCCCTCAAACTCCACAAATAGCGCAAGCTCAGTGTACTACCCAAGTCTGGACATAAGAGAGTTCCAAAGAAGAGAAGCATGAACATGCAAGTGCCGGTCACTACAGTTTTACAGCTTTTAATATTAGTGTACAGCCACATCAAGGATATATTTTTGCTCCTAATTTTTGAAGGCATCACACCCAAAATACTTGTAATCTCTGTTGAGGTGATGAAATCATTAACTTTAATCCTTTCACCACCTAATTTTAAGCCAGTAATGGCTAAGAAGTTATAGGGTGTCAACATTACCTCACCATTGCCTGGAAAATGGAAAGTGCAAGTAGTGTCCCAGAATCGGTCTGACAAAGCAAGGAGTAATTGGAGGTCCTTATACTCATTAGTATCATGATCGAAGAGAGCCCGGAAAAAGGTCTAAAAGCCAGCTTCATTAATGATGTTCTTAATGTCCGGGGACAATATCTCCCACATGCCTTTCAACATCTGGAGGCTACCTCGACTCTTGAGGTTCTGTAAAACAAAGTTTAACAAATCATTGAGATTTCCACAAAACACCATTCCAAAATCCCAACAATAGCCCCTATCAACCCAAAAATCCTTCATCTCCATAAGATCATTCCACAATGGCTCAAGCATATCCAACAAAAAAATCATATTAAAAAAAAAAAAAAACTTCATATCCAACAAAAAATTCCATGTCCAACCCAAAAAAATCCATAACACCACAAAAATTTTCCAAACCCATACTCATAAAAATTTCCATGCTCATGAAATAAGACCTACACATTCCAACAAAATTTCCACACTCATCAAAAATGAGTTTGTTCAACCATGCCTACACATCAAATTTTCATGATTCCAATTTCCACAACATTCAAGTCAAGATTCATCTAGCAATAGCATAAGCTACATACAATGCCAAGATTCATGAATCATCAACATTGTCCAAATTTCATAATACCAAACATTTCAACAATTCAAAAATGCCCAAAAACAAAGAAAAAAACATGATCACACAACGATTTCCAACCAAATCATACAATGTTCAAAATTCCAACAAGAACAACCAACAACAAAATGACAATGTCCTACCATCAAGCTCTTAACAAAACATGAAATCAACAAAATTTGCCAAAAAAGAAACAAAAATGAGCTCACCTTGAAGTCCTTTTTGGAGTGAGAAGCATGGGTTTTAGGGTCTTGAAGGAGCCCCTCTTCCTCATTCCATTCAAGGGATGGATGATATTTCTTCCCATTGAAAGTAAGAAAAGATGGCCCCCTTAGAAGATGCCATGAAAGTGCAAAAAATGGAGGTTTGGAGATGGGTTTCAAGAAAATGGGTTTGTTGCAAGAGAACAGACACACAGCAAAGAACCAAATGCAATGCCACAGGGTACAAATGTCAACTTGATTAGATTCAGATATAAGAATGTGAAATAGAGGTATTTCACTTAATCACAAAAACATGAACAAGATCAACACCAAGAAATCATAAGCAATGCTGATGTATTTAGTGAAATAGGTATTCGAAAATGATGATTGATCAGTTACAACTCAGTATCAAGTAAGCAATGAGCATCACAAAGTCACAAATGACAAATATTGTGACGAAATACCAAGAAAATGATATGAATGGAGCAACATATTCATGAAACACATCAAAAAGCACAGACTCCATACAAACAACAGTAATAAAATCAATTGACAATCAAGATCACTAACACTCAACCAAAGAATACTCAACAAAAGAAAACAAAACCAAGTACGAACATGATATTTCTCAAAACATAATGGCCACAACACACTCACAGATTCCAGAAAATAACACTCAAATCATGAAATATGAAGTGAGAAAGGGAAAACCCATACTTTTTTCTTGCAGAGTGGAGTAGAAAAGGTGTAAAAATGGTGGTTTTTCGAAGAGTGACACGGTGAGTTTGAGAGAGTGAAAATGGGGAAGATAATGAACAGTCACAAAAATTTGAGGGAAAAACTGAAAAGTTTTAAAAACTGACTTTAAAAAGCAAAACACACGTTTTTCGCGACTGGATTAAGCCGTGTGCAAGTCGCTAGGTTAAGCTGCCAAAACACTTTAGACCAAAATTTTTTTAAAAAAATTTCTAAATGTTTTTCACGACTGGAAGGTCTACCTGGGAGAGAGTCGCAAGGTAAGCTGCGAAAATCTCTGTGTACCCCTTGCGACTGGACCTTCCACCCGCGAACAAGTCACCACAATGAATCGCGAGAATCATAAAAATTCAGATTTTGAAAAATATTCTAAGTATTTTTCACGACTGGGACATTGACCCGCCAGTGACCCGCGAAAAATCTCTGAGTGGGCTCGCGATTAGGGCATGCGGTTGGATCAACCTGCGACTGATTCGCCAAAATAGGGCAACACTATTTTTTGAAATTTTGACATTTTTGTAAAAACAAAATACTTTCCAAAAATAACTAAAAACACTCAAAAATCTTTTTGTGTTTGATCAACAAAGATTTAGCATGTGAAAACACATTTAATCAAGTACTATCACACAAATGAATATGACATTCATTGATCATAGACATGTGTGATGTGTGTGGGTATCAACAATGAGATAGTCCTTAGTCCAATGTGAAGCGTCAATGATCAATTCAATCAAGGCATACACAACTAGCACTAGATAATGTGATCCATCTCAATTATAGAAGTATGCATATATGAGCTCCCACATAAACTTGATTACAATATTTTGAAGCTTTTCATTTGGCTCCATATACATCATATCATTTGAACTTTTTGAGTCAATACATCTCATTGTGAGATCAATGCTTGAAATTTTTGATATTTCAATTGATGAGTTAGCCTTTGACTTTTTGGGCATCATACATTTTATTTTTGGTCGCTTTCCCTTTTTTCTAGTCAAATACTAGTATGTGCGACGGGCTTTTGTAGCTCAATATCTCTCTTCATTTGGAGATTTACATTTGGTGAGCTCTTTAAGCAAAACAATAAAATAAAGAGTGGGAAGATATATAGACACAAGTCTATGCATATCTCAAGATCAACAGGACTATTCACTAATTATTCATGACAAGGTTGAAGATCTATTTACAACAGTCACATGGATTTCAAAATTTCTTCCACAATAATATGAGTGCAATAGAGACAAGCTAAGCTCGTAGATGCACAAAGCCATTAGTACAAAGGTGCAAGGCAAAACATGTTTTGAGACAAAACTCAACAAAGTCGATCAAACTTTTTGGATTTTCTACTTTTTATGTATTTTTGTATTTTTGACATAAAAGTAAGATGAAGATTGATCAAAAACAAAAATGTAAAAACATTTGAAACAAAAACAAAACAAACAAATAGATAATATTTCAAATCAAACTCGCAAGAAGCACACAACCAAGCATATACACAAAACATGAGAAGCATTTATGCATGGACATGTTGTAATGCTTATGCATGAGTACCCTTTGTCACCCACACGTCACATGCGTTTGGGGTGATATCCTTGACGGATTGGGTAGGGAGTTAGGACTTTCAAACCTTCTTGTGAAGCTTTCCAAGCAATTGGTGAAGGCACCGATCATCTTCATCACACCCCTCATTCCTAAATCACTGTTTTGACTTCTTGGTTGCTCACCACCCCAAGACCTCTTGTCATTTCTTCTTCCTCGTGACCGGGGAGCACTTGCATTGTTCAATGCTCTTAGCTTATGGCAGTTGGGTCTGGTATATCCTTGCAATTTGCAATGGTGACAAACATGATTCGTTCTAGAACCCCGTTGTGATTTTGGCAGTGATCTTCCTCTAGCTTCAAATCTGGCTTCAGATTGATTACGGGACTTATTTAATACCCGTTGATCAGCCACCTTCTTTTTCTGTTCAGCCTTAACTTTCTCAGGAATAGATTCTTCTACACTCGGCTCTATGGCCTTCATAAATTTCACTTCTTTGGTGACATTGGCCAATGAGCTACTCCCTCCGGTATATCCAAACCCGGACTTATTTGAAATAATGTTTTTAAGATGAAATAATATCTTCCAACTTCTTGGAGGAGACCCTATCTATCTTGGCATGTGCTTGCACTACCTCTTGCTCAAGAAATCTCATTTTTGTATAAGCTTCTGATAGCTCACCATTTAGTGTCTCAATCTCACACTTTGCCTCCTTATATCTGACCAAGAGACTTCTATAGTCTTCTTCTGCTTTCTTCATTTTCTTCACAACCGCCTTTACTACCATTGCATACTCTCCCGACTTTTCAAGAAGTAGGGTGTAATTCTCTTGAAGACTAGCTGTATTCTCATCCTCTTCAGCATCTAATTCTTTAACAATCCCAATGGATTCTTCATCACTGTGTTCTCCAAGTTCTTGTACAAGTTGATTCAGGTCCTCTAAGGACTTAACATGTTCAATAGCCATAAATGCGGAGCAGTTTCCTTCTCCGTCACAACTATCCTCAGAATCAGAATTTGATGAATCTGAGTCACTTAGAGTAGTGGCATATAACTTGCCCTTCGATTTCAAATAATTCAGACATTCCTTTTTAAAATGACCATGTCTATTGCACTCAAAGCAAGTAATTCCTTGTGAGGATTGGGGCTCTCTACCATCTTTCCTTCTAAATTCCTTTTTCTCCTTTCTAGAACTCTGAAATTTTCCTTTGTTACCAAATTTCCCACTGTTCTTGAGTTTTAAGAACTTATGAAAGTTTTTCACAAGATACGCCACATCTTTATCTACACCATCCTCATCCGAAGAGTCACGAGATACTACTCTCTCATCAATTGTTTTAAGAGCAAAAGATTTGCTCTTCCTCTGCGTGGGCAACGACAATTTATATGTCTGCAATGAGCCAATCAACTCTTGAAATTTAATGTCGTCAAGATCTTTGCTCTCTTCAATAGCCGTCACTTTAGCACGGAAACTTTCTGGCAATGATCGAAGGATCTTTCTTATTATTTTAGAATCCTCCGTCTTTTCCCCCCAAATTGAATTTGCTGACGACCACCTCATTCAACTTACTGTAAAAAGGGTCAAGAGACTCATCCTCGTTCATTTTGAGCTCTTTAAAGCGAGTGGTCAACATCTGTAGTTTGGTGTCCTTCACTTTCTTAGTTCCTTCGTAAGTTGTCTCCAAAATCTCCCATGCTTCCTTAGCAATAGTAATATGTGAAATCCTGTGAAATTCTTCTGGAAAGACACCACAGAAAATAGCATTCAAGACTTTACTATTAGCATTAGCCGCCGCAAGAGCTACCTTATCCCAAGTGGATTTGGCAGCCTCCGGCCTAGTCCAACCAACTTCAACTGCATCCCACATAGCATCATCAATAGAACACAAAAATGCCCTCATTCGGACCTTCCAAAAAGAATAATTATAACCATAAAAAAATGGTGGTACATTTAGAGATTGAGACCTATCCATCTCAACAAGGGGTCAGGGATCGCACTAAGGTAATGAAACCACTAAGAGTGCACCCGCTCTGATACCAATTGAATGTTCAATATGTATATAAAACTCCCTTGAACGTTTAGACCCCAATTACAACAATATCAATTCAAACTTAATGTCAAACAATAAATGTGTGGAACATGAACATAAGCTAGTAACCGAATTGATAAACAATCTAAACCATAAATAATCACAATCACAGCAGTAATTAAATGGTAAAGATAAAGGAAAGAGAGATGCAAACACAAGGACAACACATGATGTGTTATCGAAGAGGAAACCGAAGCCCTCGGCGTAAAACCTCTCCGCCGCCCTCCAAGTAGTCAATAATCCACTAGAAAATGTAGTTGGGATACATGAACAGCAATAGACCCTCCAAGCCTAATTTACCCGATGTACCTAAGCCCTCCAAGCTTCTTGCTCCAACAAGGTTAGGCCGAACCTTTTTCTTTTCTAACTTACCGGATTCCGCTATAGCCTATAGCATTAACCAATGTGAATTGGTTCCTTCCTAACTGCTTCCCAAAGCACTAAATAAATCTTTTTACAGATATGGGTATGGTGAGAAAAGGATTTGGCTAAGAACCTCTCAAGGATGTATCAGTGGAGAGGAAGAGAGTAGAGAAATTTGAAGAGTCTCTTAGGTGAAGATTGTGGATGAATCAATCTTGTTTTTCTCTAGGGTTTCTCTCTCAAAATTCTCTCTGAAAGCTCTCTACATTTCGTGGGTATAAGGGTCTATATATAGTGGTGTGTGTTTGGAATGCGAAGAGTCAGTTTTTCCAAAACAGAGCTGGTTGGTGGCTTGGCATCGCGACTTGAATGAGTCGCGAGTTCAAGCCGTGAGGTAACTGCATTGCCAGTCTGGACTTTTTGTCCTGTAGTGCAACAGCTGGCATGACACTTCAACTTTCCACATGTTTAACACGTGACCTTCGTCTGGCAGCTTTCCAGTCGTGAGTCACCCGCGAGTCCCTGCATCTTTGCACAAACTTGAACATTTCTTCACACTCTTTCACACACTACCCTTACATAAATCCCACCTAAATACAAGGTTGCTAATTGCTAAAATACAAGCAAATTTGGCACGGAATAATGCCAACAAGATGGTTGATTAAATTCAACCTTACATCTTCCTTTTTACCCTTTACAAAAATCAAATATGATTTTTACCAATCAAATCTCAAATCTTTTTTTTTCTTTTTTTTTTTTTACTTTTTAAAGCAGATCAGATTTTTCTTTGAAAAGAAGGCATATTCATAAGAAAAATTTGTTTAAATTAATTGTTGTCAAGTGTTTGTCATGTGTGTTACAACATATCATTCAATATCATACAAAAGGGTATATAATGATCATTGGAGTTTAGAAAACCAGACCATGTTTGGGCGGGATGGGTGCCTAACACCTTCCCATTTTGTAACTTAGCCCCCAAACTTAGGATTTTGGTTGGTAGATTAGTGTTTTGTCTTTAGTTTTGGTAGATTGTAACTAGGATCAAAGCTTTGTACCTTTTGCATAGATTGTAACTAGGACCGAAGCCTTGTAAGGTTATTCTACCAATTTGTACCTTTTTTTATTATTATCAATTAATGACATTTGAGTTATTTTGGATATGTAATTATATTTATTTATTTATTTATTTATTTTTATAAAAAATAAGTGGCGACTTTACATACTTACCCAAAAAGAGAGGTGCCCAAAGCACTCGAATCTCTTTTTTTGAGAGCACCCCTGCGGTCTCTCACTGAAGGCTACCAAGAGGATCTTGTCATCCATCTCGTCCACTAACAAGGTTTCTCTATTAAAGAGACTAATAAAAGAACGTAGACTCTCTTTCTTTCATTGCTCTATGCTTAACAAGCTGGACAAGGAACGCTTTTGCCTCTGACCTCTAACAAAGTTGTTAACGAACAACTTACTTAACTCCTGAAATGAGGTTATGGTATTTGGTGGTAACATACCAAACCATACCCTGGTCGGGCCTTTCAATGTGGTAGGAATTGCTCTACACATGATTTCATCTAGAACACTTTGGTGATGCATGGTTGTCTTGAACGTGGCAATGTGATCACAAGGATCACGTGTCCCATCATATGAGTCGAAGGTAGGCATTTTGAACTTGGAAGGCAGGGGATGACTTGTGATGGACGCAATAAAGGGGAATCAGTCCTATGGATGAGATCATCCACGTGATTTGCTCTCCTAATGGAATCCTTCCTCTCTTTCATGGCTCTTTTCATCTGATCCATCTCCCTTTCCAAATATGGTAGCTTACGAGTAACGGTGCCTCTAGACTGGTCTCCTTCAGCATTGTTCTCAGCTCCTTCATTCTTTGAATTGTGGTCCCGTTCTTCACCACGTCGCTATTGACATTGTCTATTAACTTCTCTACTTAACTCTTGGTTCTGTTGCGCTAGTTTTGCCATAGTAGTTGCCATGGACTGCAACTGTTGTTGGACGATCATTGAGGGTGCTGGTGTATGGTTTAGGTGACTAGAGGCGTTTCCAATCTCCTGGTGTCCTGGACTGATGGCCATCGACCTAGTTCGAACCATGCAACCTTTTTGTCTTGGAAAGCTAAGAAGTTAACACTTGGAAACTTAACTAATTTAATTCTTTTCCCACAGATGGCCCCAATTGATGATACATGAAAATCGGTAGGTTGGAATGCTTCGGACTATAGTTGTGGTGTGAGAGATCGGAAAAATTGGGTGCTCTCAAAAAAGAGATTTGGGCGCTTTTAAGGGCACCTCTCTTTTTAGGTAAGTGGTGTAGAGTCGCAATTTATTTTTTATACAAAAAAATAAGTACAAATTACATGATCAAAATACTTCATTGTGATTAATTGAATAAAGAAAAGTACAATTTTGGTAAATTAACCTTACAAGGCTTTGGGTCTTAATTACAATTTGATGAGGAATATTTTGACTAACCCCATAGCAACCCATCGGGAAGGTGCTACTCTTCCTAAATAAGTTGGTCTTCTGAAGAGCACCTACTCACTAGAAGTGGAAGACCAAACGCAACCAACATGTACACATGGCATGGCTAAAAGCAGATGAGTACAACCACACACATAACTCATGTTGCAATGCCTACATTGCTTAAGACTCTCCCACATGCACACGGCTGCCGATGATAGGATAAACTCTATCTCCTACAAAACAGCTGAGGATAACCCCTAACTCCTTATGGATCATCTACGGGATAGTTCCCAACTCCTACACTTTAGCTAGGGATAACCCCATATCCTTACAATTCAACTAATGTGATTATCCAACAGCTCCTATATAAACACTCCAATCCCAAGGTACGCAAAAAAAACTTCTCAAAAACTCCTCTCCAAGATAGTTCATTATCAATTTTAGACTTGACCTTCAGAGGGTCTTAGGCCAGCACCACACTGGTGCACTTCAAGGGTGTCTTTATTTTTTGTAGGTTCACTACCCTTCACCCCTTACGGAAGACAGCGAGTTTAGGCGATAGACCTATTGAAGATTTAGAGCATCATCACAATCTATGCAAAAGAATACAAGGTTTTGGTCCTAGTTACAATCTACCAAAATTAAAAGACAAAACACTAGTCTACCTATCCAAAAATCCTCATCTCAGGGGCTAGGTTATGGAATAAGAAGATGTTAGGCCCCCATTCCGCCCAGACAAAATCTAGTCTTCTAGATTCTAATGACTAATATACCCTTTTTTGCATGATGTCGAATGATATGTTGAACACATATGATAGAAACTTGACAAAAGATAATTTAAATAAATTTGTCTTATGAATGATGTCCTCTTTTAAAAAGAATATTGTTGGGACGTATGTGATTCACTTGTTAGGAACATATGTCACTATTTTATATAATTGGCTAATCCTTTGACAAAACGCACTTTACTTGTATTTGGGTAGATCTAGGATGTATTTAATACTTCAAGAAACCTTGTTTCAAGCTTAAGTGTTGAAACTATGCAAGTCTATCCAAGATTCAAGTCTGAAAAGTGTCTGTCATTAAAACTCGACAGCTAGCCATCTATCGAGCTTGAAGAGCTGTTCTAGCCCTGTGGCTTGACAACAACTCGACACCTAGGCATTTGTCGAGGTTTAAGAAAATAGATTTTTCTGTTCCGTTTTCTTTCAATCTGTGATTGTATGTTTGGGCTTTCTTTTCTCACAACCCTAGACATATAAAAGGATTGTTTTAAGGGCCGTCAAAGGTGGAACAAGTTGCACAAGTGTTGAGCAAAGTTTGTTCAAGAAAATTGTGACCGAAGACAGAATTTGTCCTAGTTCATCTTTCTTGTGAAAAAGTTGCTGTGTTTGTACGCTGTAGGGTTTTGTGACCGAGGATCTTCTAGATCTTCATCGTGTCTTGAATTGAAGAACTTTGCGGCCAACAACCTTCTCTAGTTGGTGATTGAAGTCACGTACTGGGATCTGCGCAATTGGTTAGTCACGTACTGGGAGCCGTGCATTACAAGGAGAAATTATCACTACAGAACAAGTTCAATTAGGTATTGGGGTAAGGGTTCAACTGTAGGTTGGTATAACGTACTGAGATTCCTTTACTTGTAACCACTTGTTGTGGTAATAGTGGATTCTCGGGAGTGGTGACCTTAAAATCACCCGGTGGAGTTTTTGTTGTGTAGGTTTTTCCCATTCGTAAACAAATCACTGTGTCAATTTATTTTCCGCTGCATACTTAGTTTAATTGTTGATTTGTTTGTGCTACCACGTGTATTGCATGCTAATTTGATTAATTAATTAAACTTGACTAATTAATCAATTAATCCATCACAAAGGGTCAATATGTTTTTGGCTTATCAAATATTTAGATCTATTTTGAAGATTAAAAAAAAAAAAAAAAAAAGACTTGGTTTCTAAAAAAAAAAAAAAAAAAATCAGATTTGTTCTTGAAATTAAAAACATAAAACTTGGTTTGTGAAAAAATCATATTTGTTTTATGAATTAAAATAAATGGGATTTTATCAAGAAAAATTAGATCTGTTGTTTGTAAAAAAAAAAAAGAGATTTTGAAAAGAATCAGATCTGTTTTGTGTAAAGTAAAAAAAAAAAAGAAAGATTTTTGGCTTTATGAAAAACCAGATCTGTTGTTGGAAACAAATAAAAAGGACCTTTGAAGGGGATTCACATTCATAAGACAAATTTATTATGCATGCATCACATCTAAAAAAAACTTTAACCTAAATTCAATCCCTTCTTTTGAATTTCAAAATTTGCAATTTTGTGACAAAGAAAAGTTTTTTCAAAAAAATCAGATCTGTATTTAATAAAATACAAATCCGTTTTAAGTTTAGAAAAAAAATCAGATTTGTATTTAATGAAAATACAGATCAGTTTTGAGATTAAAAAAAAATCAAATCTATATTTAATGAAAATACATATCAGTTTTGAGTTTAGAAAAAAAATCAGATCTAAAAACATAGATTAGTTTTGTGTTTAGAGAAAAAAAAAATCAGATTTTTATTTAATGAAAATACAGATTAGTTTTGTGTTTTGAAAAAAATCAGATCTGAAAATACAGATCAGTTTTTTGTTTTCATAAAAAAGTTTTGATAGTCATTACAGATTTTGAAGTCAAAGAGAAAGAATTGAAACAAACAATCATCTAAGGTATCTAAGCATGGCAATTATATGTTAAGAACAAGACATAATGAAACATACTAAACATATTCATGCATCAATCAAAAACAAACTAATTAATGGAAAAAGAAAAGAAAGAAAACAGAGTACCTCTTGCATGAGCATGCTCTTTTAATGAAAGAATATTTTAGAAATCAAAGAAGTTTGTTCACCTCTTTAAAGTCTAAAATACTTTACTTACAAAAAAAAAGTTCCTTAAACAAAAGCCTTTAGAAGTCTTTAACGTTAGGGGAATTGAATAGTCAGAAGAGAAGAGCCCTTATTTCTGATTTGTTTCCCCTATTTATAGAGGTTGGGATACTGAATGAGATCAAATACGAATTGGAACGCATCCTTATCTCTAAAAAGTTGAAAAATATAGGCTTTATCTCAATTAGGAAATCCCCAGTCCAGGCTGAAAATTTGGGCCAATCAGCACTTCTTATGTGCCAATTGGCACTTCAAGAGTGCTGAATGGCCCTTTTGGGTGCTAGGTTAGCGTTTAAGTTTTGGTCCAATTTGGACTTCCTTTTTGAGAATTTTTGAGTCGGGAATCGTACGTAGACGCATTTTTAATCCATATTTTAAAAATTCATTCATTTTTCTTGATATTCAGGTCTTTAAAGTGATAATTATCTTGTAGATAAATATTTCAAAAAACCCTTGATTATCCACAACTTCTTTGTTATATGATTATCCACTTTATTCCCATGCAAGTAGGCCTATTTTTGACACTAACCAACAACCAATCACTAATTAATTTTATTTTTTTAGCAAATTCAAAATTTATTTAAATTAATCACACGTGGTTGGTTCCACCCAAACAAAATGCATGCGGACCGTGAAAATTTGATCATGTGATATCTTTCAATCCGACGGTCTAATTTAGAAATCGGACATACTGTCGCGACCGTTAGAATCTCAAGATTACTTTTATGATACGCAGTGAATGAATTAATGCATGTAATGCAACTCTAAATTTTGGGTATATGAATGGTCACTTTAGTCATCTTCCAAGATTAAATTATGGATGCAAAATTAAGTGTCTATAGGTGACTTTTGATCCTGAAAAGAAAAGAAAGAACTGTCAAGGGTGACTGGTGTAACCTGGCCAAGGACCCTCTGACGATTAAGTTAGTTTTCTCTCTAGAACACAAGGATGGGAAATTGTGAATAGTATAACTTACCTTGGGTGAATGAGACTTGCTTCTTTTATAGAGAGTTAGAATTGGGTTTACTTGTTCAGATCCCCCACCATCATGGGTGATATGTGTGGTTAATGGAGAAAATGGAGTACGTGGAGTGAATTATGGGGAGTCCCCTCCATGTTTTAGGAGTAGTGCATCATGGTTTGATTATATGAAGCCCTTTTGAGAAGTTCTCATAGAATTCACTAAGTGTCCTCCAGTCGTCCATGCCCTTGGGTCATGGACGACCATCTTGAAATTGGATGACTTTGTTACCTATGAATGAGTTGTATTTCTACCTACGACGCTCTCCCACAGCTTCTTCCTTTACAAAGCTTTTTGGACGTGGTTTGATCATGGACAGCCATCATGGACAAGCCTTTCTGACTTGAGCCCCCATCAAAACATATACTTTAATTAATCTTTTTCTTCAAAATTAAAATATTTATTTTGTAAAAATAAGCATATAAACAGATGTAGTGAATATATGCTAAATTATTATGTCGTCTTTTACTAAAAAATATAAGTATATAGTATCATAAAATTCACTATGGCATCAGTTTTTTTTTTTTTGGGTTGTTTAAAACTATATTATTAACTGTCTCATAATATTATCATATACTTTTTTACTCGCTCTCTTTAGATATAGAAAAACAATATCTATATTAACAATATTTATTTGATTGAGACTAATTAAAATATGTAGTTCTATTAGATAAATTCATATAGTTTTTTGTTGTCGAATTAAAAATCTAAATTCGAAACCTATCTATACCAAAAATTAATTTATATAATAGTTTGATAATAAAGAGCAATTATTATAAATAAGACGCTATATTTTTAATATAAAATTCTTAAAATTCTATCCATCAATTTTGAAATATGTATATTAAATTTAGAAGATCTTAATACATTAGAGTCTTCTTGTATTCTTCTTCTAGTGGTGAATTAAGTTTAAGTCGATTAGTAGGAATTGCAATAATGCGACCCATGCCTTAACTAAATGGGCCCTGAATTGTAATCACACTGGGCCGTTAATCCACAAGTTTTTTCTGATAAACTATACTATGCTATTTAAGGCCTTTTAAAGTCTTGGGTATTTAAGGCCTTTTAAAGTCTTGGGTATTGGGTGGAAGGTTCTGCTGCATTTTGTTTTCTGCATTTATCTTCTTTTAGTCAGCAGGGAATTAGTACATTTTCATGTAAGGATGTACCTCAATTTTATAGGCAAGTAGAACACACTAGACCTAGTGCAATATATATATATATATATATATTAAAGATCAAATTTACATAATTACTTGTGAAAGCCAGACGAAGAACAAAGGTCGTATGTGAAAGACAAAAATGGCTTTTGCAATTAACACTCATCAATTCTGTCCATTTATTGTTCTACTCCCTTACCATTTCAATTTTGTTTTTGTTATTTATTGTTTTTTTTTTTTTATTATTTATCATTATCATTATTATTATTATTTGCCCTAGTCACTTTATGTACAATATGCCATACAAATCAAGGCGGCTCCACATTATGTCCAGGGTGGTCATAGGACCACCCTAACTTGGGAAAAAATAATTATTATATATAAATTTTAAAATTTTATGATTTTTTAATCTTCTTAAAAAAAATTTTGACCACCCTAAATTTTTTTTGGCCCAACATAATTAAAATTTAAACAAAGTTTGGCAACAAACTTGATTGTAGTCTTTTAGAATATGGTTACAACTCTACTCAATATTTTTTTTATTAGATATGAATTTTGACAAATCCATTATTGCATACATTTTTTCTCTCTCTATACTTGCAAAATTTCAAGAAAATTAAACATCAATAACTATGTCATCAGTCAAATGTTTAAATTTCGAGTTTTTGTAGTCTCAAATTATAGATAAAAAAAAAAAAAAAAAGTTTATGGATCAAATAGTAAATAACATCCGATTGGCATGAAATTTGATATGTGTTTTAGGAATATAAAGAATATTCAATTCAATGGATAGATTTTTAAAACATGTAGCCATATTAATTTGTTTAGTGAGAGTTATAGTCTTAGGTTACAATTAAATTTGTAACCAAACTTTTGTCCCTTTAGCAATGTATTAGGTCTTTACAAACAAAAAGAAAAGGCCCAAGCAAAATTTTAGTTAACTAAAATTTTGAAAGAGATATAACTTACAGTATTGATAATGAAACTATTATGCAAAGATTCCAAAATTAAAAAAAAATATTCTTAGAAGTAAATTGCCAAATTTTATGTATTTGCGTGTTTTTTTTTCAATATATAAAATTATCTTTTTATTAGATTTTTTATAATTTAAGTTTTTTAATGGCCACCCTAGATTTTGGATGAAGTTATCTTCTTCTCTTCTTCTTTTCAAATAAAATAAAATAATGACCACCTTAGAAAAAATTCCTAGAGCTGCCACCACATAATGGATTGAAAAAGATAGATTCAAAAATGTTTGATGCCAAACTCTATAAAAAAAAAAAATTATAAGAGCACATTTTACAAAAAAAAAAAAAAAAAAAAAAAAAAAAAGAGAAAAAAAAGTATTATCTCTATAACAATTAGACCAATTACTTTTTTAAGAGCATTATTGGACTAACTAAAATAATTTTTTTGGATGGAGGGGGGAATACCTATTTTTCTAAGCTAAATTTTCTAAGTATGAAAATAATTTTATATATAATAAGGATTTTTTCAAAATTTTTGGGGGGTGAGAACCATGGGCCCCCCACCCATGTATGATGCTTCGCCCATACATACACCACGCATGCATGTATGAATAAGAAGGCATACACGCATGCACAAGGCCAGCAACTTGTTCTCCAACCCCTTGACTTGATAAAGAAAAATATTTTTATATATATGAAATAACAATACAAATTAGCCCATCCCATAGCAAAATTTTATTTAACTAAAATTTTGAAAGAGGTATAATTTGTAACATTAATAATGAGTCTATCATATAAAAATTTCAAAATTAAAAAAAATTATTCTTAGAAGGAAATTGCCAGATTTTATGTATTTGTGTGTTCTTTTTTTTTTTTTTTTTTTTTTCAATATATAAAATTCTTTTTTATTAGATTTTTTATAATTTAAGTTTTTTAATGACCACCCTAGATTTTAAATGAAGTTATCTTCTCCTCTTCTTCTTTTCAAATAAAATAAAATAATGACCACTCTAAAAAAAATTCCTAGAGCTGCCGCCACTTAATGGATTGAAAAAGATAGATTCAAATATGTTTGATGCTGAACTCTATAAAAAATTTATAAGAGCACATTTTATAATAAAAAATGAAATTGATAAAAATAAAGTATTGTCTTTATAACCATTAGACTAATTACTTTTTTAAGAGCATTTTCGACTAACTCAAATAATTTTTTTGGGTTGGGGGGGACTCCTATTTTTCTAAGCTAAATTTTCAAAGTATTAAAATAATTTATAATAAGGATTTTTTTCAAAATTTTTGGGGGTGGGGCACCTACATACACCAAGCATGCATGCATGAATAAGAAGACATACATCACGCATGCACAAGGCCAGTGTTACTTGTTCTTCAAGGGGTTCAAATGAACCCCATGACTTGATAAAGAAAAATATTTTTATTATTTTAATTTACCTTTAAATATAGTTTCGCAAAACTTGACTTAAATCCACACTCTAACACAGATTAGTCTAGCCCAAAACCAAACAACAATACAACTTAGCCCATCTCAAAACCAGCCAACAATATAGATAATAAAAAAAAAAAAAAAAAAAAAATCTATCTAGGGTTAGAAATATGGTTATTCATCAACCTTAATACACACAAATGAAATCAAATCTATAAAATCACAAGATTTACAAGAAGAACATAATATGTCACCAACTCAATCACAAGTGCAAAATCCTCAAAATTTTTTTAGAAAATTCTTTCTAAATGGAAAAATATCTTATTAGGTGAGATTTTTACTCAAGTAATTATGACTAATTAAAAAGGTTTAACAAGTTTTTTTTTTTTTTTTTTTTTTTGAGAAGAATGACAAAAAATTTATATTTGAGATAATGATAAGTTTTGATAGAAAAATATATATATATATATATATATTATTTTTAAATGCACTTGAATTAATTATAAGGTTGCATTTGGTATTGGCTTAAAAAGCTAGTTTTTTTTACTATTTAGCTTATTTTAGCTATTATTTATGGGTCTCATTGTATTTTTTGATACTATTAATAAATCCTAACTACTGTACTATTTCAACTACCTTTTAGTTTTATTTATAGTACTTTTAGCAACAATATTTCATTTTTAACTAAATAAGCTGTTTTCAAATGGAGCCTTAAGTTGTTTATTGTTTTTAATTAGAGGCACACTTCCCAGAACATCACAATAGATTTAAATCTAATTTAATAACTTGACACAAAATTAAGTAGAATAACTTAATGTTTGTTGAGCTTCCAATTTTATGATAATATTATATAGATTAATATAGATGTTTTGAATATGATAATTGCATTTACATTGATTCATCTTGTTCTCCAAACAAACACACACGTGCATTGTGTTAGACACGACCTCAATGTGCAAAATTCTAAACACGACCTCTTTGTAAGCTGGCGATACAAATAGAACCCTTAGAAGTTACGAGTTGACAGTCCCATGTGCATAGTCCTTATATTATTAGATTATAGAAGAAAATCTCCATCCACTTTTACATTAATGTATGAACATTTTGATACATATAGCATCTTGTTCTATCAAACCTTGCGGAAAATCTCAAATGCAATCGATTGTCGCTTTCAAATTATACTTTTTGCCAATAAAATACCCATTTCATGAAAATAATTTCAAAACTTAGACCCACATAAAGTGCCTAGTTATTTGGTATTGAATAATTAACAATATACTAATGGTTCATGGCCGTAAACTTATTAGTAGAATCAGATTTTGGTAATTTCATATTGAATTAATTACCTGTTTAACACAATTAATTGTCTGACTTTACTACGTAGCCACCGCTTAAACAGTGCTTGATATATATATATATATATATAGTAGTAGTTGTCACCTCTCTGAGATAAATTATGCAAAATTCTTTCAAATTCTCATCAGAAAATTTTATACCATGGTCAAGTCACAATTTCTTATCTAACACCAACTAGTCATATCATATATTTGCACCACGAGGCTCCACACAGAACATAAAGTTTGAATATTCAAGGTTCTTTGGCCGGTTGGGGCTTTCCACAATTACCATAAAAGGGTAAGCATTTTGAGAGTTGGAAAATTTTTCATTTTGGCATGAAAGACCATGAAAAATGCTTAGACTATTGTCTATAGTCTATACAATAAATTAAAAGGCAAACAATACAATATTATGGATCTCATGATTATAAGATTGACATTTTTTTTAACAATTACCAAAACAATCTCTAAATTCCAGGATTCTGCAGCTCAAAGTGTGGATGAAAATTTCCTAAAGCTCATCAATAAATAAGAACAGAATGAACTATTACTAAATTATAATTTTTTTTTAATAAATGATGAAAGAGATGAATGGGTAAAGTTTATAAAGAACATCCAAAAATCCAAAATAACTTGCACGCATCTCTATCCTTACAGGGTATTAGACTACAAAGGCAAGCTTTGATTTTGTACTAGTACTATCTCCATGTGAATTTGCCATTAGCCAGCCAATATTCTCTATTCAATGTTTGACTATATTTTCTTTATTTTTTCCTAGTCAACATTTTTCTAATGTTTAACTTTGGTACTCGGTCGTTATAACAAATCCAGGACTCGTGGAAAGCAACAATGCCCCACAGCCAATCGGAGAGATTTGACTTTCACGTAAAATCATTTCATCATGTAGATTTTCATGCCATTGCTTGGCAAAGTTATTTATTTTATTTTCAATATCACGTCGTTTTCCTTATTACAATCTCATTGGTTCCAAAGGGTAGGCTATGCGGCTCTCCTGCCTTTGCTTTCATTGTTGTCCAGTCAAACAAGCAAGCTCTACCTTAGGCTTTAAAAACTTCCAAATTATATCTTGTTGAAAAAAATTATAATAATAAAGCTTTCCATAAAACCAAAAAATAAATAAAAAATCATTTTGCCCCCCGAAATTAACAGTGTTCAAGGAGTAATTATCCAGCGTTCTAGAGCACAATAATGCATGCTTCTATTCTCTTACATAATAGTGAGTCTCACTAATTAAATTTATGATAAGATATATTATTCATGTGAGAGAACAAAACACATATTTATTGTGCTCCCAAAGTACTAAATAATTACACATGTTCACTACAATGTGGTCAATGTAAGTGCATCATTTTGCTCCACATCACATCGTAAGGGTCAATTTCTCACCCCCCCCCCCCCCCCCCCCCCCCAAATCGAGTTGTGTCATTGAAGTGAGATCGTTAGTTGTATTGGGGACGGTTTAATTTTGCTTGGTGTGAACCGCCTTGGATGATATAGGCCAATTAATGGGAAAATCAATGTTGACTTCAGAAAATCAAAAGATGAACCACAATGGAACAATGAAAATGACGACAAATTGACCAAGATGGAGAGAGAGAGAGAGAGAGAGAGAGAGAGAGAAGTTATCACAGACAATGTCATTTTGAGCAAATGCTTTGTGTGTGTGTGTGTATCACTAAAACATCATTTTTTTTGAGTTTTTATTTTGTTTGTGTTAGTTTTTGGCCAGTTTTCAAAACCCACAATCCAGTTGAACTATTGACATTGGTTGGTGGGGAAAATCCAACTAAAGCTCCAACCAAAATTGATTGAAAGTTGCCTAAATCGGTCGGTGTGAGAACTACAACCCGATGGGCAATTTTTTTTTTTTTTTTTTTTTTTCTCAAATAAGGTGTTTCCTTTTTAATAGATAAATATACGATAAATTAGGTTTCTCCTTTTAAAAAAAAAATTTTGTTTGAATAAAAGTATGTGCATGAATTTGGTCTTAGATACAATTCTAGAAAAAGATAAGATTTCAATGCTTTATTTCCTATTACATTCTAGAGAAATCATTAATATAAAACATTACATGGAAAGACTTAATTTAGCTATTATTGACTAACTGCAAGGGATACCTTACTAGTTGAGAAGGTGTTAGATGCAAACTCACTATCCTCACAGCTATAAGAGCAATACTCATAGTCCCAAATTCACATGATTGAAAAGGTGTTTTCTCCTAAATTAATCAAACATGTTGGGTTAAATATTGATCCCGGTTAATTAATTCAATTACCTAAATTGATTAATTAAGTCAAATTATATGCAAATCGTGGAAGCCCCAACAAATAACCAAATAAACTATTATGCAACGAAAATAAAATAGACACGGTGATTTGTTGACAAATGGGGAAAACTTCTCGCAAGGCAAAAACCCCCCATCAGGTGAATTTCAAGTCACTACTCCCACAAATCCACTAATCAACAATCAAGCAATTACAAGTATAAGAAATCTTACCACTACCCTGGCCCATCCCAAAATACTAACCTATAGTTGAACCTTCGCTCCAATACCCAATTAGACTAGATCTTGTAGTAGACTTCTTCGCATGCATAGAACCTAATACATGACTAACTCTAGCAACTTGATTGATTGTTGTTGGCTATAAAGTTCTTTACTTCAAAACATGTTGAAGATCAGGAAGCACTTGGTTACAAAACGCTATGGCACACAAAACACAGTAGCTTCTTCACAGAGTATATGAGTTCTAAGTCTCTGTTTATGTACTTAATGACTTTTAAAATAAACCTTTTTTATATGACTAGGGTTGTAGAGAGAGAAACCCTAATTATTCAAGTCATCTTGGGCCAAAATTCAAATCTGAAAATTTTGAATTCATAAGTCTCAATAGATCGAGCTTGTGTTGAGCTTTTTCATTAAACCTTGATAGATGCTAATGTCGAGGTTTAATGAAACAGTTTTGCTTTACTTGTTTCTTGGATCAATCTTTATGTCTTTAATGATACCACTTGTAAAGTAAACTTAACACACTTGTTGATACATTAAACTCAACTTTAGATCTACCTAATTATAAGTAAAATGCGTTTTATCAAAGGAAAAGCCAATACATAGAAATATGACCCTAACAAAATGTATAGCAAGTTAGTTATAATTAATGGTGGTAAATGACTAGAATATATGTTAGGGCCATATTTTCTATGTATTGGCCTATCCTTTGATAAAATGAACTTTACTTGTACTTGGGCAGATCTAAGTTGGGTTTAATGTATCAACAAGTGTGTGAAGTTTACTTTACAAGTGGTTTCATTAAAGACGTGAATATTGATCCAAGAAATAAGTGAAGAAAAGTTGTTTCATTAAAACTCGACACTAGCATCTATTGAGGTTTAATAAGGAAGCTCGACACAAGCTCAATTTATCAAGACTTACGATTTTAGAAATCTCAGGTCTAAAATTCAGCCCATGATTACTTGGATGATTAGGGTTTCTCTCTACAACCCTAGACCATATAAAAGGCTTTTTTAAAAGTCATTAAAGAGACAGAAACTCAATTAGAGAACTCATTCACTACTTAAGAGGCTACTGTGTTTTGTGTGCCTTAGGGTTTTGTAATCAAGTGCTTCCTGATCTTCAACGTGCTTTGAAGTGAAGAACTTTGTAACCAACAATTGTCAATCAAGTTGCTAGAGTTAGTCATGTACTAGGATCTATGCATACGAAGAAGTCTATTATGAGATCAAGTCCAACTGGGTATTGGAGCAAAGGTTCAACTGTAGGTTGGAATTTTGGGATAGGCTAGGGTAGTGGTAAGATTTCTCATACTTGTAACCACTTGATTGTTGATTAGTGATTTCTTGGGAGTGGTGACCTGAAATTCACTTAGAAAAGTTTTTTGCCTTGCGAGAAGTTTTCACCATTCATCGACAAATCATCATGTTATTTAATTTCTACTACATATTAGCTTATTTGGTGATTTGTTAGTGCCTCCATTATTTGAAAGTAATTTTATCTAATTAATCAATTTGGATAATTGAATTAATTAACCAGGATCAATCTATAACCTAACAAGTGGTATTAAAAGGCATATTCTGATTAGGTTTTAATCTTTGCTGTGTAATCCATTGACCCCTGTATGGATCGTGGACAATCATTGATTATTCCTCCTCTTTTTTATGGTATTAACTATGTATACTGGAAAGTACGTATGAGAGCTTTTTTGCAATCCCTAGATGAAAAAGTCTGGCTTGCTGTCAAAGTTGGATGGACCAAACCAACCGAGCCACCTGCATATGATAACAAGATCAAAGTTGCCAACTTCAACAGTCGAGCATTGAATGCCTTGTTTAGTATTGTGACTAATGAGAAATTCAAGAAAATCTCATCCACTAAGAGTGCCAAAGAAGCTTGGACAATCATTCAAAATATTTATGAAAGTACCAAAGCTGTGAAAAATTCCAAGTTTCAAAGGCTCATTACTAGCTTTGAAGAAATCAAGATGGATGACGGTAAGACTTTTGATGAATTCTATGCCAAACTCAAGGACATAGTAAATTCAACCTTCAACTTAGGCGAAAAGATTCCAGAACCTAAGATAGTAAGGAAGATACTCAGATCACTTCCAGAACAGTTTCATGCTATGATTATCACCATAGATGAATCAAAGGACATTGACAGTATTCCTTTGACAAAGTTGATTGGAAATCTGTAAACCTATGAATTAGGTTTATTGAGGATTAGCAAGGGAAGTAAGAGCAAGAATATGGCTCTAAAAGCAAAGAATGATGAAGAAGATGAGTCATCTGAAGATTAAAACTCAAAGTTCAAAGTTTACATCACCAAACAATTCAAGAAATTTATCAAGAATGCGAATGTCAAAGTAAGTGACAAGGATCGCAAGAATTCTGGATTTCCTCAATCAAAATCTCAAGATAGATTTAAGAGAGAAACCAAAGACATTGGACATAGTAGCAACACTCTAACTAGTCTAAAGTACTATGGATGTTAAGGGTACAAACACATGAAACAAGAATGTCCTACTTATCTTAAGTCTATTGGCAAGAGTAAAGCCCTAGCTGTCACCTTGAGTGATACTGAACCAGAAGTAGATTCGGAAGATAGTGATCAAGAAGAAACATTCATAGCCTTCATAGCGACCATTGAATCTCCTAAGGAATCTGAAGAATTGGTTGATGAGGAAGAGGAATTGATGGATTCAAAATTTGATAAGCTAGATGAGAATGATGACATTCAAATAACCTACTAAAAGCTTTAAAAAAATTCTAAAAAGTATGAAAAGCTTTACATGTTAGCAATAAGGAAGTTGAGTGAAGTGGAGCTAGAACAAGAAGAACTCTCCACTAAAGTTGATGAAGCAAATCAAACCATTGGAGCACTGCGGTTTAAGAATAACTTCCAAACTGAGAAGACCAAGAAACTAGATGCAAAATTATTACAAGTGAGAGCACAACAGGAAAGAACTTCAAGTGCCAAGTTGGATGAAATGCTCAACTTCCAAAAGCTGCATCTGACAAAACTGGACTCGGGTATGATCCATCTCTCTCTTTTCTTGTAGTACTTCTTCTAGTGCTTTACATAATGTCATTTTTGTTCCTCCTGCTATAAATGTTGATTGTGAGATAAATGATCTTAAAATTAAGATAGATGGTGAGAGTAAAAATGATAAAGAAAAATCCATTCTAGGAACACCTCCAAAAGTTGTTAAGAAAGAGACAAAGCAGAATACTCATCACTCCACTAATAAGAAGTCTCAACCAAAGAAACGACACTTCTATCATCACTGTGGAGCATCGGGACACACTTGTTCCAATTGCTATAAGTGGTTTACTACTCAACAAAGCAATAGTGTGTCATCCTTCGGAAGCCAAAACCAGTTCAAAAACTCTTTAGCTACTCTTGGAGAACTTCTAAAGGTTGCTCTTTTCTGACAAACTTCAACGGGTTTAATCCTCATTCTCATCTACCTAAGTAGAGGTCTCTGAAAAAGAAAACTTCTTCTTCCTCCAGATCTCCTATTTAAAAGGAAAAAGACTCCTCTAAATGATTCATTCACTTATCTTGCATCTCTTTTATGTTTGGTTGTTTTGAGTCAGTTTAGATTTTACTGCTTTTTATTTTTTTATTATTTTTATTTTTATTTTTATTTTTTTTTCAATATTAAAAGAAAAGGAAAACTTGAAAATTATAAAAAAGAAAAAAAAAAGTGTGTGTTTGTGTATATAGTACTTGTGTACCATGAATTGCCAGTGAAATAAGGTTTCTTAACTTTGTATCTTTTCTAGCCTGGACGAGCATCTTCACGCACAACTAAGCAATGTGAGCTTTATGGCTCGTTGTGTGATTTGTATAATTTGGTTAGTTAATCTTTTATCATTCATATCTATACCACTTTTTTGATGGGAATGACTAAAAAATCCTAAGAGAAAGGCATAAATAACCATCTTACCACTAAAACTCGTCAATCATAAACATCTATGTGCAATTCATAAAAGCTGTGATTGGTAAAATGTAGCATTTGCACAGCAAGAAAAATATGTTTGTCTAACATAAATGGGTATTTCTTTTCTCTCTCTTATATGTCCATGCATGATATGCCTTATTGTACTTAAAAGCAAAATATGCAAACAATTTAAAAAAGACAAAAGAATCAAAATTCTTTTATATATAGTTGCAAGTGTGTTTCTAAGAGATGTGGGAGTTATATGAAGTACCTCAAAGGTGATGGTCTCCATCAAACAGTTATGATTATGTGTGAATGATTCTTGATTCTCTTATATCATTATTTTCTCATGATGGGACACTTGTGCTTTCTTGCAAAAGTTTCACACAACACGCAACTCTTTGCTACTCTTGATATTATTATATAGGTACAATGTGATTTGGCCATTACAAGGAATATGTGTGGCAGTATAAGATTACTAAACTATCTTAACTTGTTTTTGAAAATAAAATTGTTTAGAATTGTTTAATGTTTTGGATCATAAAATGCTTTGCATCTAGAGTTTTGTTGTGTTTGAGTGCTTAACATGCTTTTATGGTGTTTGGTATGGTGTTTATCTTGTTTGCATTCATATCATGTCTTTTCTCTCTTGAAAATTCATGTTTCTATGCTCCTCGATACCAACTCGATATCAGTATTGACACCTCTCGATACCTCTCAACACATGTCACTTCTATCGAAGCTTTTCGGGTTTTCTCGATATCTCTCGACACATAGTCTGATTCAACGAGCCAATTTTCTAAACTCACTGTTTGCTCGACACCTACCTCAATACATCAAAGTTTTTAGCTATCAACACCTCCTCGACACCTCTCAACACATCGAGCTTTTATTCTTAATACCTGCTTGATCTGTTGAGATGCTTGTTTCTATATATACTCGAGGGTCAACCCGGTTTCTTTCTCACTAAAACACTTCGATACTTCTTTCTTCTCTCTTGATCCAAACCCTTATTTTTCACCAAAATCCTTAATCCAACCTCAATTTCGGCCTATTCTAAGCTTCAATTTGTTGGTAAGTGGTCTTAATCCCTTCTTTTCTTCTTTCCTCATGAACCTAGGTTTTTCAAAATTTTTGGGAAAATTGGGGTTTTTGTGTTTTTGCTAAAAGTTTTGGGTTAGGTTTTGTTGTTTTGTTCTCACATGATCATGCATTGCACTCTCAGGCATTATAATCATGTTTTCATGCATTTTTAGGTTGTGTGCTTGTTTATAAATTGTAAGTGCTGTAATTTGGATTGGGTTTTTGCCCATGATGCTCTTATTTTTTGCACATCATATGCTCATGCATTCCCATACATTGTTCCTTTCTTTTCCTTAGTTTCCTTACTATGGCACCCAAAAAGTCTATTCCTTTTAAGGATCCGATCTCGAGTAGTGCTTCTTCTTCTGCTTCTTCTTCTTCTTATCCTTCCATTCGAGACAGGTTTCATTATTCAGAATCCCAAAAGGATTTTGAGGAGAACTTTTATGACCAAGCGATTCATTCAGAACGTCAGGTTATTCTGTTTGATTTTTTAGACACATTTGCTCTCGGGGTTGGGAATCTTTATGTGAAAAACCCGTTAGATGTCGTAGTGTGTTTATACAGGAGTTCTACTCCAACATAAACGCTATCGATACTTCTATTCCTCAGTTTACTACTATATTGAAAGGAACACGTATTGGAGTCACTCTAGAGTTCGTTTCTAGGGTACTATACATTCCTAGGGTAGCTCATCCTGACTATCTTGGCTCTCCTTATCTCCGTTCTCTTTCTCAAGATGAGCTTGCTTCACGCTTCTATGAGCATCCCATGTCCTGGGGTAACACTCTTAACTTTGTTATCCATGACTTTGCTAAGGGTCTAATGATCCTTAATATGGTAATGACCTTTATTCTCACACCATGGTCTCACATAACTCTATCACTAAGCCTCGTGCTCATTTTTTTTTCTTTCTTTTGAAGGGTCTCTCTGTAGACTTTCATTCACATATGATAGTGTCCATGCTGGATATCTATAAAGACACTACTACAATTGATAAGCTAATTTTTCCTTTGGCTATCACTTGCATTCTTACACATGCACATGTACCTATTCCTTATTCAATTTGTTTTCCTATGATGGGTGTTATAAGTAAGGAATCTTTGGGTAGGAGTGCTGTACAGCTGGTGGCCAAGGCCAAGTGGCCTTGTCAAAAATCTACACCCATTCAACGGGAGGCGGCTGAGTTCCAAGCTACTGAGGATGCTGCCTATGCCTCTCGACCTTCTTCCTCGTTTGCTCCACCTTCTTCTTTTGGAGTAGAGGCATCTCTTGCTACCATCTTGGATCAGCTTTAGCTCATTCAGGATGATTTTGGTAGTCGTCTTGACCATCTTTCTGGTGAGATGTGTCAAATGAACACTCGAATTAGCTGGATTGCTTGACAATAGTCCTGCCTTGGTGGCTTTTTTCCTTATCCTGAGCGTGATCCTTCCTTGGAGTCTTTTGCTAGTGGAAAGGATGATGATGATGCTTCTGGCTCTGAGTATGACGATGAGATGACACCTCTTAGTGATTCACCCTTTGTCACTCGTGACGAAAAGGGGGAGAGCTAGACTAGTGATAGGGGGAAAGTGTTTTTGAGATATGTAGTGAGGTTTTTGTTGTATAGTTCTCATTACATGTACACTTGGTTTTGTAACCTTTTACATACATTGTACTTCTTTTCTATATATAATGATGATGTATGTTTTTTTCACTTCTTGTCTCACATGTGTTGTTTCTTTTCTTTCTTCATACACATTTTCTTGGTTTATATAACTTGCCTATATTTCAAACTTGATGCCTTGATGGACCTTGTTTAGTATTTAAGCTAAGACAGGTTGTAAATCTTTCATACTATGATCTCTCTTCTTGCAAAATTTTTCAAGTGCTCATAGTATTAGTTACGTGTATGTATTTTCTATGTAATAAACAGGGAGATTGTTGTTTTATACTTCTCTTATAATTAAGCTTGTGGTTTTTTACGGATTGTCAAATGGAGAGATTGTTAGAGTCATATTTTCTATATATTAGCTTATCCTTGACAAAACTCATTTCACTTGTACTTGAGTAAATCTAAGTTGGGTTTAATGTATCAACAAGTGTGTGAAGTTTACTTTACAAGTGGTTTCATTAAAGACATGAAGATTGATCCAAGAAATAAGTGAAAAAAAGCTATTTCATTAAAGCTTGACACTAGCATTTATCGAGGATTAATGAAGAAGTTCGACACAAGCTCGATCTATTGAGACCTACAATTTCAGAAATCTCATATCTAAAATTTGGCCCATGATGACTTGGATGATTAGGGTTTCTCTATCTACAACCCTAGACCATATAAAAGGCCTATTTTAAAAGTCATCAAAGAGACAGAGACTCAATTAGAGAACCAGTACACTCTGCGAGAAGTTATTGCATTTTATGCACCTTAGGGTTTTGCAATATATGGTCTACAACCCTAGACCATATAAAGGGCTTATTTTAAAAGTCATCAAAGAGATAGAGACTCAATTAGAGAACCAGTACACTCTGTGAGAAGCTATTGCATTTTATGCACCTAAGGGTTTTGTAACCAAGTGCTTCCTGATCTTCAATGTGCTTTGAAGAGAAGAACTTTGCAACTAACAACAGTCAATCAAGTTGCTGGAGTTAGTCATGTACTGGGATCCGTGCATGCGAAGAAGTCTATTACAAGATCAAGTCTAATTGGGTATTGGAGTAAAGGTTCAACTGTAAGTTGGTATTTTAAGATAGGTCAAGGTAGTGGTAAGATTCCTCATACTTGTAACTGCTTAATTGTTGATTAGTAAATTCTTGGGAGTGGTGACCTAAAATTCACCTGATGGGGTTTTTGCCTTGCGAGAGGTTTTCCCCCTTATCAACAAATCACCGTGTTATTTAATTTCTGCTGCATATTAGTTTATTTGGTGATTTGTTGGTGCTTCCACGATTTGCAAGTAATTTGACCTAATTAATCAACTTAGGTAATTGAATTAATTAACTGGGGTCAATTTATAACCCAACACTTGTCCAAATCTGAAGTTCTGAAAGGTTTATGGGATTCTGAAAGAAAAAGAAAGTAGATCGAAGTGACCTCCAAGGTGCGCTCCAGTAGGGAACCTCCAATACTTAAGTTAGTATTAATTTTTGTATTTTGTATGTAGATAGTATTTTGTAAGTTTTTACTCATACCTTAGCAAATGAGACAAATTGTCTCTTTTATAGGTAGCTTGAGTAGCTGTTGTGCCCATAAATATCTTCCTTTACATGCATAATTGCAGGTGGTTTCCTGCATGTAACAGTCTCTATTTTGATAGGAGTTTAAGGCCAATGAGTTATAGTCATCATTTAATGTGTTGAATGTGCTTGAGTGATTGTATCTTTTTCCTTGATGGTCTACTAAGGATACAAAATCGTCCATTGAAATGGACGGCTTTAATGATTTTTCTAGACTCATTAGTTATCATCGTCTCAAAACATTTCCCACTTACATAGTACATGTTTTTCTCTACATTCTATTCGATTTGTTTAGTACTACTCTATGATTCATAAAAGAAGTTAGGCTTTCATACATTTTGCCGTGTAACTACAATATTGCTTGTTCTTTTCCGGAGTCTGTTTCAATTTGTGTAAAGCTCAGAAGAAGTTTCCCCCCTATTCATTTCACCATCCAGTGTAACTCAAGGAGATTGCATTTTAATCATTGTGTTTCCTCCTCTCATAATGTGCACAAATCTTAAATAGAACATGTGATTTCATTGTTTCCTTACATTCAAGCAACAAAGGGTTTCAATGTTCCCTTACAAATTGGTGTTCTTGTTAGACATATCACATCCTGCTGCCCATTCTTGTTACAGATGGGACATCTTAGTCTTGGAATCATGTACCTTTCGAATTATGACACGATAGGCACAAGGTTACAAACATATAGTCAGTGACTTCGTGTGAACTATTTGACCAAAGTGAGAACCTTATCGTGGAAGTAACAAAATGGTTACTGATTTATGGACCAAAAAAATCGTTGATAGCACAGAAAGTTGTACACTATTATAGTTACACGGCATTTGATAAAGGGTCGATCGAATAGTTAAAAGAGTGAGAAAAAAAAAATGGCACTACTCATATTTACATTCTATCTCAAAAGAATTAATTGTTTCTCAAAAAAATCTTAAAAGAATTAATTATAATTAAAATTTTAGATAATTATTTATATAATTCGTATCAATTTAGTCTGCTCCCTAAGATAAAACTTAACATATGTTCACAAAAACTCCACACAAAGGTTTCTCTTGTTATCTGTAATGATGAGCCACATGTTGTAAGTATATGTAATATTCAGCTAATATATGTTTGAACAATAAGGACTAAAATTATTCTTATAGTTAATACTATGCTCATATGATAAACGGATTAATAAAGAATCATATGTTAAGTGTTAACTAAAGTAAATATTTTAATAATAAAACTGATTATAAGAATGAAATGGTGAAATTAAAGCAAGCCAAATATAATGAAGTATATAAATAATGAAACTCCTTTATAACTCTTGAAGTTTAAATAATAAAATTTTAATCTAGTAATATTTTTATCTTCTTGGAAAAAAAATTACATCAAATAATTCTCAATTTTTATCAAAACCAAAAGTTGAGATAATAAAATATAAAATAATTTACAATAAAAAATAAACTCCTTTTAATTAATTCTTTTAAAAAAAAATTAAAATAAGTAAGACTTTCAATCTCCTTCATATCTAGGGGTTCTCTCTCCACATTCAACCAACACTTTCATTATTTTTTTTTTCTTCAAACCTTAAATGAGTGGAAAACAATCTCTAAAATAAGTTATACTTTTTATGTTGACCAAAAATAGTTTCTTTTTTACTTACTTTTTTTTTATTTTTTTTATGTTACCAAATACTGAAAAACATGAAAAACTATCTTTGCACGATATTTTTCATTGAAACAAACGGAGCATAACGTTGATAATACTTGATATCATTATTAACTCGCCGTTTAAGAATGACCTTGTTTTTAATGTTTTAGGTATAATTGGATGTTTGGAACAACTTTTAAATCAAGGGAAATTTCTTGGCGACATAGGCTAAATTATGTTTTGTCTAAAAATTGTTAAACAATATATTGATGAGTGAAAAGATAATTGCTATCTTTTAATAACTATTAATACTTATATATGAGTTTTTTTAACTTTATTTTTTTTAATTATAAATCTACTCTATTATGATTATTTGGGTCATTTTGGAGAAAATTTGATATATTAATATTCAAATTATAGAGAAATAATATTTGGTATAAAACCAAATCAAAAGAAATCTCACTCTTTTTAAGAAATTCAAGCATTCAACGATTGAGAAAGTTCAAAAATTGGCACAAGAGGTCCGATTGTTCATTGTATATCTTGGACCATACCTCTACCTCTTCACCTATTCATCCATGGTGATTGATCAAATTTCTTACATAAGCCACTAAAACATTAAAACTTAAAAACAACATAAATTATAAGTCAATATAAACTCTTTCTCCTTATAAATAGGAGAATAATTTTTTTAACTATAGCCAATGACCTTTAGTCGGTCAAATGACACTTTTTACCATTTTTAAATGTAGATAGCCAATGATTCTCAAAAAAAAAAAAAAAAAAAAAAAAAAAAAAAAAAATGTAGATAGCCAATGATCTTTAGTTGGTCAAATGACACATTCTATTATTTCTAATCTAAATATCTAGAGTTTGTATACTTCCTCTCCCGTTTGAAATTATTATTGTTATTATTATTATTATTATTATTATTATTATTATTATTATTAGTTACCCAAAAACTAACTCTTTAGTAACACCTCATTAACATGTTAAACCCCCACTTCTATCTCTTCTTTAATTTAACAAATTAATTTCATTGTTAGAACGACAAAGAATTCTCTATATTTTATACATGTAAAACTATAACGATCTTTATATAAATAGGCATGAGTGTTGTACAACTAATAAGAGTGTAATACAAGTATGGTACAAAGGGCTTATGGCCTGTTGGGCTTTATACATTAACAATGATCCTCAAACTGTAGGTGGAAGGTGAGAGACAAGCTTGAGTTTAGAAACTTGATGAAAGCATCCTTAAGTACGTGACTTGGTAAAGATGTTTGCAAGCTAATTTTGAGAAGTAACAAAGATCAATTGGAGGTCATGTTGGACAAAATAACAATCGATCTCAATGTGCTTTGTTCATTCACGGATGAAATCAATACGAACAATGTGAACAGCACACCAAAACATAGGCTAACTTATGTTTAGACTAAAAACTGATAAATAATTTATTGTTGAGTGAAGAAATAGTTATCTTTTAATGATAATTAATACTTATGTATGATTATTTCAATTTTTTTATATATAAAAAGTTGACTAAAGTAAGATTATTTGGGTTTTTGTTGGAGAAGATTTGATATTTTTAATATTCAAATTATTGAGAAAATAATGTTTGATTTAAATCCAAATCATATTTAAACAGAGTTGGAACTAGGATTCAAAGTCAAGGGGGGCAAATATAATTTTCTTGAGGGGGGCAAATATAATTTTTCTTGGGCATATTTTCTAAAACCTTAAATATATACTTACTATTTAATATTTTAAAAAAATTTGGGGGGGGGGGGGCACAGCCCCCCTCTGCCTGTACGTGGTTCCGTCTCTGTATTTAAATAAGAAATCTCGCTCTTTTTAAGAAATTCAAGCATTCGGGCTTGTTTGGTAGCAATGTTCAAGCATTGTTGTTCAAAATAATGTGAAAACTGTAGCTTAAAAAGTATTGTGAAAACACGTGTTTATAGTGCTTATAATGCAAAAAATGTGTTTGGTACCGTATTACTAATAACATATTTTTAAATGTGAAAAAAAATAGGATTTTGTGTTTAGTATGTGTATGTGTTTTTTTTAAGTGGTAAATTTTTTAATTTTTTTGACAATAATAGTACTTTTTAAGTTTTTTTTTTTTTGCCCACGGCCCACCCATTCCCAAAGCCACACACATTCTAACACTTCCTCTTCTTCCAATCTTCTTCTTCCTCTTTTTCCCATGTCCACTTCTCATCTCCTTTTTCATTTTCTTCCCATCTTCTTCTTCCTTTTCTTTCCACTCATTTCGAAAGGCCTATTTTGCAAGTCATAAAATTACACCTAAATCATTCAACCAAAACTAGTACCCACATGAGAATGAGAGAGAACCCCACGGGTTTGGTGTTTTTTTTTTTTCTAGGATGGCAATTTTTTCTTTTTTCTTTTGCTATGATGATCTTGATAGTTTTTGAGTTTTTGTTCCTTTGTGAGAGTTAGAGGACGACGAATTAGAGAGAGAGAGACAGAGAGAGAGAGAGAGATTCAAATAATATTTGTCAAATCTGTGGGTCCCATCGTTTTTAACTTATATACAAAAATTTCATTATATTGTTAGCATTTTGAAAACTAGTATGAGGAGCTTTCTAAAATTAGTATTTAAACACCATATTTTGAATAACATAATTCAAACATTCTTAAAAAAAATTGTCTACCAAAAACGTTTTTAATAACAATTTTTCAGTGTTTAAATATTGAAAGTTGTTGTTTAAATACAATACCAAATAGACCCTCAATGTTTGAGAAAGCTCAAAAATAGGTACAACAAGCTCAACTGTTTGTTAGATATCTTGGACTATACCTCTATCGCTTCACCTACTTATGCATGGTGATTGAGATCATTTCCTCCATAAGCATTTAAAACATAATAATATACTAACGCGGCAAGTAGTCTAGTGACTAAGTCTTGGGCCAACAAAACTTTGATATTAGATTCAAGTCTTCCTAATCCTAACTAGTGAGCACGTTAATTCCTATCTTCGTTTGTATTGCCATAGTTGAGTTGAAATTGTCACCCTTCCTTTCTACACCTTTTTTTTTTTTTTTTTCTATCAACCAAAAAAATAAAACACATTAATATCATAAATTCATTTTAGTAAGTCATCAAAATTTATTGATCTTACTTCTTTGAAATGGGGACCGAACACTTGGAAGTTGGAAACCAATGTGTACACATAAAGCCTTTATGTGGTGTGTTTATTATGAGTCAATAATGGGAAAGTGTGGGGATTTTCAAAGACTCGATTTATAGATAAGAGAGTGGTAGTTACTAGTTAGTACTATCAGTATCATGGAACACCGACCCTTTAAACGTTGATAAAAACAACGTTTTCATTTGTTTTGCAGCACGCGCCTATTTAATTTCAGCGCGTTTGAATTAAAAACATTCTCGCGATTATCACGTGAATTATGACCGTACAAATTAACAGGAGACACAACCGGCCCATGTGGAAGCCAAGCGTGACAGTATATAACCACGTGCACTCTGCCTGTACAAACCACATGAATAACATTTAGCCTTTCACACGCGCCGCCCGTTTTCTATGTTTTTTTGTTCTTAATTCATAAAAATATTAGTATTAAAAAAAATTAAGTACCTTTTTAATTAAAAAGTAAAGGTAATTAATAATAAGCCATTATTTTAGTGTAAATAAAAAGTGAAGAATATTAAGTGACCTAAAATTTTAATTTCTTGAAATTTACTATTTTCCTTATTTGATCATGTTGCGATTCATGTGAGAATAAAAAAATTATATTCATGGAATAATAATAAAGAACGTTTATCGGAAATGAACGCTATAAGTTAAAATTCTTTATAAAAAAAGAAAATTATATTCAGTTAATAATAAAAGGGTAGAGTTAGATACACCTTAGACTATATTGGGTTCCTCAATTGAATTTAAACACTTAGCTGCATTGATCAGCGAGAAGAATATTATTTTCTTTGCCAAATATAAATAAATTCAAAATGACCAAGTACTTGAATTCAATTATGGAACCTAATGTATTGCATTTAAAATACTGTATGTAAGTTTTATCTAAACTGTTGATGTCATATATTGTAATTGGATCTAATAAAAAGGGAAATTTTTTATTACTACAAGCACATGATAGTCCTTCATTTTACATGAATGATGGATCTTCTCATAAATTTAATTAGTGAAACTTTCTACTATTGGAGATGAGTAAATATTAATTATAGACTATTGAATATTTAATATTAATAAATTCAAATAAAAGTAATATTATTACAATTACAATTTATCACTTCGCCGTGTTATAGAAGATCGTCTATATGTTCTTTCCATCACTCATATTATTCTTTTTTAATAGATATGATAAAATTTTAATTTATGGTTTTCACTTTATAATTATTGGTTTTTATCATTAAGTTAAGACATCAATTGATTTTTAATATATGTGGGTTCAGAACCTCATATTTTTTATTCGACAACAAAAATTTTATCAGTTGAACAAACTAGAACTCACATCACTCATTTTATTTTGGTATTAATTGTGGGTAAAACATAGGTCTAATATTATATTATATTGGACCTATTAAAATGATGACATGTGTTCACTTTTAGGTTAAGTGCAACTAGAGACTTGACCCAAGCCAAGTCTCTCAATATCTATCCATATGGAACAGAAACTTTGATGCGTAAATCTCTTGGTCAAGGACAGGGGAAGGGTTGTCGTTTAGCTGCTCTCAAACAAACAAAACTAGGAAGACCAAAAAGTTTGATATTGCATGCAACTTTCATTCATTAACTGTACATAAGGGGTCTACATATCTGCACTTGGAATTTGGAAACTCTATTGAAATCGTATGGGATACGTTAAATCCAATAGTTGAAAAAAATGTTGATGAGTGTTATATTCAATGTACAGGTACCACATACTTAGCAGGCTAGTAATCAAATTTGGAGGGGTATCCGTATTCGTACCTTCACGATCGATCACAATTCTACAAAATTACGTACTACATACTATTGCTTTCTTATTTCTCGATAGATTAGTAGGATATTGTACACGACTAAGATGAGGGAAAGTTAATAGGTATTGTTCGAGTCCACGCCTATAAATGCAAGTAATTTAATATAATAAAAATTTGACATTAAAAAAACAAAAACAAAAACAAAAAGAATATATATATATATATATATATTAATTATTATATTTAATGGATGGTATGATATTCATGATAAGAAAAATGATGTAAGTTGTTGTCGTTGTTGTTGATTTTTTTTTTTTTTTGAGAAGGAAAAAAAAAATGATGTATGTTATATTTTGGAAATATCTAATAATTAATTTTAGAGAAGGTTTTCTAGCTGCACGCATTGATTAATCGGTTGTGCGTGGACAAAAAATTGGTTTTGGACTTTCAATTTGAACAATTTATATGCTAGACACTAGGTTTGTGAAAAATCAAATATTTTACGAGTATTTTCTGTTAGAATCTAACATATTTAATCAAATTATGTGTATAGGACAATTAAAAACGTTTTAAAATTATTGATGATATAGCATTAACCCATGTAGCGGAAAATTATTATGCATTTCATAATAAAACCACAACATAACATTAAGAATGGAAGTAGAATTAATCTATAATATATAAAAATATAAGAATTTGACTTTTTGTTAATTTCTTTTAATATTACCATATAAGGTTTTTAACCCTAATTTTTCCATGTTATCTTTGTAATATTATTTTTTAATTTAAATTTTAGAATTACTAATTTTACTGAACTATGTTGGTTTAAATTAAATTGAACAGTCTTTTTGGATAAAGTTAGACAAGATTAATCAATTCTGATTATATTAGGTTTAAACTTCTCTAAAAAAATTAAATTAAACTAGGCAATTTATTTATTTATTTTCTTACAAAATATTTAATTTGACTTTTTATATGATAACACTTACTAAATTAAAATATATCATATATAAATATATTATTTCAAATTTTTTTATATGCATTGCATGGATTAACAACTAGCATGATAATATTTTGAAAGTGGGGAGGTCCGAAATTAGTATTTTTGAAACAAGTCTAATATTGGTGCCCAATTCCAAATTTTAAAGGAAGGTTGGTTAAAACCCTATGTATCTTTTAATTGCCCATAAGATGCCAAGCACATTACCTTTTCTTAATTCTCAGTCGATCAAATATAGCTTCTTTTGGGCTCATATTTATTGTTGATCCCTAAAGTTCACACAATGTTTATCCTTAATGTTTAAAATGATGTTTGGCCTTAATGTTTAATGATCAATTTTACTCATCAAATCTTCAAAAAAATGAGCTCTTTTAATCATTCCATCATGTTCTATTTATTTTCTTGTTGCATATGATTGACAAAGAAATAAGGTGACCTATTTCTAATGATGTGATATCAACTTAAAGAAAATATGCTCAATAGTGGGCACGCGTGCACACACACACACTCTCTTTCTCTCTCTATGGGAAAAATTTCCATCCCCAATCATCACCACTTCCATAGCTAATAGTGCCATGATCTTCTGGTTCGATACCTAGAGCCTCATCCAACAACATTATCTTTAAGGACCAACTTTATTAGAGTCTACTAATTCCAATCCTTACACTATACTCTTTAATAAAAGAATACGTGGAATATTCATTAAAGATCGATTCTCTTCCCCCACCCAAGCAAACCCAAAAGATTCTAAATACCATATCCATAGCTTTTAGTATAGTATGATGTTTAATGTTGTTGGGTTTAGACCCCTGTCAAAACATTGTATTTAACTAGTTTTAAGGTCAACTTGATAATTAAATTAATTATGGAAGCCTTATTCTAAATAAAATTCATCAATATCATGTAACTACGGAAATATAAATGAGACAAGATATCATTATTCAAGAAACCAATGAAACAAATCATTTCACAGGAAAAACTTGGAGGGACTTGACCTTTCAATCTTGAGATGAATGAATTCACTATTAGATAGAGATTTACAATTAAAATAATCCTATTCGTTGTAAATCTAACTATAATTACCAAATTGAGTTCCAAATCTCATAGACGTCTCTGATTGTAATATACTTCTATGTGAACCTTCAGCTCACAACTTCAATGTTCCCTTGAAGATTTGAATCCAGCACACTTGATATTTGGAGATTAGTAACTTGAATCCACCAGTTCAAAGTGTGTGTGAGTGATCACTAGTAGAGACTTGAAAGAGTAGTGGGTACAAACATTTTAGATCTCAAACTAAGCTGCTCTAAAGTCTTAAAAAATGTGCCCTAGCATTTTCTTTAAATACTTAGCGAAGTAGGTTAGAAACCCTAATCATCTCATGAGTTGATGGGCTACAAATCTGTTTCTTAAAATATGCATTTTGATTCGTCAAACTTCAGTTTCGATCTATCAAAACTGTTAAAAATCCGGTTCCTTGAATAAGTTGATTTCACGTTCTTGCACACTAAAGCAGTACCTAGAGTATTGTCTAAAAATTCCTATAGACTCTAAGAGTTATAATTAGACAAGTTTGAGCTTACGTATTTGCCAATAAAACTACACATATTAAAACCTAACAAATTTGTATCATATAATACATTTTTTCTTAATGAGGCAAAAAAGTATGTATTGACCATGCCATGAATCATATGATACTCATCTATGCACCATATGATTTATATCTTATGAAACGTATGTATTGGGTAATACATATAGACATGTGAATTTAAATTGGGTTTTTTCTTTTGGTTAAAATGTGTGTTTTGACTTGAGTTCAACAAGAACTTGGACTTGTTTTCAGGAAAAATTATTGGATTACTTGGATGAGCCCAACAAAATAACATGTCCATGAGTTCTTGTTTTTCTTCTCTCTCTTACAAAATTTAAACCCCATACTTGACACTTTATTTTCTCATTTGTAATTTCTTCTTTTTATACTATGAACAAAAGATTAAATGAGACTATTTTTTTTAAAATTTTTATTATTATTGTTATAAGTTCAAAAACCATGAATGTCAATAAAAAAATATAATGAAAAACTTATTGAAATAGAAAAAAAGATATATATTAATTGTTGGTATTGGAGAAATTACCAATAAATTGATATATTAATTACAATAAAAATAAAAACATAAACAAACAATGTCAGACTGAGCACGAAAATCTTACTCTCTTTATTTAATTAACTTTATTGAATGTTATTGTATAAGTGATAGTTGAATTATCATTCGTTGAATATATTACAACTATGACCATAGCAGCCCTTCAAAAGTGATATTGTATAACTTTATAAAATTAATTTTTTTTTTTTTTAATGAGATATGATAATCGATATGATTCCCGTTTTGACAATTATGCAACCCTTCAAAAAATGAAGCCAAGGAAAACCACTTTGATGGAACCTTTTCCAACATCTTTTATGAGACACATTCAAAAGTAACGAATAATTATTACATTCATAACTGCGTAATAATTCTATAAGTCATGACAAGTTATGGGCGGCCCTTGGTTTCACCCTAACTTTGCCTACAAGAAATGAAATTTAGTCAAGTAACGACATAATGTACCAGCTTAGTCATATGAAAGCATTGAAAGGGCGTCTTTATGATTCAACACTCTTACCAGATACTTTTAAAGCAAAGGATTTTTTTGTATTTCCAAGAAGAAGCAGAAAGAGATTCGTGAAACGAATATTGATTAGTTTTGCTGAAAAGACGACTTAATGGGTAGGTGTAGAATATAGAAGTAGACTTCAAGTCAAATGGAGGTATCAGGAAAGGAACACACATAACGAAATGAGATCCAATAGTACTTCGGGTAGTTTCTTGATTTGAAAGGCAGATATATAGAACTCCCAAATGGAAACGAGACTACGTATTTTGAAGACTACCAGAAAGTAGTAGCTTGAATGGTAGAAGCAAATTTACTTTTTGGTTTCTGAATCACTAAAATAATTGGTCTCTTTTGAATTCTTCTCATGCATGCCTTTGTATTTAGACTCGACATATGCCAAATCTCTTTCATTCATTGCATTGGACTGTCAACTATAAATAAAGTAGTCCACGCATGCTTCTTCTATACCTTTGGCTTTGGTAATAAGTCAAACTTGATACTAGCACCACCTCCATGCAAAGAGAGCACTAGAGAAGATAACATTTAAGACCTCAAGTTGTCCAAGATAGAAAAGATGAATCTAGACCATCTAGTGTTATACATGAAAAGATAATAATCCGTTGGAATAATATTCTTTGTTTGTGTTTTATCTTCAGTAGTTGCTTGTAAACTTAATTTAAAGTCTTTGGAGCCTTCGCCAAACTATAGAATTGAAACAATCCTTCAATAGTATGATTGGCTTTAAATTTTTTGTATCTGTTAAATTAAATTTGATTCTTATTCTTATTAAAATATAAAATTAATTCTTATAAACGGCAAAACTTACTTGTTTTTTTTTTTTTAAGGTAACTTGTATACTTTTAACTTAATAAAAAAGTGTGGAAAAATTATATGATGCTCACTCGTACAAATATGTATTATTAAACCCTAACTCCTTTCACTTCAAGCAGTCATCTCGCAGTTAACCACGTAACATGGAAACACTTGTTTCTTGGAGCCTATTGGACGTCTTTTTAGTGCATTCTTGCATGGCAGCAGATGTGCACGGGCCAAACTAATAGGGCTGCGGCTTTTTAATTTTTAATTTTTTTTTTAATTTTTACGTATAATTGGCAGCAGCCTAGGGGCCTACTAATCAATTAAGTGGGTATCTCATGAGCCTTATTCACACCCTTTATTTATTATTTTGTGTAATATAATATTGTATATAATATCCTTTTATATTATTGTGGGAACCACTCGAAAAAAAAAAAGTACGGCTTCAAATTGATTTGGAAATATCTTTCTCCATCAGCCCAACTTATTATATAGTGATTGAAAAGGTTATTTATGCGTGAAATTTTGATTATATGATTCTTCTAACAACTCATATGATTTGTTTAAATAATATACATAGATAGTTTTATAAATCTTCATATAATGGGTTGAAAGAAATAATTCAAAACTAATTTGTAGTTAAAATTTGTTCGATTCACTCTCATGTAAGAGGAATGTTACATACAACGACTGCATATAATATGAATTCTGTTAGAATAATTCTAGAGACAACAAATCACACGCTCAATCTCACAAGTTGTTGACATATACGATTGTGTGTGGTCAAAATTTTTTGTCTTGTGTGGCTCACTATTTTATATTACGCACTCACAATATATGGCACAAATTAACATACTGTGAAATTTGATATATAAATAGTTGTGTTCATAAGCGGATTGCTTTCATTAGTGTATACCAGGCCTTCGGCCTTTAGGCCCACTACTTTATTTTTCTGGTAGTACGCACATACTTATATTGTACAATTATGCCGTCATATAGTTTATTCTCAGAACATACATTAATAATTCTAATACCCGTCACTTACAGATTATGGGTCCCACGCAATTTCTGGGATTCATACTTAATAGTCTTTGAGTGCGGGTGATATCTCCTATTCTCCTTCCATGAAAGGAGCCTCTGATTGTGAGTCTTTCAAGATTCATAGCATGTTGGCTCCGTGTTGGCTCCGTCAAACAGGGACATGGGAAAATTACTGCTGTAAATCCGTAGGGTCAAAGTGATGGGACTGCGTTCAGTCCAATCGGGTCCCAATGGTGCGTAGAGCGTGCTCATAAGATAATGTATTGTTACTTATCTTGGTTAAGTTAAAAAGATGAAATCCGAAAAGACCAATGTGGATCCCCAAAATGAAATCCTTAAGTCCAGAGGGACTGAATGCAGCCTTACCAAATGCAGTATAAGGATCCAATTAAGTTTATGTTACTATCTGGCCATTCAGCAAATGATCTTTACTTGTGAATGTTTAAGCAAAAAGTATGGTTAAAACTAGACATAGACGTTTTGGACATAATTTTGTGAAGTTTCTGTTTTGTGATGGGATTATTTCCTACATGTCAAAGGAAAGACTTGTAGAGCCTTTGACATTGCGAGAGAAGGACATAAAAGCAAACTATACTTCGAAAAGATACTTCAAGAAGCCTCTATTTCTCTATTTGATTATTATATAATAAATAATAAATATCAATTCTAAGAGACTAAGCCCAAAGACATCGGTACCAATACACCTCATCCCACTAATCCAACTCCAAAAATATTGTACTATTAGCGATGGTTTATTTTAACGTTAAAATGTGAAAACCTAGTACCGTCTAATACCAATTTTAACCAATTAATCAAGATTAAGTCTAAGTAGTTAATTAGTCAATTTCAAGTACATCAATACTCATGGATAAACGATAAAGCAAGAAAATATTGAACACACTCACACAAAGACAGTCGCATGTTCATGGAGTGAAGGAAAAAAAAAAAAAAAAATCACCTTGGGGCCAAGTCCAAATTATCAAATCTACTATGAAAGTTGTTCCGGTATAGTTTCCTGTACAAATAGTTAAACACCATACCCAAGCTCCCCACTCTTGCTAACAATTGCAAATTCCTACCTTGTTCCTTCATAGCTACATGATGTCGCAAGTTGATCCATCGATCGTAATACTGATCCCTTGGTCACTCCAAGGCTTTTTAAAGATTATATCCCTTGGTCCTTGGGTTCAAATGAACTCCCTAAGCTAATATATATATATATATATATATATTTTACCCCTAAAATAAAAATATTGAACACCTTGACCTACAATCTTTTTTAAGTCCAAATAAAATAATCTCGAATATGATTATCTTAACAATCTATTCTTGCAAATAAAGTTACAACTAATTTATACAGTTGACCAAATCTGTGAGTATAGTTGTTGAATTTGAATCTGTTTTAAATTTCTTATTTGTTAAGTGGGGATTGGGGGCATTAGTCTGTCAGTAGCTAGCAAACGTTAACACTAAAAGACAATTAAACAATTAAACAAGAACTGATTCTTAAAAATAATATAAAAAATTAGACAAGGAATGTGGGAAATGGAAGTGATTGAATGAGGACAAAAAATGTTAACACAACAAAAAATTTCTTAATACAGTTATAAAGACCAATATAATTGTCAAAGTTGAGTTGAATTGTTAAATAAAAGAATTGTACAAAGTAAAGACATAAACTAATTGATAAAAATATTTCAAGCAATAATAATTAAAGTTCACTAAACAGCAATAATAATTAATGTCTTTATTTTTAAATTGAGATAGAAATTCTACTTTAGCTTAATCTAAGTGTCTGTGTGTGAAGCTCCCTTCTAGGGACTTGAATCACGACTTTTGCCTCTCTACCCCACAAAAACTTATACTTGTGAAGTAACCATCACATCAAAGGCATGTGGTGATATTGTATTTAGAAATAATATTTTCTCTAAGATTTAATCTTAGCAACCATAATTAGTATGTTCATTATATTAAGAAATAATATATCAAAGGAACTTATAGTTTATCTTTTATTTTTCTCCTAGTTCTATGGAAAAATTTGTAATACGAAAATCATGTAGACTTCAAGATTCATCTACTACTTAAAATTTATTTTTTTACTGACGACCTAGAAAAAATTCTCGGAGTCGCCACTGAAAAATATGCATACTATCTATTTGAGTCTTTTTGCAAAAGTAAAGTCCATTGTGTTGAATGAGACCTCTACACTATTATGTATGAAGGTATTGATATTATGGATCGTTTGATATCAACTAATGTCATATTTTATCCTAATGAACACTATCTATTGGAAATAAAACACTCAAGTTAGAAGTGGCGACAACAATTCTTTTATAGACAAAGAAGTTCAAGAAGCTAGTGAGTAATTGAAGTTGAGGCATTCATGGTGAAGCCCAATTCAAGTTGTAGTATGAGTATATCACATGGAAAGAATTTTAATAAGTCAAGATGTGGAGTGTTGTACTATCATTAGTTAAGGCATGTGAAGTATAAGTGTAAGAAGTTAATAGTTGAGTAAAAAAAAAAAAAAAATTGTGATAGTCAGATTGTCGAAAGTGCAACAATTACTATGATAGATGGTGGAGATGAAAATATTCATATTGTTAGCAAAGGTGTCAATTCGATTAAATGTTAAGTATTTTAGATTCAACATGCTTTTTTCATACGTATTGGAATAAGGATTGATTTGAAAAAAATAAAACTTGTGATGGCGATTTTATTTTGTTAGTTAATGCATGCGTAGGGTAAAACTTAAGATGTTTAAAGGAATTTTGAAATTTTAGGGTAATGTGATATATATGCCCGAACTTAACAAGAAAAATAGATTTGCGGGGGCTTGGTTGAAATCTTTTATCTATATACATTCCGTAAGAGATGGATTATGAAAGTTAGTTATAAAAAGGAGTGAAAGTTTTCAAAAAAGTTGTACAAGTTAATTGTGATACAAACAAAAATGGAGCACATTTTGGAGAAAAAAACAGAGAGAGCCTTTATTTAGAACATTTTAGAGTAAGATAATCATGAAGTAATAAAAGAAAGAAAGATTTAAAGATAGTATAAACTAACATAGTTTCAAAGCCAATTTTAACTATGATGTTTAAGAATTTTATTATTATTAAACTCAATTAATCATATTCTTTTGTTGAAGCCATGGTGGAATGCTCGTAGCCACAAATTAGGTGCAAAGAGAATACCCAAATGTATACTAATGAAGATACGTCGTGGACTAAAGGTGGAGATTTGTTAAGCTTAAAATTAACAAATGAGGAGATAAGTTTATAGGTTTCGTTGTTACTTTTGGACTTCAATATTAGCCAAAAGAATAGTAAGGAAGTGAAATAATTCTCATTAATTTGGTCCCTCACCTACAATCCATTTCTTGATAATGTCAAATTAATTACACAAGAAATTTTTTAAAATTTAGTCCATATAGATGAGCCCAAACATTCACGACCAGCTCAAAATTTGATTCTATGTGATCTCAGTTTTGTTTGTCTATTTGATTCAAAAAAAAAAAAAAAAATCCAAAAAAAAACCAATAAAAAAAAAAGTTTTCTTTTTAATGATAAACAAGCTGAAACTTGACTTTCGAACTAGTTAAATGATTAAAACCAAACTTGAGCATGTATGAGAGTCAACTCAATCAGGTGATCTATTAAGATTCATAGTGATCTAGTTTTATATCCGTTGGTCGGTTATCTAATGAAGATTGAATGCTTTTACACTTTTTAAATAGATTTTTATTTGTTTATATACATTTGAACGGCATAGATATGCGAAAAATCACATCAGATTTGGATAAAAGGAAAGAATATATAATACTATATTTTCTATGTTATCCTTTCATTTCTTTAATCTATTGAATAATTTAAATTGTTCTAAAAGCTTATCAATGCTTATAAAAATAAGTAATGCCTTATCAATCTTTATAGGTACTAGCAACCATATTTGTGCATAGTACAACAAATAATGAAGATTTTAATCCCATGAGAAGAGCCACACAAATCAAGGTACAAGGTTATTAATGTTATTCTATCACTCTTTCTAGTTTCTCATTATATAAATATGCTCAAAATATTAGGTTACATAAATAAATATCTTTAAATAGTTGATTTTTGACATTTGTAAAGCCAAAATAACGTAACAAGACCACCATATTATTTAATATTGAAAAATGTTAACAAGTGCTTTTAGGACATTGGTTAATAATCTATTTAAAAAAAGTTTTTATGGGAAATGAAAAAAAAAATAATTAATATTTTAACAGTTTTTTTTCATTTCTCATAAAAGTGATATCAAAACTTTCCTAAAATTGATTATTAACGAGTGTTCTTAAGGCACTAGTTAGCATGACCCTTTAATATTACGAACAAGTTAAGATTTAAGTAGCCGTAGTTTCATCCCCGAACTTCCCACTGAAATCCAATACAAACCCACAGACACAGTACATTCTATTATTATACAACATTTATATTGTCTTTATGTATCTTTCTAAACCAAAAGTTTAGTCAATTTCTTATAACATGAACGAAACCATACGCATACATATACTTTTTTTTTTTACCAAATAAATTATGTTACGTTTTTTGACTATATATATATCTACTACATGCAGCAACAATAAGTGTGAATCTGACTTAAAAAAACAAATGACCCACCTAATAAAATTTTGTTTTGTTTGGACTAGAGACGAACACATATTTTTTTACTTCAAACTAAAAGTGTACTCAATGTAATGTGTTACTCATCGTGTCTTCCACTAAAAAAAATTCACCACTATTTTTGAGACATAAAATGACATTGAAAACACCAATTGTCGCTTAAATTTGACAACAAATATTGCTTTAGCACACCACCAAATATGGCATATATGATTTATTCCACTGTTTACATGTAGTCAAAAGAGGACAACCAAGGGACACAGATGACTATAATAAGCTCTTAATCCCAATTTTCTTTTTGGCAATAGTACAAACCTAAACAAAGAAAGCATAAAAGGTAGTCACTATTGGGTAGGACATTCCTGTATTGACACCTGAGTTGAGTGATAGGCAAAGACCCATCATCAATTTGTCCCGTTGAATTTTCTTTACTCTGTGAATCGTTGCTCAAATATTAAAAATAAAAATAAAAAAGAAAATTCTAAAGCACACAAAGCGTGCATGAAATTTATAATCGCGTAGCACTGTTTCACGAATGACGCGCGGTCCTTACTTTATAAGGGGCATGCATGTAATTTAAGAAAGCTGAGGGACTTGAGAGAAATTGTCGGCGCCGTCTATTTTTCTCTTTTTTCACTGCAAATTCTGCAATCTCTCAGGCTCTCACCAAATATACATACAAAGACATTTATGCTTCAAATACGTAATACATGAAAGGTTTCGGTTTGTGTCCAGTATTACAGTCGTACAAAACATGGACATAACACGTATCTAAAGAAGAGTACAACAAAATAGACCGACTTAAAAATAGAGAGAATCATTTTCTCACTTAATAAAGTTTGTTTTGAAATTAGGTTGAAGTTATCTTTTTTAATGCATTACGTGACGATTTATAAGACTATACATGATTTATGTGTATTATATAATTATTTAAATAAGCCACATAACTTATTGAGAAAATATTGTGACAAAAATTTGGTTTGATACTAGTCTTTTTCAACTAAAGACGTGGTGAATTATAAGACTATGCATGATTCTTGTGTATTATATTATTTTTTAAACAATTCACACGACTTATTTAAAAAGAATTATGACTAAAATTATACATAGATAATTTTTTTAATTATCACATAATAAATTGGAACAAGCTAGCTTGAAACAGGTTTAGAGTCAACTTTTTCCTTTCACACTAGATTAAATATTTAATTTATATGAAATACAACAACAATAACAACAATGTTTTAGTTCAAAATCTTGTGCGGTCGATTATGGATGCTCTACTTCATTCTATTTTCTCTTAAATTATCATAGTCTTCAATCTTTGTTACTTTCTTAATTGATAAGTTTTTTTTTTTTAACTACTTTTACTAATATAATTTTTTTTTTTCTTTTTCTACCTTGTTTTGTTCCCTCATTTCAATCAACACACTTTTTCTTACCCGTGCAATTAATCACTCTTATCTTTCTATAACCAAATTAATCTTTATTAATCCATTTTCCCACTTTCCTTCTTACGCGAAATACTTAATAAACAAAGAAAAAATTTTAATTAAAAAACAAGTCTTTATTAATCCATTTTCCCACTTTCCTACTTGCTTATGTTTTTTTCTCCCTTTAAGGATGAATTTGAGTCTAAAATGTACTCCCATTTTACCTTGCTTCTTTGACACGTGTGGTAGTTTTCAAAAGATGATGCACTTTAGAATTGTTTTGAAAGAGTCATTGCTCCTTTTTGGACAATTTTTAATATTAACAGTCAGCAACAAAAATGATCTCCCATCACGTATAAGACTTTAGGGAAATGTTAACCAGCACCGTGCGGTGTTGGTTAAGGTTTCCTAAATTAGGTTTGACTTATCAAAGTTGATAAAAAATTATTAAAAAAAAAAGGCCAAAAGAGATAAATAATTGTTAAACAATTACCAAAAAGCTAAAATGTAGAATAAATGTAGCAAAAAGCTGCAAAAGATTGTTATTAACAGGCACTGTAAGGTGCTCATTACGGTGTCCGTTAACAAAACCCAAGACTTTATATATATATATTTTTTTTGGATGGGCCAAGACTTTATACTTGTTTGTAAATAACAAATACAAACTCATTATTTTATGCCAAATATTCAATACGTAACGATACTACTCAAGATTACCTCCCTTGTGCTCATGTTTTTTCATCGCACATACGCAACTCCCATCAGAATGCATCCACGTGTACGTCAGATTTGTCGTCATATCATGGAAAAAGAAAAATGATGTGAACTGTTGAACAATTGGGACCACTGATTTTTTTTTTTAAATAATTTTTGTGTATATATATTTTTGATAAAATGGAAAAATAACTCAAATCTTACCTTTCATAGACAACTTTTAAACCCAAAAAACTAAACAAATTAATAAAACTCTAGTGCAAGACATCTGGATTTGAAGTCCTCCTGATTAAAGAGGTGCTAATTAGTTTAGGTACAAAAAAAAAGAAGTTAATGAAATTACTTGGCGTGAAAGAATTAGAATAGACACATAATAACAAAAAGTCCATGTTTCTTTGACATCCAATTTTCAAACCAATACATTGTTTTTAGATACAACTTTTTCTAACAACCTATTTCAAAAAAACTAAAAAATGAGTTGCATCAAACAATTACAATATATTTAAGAGATATAATATATATGATGCATTGGAGTCCTGAATATAAATTAAATAATTGAGTATATTGTGTTGTACAAAATAAAATGGATCTCCTAATTAAAAAAGAGAAAAGAGAAGAGGAAGTCAACTTACAAGGAGTTAAAAAATAAAATAAAATAAGGGATTAAAAAATTAGTTGAATTATTTCCCGCCCATTTTCAACAGCCGCAACGAGTTGTAAAAGAGCCCACCTCTCAACCGACCACTTAAATTAAAAGGCTTGGAATTTTGAAGGCTCTAGTCAAATCCTCGCCAAACATGCCTTTTTATTTTCTTTACAATTTCACTTTCATCTTTTGTGTAAACAAACACTTTTCTCCTTATATAAACCCCATTGCCCCCACCGTCCACCACAATAATCTTCTCTCTCTCTCTCTGTCTTTTTAGTTTCAGTCTCTCTTTCTCATACACCTTAATTCCATGGCTTCCTCCACAGTTTTCATGCCAAACCCACAGACCAACAACCATGTTACATTTTCAGAAAACATTAGACCCAAGTCACAACACTCTTTTGGTCAGGTTTCACTGCCTAATAAAACTGAAACCTCTTTAGCTAGACACTCAGTTGCTGCTTCTTATGTAGCAACAAAAACAGCAGCAACAACAACAGTGTCATCCAGGGCCTTAAAAACTAGCTCAATTACTACTTCTTTGTCTCACTTTTGGCGAGAGGTTCATGGTTTAAACAACTGGGAAAATCTTGTTGAACCATTGCACCCTCTTCTCCGGCAAGAGATTATTCGGTACGGGGAGTTTGTCACCGCTTGTTACAAGGCTTTCGATCTAGACCCCAACTCAAAACGTTACTTGAATTGTAAGTATGGGAAGAAGAACATGTTGAATGAAGTTGGGATGGAGAATTCCGGTTATAAGGTCACTAAGTACATCTACGCCACGCCGGACATCAATATTCCAATCCAAAATGGTGCCCCTTGTGGACGTTGGATCGGTTATGTTGCAGTGTCCGATGATGAATCAGTTCGGAGACTTGGGAGGAGAGACATAGTCATTACTTTCAGGGGAACAGTGACTAACCATGAATGGATTGCAAACCTAATGAGCTCACTCACACCGGCACGGCTAGACCCTCATGATCCGCGGCCAGACGTGAAGGTGGAAGCTGGATTTCTGAGTTTATACACTTCAGACGAGAGTGATAGTAAGTTTGGCCTCGGAAGTTGCCGAGAACAGCTTCTATCCGAGGTGTCTCGGCTGTTAACAAAGTACAAAGGTGAGGAACTTAGCATTTCAATAGCAGGACATAGCATGGGGAGCTCACTGGCTCTTCTACTAGCTTATGACCTCGCCGAGCTTGGATTGAATAAAGAGAATTCAAGCCGGGGAAAACCAATCACAGTTTTTTCATTCGGAGGCCCGAGAGTCGGGAACTCTGGATTCAAGCAAAGGTGTGAGGAATTGGGTGTTAAAGTACTAAGAATAGTGAATGTCAATGACCCCATCACAAAGATGCCTGGGGTTTTTTTGAATGAGAGTTTTAGGGTTTTTGGGGACAGATATGAGTTACCTTGGAGTTGTTCATGTTATGCTCATGTGGGTGTTGAATTAGTCCTTGACTTCTTCAACGTGAAAAACCCTTCTTGTGTTCATGATCTGGGAACATATATCAGCTTGCTTAAATGTCCCAAGAAACTACACTTCCAAAAGAATACTGTAGATTTACTCGACAGAGCAAGAGAGATGCTCATAAGTGCACAAAATTTTAACATGTTGCCTTGGGAAATGCTACCAGCATTATTTTAAACTTGGTTATCTGATCACAAAACATGTGATTGTTGATAATCTGAAGTATTCTTTGAAATCCTCGACCTCGATATTTTTTAATTTTTTTCCCCTTTTTGACGGTGGAGGTCCTGGAAGATGGAGTTATATATCAAAGTAGAAATCTTGTAAAATGTACAATATTAGGGAAGATTTGTTTATAATCTCTTAATTGAATATAATTATGAGAATTATTATTGTAGAATAATAATCTAAATCTTGTATCTAATGAAAGTATTAGCAAATTTTCAGTCTCAGTTTTTCAGTTCCTTTTTTTTCCCTGTAATTTTATACTGTCATCTGGATGAAGCTTCACCTCTTGATCTGTTTTCCTTGATGAAGTTTTCAAGCCTGAAGATAAGAAGTCATGCATGTGTTATCTAAATCATCATAATTTGAAAATTTTCTAGGTTAGTTTTAGGAGCAAATTCGAATTATGATTGGAACAAAGTAGTCTACTGATTATTGTAAACACTAATTCTGCATCAATTAAAGCCTATTCACATGCACACGTGCAGTGTATCATACTCTCTGCAAAGCATTTACTTGGTCAAATTGTCCATGTTGATTGGGAGCTTTTACAATTAAAATCAAAATCAGTTCAGTTTGTTGCTCTTTCCTTACTATAATCATACCTCTGTTAGACCATTTTTGTCGTCACTGCAAGCATGTTCTTCAAACCATTATCATTAATTATCATCTCCGCCATGCACAACCAAATTATCATCATAACCCCAACACTACTACTTACAACATAACCATAACATGATTGTGTTTTTCCTAACAAATCAAAATTTTCAAATAATTAGAAATTAAATCAACATGAACAAGTTTTCTCTTGTTTTCCGGAAAGGGAAAAAATTATCTAGGGATGCTACTAACCATAACACTAAATAGCATTACAATAAAGGACAATATTTTCCTTCAAAGTAGATTGGAGGAAAGCTCCTCCAACCTACTACATGACAGCCCAAAAGATTATTCATATGTTTTTTTTAGTTAAATGACCTACTTAAAAGTTATATAACTTATTTAAATGATATGATAAATAACGAGATTTATTACGTCACCAACTAATACATTGTAGGAAATTTTTTTAAACTAATTTGGTAAAAAATTATGTCACACATTGTATATTACATGCTAAGAAAACTAAACAAGGGCAATGCAATTAATACAATTATTTTACAATTCTTTCACAAACTTGTTGAAATGGTAAATTATGATTGGTGCATCACCCTCACGACTCTTCCATTAAAACTATTTTTATTGTGTACCAATTATAACATTCCACTGTGGTGAAAAATATGCCATTAGACTTGTGATAAAACAACAAAGATCTGAACATTGATTGTGATTTAAACACCCATATGGGTAATGAAACTCGGCAAAAACTTAGTTTAAAATTTGATCACCCCTATGGGTTAGTCTAAATATTAAATCATTATTCACCATATTGCTTACAGGTAGTTTTGAATAGGTCTTCTTGACGACATTGACTCTAAAAGGGAGTAAACATGGTCTTTGCCAAATCCAAATATGATACGATTAGGTAATATATCAATGAGAAGACCAATCATATGTTAAATAATTTCAAGAAGGTAATGAATGTTCTTTCCATCATTCATGCACCTTAAGATATACAAGTATAATTGCATATTGCCATTATTTTCAACCAAGTGTATAATCAGCATACCCGAGTGCATGTGTTCATACAGTATGCTTAATAAGCAGTCTTTGTGAATGAGAAAACAATTACATAAATGGCTTCGTAGTTGAATGAAGGTCTCTATCATGGCGAATGAAAGCATCTTAATCATGATGAAATTTGACCCCTCCAAACGGTTCCTCAGTATACTTCAGCTTATAGTCTCTTTAATTTATTCACTTAAACTTTGGAACATAATTAGTCTTGCGCATTCTTTAAATGTGTGATTGGTGATTCTAGAAACAAGATAAGAACAGAGGGAAAAATACCTCACATTCAGCTGCGTTTTTTCATTGTGATAGAAAATTGATGGTGGACATGAGGCAACAATTTAAAGATTACTTCCATTGACAGTTGGGGATAAAGTAGGCAAGTGCAAGAAAAATGGATGCATAGAAACCATTATACATGCATCAAGCATCTAGTTCTAGAATTACATTATACATGTATAATGTAATTCTTTTTTTCTTTTTTTCACTGACATTGTTATCAATCATTGATCCCATGGTCGATGGTATATTTGGATGAAGCGGTAACTTTTTGACAATATAGAATACAGCTAATGATTTCACAAAATTTCAGACTTCTTGTTTATGGGGTTACTCATAAATTCATAATAATATTAATATGAGAGAGAGAGAAGTTGGATCATGTTTTTCTATTTTTTGACTTCTGTTTTATAATTACAAGGTAAGGACAAGATGAGCCAAGAAGGGTGATCATCTTCCATGAGGAAAGCAAATTAAAGAGAAAGCTAATGATTAAGATGACGTTGATGATAAAGAAGAATGAGTAAATGAATGAGAGTAACATTATTTTTAGACCAAAAAAAAAAAAAAAAAAAAAAGAGTAACATTATTCACTACATGTAATAACATATTGCCCTTGAAATTTATATGTACTTACAAATAATTGCATAAAAGATGTAAACCAAACTAACCAAATCAGATCAATCTTAATGCTTCTATTATAGAACTGAAATCAACAGTTGATATAAATACTAATGCAGCAATTTTTTTTAGCTGGAAATGAGCTACCCAATTGATGTGATGTCTTAGTCAATTAACAGCTCACCTAAAATGTCCGAAGGTTTAATAGCTATCAGTGTGACTTCAGATTATTGCCGTACATTTTTCTAATTGAATATTTACTTGCTGATGCTATTCTATATGGCCCTCACTTATTTAATGTGTTCATGGAAAATCCATGCGGTCATGATGTATAGAAGGGTGTACAAACCCTGTTCAGCTGCTTCAAGTATGAACTTAAAAAACTTCATTTATTGTACAATATGGTAAATAAAACAAAACAAAAAATAAATCATACTGATCACATCATGATGACCAATGATGGGCTTCAAATAAGACGAGCTTTTTCCTAAAATAATTAATGCAGGAGTATAACCAAAAGTTATTTCAATATTTCATTTTAGATTTTCAAGGGATAATTTTAGACTGTAATGTAGTTATTTGTTTAGTTTGGATTGGTATTTGAGTTTGGTTAGGATTAGTAGTTTATCATTAACATTTGTTTAGGATTATTGGATTAGTATTTGAGATTGTTTAGGATTTGTTTAGGAGAGTTTATCCTTATCTTTGTGATTCCTGAAAGCTGCATATAAAGCTCCAGATAATTTTTTTTGTAGGACAGATTATTATTATTATTATTGAGATTATTTTCATTGAATTGTTTGGTGGTGATTCCAAACACCTTAGGTGGGAAGCCTAAGGTTCTTCGGTAGGATTAATCTAGGCGGGAAGCCTAGGTTGTCCTGCATCAACTTGGTATTAGAGCCCAACCCGATCAACCCTTTCAGCAACCCAAATTCACGACTGACAACCCACAGCCATACTCACCATCAGAAAACAAATCAACCACTAGACATGCCATTACTCAAATACTTACCTCACAACATTTGCAAACCAAAGCAACCCAATTTCTTACCTCACGAGATCTGCAAACCCGAACCTGAACCAATCCGTACCATATACCCCGCTTATCCACACGAATTCTTCATCCCAAAACCAATAGAAAAGCCCACTACTCCCCCAAAACCTGTGACCCCAATCCGTGCCCGACTCTAAGGACTACTACCAAATCAGAAACAAAGAACATAAACACCAAAAAAAAAAAAAAAAAAAAAATTCAGATCCACAACTTCAAACTGCCAGATTGAGAACAATAGAGTTGACAGCCAACACCAAACCACCGATCCCACCAACAGAATGACGCCATCGCACAAACCGCTGCCAAAATCATCTCCAACAACCGCCGCCGATACGCCGTTGCCATCGCTCCCACCATGCCGCTTCACGGGTTCAGAGATCTGACTCACCAGCTCCGATCTCCACCTCCGAGTGCCGCTGACAGTCATCGCTGACGAACCCAGGCCGCCCCTTCGCCGTTGACTCTGGCGATGTGCTTGCTCCGCCGCTTCTTTTCTTTTAGTTTTTTCTTCCTTCGTTTCTAGTTTTTTTAGTTTCGGTGTTTAGTTTGAACTTGGCAGATAAGCCTTTAGCTTTATATTCTAGTTCTTTCTTTATTGTATTTCAAAAAAAAAAAAAAAAAAAAGTCAAAGCAGAAGCCTCATAAAGTTTCCAGTGCACTACACACGAGGACCAAGCCAAATTTCCACTTCCACTACTACACGTGAGGCCCAATTTCCCATTGTTAATAGCTGACCTACTGTTCAGTGAAGCCTAGTGTCAACCCAACCAAGCATTTTATTTTAGCCACACCAAAAAAAAAAAAAAAATTACTCAGAAAAAAAAAAAAAAAAAAAAAAAAAAAAAAGTTCTAGCAGACACTAGAGTTCATTTACAAGCCACGCTCATCAAGCCCCACGTAATGTTTAGTACAAAGCACTAGCCAAAGCCTAGATTACCAAGCCCATGTTCATTTCAGAGTGTTGAAAGTCTATTCCAGTGAATCATGGTAGTCTTAGAAGCGCCAATATTTGATGGACATCCAGATCCATGGACCCTCATCAACTGGCTAGATGAGATGGATCAATTCTTTGATCAAATATGTCTACCAGATGCGAATAAGGTATCAGATGCTAATAAGGTTAGGTTTGCCAAGTTGAAATTGAGGAGTAGAGCTAGAGACTTTTGGCGTAGTATCAAGAATCATCGCAAAGGAAGGAGCAAGCCTGCCATAACTGATTGGAATGAAATGAAACAAATACTTAGAGAGAAATATGTTCCCCAATGCTATCAAGAGAATTATCAACCTCAATCCTCTCATGGGAATTTTCTACACCACAGAGGCAGTATTCAGCAAGAAAACACCTCACCCTTCCGTCAAGAACTCACTGCCATAGCTCAAGACTTAGTGTCCGTTTGGCTTGGATTGAAAAGCTGAAACGCGCGTTTGCGTTTCAGCATTTTTTTTTTTTTTTCACGGGTGTCAGTCACTTTTTTACTGTTTATGTACTGTTGTGGCTACTATTCAATGAACAGTGGCCACAATAGTTGACTTTTCAGCCCAAATTTCACTATTCATGGACCCACAAATTTCACTTTTCAACAACTTTTTCATTAAAAATGGGTCCCACGGTATTATTTACACATTTAAAAATTATTTGCTACAGTGTTTTTCAGTTTTCAGTTTTCAGTTTTCAGCTGTATCCAAACGGACCCTTAAGAAAAATAATGGTTTTACTAGACTCTTCTACTCAAAAAAAGGATGCTCAGGTTCCACCAAAGACTAATGTTGAAATAGAGGTACAAGTGCCAATAGATGATGTCTCAACATTCATGCAGCAAGAAGATCCTATTATAAAGTCTACACAAGAAGAGAAATTTCAACAAGTGAGTGAAGATTTAGAGGGTGCACTTGATGTGGAGGTTGATTCTAATGAAAGTGGTATTGAGCCCTTCATGATCCATGAGGTTGATGAACATCTACAGGTTGTTGAAGTCCGAAAGGTTGATACTATGATTCAAGATAAAATTGTGCCCATTCAACACATTGATTCTGTGTTTCCAGAGGAGTTCTATGGTGTCATGAAATTGAAGGTTATTCTACTCTCAGTGCTTCCTAGGGCAATTTTTGTTCTGAAGGAAGTATTAAGCACCAAAGTCTTAATTCTTCATCACTACAAAACTCGAGGTCGAGTTTTCTTAAACCAGGGGAGTATAATGCAGGAGCATAACCAAAAGTTATTTCAATATTTCATTTTAGATTTTCAAGGGATAATTTCAGATTGTAATGTAGTTATTTGTTTAGTTTGGATTGGTATTTGAGTTTGGTTAGGATTAGTAGTTTATCATTATCATTTGTTTAGGATTATTGGATTAGTATTTGAGATTGTTTAGGATTTGTTTAGGAGAGTTTATCCTTATCTTTGTGATTCCTGGAAGCTGCATATAAAGCTCCAGATGATTTCTTTTGTAGGACAGATTATTATTATTATTATTATTGAGATTATTTTCATTGAATTATTTGGTGGTGATTCCAAACACTTTAGCCTAAGGTTCTTCGGTGGGAAGCCTAAGGTTCTTCGGTAGGATTAATCTAGGTGGGAAGTCTAAGTTGTCCTGCATCAATAATGCTGTGTATCTTCTCAAAATAATAATAATAATAATAATAATAATAATAATAATAATAATAATAATAATGCTGCGTAAAAAAGATATTTCTCAAAACAGTGCTATTTTGTTTTCTTTCCCAATCCGATACCCTTTATTCCACATCTTATAAGGAAAAATAAATAATAAAAATTAGCACAGTCAGAAAAGAAAAATATAGCCCTTAATAATATATTTTAAGGAGAATAAAGTTCGGCTCTAATAACTTATTTGGAATTATATTTTTCAACTTATTACGTAATGATTTATAAAACTTTTTTTTTGGTATTATTTAAAAAAAGTCTCATGACTCGTTAACAAATTTATATAACTAAAATTTCGCATGAATGATCTTTTCAATCATCATATATTGGATTGAAAAAAGATAACTCGAAACATGTTTGAAGTCAAACTTTTCCAAGCAAATATGCAAACATGTTTTAATTCTATGACACTTTAAGGTATGGTTAGTATCCATCTGTTTATGTCACTCAAAATATATTGATTACAGAGCCTTGTGAAGTTGTCCCATTGTCGAATATAATAATAGCATCCAGCATTGGCTGCATACTGTCTACTTCAGGAAGAAAGAACTTTGTTTGCCAAACAAAAGCTAGAAACCGTGTTTTTCAGTTAGTCCGTGAGTTCGGCTGAGGGTAAAAAGTTTAAGAGTCAAACTAAATGCATGCACAAAAAGTGCTTACTGAACTTTGCCATTTCCTTCATATTTTTCATGAAGCTCATGGCTGATGCTGCTTATATTATAATATTGGTAACGTATAGACAACGAGTTTTTTATTTACATTTTGTGTGGTACTATATCTTTAGCTAAGTGAAGCCCATCTAGTAATCCGCCTAACCTTTCTTTTTCCAACAAAAAAAAAAAAAAAAAAAAAAAAACTATTGTAATCTAAGGTGTCTTTTCCCAGCTTAATTTTCCTTAGTCCCTTTCTAATAGTTTTAAAATATAAATAAGGAAATATAAAGATGTAGAAGAAGAGAAAGTGGAAGCAAGAAAAGAATTAATGTGTGCTTATCTAGGAAAGCCTTTAACAATTACATCTTATTGTTCAAAATTGTGTATTATAAACTATAGATTTGAATGCAACAGTAAACTTTTGACATTATAGAATGCAGCTTATGATTTCAAAAGATTCCTGACTTCTTATGAGGATAGTCATAAACTCATAATAATATCAGAGACTATTTAGATCATGGATTTTGATTTATCTGACTTCTATTTGCAATTAGAAGGCAAGGACAAGATGGGACAAGAACGGTGATCATCTGCCATGAGGAAAGCATAATATAAAGAAAGATAATGATTAACATGAGGTTATTGACAAAGAAGAATGAATAAATGGCAGTGTACAGGAAGCAGTAACATAAAGGGAAACGACAAAAAGAAAAATGAATATATGAATGAGATGCCCTCAATTTTTGAATTTTGGGTTTAGTGCTTGCCCTCAATTTATTTCTTCAATTTATAAAATAAAAGTTAATGGGGGTAAACGAAGTAGCTTCATATTGAATACCTATGTCGTATAAAGCACTTAACAATAAGTTCACTAATGGCGATAACTAGGTGACATTTTGAAGACAGAATCAAAGTTGATGAATTAAAAATGAAAATTTTCAAAATTTAATTACCTAAAAGAGAATAAACCCAAACTTTAAGGTCCAAAAATATAATTTAGTTAAACATTATCAATTGTACAATATGGTTAAAAAAAGAAATGCACAATGATCACATCATGACCAATTTTGGACTATAGATGAACTTTATCATACCAAAAAAAAAAAAAAAATTGCTGTTTGTAAAAGAAAATATTTCTCAAAACAGTGTTTTTTTGAATTTCTTTTCCAATACCCTTTACTCCACGACCAAATAAGAAAAGAAAAATGAAAAGACTCAATAAAATAAAAAAGGAACCTATACCCTAATAATCTATTTCAAACATATATAGAGGATGGTCTTATCATTCGTTTGTTTGATACAAGCCCTCAATAATACTGTGTTTAACGCATGCTTAGCTTGCACCGATTATCGTAAAAGGTGGGCTCAGTGTCAAACTATTCTCCCTCAAAATAAATGAATTATGCTATGGATATTTTTTGGCACAATTTTATGTCACAACTCGCCACATGGAGAGTTGTGATTGACGAAGATATGTCAGTGAACCATGTGGAAACACACCCTTATCAATCACAACTCACATTGTGGCGAGTTGTAGTACAAAATTATGCCAAAAATCGTGTCCCTAACATAATTCAAAACATATAAATTGGATATACTTGTGAAGTTGTCACATCGCCGAATAAATTATAACATCAAAAATCATTCAATGCATATACTGTTATAAAATCATCTACTCCGCCGAAGAATCTTGGTTTGGCAGAGAAACCGTGTTTTTAAGTTTTTCCGTGGCTGTGATGAGTTTGGATGAGGGAAAAATTTTGAAAGGTCAAAATAAGTGCATGCACACACAGTGTTGACTGAACTTTGCCAATTGCTTCATATTTTTCATGAAGCTCATCAGTGATGTTGCTTATAATATATATATAGTGGAATAGTATAGACAACGAGTTTGTTATGTGCATTTTATATGATCACTGCTTTAGTTCTGAGAAAGAATGATGTGGTGCTATATCACTAAGTGAGACCCATCTAAAACAATAGTAAACCCTCTCTCTCTTTAATTTCTTTTTCTTAAAAAAAAATTATAGCAATCTAAGGTTTGGTCCTCCCTTTCTAAGAGCATTCTCATTGGAGATCGTAAATGGAAAATGTAGGGGAAATTTAGCATCAAGGTACAAAAAGAGTCCAGCAGCCGAATTTGTATCCTAAAAAAATTTACAATAGTGCTACAGTACCGTCACAAATTTGTGACAGTATTATAGCACAATTGTAAAAATAAAATATTCTTTTTTATTCAGTTTCTTTCTCTCTGACTCACTTGTCTCCCTCTCTCTTTACTCATCCTCTCTCTTCTCTACTTTCTCTCTGTCTCTCTCTTCTCTAGCTATTGGCATGGGGGGTTGGCAGTCATGGGTGATGGATTTCTAGATCGGCATGGTGGAGACTGATGTGGAGATTGGCATTAGAGATAGGCTTTTGGCTTCTTTTGGTTTTTTTGGCTCCACTCCCTGTTCCAATAGTCACATTCCAATCAGTTTCTCTGAATAAGCGTGGTGGCAAGGCTGGTGGGGCAGTTGAGATCGGCGTGGTGGCTGGAGGTTAGTGTGGTGGAGATCTGCGTGGAGACCGATGTGAAGACCAATGTTTGGTGGGTTTGGTGGTGTTGGCATGGTGGCCGGTTTCTGGGTTTGGTGGCCGGTGTTTGGTGATTCTGTCCTTTGATTCTCACTGTGGCTATGACTGGTGTTTGGATTGGTTTGTTGGGTTGCTATGGGTTTGCTAGGTTTTTATGAGTTTTCTGGGTTTTTAGTGGGTACTTGGTGGGTTTTATTTTGTTTTTTTTTTTTTTTTTGGGTTTTTGGTCCGGTGGGATTTTGTTGGGTAGAGGGTAGTGGTGGCATGGTGGTGGCATGGTGGTGATTGTTTGTTTAGTTGTGGCTGGTGCTAAAGGTTGAGGGAGAAAGGGAGGAAAAAGGAAAAGAAAAAGAGAAATAGTAAAAAAAAGGAATAAATAGGAAAAAAAAAATGGAGTTTTGGAATGTTGGGTATATTGTAAAATGGTATGATATAATTGATAAAGTAGCTCTTAGGATGGTAAAATAGGATAGGATGGCATTTGCCATTGTGAATGCTCTAACTAATAGTGCTCAAATATAAATAAATAATAAAAATTTGTATATGTAGAGAGAGCAAAAACTAAAAACAATTAACATATAGTTCAACCTAAAGTTCTACACTACAAAGAAAAATCTTTTGAGCAACATTTTGTTATTTGGAACTAGGATGTTCGCGGTGTGGTGCGGTGTAGTTTTGGGCTACTTTTAGCACCATACTTTGCGTTGCAGTTTAGCCAAAACCATAACCACACCGCACCTCATTTTTATGGTTACATATGTGGTGTGGTGTATAATATGCGGTTTAAATTGTTTAAAGGTGATATATTTTTCAAATTTATGTTTTCTTGCCCAGTCGAAAATTGATTTTTTTTCCCTTTGTTTTAGGCAAAGTTTTAAACTATTGAGCTAGTTTTTCTTTATTTTGGGCTGGCTTTCCTAATCAACACTTGCTAGGGTTATTATACTAAAATAAAAATAAAAAAACTAGGGTTATTAAACTATTAATAATATATTTAATATTAAAAAAATATATAGATATATATATATATATTAATATATAGAAAAGGTGCGGTGCAGTGCGGTTTGTGCAGTTTTCTTATTATAAAACCGCAAACTGTATTGTACCATGCAATATGATACGGTGCGATGCATTATTATTTGCGGTGCGGTGCGATTATACCATTTTGCGGACAATTTTGATGTATTTTTTGTGATTTATGCAGTTTAGTGAACACCGCTATTTGGAACGGTGTAATATAAAGAACCTAATATGGGGTGTATATATATATATATATATGAAAATATTAGGCCCCTAGTAATCCTTAAAAACCCCCCATAGTAGTTAATGATATTACAAAATTACGGTAACCTATAATATTCTTCAAAGCTATAGTTTAAACATACTTTAATACTCCCTCCGTCCCATTTTTTTTGTCCTGTTTGAAAAGTCAAACTTTTTAAGGGAACATCATTTATTGTCTTGTCTACCTTTTAAAAATGTATAAATTTCCAAAACAACCCTTAAAAAAAATTATCAAAAAATTGAATAAGTAAATTAATAGGGGTATAATAGGAACATTAGTAAATTAATGGCTTTTATTTTTAGAAACAGGACAATATTTTGGGACATCTCAAAATGGAATAGAGGACAAAAAAAATGGGACGGAGGGAGTATCATTTATGGGTTTCAAATTATGACAATATCCTAATATTTAATAGTGACAATGATGAATATGGGGTCATATTATCATGGGGATTAACATTTTTTATTTTAATTAGTTAAGAACCTAGTTAATGCCATTTACCTTTTTGAATTAAGTCACCTAAAGTAAAAGTTAAAAGAGTAAAAGTCACCTAAATTAAAAGTTAAAAGAGTAAAAGTCAGAGACAATTACCAAATTTTGAGAGCTTGTCTACTGAAGAAGAAGAAAATAAGATCAATAAACTGTGTACAGCACGAATGACTACGCATTATTCTGTACCCGGAAATGAACATAGTCATAATTAGACAAATGGTGACTCCCTTTGATCATTACCTCAGTGGCTCCATCTTTGTTTTTTTACTCTGTCTCTCTCTCTCTCACACTGTCACACACATCAGTTGCATGTTGCAAAAATATTTTGAAACTTGGTGCTTGACCTAGATCTACAAGAATATTTCATAGTACAAAAATAATTTTGTTGTGTAAAGGTCTTTCCATATATTGACAGAGTAATCTAGTCACAAATGGTGCCTGGGCCTATCATTTCCTCGAATTTGCAATACGTGCAAGACAAGTTTTCTTGTTTACTTGACTCCTTCATGCACAGGGAAATTAGCACACGAGCTACACCGAGGAATTAAAATACAATTAATGATATCATGTAAACTTCAAGAATTGAAAATTTTCGGGATCCGGATATGGATTTTCCTGTTAGTATTGTGAACAGGCACTTCATTTGACAAGTTTAAAGTGTACTCTCTTCCTCAACGTTCTCATATATATATATATATATATAACTTGATAATTTGATAGTTGGAAAATAAGGATTTGAACCATAAATGTTTAGGTTAGAAACACTAAATTAAACTCAACATATACAATTTTTTTTGTGAAATTTGGGAAAAATTGCAAGACGTTTGGGGATGGCTACAACATCCAAATCCATCAAAGGGTTATTTTCTTGAAGGAAATTGAATCATATATTGTTGTGGTCTTAATGAGTGCTCATTTGTTTAAGCTTAAAATACATTTGGTTTATTTGGCATATTAGGTAATGTTTTTCAAAGCATAAATTTTTTTTTTTTTTTTTAAAGTACAACCGATTCAAACTTCACTTATTAAAATTGATTCAACTTTCTAAAAAAATAATAAATATGTTACAAAAGACCCTTTTATTAGTAGGTGAACTTGAGATATTGTATTGTTGGAATGAGATCAGATGCAATATTGCACTATTTGTAATTGCTCTCATTCTTCTCACAAGTTAACATAATTGTACTTCTTTATTTATTTATTTATTTTTCCTTTTTAACTTTTTATTCAATAGTTGAGTATGAGAATGACTTTTCTAACTCTCAATCTCAACCATTAAAAACAATTGCATATAATAGTGTAAAACCTTATCTCAATCCCTTATCATTAAAGTTCAACTCTGGTGGTGCAAAAGTATAAAGTTGGGTACCACAAGTGGGGTGGCATTGTAGACCAGGCGTGCTATGGCTTAGTCAAAGCTACTTTGGAGAACATTGGTCTATGTAATTGTTTGGAATATAAATGTATTGACAGTAGTGAGTATAATAGGGGAGTATATTTAGTCCCTAATTTTGTTGTTGTTCTCGGCTAAGGTGACATATTACTGTCATTCCTAAAGTAGCAATTTCACTGTTCACACCAGTACACAATTTTTTAAAGAAACACACCACATGCTTGTCTAGTTAGGCCACTAGTTGCGTACTCAATTTTCATAGATTCATGGTGCTCCATGTGATAAACATTTTACTAATACTTTTCTTTTTTATAATCAAACATTTTACTAATACTTAAAATTATGAACCATTAGTCACAAAATTATTTTCCTATATTGATTGGTAAATTTAAGTCCTATGTTGATCTATTTCACTTATTTCAGCCATTCTTTTGTCTTTTCCAATATCATGTTAAAAACTAGTCACGCTATGAGATTAATCAAGTTGTAAACACTTTAATGTATTTTGCTTATAAATGAAATTAATCTTCTGTTTTTCAATAATGCTGAATCGTGACAAATAGTATTAAAAGTCAATTTAGTAAGGATGTGTAACACATGAACTCTACAGCACAATGCAAGTTTTAACAATGACATCGACGACTAACTGTAGGAGATCATATACAACACTCAATATAAGTTGTAATTGTGCGTACGTACAACTTCTTGTAATCGCTTATATAGAAAAATTGACTTAACAACGGCCACACAACCCTTTGATTGTCCAAATTCACATGATATAGAGTAGTGTATAAAACATGAATTTCGATATATAAATGTTAGGTAGCAGCCAATTGCACTTCATCCATCAATGGCTTGTCACATCTCATATTAATGAAACCAAGCCACAGTTGCATAATGTTCTCGTGTGTCTTAAGGTGCATGCATTACGACAGCAGTATATAAGTTCAATTTGAGCAAGAGCAACGTGATTCACTGATCTTAATCTATCTTGTGTTTTTAGTTTCTATCTTCAAATATTTTTTTGACTAAATCGGTTCAACACTTTATACCCATTTGGTAAAAGCCTTTTGGGCAAAAATGACGTTGGTAATTTGAAAACATGATTATATGTCGTTTTTGGTAAAATTTTGAAGTCGTGTTTTTCAATCTTATAAACATAAAAGTTTGCGCTTTTACATTCATTTCCTGAACAACAACTGCAAAGTAATTGTTACTTTTTCAAAAAGTTAAACCAAATTCACCCTAATTTATATCATCATAAATTTCATCTTTAAGTTGAGTCTTATACTACCGAGAGGGTTGGCTTAGTGGTCAAAGTGTGTGATTGCTGTCTTGAGGTCCCACGTTCGAACCCTAGCGGGAAGTGGAATTGCCTCTTGCAACTAATTCCTGATTTACTAGTTCTCTCGTAGAGTTAGGATGAGGTTTGTGGTCACCCTCGACCATAATAATTATAACTCAATTCAACATTCTCTAGCAATAAGTGCTCCTAGAATCACGCCCAAGGAAATGAGTCACAATAATCACTCCACCCCCTCTCGTTTAGCTCCAAAAAAAAAAAAAAAAAGGTTGAATCTTATAATATCTTTAACTTTTGAAAGAAAAAGAAGGTATAGACGCTAACATTGTCTTCAAATATATGATCCACGCTGCAAGACATAGAAGAAGAACAAGACAACAGGTTATCAAAAAGAGAACAAGACAATCTTGAAAAGGCAAAATAATAAAGGTCAAGAGTCAAGACGTCTAATCACGAAATAGAAAAATAGAGTTGCCAGCCCAAACGTGATTTTACAAGAAAAGCATGATATTTCTGTTTGAAATGTACTTATTTTGCTAAAATTGAAAATTTTTTATTAAAAATTCTGTAAATAAAGGTAAAAATTTGTTGAAATAATACAATGAAATTCATGAATAGTAGCAAAAATAAGCTGAATTGTAAAATAATTTTTGCTAGCTTATTTTTGTTACTATTTATGAGTCTCACTGCACTTTTTAGTACTATTCATATCTCACTGTACTATTTTAGCTAACTTTTATCTTTACTTACAATACTTTCAGCAAAAAGATTTTTGTTTTAGCAACATAAGCAGATTCCATACAAATCCTTAGAACTGAGAAATCTCAAAATATCTCTAGTCTTGCAGCTGTTTACACTTCCGTCGTGGTCTCCCTCCTCTACATTCCATTCATGGAGTGGACGGTGAGTGTAGTGGATAGTGTATACATTATTTGAACCTTTTGTTGACAGTCTTCATTGAATTTTTATTTTCACGTGTAACATCCACTATATAAGAGAGAGAGAGAGAGAGAGAGAGAGAGAGCAACGACACTAACTAGAAAATTTAGGGAATTGATTCTCACCTGCTCTTTATTATACACTAGAGTAATCTATAATTAAAAACAATCACGATTTTATGGTTTAAATTATATATTTTTTAAAGAAGTTAAAATTATACATAGTATTAGCTTATACGTTTTTTAAACCATATATTTTTAAAATATGTAATGATCTCTCATTTTTTTTTTTTTATATAATATGATTTTGAATTTAGTTGAATTTAGATTCTTCAATTTTTGTACTTAATAATTCACTTGCCACAAAAATTAAAAAATTAGATGGACACGTGGCGTAAAATTGGACTCCGATTGAAATCCAATTTAGAATCTAATTAGATTTGACCTCTTTGATTTTTACACTTAATAATTCACTTGGTACAAAAATTAAAAATTAGATAGGACACATGGTACAAAATTAAAAATCCAATTAAAATCTAATTGGATTTTCTCTAAGTTTTAACTTTTAACACACACATAGAGATTAAAAGTTACTAATTTTACATTTTAAATGTGGTCATGGCGCATGAAAATATGGATGTTTTGTGCACCATGTGTATATCAATAAGTGTAAGAGAACACAGTATGTTTTCTAAGGTGATCATTGTGAAACTTAAATTATATAAAATCTAATAAAAAGAAACCAACACACACTCAAATACAAGTCATACAATTTTCTTTTATGAGTGTTTTTATTTTGAAATCATTGCATGATAGTCTTATTATCAATATTATAAGATGCATCTCTTTCAAAATTTTAGTTCAATAAAAATTTTCTAGGGCTTTTCCTTCTTTTTCTAAGGGCCTAATATATTGTTAATAGGACCAAAGTGTAAAGACAAAGTTTGGCTACAAATTTAGTTGTAGCATAAGGCTAGAACTCTCACTAAACAAACTGACATGACTAGATATTTTGAAAATCTAACCCATAAATTGAATCTTCTTTATATTTTTAAAACATATGTAAAATTTAATATCAATCAGATGTAGTCTTAGTCTACATTCAATAATATATATATATATATATATTAAGTGGAGTTGTAGTCTTAGCCTACAACCAAGTTTGCTACCAAATTTAATTATGTTAGGCCTAAAAAAATTTAGGTATCACAAATTTCTTTAAAGGTAAAAAGTCATAATTTTTTTAAATTTATATATAATAATTTCTTTTATCAAGTTAGGGAATGTGAAGCCGCCCCTGAGAGAACAACTTACTTATTAACTTAATAAGGAAATGCATTCATTTCGTTTGCATTGACCAATTTTTATATATATGGTCAAATTTTTTAAGCTTGGGTATTGAGCATTTACCTATAAGAATTAATATTCCTCAAACAAAAAAAAAAATTTTAAAAATTAAAAACCCTATAAGAATTATTAAATAATATTACCCTTTTCGTACGGGACTATTTAATTTTATGTATATCACCAATGGACTGTAAGTTCTGTGTTGGTGCTTAAATGTTTTAATTGAACAATTCACCCATATAAATTAGGCTTATGAAGGACTTGGACATAATAATCAAAGCAGGCGGCCTGGCCTATATTTAAGGTCAGAACGCACCATCATTTAAAATCCACATTATGTTTTTTTGTTTGATTAGGCTCTCTAGAGATAGAGAACACTTAGGGGTTTCCCTGTCGCTAAGAAAGGTGGGCTATTTTTCCCTTCTCTTAGGCAGTAGAAGTTGTTTGTCCCTTCTTAGAATGAGAGTTTTGTTTTGTTTGTTCTTGTACTCTCTTGAACACCAAGTGTGTCTCTTGCACTAGTGATTTTTTTCTTTCGTGGGATTGGGGAAATACTAAAATTTCTTGTCCTTTGACTCTCCTTTTTAAACCGTTTCCCATTAAGTTCACAAATAATGGAGGATCTTACCAAGAATTGGAACAACCTAACCTTATCTGAGAAGGAAGAATCCGGTTTGGTTCTTCCACAAGTTCAACAATCTAAGGAATACATTCTCACAGCCAAATTCCTTACACCACGGTTCCTTGTTATGGAAGCTGTGGTTCGAACATTCAAGCAATTGTGGAGATCTGAGAATGGTTTTAAAATTTGTAATATGGGAGACCATGTTGTGTTTTTTGTATTTGAAAATAATTTTGACATAGTAAGGATCATTGAGAACCAGTCTTGGAGCTTCGACAAATATCTGGTGGTGTTGAAAAAATTCGATGAGTCTTCAAAGTTACTTGAGTTGGAGTTTAATAGAACCTGGTTCTAGGTTCAAGTCCAAGACATCCCAATCCACTTCTTGTCAAAAAAAGTGGCCAAACAAATTTGTGAAATTGTTGGTGATGTGCGTCGGTCACCTGAATCAACTGAAGATGATTGAGGCAACTTTATACGGGTACGGGTTCTAGTTGATATTAACCTTCCATTGTGTCATGGGAGAGTGATAACATTAGAGAATGGCAAAAAGTCTTGGGTTCGATTTCAATACAAACAACTCCCTAAGCTGTGTTATTGGTGTGGTTGATTGACTTACAATGATAAAGAGTGCAAGCTGTGGCTACAAAGTAGAGGAATGCTTACTTCAGACCAAAAGCAATTTGGCCCTTCCTTAGGGTTGCACTGTTCCAAGCAAGTGGTAGGAACGTGTTCTTTGTCCCTGGTATTTTCGACAGAGAAGAAAGAAAAAATCAAAGAACCCAAAGCAGAGAGATGGGGATAAGGGAGCTTCCCCGAAGGATGGTATTTCACAGAGTAGTACAGTGGACAAGCAGGCGTCTAAGGTTTGCATTGATGAAGATGAGAGTACTGATGAGTCTTTGGTTTCAAAAAAAAAAAAAAATCATTCAATGAGGATAAAACGCCAGCAGTAAATTTCAAAAACAGCTCACATCCAAAATTGGCTCTTCTAATTAAAACAGAATTGTCATTAAATGAGAGTTATTCCCTTCCCAAAACTGTCATTTCTAACTTGCCAAGCAATTTCCACAAATCCAGGGGTTTCGAATTTGAAGTGTAGTCAAACTCTTCCGATGATCACATGTTCACTAATTAGTCTAACTTGATTTCACGTGAGAAAAACAAACCAAACACCTCGTGTAAATCGAACAAACCCGTGCCTCAGACTGCAAGAACTTCCTCAAGTCTTATACAAGAAACTTTAGCGGTGCACAACAATGGAATTCCTCCTAACTAAGGCAAGTGGACTCAGCTTCTCAGAACACACATCTCTCCTCCATCTCACCTTGTGGATTTTGAAACAGTTAGCTTGGGCAAAAGAGCAATGGATGATAGCCAAATCCCATTAGGTTTCAAGAATAACAAGCAACAAATTTTAATGGAGAATGATCCTCAATCTCAAATATTGGCAGAGGCTGTTTCACGGCCCTGCCAAAAGCAATGAAGCTCTTAGTTTGGAATTGTCGTGAGCTTGGGAACCCACGTACGAAGAGAGAACTTGTTGAAATTATACGGACAAAATATCCATCTGTCATGTTTATAGCCAAGACATGGGTAGATGAAGCAAGGCTAGATCAAACTCTAAGCACTATCAATTTCAATCGAAAGTGGGTGGTGCCAAGAACAACTAGAGGTGGTGGATTGGTTTTGTTTGGAAAAATTTTGTCAAGTTAGATGTGGTGGATTCCCATAGATACTATATTGATGCAGTAATCAATGGGGGTAAGGAAGATGAGTGGAGATTGTAAGGTTGAATTTAATCAACCATTTTGTTAGCTTTATTCCATGCCAATTTGCTTGCAATTTAGCATTTAGAAACCCTGTATTTAGGTGGGAATCATGTAAGGGTAGTGTGTGAGAGAGTGTAAAGAAAAGCTCAAGAGTGTGCAACTTAACAGGGCCTCGCGACTGGATCTCGCGACTAACTCACGGCTGGCAAGTCGCCAAAGGAGGCACACGTGTGAAGCATGCAGAGGAGCTGAAGAGTCACGCCAGCTAGAGTACTACAGGATAAAACTTTCAGTTTGGCCATTCTGTTAGCTCGCGACTTAGACTGGCGACTCAGTCAAGTCGCGAGGCCAAGTCGTAAGTTCACTCTGTTTGGGAAAACTGACCTTTTGCATTCCAAACACACACCAGTATAAATAACCCTTATACCCACGTATTGTAGAGAGCCACCAGAGAGAATTTTGAGAGAGAAACCCTAGAGAAAAACAGGATTGACTCATCCACAATCTTCATCCTTGTTTCTCCAAATTCCTTTACTCTCACCCTCTCCATTGTTACATCCTTGAGAGGTACATTTAGCCAAATACTTTTCTCACCATACCCATATTTGTGAAAAATGTTATTTGGTGCTTGGGAAGCAGTTAAGAATGGACCAATTGATATTAGTTGATGCTATGGGCTATAGCGGAATCTGGTAAGCTAGAGAAGACAAAAGTTCGGCATAACCTCGTTGGAGCAAGAAGCTTGGAGAGCTTAGGTACACTGGGTAGATTAGGCTTGGAGGGTCTTCTGCTGTTCATGTATCCCAACTTTATTCTCTAGTGGATTATTGACCACTTGGAGGGCGGCGAAGAGGTTTTACACCGAGGACTTCAATTTCCTCTTCGATAACACATCGCTGTGTTGTCTTTGTGTTTGCATCTCTCTTCCCTTAATGTTTGCCACTTAATTTCTGTTGTGGCTGTGATTTTATTTGGTTTAAATTGTTTTATAAATTCTTTTTAGCTTATCTTCATATTCGGCACATACATTGTTTGATAATAAGCTTGAATTAGTAATTTGTATTTTGAGGGTCTAAACGTTCAAAGTGTTTTACACACTATTTGAACATTCAGAGATATACTAGTTTCTATGGTGAACCAAAAATAACAAGAAGAAACGAAGCATAGGAGAAATTAAGAATGCTAAACCGAAGCAGGAACAAACCATGGTTATGTGTTGGGGATTTCAATGAGATTATTGGACAAGATGAAAAATTGGTGGGTGCCTTGAGAAGTTACAATCAAATGCAGTTATTTAGGGAGGCAATCGATGAATGTAGCTTTATGGACTTGGGTTTCGTTGGTTCCAAGTACACGTGAAGCAAATATTTTGACAACAGGGTGTCTATTTGGGAGATATTGGATAGGGGCTTGGTGAATAATAGCTGGTTTTTGAAGTTCCCAGAAGCCAAAGTACACCACCTCTCATGTAATACTTCGGACCATTTACCCTTACTTTTTAATCTGTCTAGATTGGAATGTCCAGTAAAGAGGAAAATTTTCAGGTTTGAAGAGATGTGACTATCTGATTCAAGATGTAGGGAAACAGTAGAAGCAACCTGGAGGTATGTGGAGGGACCGAGTTTAGATAACAAAATTTTGAAAAGAGTGGCAAACTGTGAAAAGGATCTCACTTGGTGGAATAACAATTGTTTCGGGAATGTTCGAAGAGAGTTGGGTAAAATAAAAAAAAAAAAAAAGAATTGGCATCAGCAAAAAAAATAGCAATGATGAGTGGATATAATTTTTTAGTGTAAAAATTGAAGGCTGATATTACTATTTTGTTAGATAGAGAAGCCAGAATGTGGAATCAAAGATCCAGGGTCATATGGTTGACCAAAGGTGACAATAATACCAAGTATTTTCATAGCAAGGCCACGAAGAGATTTTGAAGGAACTCTATAATGGGAATTCAGGTTCATTATGGGAGTTGGATGGATCAACCGAGGGACATTGGACAATGCTTCATTCATTACTATGTTGATTTGTTTTCCTCTTCAGACCCTCCATGGGTCCAAGAAGCGATCCAAACTATTCCACAAGTGTTGACCGGCTTTATGAATGCTGATTTGGTAGGTACCTTTCATGAATGGGAAGTTGAAGCAGACCTAAAGCAAATGGCTCCACTAAAGGCACCTTTCCCTGATGGAATGCCTCATCTTTTCTACCAACACTTTTGGCAGACGATGGATGGTGATGTAACTAGTTCTATCATTTCCTGGCTTAATACAAGTACTTTACCTTCACCATTTAACCATACTTTTATCACTCTCATTCCTAAAGTTGATAACCCTGAATTAGTCACTGAATTTAGGCCTATTAGCTTGTGCAATGTCTTGTATAAGGTTTTCTTAAAAGTCCTAGCAAACCGTTTGAAAAAATTCCTATCAGCTCTTATTACTGAAAATCAATCAGCATTTGCAAAAGATAGGCTGATTTTTGATAACATACTTATAGCTTTTGAAACTTTGCATAGCATGAAAAATTATAAATCCAGGGGGGATGGTTTCATGGCGATAAAATTGGATATGAGTAAAGCCTATGATAGGGTTGAATGGGGGTATTTGGAAAGCCTGATGAGGAGAATGGGTTTCTATGATAAGTGGATCAATCTCATGATGATATGTGTTAAAACAGTTTCTTACTTAATTCTGGTGAATGGTGAACCCCAAGGCCTTATCCAACCTACTAGAGGGATTAGGAAAGGGGATCCACTATCTCCCTTCCTATTCCTTTTACGCACAGAAGGTTTGCATGGCCTTATCACAAATGCAGTAGCTGATGGAGAATTGAAGGGTTTTTCTATTTGCAAACATAGTTCTAAACTAACCCATATGTTTTTTGCAGATAATAGTTTGTTATTTTGCAGGGCAAACGCTTCAGAGTGTGAAAAAATCCTAAATTTGCTGGCAATGTATGAGTCAGCATCTGGGCAGAAAATTAATAAAGAGAAAACATCCCTTTTCTTCAGCAAGGCTACTCCTTTGACAACCAAGAATGTAATCAAAACCCTCATTGGGGTACAAGAGATCAAGTTTTATGAGAAGCATTTGAGGTTGCCATCTTTGGTTGGAAGGGTGAAGTAAGTAAGTTTCAATTACATCAAAAAAAGAGTTTGGAGAAAATCACAAGGGTGGGAAGGAAAGTTACTTTGATAGGTTGGGAGAGAAGTACTCATTAAATCGGTGATTCAAGCTATTCCAACCTTCGCAATGGGCTGTTTCAAATTGCCAGTAGGGTTGTGTCATGAAATTGAAGCCATGGTGAAAAAAATTTTGGTGGGGACAATGTGGGGATGGAAGAAAAATATATTGGATCCAATGGGAGGAGTTAACAAAATCCAAATTGGTAGGTGGAATGGGTTTCAAAGACTTAATCCTATTCAATGATGCTTTACTTGCCAAGAAAACCTGGCTACTTCTCCACAATACTAATTCTCTCTTCCATAAAGTTTTCAAAGCAAAGTTCTTTCCAAATTGCTCTATTTTGGATGTAAAGGAGTCAAATACAGGTTCATATGCTTGGAAAAGCATCCTCAAAGGGAGTGATGTGATTCTTGAAGATGCTTGTTGGAGGGTTGGTGATGGAAAGTCCATCAAAATTTGGTGGAAAGTCCATCAAAATTTGGCAACATTGCCGGTTACCTATAAAACACCCAACAAAAATTTCATCCCTATTCTGGATTCAATGGAAGAAGCAATGGTGGATTGCTTGATTAACTAGAGTAATAGAACTTGGAACCATGAAATGATTCATGGGATTTTTGCTCCACAAGAGGTGGATTTAATCAAAAAATTCCCTTATCAAAAACTGTCGCAACAGATCCCGTGTTCTAGCCACGGGTTGAGAATGGGCTTGCAAGTCTAGGTACCATTTTTTGAAAGATCAAGAAACTGGCTTCTTTACTTTAGTTTCACCCGACCCTGCACAATCTCTTTGGAAAAAAATCTGGGCTCTTGATGTTCCAAATAAGGTGAAACACTTCATCTGGCATGCCTGCAGAAATTCACTACCAATGAAAAGCAACATGGTTCGTTGCCAAGTGCTCTCAAATCATCATTGTGATAGCTGCACGACAACATAAGAAACTATGCTTCAAGCACTTTGGTCTTGCTCGGAATTGGATGGGGTGTGGGATGCAACAAAATGGGATTTTCGGTCTTAGGTGGATGTCCAAACTTTTGGAGAGTTGCTAGCTTGGATTTTTGATAATGGCAAGCGGGCTGCATATTTTCAATGATAGCATGGTGCATATGGCAGCAGTGGAACTAGATGCAAAACCAACAGCCTCATCATTCCATTGATCAGTTGCCTCAGGTTGTTGCAGAATGGCTTGCCCAGTTCAATGCTACCCATCCAACCACACAAATATGGTCTGCACAATCTAGACATATACAATGGAAACCTCCCCCCTCCTTTTCCTTCAAAATAAATTATGATGGGGCTGTCTGCTTAAGCTCAAATTGCTTAGGTATAGGCATTGTGATTAGAGATCATGAAGGGCTGGTTATCGCATCACTTGCTCAAAATCTTAGTCAACAATACAAACCAGTGGAGATTGGAGCTATGGCAGCAACCCAAGGCATTAAGTTTGCTGCAAAAATTGGCATGGACAAAGTATTGATTGAAAGAGATTCGAGTGTTGTTATGGAAGCCTTGAGATCTAAAAATGTAGGTTTGGCATCATATGACTTACTCATTGAAGATGCAAAATTAGTAGATAGGAATTTCTCAGAATTATCCTATTCTCATACAAAGAGAAAGGGTAACAAAGTTGCACGCAGTTTGATGAGATTAGCGCTTAACTTGTCAGATACTGTTATATGAATGGAGGATGTTCCACCAACAATTTTTCATTTTGTTCAAACTGATTTATACACTTTATTAGAATAATATAAGTTGACTTCTCTCTTAAAAAAAAAAAATTAGGCTTATGAACAAATCTAACCTTTATTAATGATGATTAAGTTGCTTGCTTGGATGTCCAAGTTCACGATGCTAGAAGAAAAAATTAAGTAAAAGTGTAAAACACCAAGGTGGTATCTGGCCACTGATACATAATTCGATGCTCAAGTCAAATTTTAATCTCTTTTAATGGAATAATTAATCACTCAAGAAGTAATTAATTACCATGAGTTTGTTTGTTGTTAAGGAAGTTGTCTATTACTTTCTCTACACTGTTTCTTTATGTGAAGTTTTAATCGTGATGGAAGATCATTAATGATTTATAGCTACATACACGAAAAATTATTAAATACTCTGAGAGTACCATAAATGCGTACACCCCCCTTTCACATGAATTGTGAATCCCACCATGAATTTAATTAGTGGAACCCACAATTATGTGAGAGGGGTGAGTACGCATTTATGGTACTCCATGAGTACTTAATAATTACCCCTACGTACACTTGTGAGGTTTAAACATGTGCATTATTGGCTTTATTATCCATGCTCAACACATAGGCTTTACTTGCACAGCACAGTGCCTATGTCGCTAATGGTCTAAAACATCTGCAATCTTTACATAGTTCCTCGGGCGCTACCTATGATGGGTTGGAATGGTATAACTAGTGTGTTAATCATAATAGATCTTGGATGGGCATCGAGTAAAACACATCTTACTTTGATGCCACTCTACTTGGCTTACCCCCTATCAAATGTCCCTATCTGAATTTCCTCCCAATGCTGAAGGTTTCCATTTTGTCCCTATTGTAAATGTGATTGTCATTAGTAAACAATAGCCATTGCTATGCAAAGTAGCGTAAAAAACTTCTAGAAATTTTTTTTTTTTTTTTTTTTGATGAATTTAGATTGAACAATATAGAAAAATTAATTAGTAATGAAAGAGCTTGAGGGTCTTAATTTAAGGGTGCTTCAGCGCTAGTATATTGCTTGTATGACTTCAAGATGAAAGCTCAATAATAAAACCGCTAAAGCTTGTTTAGACCTCCAATTTCAAAATTACGGCTAAATTGCTTTTAATCTTCTCAACTAAGTGTGGAATAAGAGTAATTAAAGCACAATTAACCAGAACTACTTCCTAGTGTATAAGCATACATAATTAACAAGTAATTAAAAAGCACAAGAAATAAGAGAAGAGAGATGCAAACACGATGAAAGCTCAATTAGTGTGAAAACACTAATGCTTGTTTAGACCCCCAATTTTAAATTACAACTTACTTTTTTTTACTCTAACTTAACTAAGTGTGGAACAAGAGTAAAACACGCGTTATAAACTGGTAACACTACTCTAAGCCATAAGCAACCATAATGAGCAATAAAATTAAAGCTTAAAGAGTAGGGAGGAGAGATGCAAACACAAGATAACACCGAGACATGTTAGTGAAGAGGAAACCAAAGTACCTAGCCAAAAATCTCTTCGTGACCCTCCAAGTAGAAATCGATCCACTAGTGAATAAGTTGGAGTACACAAATAACAAAAAGGCCCTCCAAGCCTAGTCTACCCAATGTACTTGAGCCCTCCAAGCTCCTACTACCAACAGACTTCTCGGTGTCATGTCTTCACTAGCTTTCCGGATCCAACAATTCTGCCTGATTACATCTGCCACTCAATGGCTTCTTCCAATGCTTCCCAAAGGCACCAAAACTTCTCTCAACACTCAGAATGGGTGAGGTAAGTGTTTGGGCTAAGAACATCTCAAGGATGTATAGATAGAGAGGTAGGAGTAGAGGAAAACCAAGAGAATTTGTGTAGATGATTGTGGGAATGACAATTTCTAACTCTCAAGTGTTTTGCTAGGGTTTTCTCTCTAAAAATGACTCCTTACAATTTCATGGGTAATAAGGATATATATAATGTGTGTAAAGAATTTAGAAAAGCACCTTTCATTTTTGCCAAATAAAGAGTTTCGCAGGTACCTCGCAAGATGGCCTTTCTCGCGAAGTACTCACGAAATGATAGGCTGGCATGACTCTTCAACTTCTAGTCATGTATTTCACATATGGCCTTTTTGCGGTTTACTTTACTCGCTAACTAGGCGCGAAACTGCATTGATCTTCATTGCACACTTGATTCTTCACCAATCTCTCACACTCATCCCTTACAATTAAACCTACATAAATACAGGGAAATGGTTGACTAAATTACAACCAAATTTGGCATGGAATCAAAGCCAACAAAGACTAGTTGGAAATCACAACTTTACACACAAGATAAAACCGCGATGTGTTATCGAAGAGGAAAACCAAAGTACTTAGTGTAAAATCCTCTTTGCGGCCCTCCAAGCCGAAATGATCCACTAGTGAATAAAGTTAAAGTACAAGGATATCAAAAAGACCCTCCAAGCCTAATCTACCCATTATACTTGAACCTTCTGAGTTCTAGCTCCGAACGGACTTCACTGAGTATTGTCTTCACTAGTTATCCAAATCCCGCAATTAGCTCCAATTGCATCCACCAAATAATGACTTCATCCAATGCTTCCTATAGGCACCAAAACAACTCACAATACTCAGATTGGGTGAAGTATGTGTTTGGGCTAAGAACCTCTGAAGAATATGTAATTAGAGAGGTAGGAGTAGAGGAAAACTAATAGAAATGTGTAGATTATTGTAGATGTACAATATCTAACTCTCAAATGGATTTCTAGGGTTTTCTTTCTAAAATTCTCTTTACAATTCTGTGGGTAATGTGGGCTTTTATAGTGTGGGTAAAGAAATAAGTGAATCACACAAAACAAGTTGGCAATGCATCTTGCGGGTCATCTCACGAGTTGGCCTAGTCACGAGATGAGTTGCGAGATTCCTTTTGGCACTTGACTCTTCAACTTCCAGCATGTGTTTCTCACGTGACCTTTTGCAGGTTGTCCACTCATGAGCCAATCGTGAGTTGCTCTATTCTTCATAGTTCTTCACCAATTTCACACACTCAACATTTACGTTGAATCTCACAAACATACATGGAAATGATTAAAAAAAATACAATCAAATTTTACATGGAATTAAAACCAACAAAACATAATTGAAAATTATAACTTTACACAAGACATGGTGTATGGTATGTTGCTACTTCAAGATTCTGTATATGGAATATCTAATGACTTGCAGTAGACCATTTAGTTACGGCCTTTAGTTATTTAGCAAAAGTTTCATCTAGCAGCCGAGACTAGTTTCATGTATTTTGGGACCTAGGGCGAGAACTAAATTGAGGTTTTTATATATTTAAATATCAATTAAATAATAGTTTTTTATTTAAAAAAAATCTATTCTTCTTACTTGTGTATTCAAAACTACATACTAATTGAACTTTTGTATTCAAGTTATCTAACATCTCTTTATAAATTGATAATATATTTAATTCACTTAATCTTTCTTTGGATGTTATATTTATTAATTTGGTATTAGATATATATTTATTTGATTTTTTTACAACAAAATTTATTTTTCACCTTGTAAACAACTAGTATATTCTATGAATCAATAGAGAAACACCTATCTTACTATATAAACAAATGAGAAGTTCTATATAATAAAACAAAAAACAATCATAGAATGGTAGATGTTGGGAAATTTAGACACCGGTGAATAGAATTAACAAGTTTTAAACCTAAGTTGTTAATTAAATTTATTATGAATAAACCTTTTTCAAACACACAAACATCAATATCATGTCAATATCATGCATAATGGAAAAGTAAATAAGACAAGATATGATGACCCAAGAAAACCAATGAAACAAATTCGTTTCACAGTAAAAAACCTGGGGGAAAACCTTTCCGAAAAGCAATTCAGTATAGTAAAGAGAAATTTCAAATCTAGTACAAAACTTTTGTCCCTAAACTCTACAATCCCAGTAAATGAACTTACAACAGAAACCTTCTACCGCTTCAGAACCTCTGAACTATCTAGTATATGAACGCCACCAATGATGCACAAATCCCAGTACGTGACTAACTCCCAGCAACTTGAAGATGGTGTTGTTGGCTGCAAAGTTCTTCATTTCATCAATAATGAAGATCAGGAAGCTCCTTGGTTACAAAAACCTTTAGCATAAAAATGCAGTAACTTCTTTCAGAGAGAATAAAGCACTAGGTCACTCAATGCATGTGTTCTCCATGTATAACGACCTTTAAAATAAGCCTTATATATGTTTAGAGTTGTGAAAAAAAAAACCCTACACATACAAGTTAGCATAGGCCAAAAATAAGATTTGGAAATTCTAATTTTGTAGATCTCGACAGACTCAGCTTTTGTCGAGCATCGTTCTTAAATATCGATATATACTATTTCTGTTGAGGTATCTGTCGAGTTTTAATAAAAAAACTTTTCTTCACTTGTTTCTTGGTCCAATCTTCATGGGTTTAATACTTTACTTGAACTCTTGTTTCTTGAAGTACTAAAACCATCTTAGATTTACCCAGTTACGAGTAAAGTGCATTTTTTCAAAGGATTAGCCAATTATATAAAATATGTCCTTAGTAATCTCCCATTTTGACAATCCGTGACAAAACCACAACAAAACAAATAATCATAAGAGAAGTCTTAAATCACTAAACTCATAACCACTTGTTGTAATACAAAATAATTCTATCCCTACTACAAACTCTTGAAAAACTTTGCAAGAAAAGAGTTCACAACATGATAGACTTTCACAACCTTTCTTTTTGAAACGCTTAAACAAAACTCATCAAGGCATCATGTGTGAAACAGAAATAAAGATTGTGTACATAAAGAAACATGCGAATAAAGATAGAGAAGAAACAACACATGTAAAGATAAGTGAAGAAGACATACATAATTATATATATACATATATATCAAAGATAAGCACAAAGTATGTAAATAGTCACAAGACCGGTGTACAAGAAGCTAAAAGAAGCTCCAAAAACAACAAGGAGGTAAACACTCCCCCTAAGATAAACACATGTAGAATCTTAAAAAGAAACCACATTTTCTCCCCCTTTTTGTTATGATTGACAAAGGATACAAGAAGCTGTAAAGCTTTACCCGAGAAATATAAAGATAATCAAAGATGATTAAGGGGGTACAAGGAATTCATATAAATGCATGAATGGAATGAAACAAGATGCTATGGATGACAAGATAATAGAAAGATGCAAAACATATGAAAAACAATGCATGCAAGAGGGTCTCGACAGATCGAGAAGCTGTCGAGCTGTTATCGAGCTAGAAGAGAGCACATAAAATTATCTCGATAGATTGAGATATATGTTGAGAATCTATTGAGAAGCTACCTAGAAATCTCGATGGATTGAGAATCTGTCGAGAATGTATCAAGCAGACAGAGAGCACATAAATTTGGCTCGATGGATCGACCTAACTATCGAGAAGCTATCAAGGTCAAATCCAAAAATCTCGATAAAAGAAACTTGTGTCGAGCTGTTGTTGAGATGCTGTCGAGAAGGTATCGAGTAGCTATCGAGAAGACAAAAGCAAGGTTTTCTAAGGGAGGAAAAAACACATAAGATGAATGCAACAAGATAGCTACTCAAACAAGCATCCAAGCAGCATGTCAAGCACTGAAACACAGCTCAAATCTAGATGTAAAGCATTCATAGATCCAAAAACTCACACACACACACTAAACAAGTCTAACTAATTTTATATTTCAAAAACAAGTTAAGACAGTTTAGTGAGCATATATCAACACATGTATATCTTGTGATGGCCAAATCACATTGTACCTGCACATGTATCAAAAATAGCAAAGAATTTGCATCTTGTGTGTGAAACAAAGCAAGAGTATATAAGTGTCTCATATTATGAAGATTTGAGACATGAGAAAATCAAATACACTCACACACAATCATAACTGTTTGATGGGGACTATCACCTTCGAGGTACATCCTATAATTCCCACATCTCCTAGAAACATGCTTGCAACCATATTAAAAGCATTTTGATTCTTTTTGCTTTTATTTTTCTTTGCATATTTTTCTTTTAAGCATGGCATGCATGGGCATATAAAAGAAAAAAGAAATACTAAATTATGTAAGCCAAAACATCACAATTTTTGCTATGCCGAAACAGACAGATGTTATACATAATTGGCGGACTTTAGTGGTGAGATGGTTATTTGTGCCTTTCTCTTAGGATTCTCTAATCCTTCCCGTCAAAAAGAGTTATATGAGTATGATATATAAGAGACAACCTAAATCGTACTCATCACAACCACGAGCCATAAAGCTCACTTGCTTAGTTGTGCATTGAGATGCTCATCTAAACTACAAGAGATACAAAGTTTAGAAATTTTGTTACAAAGGTCATCCAAGGTACACAATTACCAATATACACAAACACACACTGTTTTTGTTTTTTCTTATTTTTTTGTTTTTTGTTTTTGTTTTTGAAAACAAAAAAATTAAAAATAAAAACTAAACAACCAAACAAAAACAGATAAACAACATGAAAGTATAAAGATAGATGCAGATGCATGAAAGCATGATTCCAAAAACAAATAAGAAATCAAGCAAGAAAGTCCTACTTTAGATATAAAGAATTAAAGTAGAGGACAACAGAAAAGACAATTAAGTCTTAGGCTACAACTTTACTCAATAAAATAAACACTACTATATATTTTGAAAATTTAATCGTTGAATTGCATGTTCTTTATACTCTTAATACTCATTTCAAATTTTGTATCAATTAGATATTATTTACCATATGATATATAAGCTTATATTTTATGCATAATTTTAAACTATAAAAACTTGCAATTTAAACAATTTATTGATGACATAGCTATTGATCTTTAATTTTTTAGAAATTTTGCAAGCATGGAGGATATAAGAAAAATATGTAATCCAATGGTGAATTTGTCAAAATTCACCTCCAATAAAAAGATATTAAGATTGTAGCTTAATACAACAACCAATTTTGTAGCTAAATTTCGCCCTTTTTTGAATTGAATATTTTTTTTTCTATGTATTTTTATAAGAGTGATATGTGTCACCAATCACAAATAATAATTAAAAAACATTTATTAGGGGTGCCAATCACATTCATTGTCAAATCTTTTATTAGGTGTGAAAGCTCAAAATTGTGTGAAAAACACAAGAGCTATTTAGACCCCCAAATTAGAACTAACAGCTTAGTTGATTTTACTCTTACTTAAACTAAGTGCGGAAAATAGTAAATGCGAGCAAACAAACAATAAAACTACTCTAAGCCATATTCATCAAATCACAGCATTGAAATAAAAGCTAAAAGAGTAAGGAAGAAGAATGCAAACACAAGATAACACATTGATGTGTTATTAAAGAGGAAACTAAAATACTCTGTGAAAAACCTCTCCACCGCCCTCCAAGCGGTAAATTGATCCACTAGAGAACAAGTTGGAGTACACAAATAACAAAAGACCCTCCAAGCCTAGTCTATCCCATGTACGCGAGCCCTCCAAGCTCCTGCTACCAACTGACTTTGCCAAGTCTTGTCTTCTCTAGCTCTCCGAATCACGCAATTCAGACCGATTGCATCTACCAAACAAATGGCTTCTTCCAATGCTTTCCAGAAGCACCAAAACCTCATTTTACACTCAGAATAGGTGTGGTAAGTGTTTGAGCTATCAACCTCTTAAGGATTTGAAAATGGAGAGGTAGGAGTTAAGGAAAACCACAATAGATTGTGTAGAGAATTGTGGGTATGACAATCGCTCAATCTCAAAGGTTTTGTTTCTGGGGTTTTCTCTTTGAAGCACACCTTAACATATGTGGGTAATGATGGTATATATAGTGTGGGTGAGGATGTAGTGGAGCAGATATGACAAAATAGCAAAACAGAATGTTTCGCGAGTATCTTGCGGGAAGGCCTTACCCGCGAGACACTCGCAAAAACCAGCTGTCACCATCTGTCATGGCCCTTCACATTCTAGTCATGTGCTGAGCATATTCTTTACTTCGCGGGAAGGCTACTCACGAGCTACCCGCAAAAACTTCTTTGGTCTTCAATTTGCCTTGAGTCTTCACGCTCTTTTTCACACACACACAACCTTTACAAAGAAATCCCACATAAAATACAGGGTACATAAGATTGAACATAATTACAATAAAATTTGGCAGGAAATAAAGCCAACACAATAATAGTTGTAAATCACAACTTTACAATCTCCCCCTCTGGCTATTCCGTGACAAAACCCCTAAAACAGACTCTAAACTTAAACGTGAGTTGGGAATAGTAGTAAAACTCACTTACACCTAATCTAGAAGCTGTGAAGCACTTGCATGTATACACCTGGATCCTGAAACACTCGCACACAAACAAAACTTTCATTAAGCTCGTGACAAGTTGAATACATGGTACGTATATAAGCAAGTAAAATACGATCAAGGTAATAAGCATTACATAAACATTGAAGCATAACTTGATTAAACAAGAACAGTCATTAAAGAATGACTACAATGATCATTTAGCTAGTAAATGATCATTTGGACACGCAATACAAATAAGGGCAACGCAACAATCAATTGCATGTCCAACACACAACCAATGCAAAATACAAGAAGTATTTGCATCAAGGATACAAGATCCAACAAGGGCACAAGTGTGTAGTACTTAAGATAATGCAACAAAATCTGAAAGTACTAAAAAAAATGCTGCAAAGCAAGGATATAAAAGAAAGTACTGAAATTAAACTAAAACTTATAAACCAAAGTACTTAAAGCTTTAAAAGAAAGCAATGTAAATATCCACAAGTTATAAACACTATAAAGATAAAAAGTAATAAGTTGTAAACTAGATTAGCCAAACAAAGGTTAAACTATCCAAAAGTAAGACTATCCAAAAGTATGTGTGTGTGTGTGTGTGTGTGTGTGTGTGAACTTTTCTCCTTTTGAGCTCACAAAACTCCCCCTTTCACTATGCACACTTCCCTTCTTGTGATGCTCTTCCCCTTACTATATGCTATCATCCAATCTATATAGTGAGTTGCTCTCCCCCTTTTTGGCAATAATAGCTAAAGGCTCTCCTTCAGTTTGCGTTGAATCGCATCTAACAAAGTCTCAATGGTTGTGAGGTGCATTTGAACTTGGCTGTTGGTGGAGTAGATGACATTTGAAAGTCGTGAAATACGCTCATGTAAACCTTCAATCAAAATAGTCAATCTGTCGACATAAGAGCTAGATTGTCCTAGTTGAGTGCTAGTAGTCTGTGGCTCAGGAATGTTAAGAGATGCAGTCTCGGTATGTCCGGGAGTAATGTGAGCAACTGAGCCATAACCAGAAGGAATGGCATGTGGGAAAGATTTACTCTTTGGTGTTTTGTATAGATTTTGCTTTTCCCGCTCAATAGAAGAATGACTTTTGCTCTTTTGAAAAGATATCATGGATATTGGGCGCTGGCAAACTATGATCGTTCCATCTCTTGGCAAACAAACACCTTTAGATACCATGATTTTCATGATGAGACTGCAAAAAGGAAGACACATCCTTGCTACTATTTTCCCTATAGTCTAGAAGATGTGAGTGCAAATATCAATCAGAGTTCCTATGAAGAGATCACATAAGAACTATGCTCTTCCAAGATTGATGAACCCTATGTTAGATAGTGGATAGAGATTAGAGAACATGATCAATGTGAGTGTCTTTAGTTCAAGTTCAAACTTCGCAGTCCCAATGGATGTTCCTTTGGCTAAAATCTCATGATCAAGTCCAAGAATCTGAAGAATATATGTCACTGAAGGAAGTCTGTCATCATATGGAGAAATATCCACATTTTTTGGTTGATTGATTCGAAGGACCTTTGCAAGGTAATTCGGAGTGATGATAAATTCCTTTCCTCTCACCCAACACTTCAGTTCAACTCTGGTGTATCTAGCATTCGAGTAGAACTCCTTAACTAATTCATCAATCAAATCCTCAAAGTTCCTGATTAGATTTGCCCAATCTCTATTCTCAAAAATCTTAGGGATAAAAGTGGATCCCAGAGTATCAAACAGTACAATACATTCCACCACAGTAGGAGCATCCTAAAAAATGTTGGAGAATGTCTGAGAATCTAGGGGAGTCTTGAATCTCTCGCTATTGGAGTCATTGGACAAATGCCGGGGTCCATTTTGATATAGGTGATGATGTAAGGTCAATCACAAGTTCTTTACCACGAGAGGAACGGCGATACATTTGCAAAAACAGACACAAAGCAGAGAAACAAGAGCAAAAACACAAAACAAGAACACAAACTTGATTAGTGTCAAGTTAGTCCATAAAAATAAGCACAAAGTCCTAAAAGGAACATAAAAAAAGTCACACAATCATGTTATAAGTGCTAAACATGTAACAACATATGATTAGCATGAATGAAATGCAAAAACATGATAAGTGCAGGTGTGTGCATCCAGTGTGCATGTGGTGTGCCTATGTGATGCATGTGCAAGGCATGGCGAAGACAATTGGGTCAAAGTGTGTCAAACACACAACCAATGATCAAAACATAATAAACAAGTCCAATTATGGTAATCTCCAAAGTTTTAAACTCATTGGAATCCAAAACAACACCAAAATGCCATTTGGGCATTTTATCAAACACTTGATATGCACAAACACAATTAACATGTAAACAATACATGAACATAAGTGAAACTTGCCTAAATACATGTTAAAATGCCGCCAGGGGCCAACACAAACACAAACAAATCAAGTGGGACAAAGCCCAATCAAGAAATTGAAAAAAATTTCATAAAATTTGTAGTTCCCAACCCTTTTTCGAAAATACCCCAATTCAAGTAAAACCTAGAAATTTTCTGCATAATCTAAGGAAATAAAGATAAAAGATTGTATGAACATACCTTAGATATGATTTGAAGAAGTTTTCTCTTGAGGTTTGATTGGATTTTTGAGTGAAAATCAGTTTGGGGTTGAGAGAGGCTCAAGGGAGGCAAAATGAAGGGAATAGTGAATGTTTGAAAACCAGTCTACATCTGCCTTTTAAAACTAAAAACACGTGTTTTTTGCAGGTTACCATCTCGCAAAGTTACTCACGAAAAATGCACCCGAAGCACAAAACTTTTCGCTGGAAGACTTTACTCTCGAAATAGTCGAGAGACAGTCGCGAAAGTTTCTGTCTGAATTTTGTATTTTCACTATTTTGCCTTAACCCATGTTCGCAGGAAGAGCTTAGTCACGAGCTTCTCATGAAAATGCCTCTGAGAAATTTTTTGATGAAAAACATGCAAAATGCAATTTGAACAAAAACTTAAAACACAAAAGCATAAAAACACTTTCAAAAGCATATAAAATACTCAAAAATCTTTTTGGGTTTGATCTACAAGCAATTGAGTATAAACATCACATTTGAACTCGTACAATCACACAAATGAAATAAGCATTCATTAAACAAAGTCTTGTGTGTCGTGTGTGAGTACCAAATGTGGAATAGTCCTTAGTCTAGAGTGAAACTTCAATGATCAATTCAATCAAGTCATACACAACTAGTACTAAGTCAAATGGTCTGTCTCAATTATAGAAATGAGCATACATGACCTCCAACAAAAAAATGATTACATATCTTTGAAGCTTTTCATTTGGCTTCTTTACAATTCATAACATTTGATTTTTTTTAACAATACATTTTTTTTTTTATATCGGTGCCTGAAATTTTTGATATTTCCATTTTGAGAATAAGTCTTTGGCTTTTTGGGCACCATACATTTCAATACAAGTCGCTTTCCCTTTTTCCTAGTCAAATACTAGTATGTGCGACAGTTTTTGCAACTCATTATCTCTTTTTATTTTAAGATTTACATTTATTGAGCTCTTTAAGCAAAAACAAAAAAATGTGGGAAGATATATAGGCACAAGTCTATTCATGTATCAAAACCATCAAGACTATTGACCAATCATTCATAACAAGCTTGAACATCGATTTACAACAGTCACACATAGATTTCAAGATTTTTTCCACAAAGATAAATGTGCATACATAATAAGCTAAGCTTGTAAATGCACTACGCCATTAATACGAAGGTACTAGGCCAAACTCACATGTGATATACATAACACAAGCAATTAAACTTTTTATAGATTTTTCAATTTTTATGGGTTTTTGAATTTTTCAACACCCTCAAAAACAGAGCATGAAAAGTAAGATCAACAAAAATAGCAAGTAGAAAACAAGCTTAAAAAAAAAAAAAAAAACAAGATCTAACTAAACAAGTGAGACCTATAAAGCAAGTATGCAACAATGATCAGTATAAGGTCACACAAGAGATCAAAGTCAAGGGATGATACCGACACCAATGCTCTTACGCGAGGACTCAAACTGTGGACCATCAAGAGGTTTGGTAAATATATCTGCCTTCTGATTATCGGTGTTTATAAACTTTAGACACACAATCTTCTCCTCCACAAGTCTTGAATGAAGTGGTACTGAATCTTGATATGCTTCAATTTCAAGTGTTACATTGGATTTTTGGACAGGTTTATAGCACTCGTGTTATCACAAAACACACACATAGTGTCTTGAGTGATTCCATAATCATGTAAGAGCTTCTTTATCCATAATAGTTGTGCACAACAACTCCCCGCTACAATGTATTCAGCTTCAGCCATTGATAGAGAGATTGAATTTTGCTTTTTGCTCATCCACGACACCAAGTTATTTCCAAGGACCACCTAAGGTGCTTTTCCTATCATCAATGCATCTGGCCCAGTCAACATCCGAATATCTAATTAAGCACTCATTCAAGTCTCTTGAATACCAAATTCCATAGTCGGATGTGCCATTGATATAACAAATGATTCGTTTGACTACTGTCAAGTGGGACTCTTTGGGTGCTGCCTGAAATCTTGCACATACCCCTACACTAAAGGCGATATCCAGTTTACTCGCAGTAAGGTAAAGAAGACTGCCGATCATGCTTTGATAAAGTGTTGGATCTACTTCCACCCCAGCTGCATCAAGGCTTAGTTTTACCGAGGAACTCATAAGAGTGGAAGTATGCTTCTTGGAGTCAAGGCCAAACTTTTGAGAAGATTTTTGCCATACTTCTCTTGAGATATAAATATCCCATCTTTCCATTGTTTCACCTAAAGCCCTAGGAAATAGTTCAGCTCCCTCACCATGCTCATCTCAAACTCCTTTTTCATCTCTTCTGAAAATTCTTAGGCAAGATGATCAATTGTGGATCCAAAGACAATGTCATCCACGTATACTTGAGCAACAAGGAGGGATTTCTCATCTCTTTTAACAAAGAGTGTTTGATCGGCTTGACCTCTCTTGAAACCATAATCCAAAAGGTATATGATGAGTCGATCATACCAAGCTTTTGGTGCTTACTTCAACCCATATAATGCCTTTTTTTAGTCTTAGCACATGGTCCGGAAAGTGAGGGTCTTGAAAACCCTTTGGCTATTTAATGAACACTTCTTCGTTCAAAAATCTGTTTAAGAAGGCACTCTTCACATCCATTTGGTATAACTTCAACTTCACGATGCACACTATGGAGAGAAGAATTCAAATTGATCTAGTCTTGCTACCGAAGCAAATGACTCATCAAAATCAATGCCTTCAACTTGAGTATATCCTTGAGCCACTAATCTAGACTTGTTTCGAACAACTTCACCATCTTCATTGATCTTGTTCTTGAAGATCCACTTGGTGTCGATTACATGTGTATCCTTGGGCCTTGGTACCAACTCCCATACATCGTTTCTAACAAATTGATGCAACTCTTAGTGCATGGACTCTACCCAATTCTCATCTTTCAAAGCTTCTTCCACTTTCTTGGGTTCAAATTGAGCAAGATAACAGTTGTATGTCACATGATTCACGTTATAGCCTAGTCCTTTTCTCAACCGAAGTCCCTCATCTAAATCACCAATTACGTTGTTTGTGGGATGATTGAGAGTTACTCTTAATGACGGTTTCTTGGAAGTTGAGGGTTCCCCATCACGCGAGATTAGAGGTTGTACTTCCGAAAGGGTGAAAGGGCTTGAAGATCCTTGTGTTGATCTATTCTCCCTTCTTGATGTAGGAGTTGTAGACTCCTTTTTCGGTGATTCTCTCTCACCATCCTCACCTTGAGACATGTTGTCATCACCCTCATTCTTCATAAGGTTTGGTCCTTCGTCATCCTCATCAATGTCCTTTTCTAAGATAGTGTCATCTATGACCACATTTATCAATTCCATCACCATCTTAGTGTGCTTATTGTACACTCTATATGCTCGGCTATTTGTGGAGTATCCTAGGAAGATTCCTTCATCACTCTTAGCATCAAATTTTCCAAGATTCTCCTTATCATTGAGAATGTAGCATTTGCATCCAAAATCTTGGAAGTATTTCACCTTCAGCTTCTTTTCTCTCCAAATTTCAAATGATGTCTTCTTTGTTCTTAATTGGAAGAAAATCTTATTCCCAATGTGACACGAAGTATTTACGGCTTCAACCCAAAACTTCTGTGGAAGGTTTTTGTTGAGAAGCATCACCCTCGCCATCTCTTGGATCACCCGGCTCTTTCTTTCAACCACCCCATTCTATTGTGCAGTCTTTGGAGCTGAGAATTCCTTTTTGATACTATGCTCATTGCAAAATGCTTCAAAATTTTCATTTTCAAACTCCTTCCCATGATCACTTTTTATTTTGACTATGGGAACTCCCTTTTCATTTTGGCGCCTCTTGCACAACCTTTCCATCTTGTCGCATGCCTCTAACTTCTCTCTAAGGAATTCCACCCAAGAGTACCTTAAGAAATCGTCAACAACCACCATGATGTAACGTTTTCCACCCATGCTTTCCGTTCTCATTGGACCTATTAGATCCACATGAAGTAACTCCAAAGGACGAGAAGTAGCAACTACATTTACTTTAGGATGGGTTGACTTTGTTTGTTTTCCCATTTGATATGGACCACAAACATTCTTCTCAATTTTTCCAAACTTTGGCAAACCAACCCTTGCTTCAAGTTTTGAGACTTTTGCCACTTGTTTGTAATTTGCATGCCTAAACCATTGATGCCATAACTCCAAGAGATTCACACGAGCACTCCGACATGCTATGGTTGGTTTGGGAACAACACCATAGCAATTATTGGTGGTCCTAACTCCCTTTAATACTTGAACACCTTCTTCATTGAGGATTAGACAACCTTTCTTTGAAAATTGAACAAGGAAGTCTTCATCGCATATTTGAGTAATACTCAGCAGGTTCACTTTTAATCCTTTGATGTACAGGACATTAGTCAATAAGGGAAGTCCCGAAATATCAACGGTTCCCTTTCCAAGAACTTGTGAGTGACCACCATCTCCAAATGTCACATAGTCGTCTTCCTTCTCCTTGAGAGTTTTGAATAGTGAGCTATCTCCAGTCTTGTGCCTTGAACATCCGCTGTCAAGATACCACAAGCAAGAATCAAACACTTTCAATGCGGTATGCGGTATGAACAAAAAGACAATCATGAGATAGGCATTCTTGACCATTAAAGTAGGACTCATCTTCCTTTACTTCATTCTTAGATGAGTGAAGCTTTCTTTTCAAACAATCAAGTTTATCACACAAATGTCTATTCCTTCTTTTATATTTAGCAATTAAGGAATTTGGCTCACACAAGCTATTATGTATCTCATGATTCCTATGCTCTAACGAAAATTCTAGCATGTTTCTTTGATTTAAATAATTCTAAAAGCTCATTGCTAGGACAATCTCCAAAAATGCTCATTGAGTCATTATCACATACACATGAACTACGCTTCATGTTGGCCTTTGCCATAACACTATCCATAGCAAGCCAAGGGGTCTAGAATCACATTTAGGTAATGAAACCACAGCAAGTGTACCCGCTCTGATACCCATTGAAAGCTCGAAATTGTGTGAAAAACACAAGAGCTGTTTAGACCCCCAAATTAAAACTAACGGCTAAGTTGATTTTACTTTTACTTAAACTAAATGCGAATAGAGTAAATGCGAGCGAACAAACAATAAAACTACTCTAAGCCATATTCATCAAATCACAGCATTGAAATGAAAGCTAAAAGAGTAAGGAAGAAGAATGCAAACACAAAATAAGACGCCGATGTGTTATCGAAAAGGAAACTGAAGTACTCGGCGAAAAACCTCTCCGCCACCCTCCAAGCGGTAAATCGATCCACTAGAGAATAAGTTGGAGTACATAAATAACAAAAAACCTTCCAAGCCTAGTCTACCCCATGTACTCGAGCCCTCAAAGCTCCTGCTACCAATTGACTTCGCCAAGCCTTGTCTTCTCTAGCTCTCCAGATCACGCAATTCAACCTGATTGCATCCACCAAACAAATGGCTTCTTCCAATACTTCCCAGCAACACCAAAACCTCACTTTACACTCAGAATGGATGTGGTAAGTGTTTGGGCTATCAACCTCTCAAGGATTTGGAAATGGAGATGTAGGAGTTGAGGAAAATTACAATGGATTATGTAAAGAATTGTGGATATGACAATCTCTCACTGTCAAAGGTTTTGTGGTTAGGGTTTTCTTTCTAAAACACTCCTCAACATATATGGTTAATGATGGTATATATAGTGTGGGTGAGGATGTAGTGAAGCAGATATGACAAAATAGCAAAACAGAATGTTTCGCAGGTATCTCGAGAGAAGGCCTTACCCGTGAGACACTCACGAAAACCAGCTGTCACCATATGTCATGACTCTTTGCATTCTAGTCATGTGCTGAGCATATGCTTTACTTCGTAGGAAGGCTACTCACGAGCTACCTGTGAAAACTTCTTTGGTCTTTAATTTGCCTTAAGTCTTTATGCTCTCTCTCACACACACAACCCTTACAAAGAAATCCAACATAAAATACAGGGTATATAAGATTGAACATAATTATAATCAAATTTGGCACAGAATAAAGCCAACACAAAAATAGTTGTAAATCACAACTTTACAAGGTGGTTGATAAAAGTTGTAGCAATTTTAGAATTTTCATTTTTTTAAAACAAATATTATTTTTTTATCTATTAATAACTAATAGGGGCTTAGTTAATACTCTTAGAAGTAAAGATACTTCCTTATTGATTAATATCTGGGGGCCTAAGGCAATTGCCTCACTTACCTATATAGTAGAGCCAACCATGTTATCAATGAAACAACACATCTAGTTGAAAAGCCAAATTAGTACGAACTGAACAATAAAAAAGGAATATGTTGAGGGGATGTTGAGGATGAGCCTTGTAGTCATTGGCACATAGAATTCATGGGTTGAAATTGATATTTAGAGCTTCGCTTTGTCAATTATTGGCCGAAACTGTCCTTCCCTTTGCGATTGGACTTGTAGCTCACCATTGTTGTATCTTTAAGCTACAACAAACTATGTTCATAGACACTATATAAAGAAAAAGATATAGGATAATACATATAGAAGCATAATAGTAAAAAAGAATATAAATGAGTGGAAGCGAAGTCTTCCCCTGAATAAGAGAGTTGGTTCCACCTCCATCTTTAAAGTCCTTCACTTCTATGATGGCTTCCGCAAGGTTGGAGTGATTTTGTTGCACATTTTAGAGTATCTCCAGCAAATGCAAATGAGAATTAAGAACTATAGTTTTTTGACTTACAAAAAAGGAAATCAATTAAATATTTATTGATACAAAGAAACAAATTTCCAAACCAAAATTTTGGTCTCTACACCTTTGTCATATTTCCAATTTTGTCTACAATATATTTTATAAACTTTCAAAATTAGGGTTTCTAATTTATTAATTATGTTAATCTCATTTCTTATATCTAAAATCGAGTCATATTGTAAACACAAATTTCAACATTGAATGGTGTAAACCCAAATTATAAGAGTGGGTTTGGATCCACGTTTGAGTTTTTTTTTTTTTTTTTTTTTTTGCTACTGCAAACAGTTTAGGGGACAATGACTACTGTTCATGAACAGTAACCATATTTTGTTGACTTTTCAGCCCCTTTTATCAGTCCCATGGGTCCCGTGAACAGTGCATGGGACCCACAAATCTCACTTTTCAGCAACTTTTTTCATTAAAACTGGATCTCATGGTACTATTCACACATTTAAAAATTATTTTGCTATAGTATTTTCAGTTTTTATTTTTCAGTTTCAGCAAAATAAATTCTATCCAAACAGACCCTAAGATTCAACTTGGTTGTAACCATACTTACATATAGAGTGGGTTTGGATCCACGTTTGAGTTTTGCGTTTGCGTTTTTCTCTTTTTTTTTTCTTTTTTTTTTTCTACTGCTGCAAACAGTTTAGGGGACAATGGCTACTGTTCATGAACAGTAACCGTATTTTGTTGACTTTTCAGCCCCTTTTATTAGTCCCGTGGGTCCCATGAACAGTGCACGGGACCCACAAATCTCATTTTTCAGAAACTTTTTCATTAAAACTGAGTCTCACGGCACTATTCACATATTTAAAAATTATTTTGTTATAGTTTTTTCAGTTTTCAGTTTCAGCAAAATAAATTCTATCCAAACGAACCCATAGAAACATTCAATGGTAGAAATAATAAAGAGATTTTATTTACGTGAGTGAGGTGCTTATCTTAGCATTTTGGTTAAGTATTATGAATAGGTTACTTAATACCAAAATTAAGAAAATTAAATTGGACAAGTGGTGCTATATTAGATAACTGTTAGAATCTAATAATTTGAATTTAAATTAGGTTCTGAACTTTATTATAAAATACTAAGTTGTAGACTACAACTAAAAATTAATTTGAATTCAAGTTGGATTTTAATAGCGCTTCAACTTTAATATATGACATATGATATATGGTGATGGGATTCCAACAATATAAAAATGATTACATTTTAAAAATGTTGTTGGAACCATTTCTCCTTGTCAACCACAGCAAAGTAATTTGCTGATTTAGTATTTTTCATCACATACTATCGTTGGTCTGTACTTATAAGGCAAACCATGTTATTACAAATAGTGTGATTTGGAAGAGCTTATTTTCCATGTTTATTTTATTTAATTTGTTACCGTATATGAGTATAATTCTACCTTAAAAATTGTGATAGTTTAGAAAGGTATACATTCTTTTTTAAGATAAAAATAACTCATTCAAATGGAGCTTAAGTAGTAATCGGGAATTTGACCTAAGCATTTCATCAAAAAACAACTAGTGGTTCCGATTTCTGAATTTGAGCTAGCATTTGATTATTTTATTGGTAACTTCATTTTATTATCAACATTTTGCCTTCAATTTCAAGATATTTTACGCTGCAACTGTAATATCTTGTGCTTGACTTGACCTTAGTGGAGATATTCTAGCGAGAACGTACTGTGGAGATTTTTCTCATAATTTTGGAGGCCGCAACTGATGATTGATGAAACACTGCTTAAGTGACGGCTGCATATTAAAGTCATGCAAAATTAATATATTAGCAGATTATGGCTGGGTTTGGATACAAACCCACGTTTCACGTTTACGTTTTTGTTTTTGTTTTTTTTTTTTTTTTTTTTTTTCTTCAGGCGTTTAAAGGAGTAGTACGGTTACTGTGCATTACTGTGCAGTTACTGTTCAATGAACAGTAACAGCAAATACTGACTTTTCAGCATTGAACAGTGCATAATGCACTGTTTATGGGTCCCACAAATCTCAAATTTTAGCATTTTTTTTATTAAAAATGAGTCTCACGGTACTATTTACATATTTAAAAATTATTTTGTTACAGTGTTTTCAGTTTAGTTCAGTTCAGCAAAATAAACTGTATTCAAACGGACCCTATACATACGAGTGACATATGTCTCTCTTCTTCTTTTTCAGCCTAATAATTTTCTAACCACAAACCGAATAAAATATAATAAATAAACTTATAATATAAAAAATAGAATGGAAGCTTCTTTGTTTTATCTCTGGGGTCAAGAGTGTTGGACTTTTGCAAAAAAGTGTGTCCCTCATATTGAGCACAATCGTATCATTTGAATGCGACAATACAAATTTAGTTTGAGAGTTTCCATCAAGCTTGATGGAAGAAAGTAGACAATGTGTATTTTTAAATGTGAATACAATAGTTAAAATTATAGATGATGTTGTTGACTTGTTATTTCTTATTGTTCAAATGCAAATAGGACCGTACTGCTCATACTAGGATCTAATATACTTTCCTGTTTAACCATTCTTCTTTCAATTCCAAAGCTACAAGTAAGCGAAGATACGTACATATAGGGTTTTAGAAATTTTCCAGTTTGAAAGGGTACTTGACCATAATGCCAATGTGATCACTTCAATAGTGCAAATATGAGTGTTTTATGGGAAGTATTTTTATATTAAGGTTACGCAGTCAATACCCAAATTAAAAAGATATCAGCTTTGCCTCTTAAAGTCTATGCAAAAGGTAAGAGCTAGTGTAAAGTGGATGCTTCTAAATTATCGGCTAAAATATTATAGGGGAGTTAGCTTTCTTTTAGGTCTGCCAATGGCACCAAGAGTGGATTACAAGGCAAGAAACACATGGACCTTTATAGTCATCGGTTAATATTTTCTTCCTTGTAAAAATTCAAATGAAATCACGCATTGTCGGCAGCTATGTATGACCAATAAAACACCTCAAGATTACTAAGAGATTAATCTACCAATTGGTAAAGAACAAATTTAAATCATGACCTGGATTTGTGAAATATGGGTGAAGAACTGATTACCAAAGAATTAAAATATACATATTAATTGTTAGGTAAGGACATTTGGAATCACATCCCTTGCATTTTCATTATTTGAGTTCATCTTTAATCAAATTATTGGTTATTTACAGCTATGCTTGCCGCTTTTTTCATCATACAGATTTGCTTACATGTTTTTCTCTCCTTTTTTTTAGTAAGTGGAGTTTCCTCTCGTGACCTGCTTGATATCATTTTGTTAAAGGCAACATGTGATACAACTAGCCTCCATTTGTTTAGGTGAAAAAACGTTTTGTAAAAGGGTAATAAGTAATAACGTCTCACACAACTTATTTCACGTCGATTGTCCATACAGATCCCCTTCCACATTTTAAGTTTTAAATTTTGACTTGACTGCTTTGTGTTATTTATATTGTGAGTATAATTGCAGATATTGTATGTACGAATATGTGAGGAGTGCAAGAAAAAGCAGCGTGAACTTACCATTTTTAGAAATTCTTCCATTAGTGAATTTTTAGAACTGCAAAAATTAAAAAGTCAAGATAAAATGTTTTGTGTTCAATGGAAAAAAACAAGTTAAAAGTGGTGGAAAATGCATTTTGCTTTTCATTTTTTGCGTTATGTGCATTGCACGTACGTGTAATCGGAAATCTTTTCTTCAAGGTTAATATTTGTCTCAAACATCCGCTTTTCATGTTTTAAATGTGGATATGACCTTTTTGTGTTATGTACATTGTAATTTGTAATGTAATTGTGGATATTGTGTTAATGAGTATGTGAGGAGTAAATTCAAAAAAAAAAAAAAGTATGTGAGGAGTGCAAGAAAAAGGAGTGCGAACAAATATTTACCATTTTTTGAAATTCTTACATTAGTCAATTTTTAGAAAGCCAAAAAATAGAAAGTCAAGATAAAATTTTTTGGGATCACGTAAAACAAGTTAAAAATATTTTGTGATCAACGAAAATAGGTTAAAAGTGTGGTGAAAAATGCTTTTCGCTTTTGAAAAACAAGAAATATTTTCCAATGTTCCCTTGCATACTCATCACTTTCATTTCTTCATACTACCAACACTACTGCCTCTTTCATTACTATTACTATTCAAGAAAAGCGTTGTCACATTTGGCTTACACTCTCAAAGGAACCAGTCAAATTGCAATTGGAGTTCCAAGTAATCATTTATAAATCCAAGATCCACCTAGTAATACCTAATATGGGACTTTGTACATGCTCTCACAATACACACTCAAACAATTAAAATCAATCAAACATGCACATTTTCAAGTATCATAATCTCTTCCGCTTAAGTTTCTGATGTCCTCATCAATCCCATATGCCCTTGAGCCACATGGAATTGTCAAGTTAGCTCTGATACAATTTTGTAACCTAAGAAAAGCTTTAGCCACATTTATGCATACGCCCCTAATGGATTAGTAAACACCTCATATATATGTGACTCAACACAAGCCTATACAACACACACTCAAAAGAATCCAACTCAATCAAATTTGCACAATCTAGGGTATCACAATTACTTCCATCACCACCACCATTGTCCCACCGCCACTATCAGCATCACTACCACTAGTCCACTACAACACCATATATACACGGCCAAGTTTACTATTATACCTAGTTTATATATAATTGAACCCAATTTCTCAAAATAAGAATAACTGAACCCAGACCCAATAACCTATCCAAACCGAAAGGAAAAATATTGGTTTGGGTAGTGATTTTTTGGACTTGTGAAAAAAGGGGTCAATCTAAACCCGACCCGATGAAATGGGTCACAAGGATTGACCTTTTTTTTTTTTTTTTTTTTTTTTTTAATGGGAGCTTTTTTCACTCTTTTCTCTTTTTCTTTTTCTTCTTCTATTTTTTTTCCTCTCTAACTCTATGTAAACATATTTCACACTTTCATTTCTTGTTATTTTCTTCTCACAGACATTCGATGGGTTCTTTCTTAACTAAGTTGGGGCTTGAAAGCTTCAGTTTAGTAAATTCTGGACTGTGTAACCTTAAGAATTTATGAATCATTTAAAAAAATTTTGAGATTTTTTTTTCCTTTATTTGTATTGAAAAAATGATGGACAATATTATCATGTTTGGTTTTTATTTTGTATTATTATTTTTTGCATGTGAAAAAAATATATGAAAAATATCGAGTTGACCTAACCCCGAGGGTTCGTTATGGGTCATACTATAATAAATCTGCCCAAGGTTTAAAGAAATAAATGAAATAAATAGTAAAAATGAATGAGAATTAGTGAAAATTGACTTAATATGAACTAGTCAACTTCTAAGAATAAGGAAAAATGAGATAAGAGAAACTTAGAGAACTTTAAAGAGGAACTAGAGAAACTTGCATCTTTGGTTATATATGAGTTACATGATTTATTGGTGTATGACAAAATCTACAATTTAATTTTTGTAATTATTTAATTTTGGTATTTTTATACAAAAAACGTTATTTTAGATCTAGTTGATTTATTTCCTTGTTTTTAGGTGCTTTTAATGTTTTTTAGGTGAAATTTGGTTCCTATTATTGTTAGGTATTAATTAGGGCTTACTTTAGAATATATTTTTTTGTCTGTCAAGTTTTATGGAGCCATTAAATAGGCCTCCAAGTCTATATACGTTTTTCAGATTTTAATATTAATAAAAATTCAGACTTCTGTCTATTGTTTCTTTGGTGGATTCCAAAACCCTTTCTTTTTGTGGATTCAAAGACCGTTGTGCATTCAAGGTTATTTTCAGAAGCAAACATGTTTTGTTTCTTGTTTTCTAGAAGTAGACATGTTTCGCTTCTTGACGCTTCTGCATCCCACATTATTTGGTATCAGAGCCTTGACTTATCCCGGTCTGGTGTTTGACGTATGAGATTGTAGCAATTCTGGTAACAGAAAATTTAGCAAGAATTACGTGACGTACAATTAGCACTCACAAATATCTTTGCTAGGATGACGTCGTTGGAGCATGAAAACAATAGGGATAACTGTCACGAAGACATAACTCACAGGCATCCTATTGGTAAGCAAAATTCATATAGGTCTTATAAGAGAATCGAAAGTTTTAATCGTTATTTTTCTAAGTAGATTTTCTTGATTGGTTACTTGATCTAGAGGATTTATTTGACTATGAGAATATTTGTGATGAGAAAAAAGTTAAACTTGCTTTGTATAAACTTAGGCCAAAATTGGGATATACCCTTTTCACCAAAACTTTACAACAAAATGCCTCCTGTTTGAAACTATTTAAGGATATGCTCCTGTTTTAAACTTGATTTTCTAAAAATCAAGTTTCAATGAAAAACTTGATTTGGCGAAAATCGAGTTATAGACAATCAAACTTTAAAAAAAAAAAAAAAAAAAAAAAAAAAAAAAAACATGGAACCCGAGTTCCATGAACTCGATTTTCACCAAATTGAGTTTTTCATTGAAACATGATTTTCTAAAAATCGAGTTTCAAAACAAGGACATATCCCTAAATAGTTTCAGACATGGAGCATTTTGCTAGAAAGTTTCGGTGAAAGGGTTATTTTACCATTTTGGCCTATAAACTTATATAGAGAGTATGCCTTACGTTGGTGGGAATGAATACAGACTAATGGAATCCGACAAGGTAAAGACAAAATTCGTTCATGGCCAAGGATGAAAAAGATACTTGCTATCAAATTTTATCCTTTGGATTGTGATGAACTTCTGTCATATACAGAACAAGATTATTTTTGGCCAAGAAGCTCACACTTAAATTATTTTGGAGAACCATATATTCTACCATTAAGAGAAGAATTTTATGTTGAATAAAATATTTTTCTTGAAGAAAATATAGAAATTTCTGAGAAAATTAATGAAGACATTGTTGTAGAAGAAGAATATAAAATTAAGATTGTGGAGGAGATTATTGAAGACCCTATTATAGAGAAAGATCTTGAAGTCGAGATAGTAGAGACCATTAAAGAAGAAATTATAGAGGAAGTTGTCAACATTCTCAATGAAGTTAAGTCAGATGATTTCAACATTCAAACTCCTATTATTTTGGTGGGAGACACCAAAACAAAGTTTATTGATTTTATTGGGGTGGAAAGATTTGATTTGATTATTGACTCTTATTTGGTGAATATTGTCAATTGCTTGAAGATCAAGGAAAAAGAAGTTCAAGTTGCTCAATTGATGACTTTCAACTTTGGCAAGAAGACAAAGAAGATGAAGTATTCAAAGTATTTGTTCTCTTGGCTTGGAAGATTTTAGATTTCAAAGATGAACTCGAGGACGAGTTTGTTTCAAGTGGAGGGGTTTGATGTAGGACAGAATCTACAATTTAATTTTTGTAATTATTTAATTTTGGTATTTTTATGCAAAAAAAAAAAACGTTATTTTAGGTCTAGGTGATTTATTTCCTTATTTTTAGGTGCTTTTAATGTTTTTTAGGTCAAATTTGGTTCCTATTATGGTTAAGTATTAATTAGAACTTATTTTAGAATATATTTTCTTGTCTATCAAGTTTTATGGAGCCCTTAAATAGGCCTCCAAGTCTGTATTCGTTTTTCAGATTATTGATATTAATAAAAATTCAAACTTGTCTATTGTTTCTCTAGTGGATTCCAGAACCCTTTCTCCTTGTGGATTCAAGGAACGCTCGTGGATTCGAGATTATTTTCAAAAGCAAACATGTTTTGTTTCTTGTTTTCTAAAAGTAGATGTGTTTTGCTTTATAACATCTTGCATCATTTACAAGGTTTGTATAATAGTGCCTATTCATGACACTTTATCAAGAAAAACTAAGAAATGACTAACTAGCATGAACCTGATCAAACCCATCCATCAAGTCTACTTACTATATAGAGGTTTATGTCAATATCATCCTAATGACACCCAGGTAAGCAAGTTGTACTAGCTCCAAGCAGGCCATGTAATCACTAATACATTATTATAGGTTGAATTTTAAGGTATTTATCAACCCAATCCAACCTCCTTGGATTTAGAAATCTCCAACTCAACCAAACATGTAGGGTTGGGACCATTTTGTCAAGCCTTCTAAACATAGGGTTTTCACTCAACTAATTCAATCCATTATAATATATGATTACAATAAACATGGTTGGGCCTAATATTCATATTTTATCTAAATTAAATCTTACAAAGCCAAAATAAATCAAACTAATGATTTTAATCTAAGTCTTAGAATCCAAAATAAATCAAAGCAACAAATATAAAGTACATATATTTGTTAAACTATTAATAATCTAGGTTGGATTAGGTAATTCAGATTGAAAAAAAAAAAAAACAAAAAACAAAAAACAAAACAAAACAAAAAACAAAAACAAAACAAAAAAAAAAAAAAAAAAAACAAAACAAAACAAAACAAAAACAACCTAAACTCATCCAAATCCAAACTTCAAAAAAAAATTAAAACCCAACTCAACCTATCAACTCATGGCAAATGTGTTAGGTTCTAAATAATTAGGTCTAAATGTTTGGATTCTAAATGATTTGTTTGCTGGCAAGCCATATACATAAATTTGTCTAGGTATAGATCTTAGAATCTATAAATCATATTAAACACTGCTCAAAGTGCTAGATGTTAGAATTCAAGAACATACAAGCTGCAAGTTTAAGAATTGAAAATTAGGCTAGCTCGATCGATCTAGAGAAAGCTTCGACCAATCGAACTGCGATTTTGCAAATTTTAAATTAAGCCCATTAGCCCATCAAATGTTTAGGGTTTTAGTCTGTTTGGAGAGCTACTCTTTTGAAATCTGAGAGGTTTTGTGTCTTCTACTCTTTCAAGAACCTGCCAGAGATCAGTCTTATTCCAAAAGTACCGATGGAACAAAGTTGCAGCCCAAGCTTCAGATATCAAGCATACTAAAGAGTAAAGTGAGAACTAGAGGTTCATGTTGGAATAGATCCACATCAAAGAAGTCTAAGGGCATACTAAAGAGGAAAGTGTGAACTAGAGGTTCATGTTAGAATAGATCCGCATCAAAGAAGTCTAAGGGTTTCAGAGCTAGGTTTAGTAACCATAGTTAAGTTTACTACGAATTAAATATTCTTGACTGTAAACTTTTATTTGATAGTGGATTGTTCTTCTTAGGATTGGTCCCTCCAAGTTTTTTACCTTGAAACTAGTTTGTTTCATTGGTTTTCCTGGATTATCATATTAGTGTCTTATTTATTTTTCCGTTGTATGATATGTTTGATGTATGTTTAACATAGGGTTTGCACAATTGACTTAATAAGTAACAACTTAGCAATAAAATCAGGTTAAACATTGTGTGTTCAAGGGTCTAAAAACTAACAAAAATGAATCTAAGACATCAGGTTGAATCAAATTCTCGAGTTGAATACACACCCCCTGCATAAAACCTTTTACTATCTCTGCAAGGAGCAATCATTCATGGGTATTCCATAGACTTACTTGCTAATAGCAAATACATGCAAAGCTGACCATTAAAAAATCAAGCTCATCGCCCCATTTGTGTAGTCACCTTAAAGAATCCTTATGGTTTCATCATTTGATTCACCATTTAAACTTAATACATTAGTGGATCCTTGTCAAACACTTCTAATATTTTACTTTTAGACATATAAAAAATGACACTTGGGTTTTGGGATGAACATTTCTAAATAAATGCAAAAACTTATTGGAGCCAACCAACTAGACTTTAATGCATTCCGGTGGAAGTGCATCAACATTTTAAACTTACATTTCATTGAATCCTACAAAGGTAAATAATATAATAGAAAAATTAGAAGAAAAGAATATTCAACTTCAAACCTAGATTAATTGAATAGACTCTGAGCAATTATTTATGATTGTGTCTCATTTTTGCAGTGGAGAACATGGACTAATTATCCTAATTAATTGAGTAGTCTCATAGGGTCATAGCCCACCTCAATGCAAAAGACAATGGTAGACCAGCGTGGTCTTTGGAGTCTTTGGAGTTTGGATCATACACCATCTTGTGCTTTACTTAGCGGAAAGAAACTTTCTCTTTCTAATTTCCTTAATTTTTAAATTATTCATTCACTACTTTCTCCCACTTCTTAATTAGACAACCGCATTTGAGGATGAAAATAATAAAATAAAGTTGGGGCTGCTAATTATTAATAAGACTCCCAAAGTTTACATCAATAAATAAATAAGACTTCAATGGTTGCTAAGAAAACAAAAGCTAAAAAAAGAGAAACGAAATTCCGCTTTAAAAATGACAAATTCTATGACCGTTATAGGAAAGCAAATGACCTAACTCTTGACTCCCTTAATTTAACACCGCATGCCCACATTCTGTACGACCCCACCCCAGTAGAAATCTAGAGATGAGAAATAGCTTTACAATGTTGCATCCTTGGACTTGGACTCGTAATCTGTCCATAATGTTTTACAAACCAAGGAACAAAGCACACAGTATTGTTAAAGGAGTTTTGGTTCCCCATGAATAAAAGAGGGTGATCGTAATAGTGTGCATTTGTATCCTCATAATAATAATAAAAAACTTTAGACTAATTTTGAGTAATTTATTTTAATTAGGGTCATGTTAACGGATGCCCTTAAAGCCGTCAAAACAATTAATTGTTTTATTTTTTTTTCTTTACTAATAAAAATTTTCTAAACCAATACTCTTAGAGTATTCTTAAACTTTTCCCTTTATTTTATACTTTGTTAATATCAATCTGTGGTACATAATGTTTATCAATCTGTGGTACATAATGTTTCTCAAATAAATTATTAAAATTAAAAAATTAAAAAAATAATAATAATCCAAACACATGGCATATCGTATTTGATGGAGTATAAAGTGAAATATTAAGAATGAAAGAGAACTTTTCTTCGTATCCTTGTGTACTAAATAGTTTCACTTGGAAGTACAATATACTAATATAGTAGTAATTAAGATACATGAATCCGATTAGTACACATTATTATCAACATTTTTAATTATGCATTTCTTGTACGTGGTGATGCTTGCTAATTGCTAATATAGTAGTAATTAAGATACATGAATCCGAAGCCTAAAATACTTCTACTGATCGAGAATTGAAAGTAAAGAGATCAATGAATGTTTTTTGCTATATTTCTCCAATTTACGCACCCACGCACACTCCTCCCATATTTATAGATTTTGACATAAATAGTCATTGGAAGTTGTGGGTAGTTTTACGTAGGAAATCAAAGAAATACTACTCCCAGTTTGGGCTGGGCTTGGCCCAAATTTTCTAAATACTTTAAAGAGGTACATTTTTTTTTTTTTAGAAAAGTATAAAGACGTACATAGGTGTACTGGTATCTTAATTAAGATCAGAATAGATCCTAGTAATTAGAGAGATTGAGTAGCTTTTTGTTGAAAACTTTTTTCTAAATATATACTAAAATATACTTGTATCTTGAAAATTTTTGAAAAAGTGTGAAAATACAGAAAAAAAAAAAAAGATTTTAAAAAACCATACATAAAAACTAAAAGTTAAAAGTTGAGCTTATAAGCTGACCTACAAACGCTAAGTATAGTTGGTTTACAACCTCTAAAAGTACAAAATTCAATTTCTTCTCCATGAGCATAGAAATTTAATACAATACAACTTAGATAAGAGTAGTTGTCTCTAGGCCATTGTGATTTAAGATATTATATGCATTGGTTGTAGTCAAGGACAGAGCCAGGATTTTAGGTTAATAAGGGCCAGAGTATAAGAAAAAAAATCATCAAATTTCAAAAATAAGCATTTATTTAGTATTAACAAACTATCAACAAAAGCAAAAGACATAAAATTATTTTTTCATAATACATTACAATGCAATTATCTATTAACAAATACACAAAACATCATTGTTTCTTACTACATTAGAGCATTCATATTTGCTTGTACAAAAATTCATTTCTATTTTAGCATAAGAACCTACTTTTTTATTTTACATACTCATTTTTCAAAACGCCCTATATTAGATTATTATTTTATACTACATTTGATTAAAATGTTATTTCCTTATCAATTTTTTTATTATTATCCCAAATCAAATCTAATTTGAATCTCTCTAGTATAATGAAATTGAGAGAAACTTGGTTATACAAACCCTAGCCGCTCAAACACTGATTTCTCTCTCTGAAAAGCCTTTTTAGGGATGGCTTATGATGTCATTAATTTAAATAATGCAACAAACGAATCATGAATCGGGCTTGAAACGAATGAGTTATGGCATTTTACGCATTTTTTATTTTTGTTGATACATGCAATCTCGTACAGTCAAACTAGGTGTCGAGCTGGAATCAAACTCATCTCAATCTGAGCTTGCAATTGAAATTGCAGAACCTTTGTTTTTCTTGCGTTGAACTTAAGTCTTTCTTAAGTTGAACTTAGCTTTTTATCTTGGACATTAAAATACACCTTTAACACACTCAAGACTCATCAAAAACACTATAAATTGATTACATTTGATCATAGTTTGCCAACCTAAAAATATGGACTCTACGAAACTAGTATGCTTATATATTATACGATACATATGATTATTACCATTCATATGATACATACCTATGTATTGTACAATTCATGAACATTATCGATTCTCACTTATAATCAATGGAGTCGATTTCGTACTGTACTGACCGGTACAGCTGGTGTTTACCATACCGGAACCTTGGCCAGCACAGGAATGCTAAGATTTCGTTTCGGTTTAAATACCGGCCGTACCGAAGTCATTCCGGCAATACTAGAGCGAATACTGGATTTCAGCCGGTAAATGGATACCGGGCCAAAATAAAAATCTCCATTGTTTTGTTGTAGATTTCTAAGGAATTGAAGGTCTTTGAAGAATAATAGAAATAGAAGAAGCAGTTGAGGCTTTTGTGAATCTTTGAAAAAAAAAATTCACCTGTCGTTGCAGATCAATCGAGGTACTGCTTCTTCTCATTTCTCTGATGCTACGGGCTACCTCATGAACTTCTTCTCCTTCTTTTACTTCTAGCAAGTTCCTTCTCCCCCTCCCCCACTTTTTCTTTTTCTTTGATTTATCCGTCCGTGAATCTCAATGCAAATTTTTTAAACCTGTGGTCAGTGATAGGAAGTGAAAAAGACAAGTCTTCAGGTACACTTTTTACCTATCCAAATGGTCATGTCACTAACGTGGCCTATAGAAGATTTTTTATTCACTTTAACTATGTTATAATACTAGTCTTTAACTCAAAAAAATATATACTCTGTACTAGATGGTATTTATATGTGTGTGTATATATATATATACACATATTATGATAAACTGGTTTTAAAAAAAATATATTATAAAAACTATATATTCTGTACATTAGTTAAATAGTATTAACTTTTTAAAAAATATTGTATACTTTTTATTTTTATTATTTTTATTATTATTATTATTATTATTATTATTATTATTATTATAGAATTAGTGGTAATCCTGAAACGGTACACTGGTATTGACCGGTACCGAAATATATCGTTTCACTGGCCAAACCGATACGCCCTTCGGTACGAAATTGACTCCCTTGCTTATGATACATAACTTTTTGGTTACAATATGATACATATTGCATATCATACGATAATAACAATTATGTGTACAAATAATATTATGATATGGTCACAATTAAAGAAAAACATATTTCTCAAGAGATAGTAGTATGTAGTATAAGGATGTGAAGTGAAAAACATATTTCATGATCTTCTTTCTTCTAGTCGTTATTTTTTTATAGTTGCCTCAAATTTATAAGCACCATACGTTAATAGTTGAGGCAGAAAAGTTGTAAATGCCACATGTGCTTTCTTCTTTGTTGTCATTAGAACTCTTTTGATTGTAGCAGTGGTGGCATTCATATCATGAAATTATCAAAATGATTCCATGCTTTTGATTCAGTCATGACCTTTTTCTTTGAAAGAATTTTTCTGTTTTTTTTTTTTTTGGTACACATCACAGATTAACAAAAACTGCTGAAACCAAGAAAATAACAAATGACATACGTTGAAAAGCAGAATGCGACACCATTGAATAATTTCATTTATCTGCTCGTCTAGTTGATGCTAATTTTAGAATTTAACACTTAGTTGCCTTCTTTGCTAATGGCTCAACATCAGTCAAAACCTGTTTATCAATGTTGTAAATAGCATTTTAAGTTCCAGATATTAGCATCATGGTAAGGATCCAACACCATCTAGTCAATTTATTAAGAACTTTCACCCCTTCAATGCAGCTAGTAAGGAATAGCCACAGCATGAAATCCTTCCCTAATGTTAACGTGTAATAGGTTGTGGGCTTCAAGCCCACCTTATTTACTTGTACTACACACATACTTGTACTACACATTCTGCCTCCTACATAAAGGCACTCTTGTATATTTTATTACAGGTGAAATACAATACTATTCATTCAGTATTTCTAACATGGTATCAGAGCCACTATAACTTTCTTATGTCTTGCAGTCTTGTCTTTGTTGGTATTTTCCGCTGCCTTAACTTTTTCGGCCGATAAGCCTTTTCAGTGTCCTCTCTTGACTACTCCGCCACCATCAAAGGTCCTTAGGGTTGAATCTTCACCTCCAGAAGCTCCTTTTCCACAGCCAAGACCACTGCCTTCGTCGAATCTGTCACTTCTAACCTCCAATTACAACATGAGACATATCATAGTGTAGACCGTCAATCGATCTACTTAGAGCTGCCGGAAAAGTCCACATCAGAGCTATCACGTTCCCTCACTTGTTGCTCAAAGATTCGGTGAGTTGACTCCACGCGCCTCACACATCGCTAGGATACCTGCTAATGTCATCACTACCACATCAGCATCCATGTAAGCCCTAGCTGACATCATCCTCCACGTCATTGCTTATGTCATCAGTTTGCTTTATTGCCACGTCAGCACCCAGTCAGCTGCTTACGTCAGCATCAGTCAACTGTTTACGTCATCACCGTTGACTTTTTGCAGTCCAAGTGCTCCTAACCTAGTTTTTCGCTTAGATTCCATTTTTTCAGTCCATTTTTACATATTTTTCTTCTAAATAAAGAATAAGGACAAGTCTTCTTCTTATTGTTACAATCATCGCCAATAATCCAACAAACATTTTTGCAATTTTTGCAAACATCTTGGCCATAATATTGAGACTTGCTATCATCGCAACAAATCAGCTGCTTCCATTTCTGTTACTACTATTGTTAACACTGAAAGTATCCAAACAATGGCTCCCGTCTTCGCACAGTCCAAGTCTTCTGGATCCACTATCACCAATTCCACAGTTGACTTTCAAAACATCATCGCTAATACCATTCGTATGGTTGGTAATGCATCTTATTCCTCTTTTCTCTCAATTTTATCTGGTATGTCTCCTTCCTTTTGGCTTATGGATCCTACTTGTTGCAACCATATGACACCTCACTCATCCTTATTTTCTCAACTTGAGCTTGCACCACACCTTCTCAATATTCACATATCTAATGGTTCCACAATGTTTGGTCATAATATAGGTTCTATCTCGACCTCTAACCTCTCAGTTCCTGGGGTCGTTAATATTCCTAAATTTTCTTATGATTTATTTTCTATAGGACAATTAGCTGAGTTGGGTTATCGCATTACCCTTTATTATTCTGGGTGTATTGTGCAAGATATGAGAACGAAACATGAGCTTAGGACCGGTCCCAGAGTTAGGCGAATGTTTCCCGTGGACAACTTTTGTCTTCCACCTGTTGCTCCTGTTTCTGTTGCTGCTACTACTGCTACAGTTTCTTCTATTCCTTTCCTTGCACTTTGGCATGCCCGACTTGATCACGCATCTTCCTCTCGGGTACAACACTTGGCTTCTAGAGGTTTGTTAGGTTCAGTGTCCACAAAAAATTTTGATTGTGTTTCATGTCAGTTAGGAAAATAAACAGGTTTGCCTTTAAATATTAGTGAATCAATGTCCACTGATATCTTTGACCTAATTCATTATAATGTCCGAGGGCCTTCCTCTATCTCTAGTATTGGTGAATCTCGATATTTTATTGTCTTTGTTGATGATTATTCATGCTATAGCTGGATTTTTCATATGAAACACCGTTCTGAATTATTGCAAGTATATTCTAATTTTGCAAAAATAGTTGAAACTCAATTTTCCAAACATATCAAAATTTTTCGATCTGATAATGCTTTTGAATAAACTCAATATGCTTTCCAAGCTGTTTTTCATTCTTATGGCACTATTCATCAACTAACTTGTCTAGGTAGCTCTCAGCAAAATGGTAAAGCTGAATGAAAACTTTGTCATATTCTTAACATTGTTCGTGCTCTCCTTCTCTCTGCCAAAGTTCCTGCTCCTTTTTAGGGCGAAGTTGCTCTTCAGGCTGTTCATGCTATTAATCGCATTCCTAGTCCTATCATTTAAAATCAAACTATGAGCGCCTTTTTAGGTCACCTCCAGATTATCACCACCTTTGCTCCTTCGGTTCTGCTTGTTTCGTTCTTCTTCAGTCACATGAGTATAACAAACTTGAGCCTCGGTCTAGACTTTGTTGTTTTCTTGGCTATGACGAAACTCAAAAGGGGTATCAGTGTTATGATCCTGTCTCTCATCATCTTCGTATCTCCCACAATGTTGTCTTTTGGGAACATCACTCCTTTGTCGAGCTCTCTCACTTCTGTGCCTCCCTATCTACCTCCTCTGTCTTAAATCTTTTTCTAGATGAGCCACATATTCCTTTTATAGTTACTTCTGATCCTCCTATAGACTTCTGTGTCCAACCACCAGATATTTTTTATGCCTCTCTTAGATCACCCTCTAATGAACAAGTGGAAGATAAACAGGTGGAAGGCGAGCCACCCAAACCTAAGCTTGGGTCCCTTGCTCCTGTTCCACCTAAAGATCTTGCACAAGACATTCCACCTCGTCACTTAACTCGGGTAACATCCATTCCTGCACATTTACTTGACTATCATTGTTATACTATGAATGTTCAATATGTGTATAAAACACCCTTGAACGTTTAGACCCCAAATTACAAATTATCAATTCAAGCTTATTATCAAACAATAAATGTGCAGAACATGAACATAAGCTAAAAACAGAATTGATAAACAATCTAAACCAAAAATAATCACAATCACAGCAGTAATTAAATGGTAAAGATAAAGGGAAGAGAGATGCAAATACAAGGACAACACACAATGTGTTATCGAAGAGGAAACCGAAGCCTTCAGTGTAAAACCTCTCCGCCGCCCTCCAAGCGGTCAATAATCCACTAGAAAATATAGTTAGGATACACGAATAGTAATAGACCCTCCAAGCCTAATCTACCTAATGTACCTAAGCCCTCCAAGCTTCTTGCTCCAACGAGGTTGCGCCGAACCTTTTTCTTTTCTACCTTACTGAATTCCGCTATAGCCCATAGCATCAACCAATATGAATTGGAACAACCTAACCTTATCTAAGAAGGAAGAATCTGGTTTGGTTCTTCCACAAGTTCAACAATCTAAGGAATACATTCTTGCAGCCAAATTCCTTACACCACGGTTCCTTGTTATGGAAGCTGTGGTTCGAACATTCAAGCAATTGTGGAGATCTGAGAATGGTTTCAAAATTTGTAATATGGGAGGCCATGTTGTGTTTTTTGTATTTGATAATAATTTTGACATAGTAAGGATCCTTGAGAACCAATCTTGGAGCTTCGACAAATATCTAGTGGTGTTGAAAAAATTCGATGAGTCTTCAAAGTTACTTGAGCTGGAGTTTAATAGAACCTGGTTCTAGGTTCAAGTCCACAACATCCCAATCCACTTCTTGTCAAAAAAAGTGGCCAAACAAATTTGTGAAATTGTTGGTGATGTGCATCGGTCACTTGAATCGACTGAAGATGATTGAGGCAACTTTATATGGGTCCGGGTTCTAGTTGATATTAACCTTCCATTGTGTCGTGGGAGAGTGATAACATTAGAGAATGGCAAAAAGTCTTGGGTTTGATTTCAATACAAACGAGTCCCCAAGCTGTGTTATTGGTGTGGTTGATTGACTTACAATGATAAAGAGTGCGAGCTGTGGCTAAAAAGTAGAGGAATGCTTACTTCAAACCAAAAGCAATTTGGCCCTTCCTTAGGGTTGCACCGTTCCAAGCAGGTGGTAGGAACATGTTCTTTGTCCCTAGTATTTTCGACAGAGAAGAAGAAAAAACATCAAAGAACCCAAAGCAAAGAGATGGGGATAAAGGAGCTTCCCCGGAGGATGGTATTTCGCAAAGTAGTCCAGTGGACAAGCAAGCGGCTAGGGTTTTCATTGATGAAGATGAGAGTACAGGTGAGTCTTTGGTTTTTTTTTTTTTTTTTAAAAAGTCATTCAATGAGGAAAAAATTCCAGCAATAAATTTCAAAAGCAGCTCACATCCAAAATTGGCTCTTCCAATTAAAACGGAATTTTCATTAAATGAGAGTTATTCCCTTCCCAAAATTGTCGTGTCTAACTTGCTAAGCAATTTCCACAAATCCAGGGGTTTCGAATTTGAAGTGTAGTCAAACTCTTCCAATGATCACATGTTCACTAATTAGTCTAACTTGATTTCACGTGAGAAAAACAAACCAAACACCCCATGTAAGTCAAACAAACCCATGCCTCAGACTGCAAGAACTTCCTCGAGTCCTATACTAGAAACTTTAGCAGCGCACAACAATGGAATTCCTCCTACCTAAGGCAAGTGGACTCAGCTTCTCAGAACACACATCTATCCTCCATCTCACCTTGTGGATTTTGAAACAGTTAGCTTGGGCAAAAGAGCAATGGATGATAGCCAAATCCCATCAAGTTTCAAGAATAACAAGCAACAAATTTTAATGGAGAATGATCCTCAATCTCAGATATTGGCGGAGGCTGTTTCATGGCCCTGCCAGAAGCAATGAATCTCTTAGTTTGGAACTTTCTGAGCTTGGGAATCCACGTACAAAGAGAGAGCTTATTGAAATTATATGGACAAAAGATCCATCTGTCTTGTTTATAGCCAAGACATGGGTAGATGAAGCAAGGTTAGATCAAACTCTTAGCACTATCAATTTCGATCAAAAGTGGGTGGTGCCAAGAACAACTAAAGGTGGCGGATTGGTTTTGTTTTGGAAAAATTCTGTCAAGTTAGATGTGGTGGATTCCCATAGATACTATATTGATGCAGTAATCAATGGGGGTAAGGAAGATGAGTGGAGATTGTAAGGTTGAATTTAATCAACCATTTTGTTGGCTTTATTCCATGCCAATTTGCTTGTAATTCAGCATTTAGAAACCCTATATTTAGGTAGGAATCATGTAAGGGTAGTGTGTGAGAGAGTGTGAAGAAAAGCTTAAGAGTGTGCAACTCAACAAGGCCTCGCAACTGGATCTCGCGACTGGCTCACGGCTGGCAAGTCACCAAAGGAGGCACACATGTCAAGCATGCAAAGGAGCTGAAGAGTCACGCCAACTGGAGCACTATAGGGCAAAACTTCCAATTTGGCCATTCTGTTAGCTCGTGACTTAGACTCGCGACTCAGTCAAGTCGCGAGGCTTAATCGCAAGTTCACTCTGTTTGGGAAAACTGACCTTTTGCATTCCAAACACACACCAGTATAAATATCCCTTATACCCATGTATTGTAGAGAGCTTCCAAAGAGAATTTTAAGAGAGAAACCCTAGAGAAAAACAAGATTGACTCATCCACAATCTTCATCCTTGTTTCTCCAAATTCCTCTACTCTCACCCTCTCCATTGTTACATCCTTGAGAGGTACATTTAGCCAAATACTTTTCTCACCATACCCATATCTGTGAAAAGGCAATTTGGTGCTTGGGAAGCAGTTAGGAAGGGACTAATTGATATTGGTTGATGCTATGGGCTATAGCGGAATCCGGTAAGCTAGAGAAGACAAAAGTTCGGCATAACCTCGTTGGAGCAAGAAGCTTGGAGAGCTTAGATACACTAGGTAGATTAGGCTTTGAGGGTCCTTTCCTATTCATGTATTCCAACTTTATTCTCTAATGGATTATTGACCGCTTCGAGGGCGGCGGAGAGGTTTTACGCCGAGAACTTCGATTTCCTCTTCAATAACACATCGTTGTGTTGTCTTTGTGTTTGCATCTCTCTTCCCTTAATCTTTGTCATTTAATTTCTGTTGTGGTTGTGATTTTATTTGGTTTAGATTGTTTTATCAATTCTTTTTAGCTTATCTTCATATTCTGACATACATTGTTTGATAATAAGCTTGAATTAGTCATTTGTATTTTGAGAGTCTAAACGTTCAAAGTGTTTTACACACTATTTGAACATTCAGAGATATACTGGCTTCTATGGTGAACCAGAAACAGCAAGAAGAAACGAAGCATGGGAGAAATTAAGAATGCTAAACCGAAGCAGGAACAAACCATGGTTATGTGTTGGGGATTTCAATGAGATTATTGGACAAGATGAAAAATTGGTGGGTGCCTTGAGAAGTTACAATCAAATGCAGTTATTTAGCGAGGCAATCGATGAATGTAGCTTTATGGACCTGGGTTTCGTTGGTTCCAAGTAGACGTGAAGCAAATATTTTGACAATGGGGTGTCTATTTGGGAGATATTGGATAGGGGCTTGGTGAATAATAGCTAGTTTTTGAAGTTCCCAGAAGCCAAAGTACACCACCTCTCATGTAATACTTCGGACCATTTACCTTTACTTTTTAATCTGTCTAGATTGGAACTTCCAGTAAGGAGGAAAATTTTCAGGTTTGAAGAGATATGGCTATCTAATTCAAGATGTGGGGAAACAGTAGAAGCAACCTGGAGGTATGTGGAGGGACCGAGTTTAGATAACAAAATTTTAAAAAGAGTGGCAAACTGTGAAAAGGATCTCACTTGGTGGAATAACAATTGTTTCAGGAATGTTTGAAGAGAATTGGGTAAAAAAAAAAAGGAAGAATTGGCATCAGTAGAAAAAATAGCAATGATGAGTGGAGATAATTTTTTAGTGTGAAAATTGAAGGCTGATATTACTATTTTGCTAGATAGAGAAACTAGAATGAGGAATCAAAGATCCAAGGTCATATGGTTGACCAAAGGTGACAATAATACCAAGTATTTTCATAGCAAGGCCACGAAGAGATTTCAAAGGAACTCTATAATGGGAATTCGGGTTCATGATGGGAGTTGGATGGATCAACCGAGGGACATTGGACAATGCTTCATTCATTACTATGCTGATTTGTTTTCCTCCTCAGACCCTCCATGGGTCCAAGAAGCAATCCAAACTATTCCACAAGTGTTGACCGACTCTATGAATGCTGATTTGGTAGGTACCTTTCATGAATGGGAAGTTGAAGCAACCTTAAAGCAAATGGCTCCACTAAAGGGGCCATGCCCTGATGGAATGCCTCATCTTTTCTACCAACACTTTTGGCAGATGGTGGATGGTGATGTAATTAGTTCTATCCTTTCCTGGCTTAATACAGGTACTTTACCTTCACCATTTAACCATACTTTTATCACTCTCATTCCTAAAGTTGATAACCTTGAATTAGTCACTGTATTTAGGCCTATTAGCTTGTGCAAGGTCTTGTATAAGGTTTTCTCAAAAGTCTTAGCAAACCGTTTGAAAAAATTCCTATCAGCCCTTATTACTAAAAATTAATAAGCATTTGCAAAAGATAGGATGATTTCTGATAACATACTTATAGCTTTTGAAACTTTGCATAGCATGAAAAATTATAAATCCAGGGGGGATGGTTTCATGGCGATAAAATTGAATATGAGCAAAGCCTATGATAGGGTTGAATGGGGGTATTTGGAAAGCCTGATGAGGAGAATGGGTTTCTATGATAAGTGGATCAATCTCATGATGATATGTGCTAAAACAGTTTCTTACTCAATTCTGGTGAATGGTGAACCCCAAGGCCTTATCCAACCTACTAAAAGGATTAGGCAAGGGGATCAACTATCTTCCTTCCTATTCCTTTTACGCACGAAAGGTTTGCATGGCCTTATCACAAAAGCAGCAGCTGATGGAGAATTGAAGGGTTTTTCTACTTGCAAACATAGTTCTAAACTAACCCATGTGTTTTTTGCAAATGATAATTTGTTATTTTGCAGGGCAAACGCTTCAAAGTGTGAAAAAATCCTAAATTTGCTGGCTATGTATGAGTCAACATCTGGGTAGAAAATTAATAAGGAGAAAACATCCCTTTTCTTTAGCAAGGCTACTTCTTCGACAACCAAGAATGTAATCAAAACCCTCATTAGGGTACAAGAGATCAAGTTTTATGAGAAGCATTAGGGGTTGCCATCTTTGGTTGGAAGGGGGAAGGAAGCAAGTTTCAATTACATCAAAAAAAGAGTTTGGGGAAAATCACAAGGGTGGGAAGGAAAGTTACTTTCACAGGCTGGGAGAGAAGTACTCATTAAATCGGTGATTCAAGCTATTCCAACCTTCGTAGTGGGCTGTTTCAAATTGCCAGTAGGGTTGTGTCATGAAATTGAAGCCATGGTGAAAAAATTTTGGTGGGGACAATGTGGGGATGGAAGAAAAATACATTGGATACAATGGGAGGGGTTAACAAAATCCAAATTGGTAAGTGGAATGGGTTTCAAAGACTTAATCCTATTCAATGATTCTCTACTTGCCAAGAAAACCTGGCTACTTCTCCACAATACTGACTCTCTCTTCCATAAAGTTTTCAAAGCAAAGTTCTTTCCAAATTGCTCTATTTTGGATGTAAAGGAGTCAAATACAGGTTCATATGCTTGGAAAAGCATCCTTAAAGGGAGTGATGTGATTCTTGAAGATGCTTGTTGGAGGGTTGGTGATGGAAAGTCCATCAAAATTTGGCAACATTGCTGGTTACCTATAAAACACCCAACAAAAATTTCATCCCTATTCTGGATTCAATGGAAGAAGCAACAGTGGATTGCTTGATTAACCAGAATAATAGAACTTGGAACCATGAAATGATTGATGGGATTTTTGCTCCACAAGAGGTGGATTTAATCAAAAAAATTCCCTTATAAAAAACTGCTGCAACAGATTTTGTGTTCTGGCCACGGGTTGAGAATTGGCTTGCAAGTCCAGGTATCATTTTTTGAAAGATCAAGAAACTGGCTTCTTTCCTTCTCTTTCACCCGACCCTGCACAATCTCTTTGGAAAAAAAATCTGGGATCTTGATGTTCCAAATAAGGTGAAACACTTCATCTGGCATACCTGCAGAAATTCACTGCCAATGAAAAGCAACCTGGTTCGTTGCCAGGTGCTCTCAGATCATCACTGTGATAGGTGCATGACAACACAAGAAACTATGCTTCAAGCACTTTGGTCTTCCTTAGAATTGGATAGGGTGTGGGATGCAACAAAATGGGATTTTCAGTCTTAGGTGGATGTCCAAACTTTTGGAGAGTTGCTAGCTTGGATTTTTTATAATGGCAAGCGAGCTGCATATTTTCAATGACAGTGTGGTGCATATGGCAACAGCGGAACCAGGTGCAAAACCAACAGCCTCATCATTCCATTGATCAGTTGCCTCGGGTTGTTGCAGAATGGCTTGCCGAGTTCAATGCTACCCATCCAACCACACAAATATGGTCTGCACAATCTAGACATATACAGTGAAAACCTCTCCCCTCCTTTTCCTTCAAAATAAATTATGATGGGGCTGTCTGCTTAAGCTCAAATTGCTCAGGTACAAGCGTTTTGATTAGAGATCATGGAGGGCTGGTTATTGCATCACTTGCTCAAAATCTTAGTCAAGCATACAAACCAGTGGAGATTAAAGCTATGGCAGCAACCCAAGGCATTGAGTTTGCTACAGAAATTGGCATGGACAAAGTATTGAATGAAAGGGATTTGAGTATTGTCCTTGAGGTCTAAAAATGTAGGTTTGGCATCATATGACGTACTCATTGAAGATGCAAAATTAGTAGAGAGGAATTTCTCAGAATTATCCTATTCTCATACAAAGGGAAAGGGTAACAAAGTTGCACACAGTTTGATGAGATTAGCGCTTAGCTTGTTAGATACTGTTGTATGGATGGAGGATGTTCCACCATCAATTTTTCATTTTGTTCAAACTGATTTATATGCTTTATCGGAATAATATAAGTTGACTTCTCTCTCAAAAAAAAAATTTAGGCTTATGAACAAATCTAACCTTTATTAATGATGATTAAGTTGCTTGCTTGGATGTCCAAGTTCATTATGCTAGAAGAAAAAAATAAATAAAAGTGTAAAACACCAAGGTGGTATCTAGCCATTGATACATAATTCGATGCTCAAGTCAAATTTTAATCTCTTTTAATGTAATAATTAATCACTCAAGAAGTAATTAATTACCATGAGTTTGTCTGTTGTTAAGGAAGTTGTGTCTATTACTTTCTCTACACCATTTCTTTATGTGAAGTTTTAACCATGATGGAAGATCATTAATGATTTATAGCTACGTACACGGAAAATTATTAAATAATCTAGGAGTACCATAAATGCGCACTCCCCCCTCTCACATGAATTGTGAGTCCCACCATGAATTTAATTAGTATGACCCATAATTATGTGAGAGGGGTGAGTACGCATTTATGGTACTCTAGGAGTACTTAATAATTAACAGTACGTACTTGTGTGGTTTAAACATGTGCATTATTGGCTTTATTATCCATGCTCAACACATAGGCTTTACTTGCACAGCACAGAGCCTATGTCGCTAATGGTCTAAAACATCTGCAATCTTCACATAGTTCCTCGGGCACTACCTATGATGGGTTGGAATGGTATGACTAGTGTGTTAATCATAATAGATCTTGGATGGGCATCGAGTAAAACAGATCTTACTTTGATGCCACTCTACTTGGCTTACCCCCTATCAAATGTCCCTATCCGAATTTCCTCCCAATGCTGAAGGTTTCCATTTTGTCCCTATTGTAAATGTGATTGTCATTAGTAAACAATAGCCATTGCTATGCAAAGTAGCGTAAAAAAACTTTCAGAAAATTTTTTTTTTTGATGAATTTAGATTGAACGATATAGAAAAATTAATTAGCAATGAAAGAGCTTGAGGGTCTTAGTTTAAGGGTGCTTCGGCGCTAGTATATTGCTTGTATGACTTCAAGATGAAAGCTTAATAATAAAACCACTAAAGCTGATTTAGACCTCCAATTTCAAAATTACGGCTAAATTGCTTTTAATCTTCTCAACTAAGTACAGAATAAGAGTAATTAAAGCACAATTAACCAGAACTACTTCCTAGTGTATAAGCATACATAATTAACAAGTAATTAAAAAGCACAAGAAATAAGGGAAGAGAGATGCAAACACGATGAAACCTCAATTAGTGTGAAAACACTAATGCTTGTTTAGACCCCCAATTTTAAATTACCGCTTACTTGTTTTTACTCTAACTAAACTAATTGTGGAACAAGAGTAAAACACGCGTTATAAACTGGTAACATAGCTCTAAGTCATAAGCAACCACAATGAGCAATAAAATTCAAGCTTAAAGAGTAGGGAAGAGAGATGCAAACACAAGATAACACTGAGATGTGTTAGCAAAGAGGAAACCAAAGTACTAAGCCAAAAATCTTTCAATGACCCTCCAAGTAGAAATCGATCCGCTAATGAATAAGTTGGAGTACACAAATAACAACAAGACCCTCCAAGCCCAGTCTACTTAATGTACTTGAGCCCTCCAAGCTCCTACTACCAACAGACTTCTCGGAGTCTTGTCTTCACTAGCTTTCCGAATCCCGCAATTCTACCCAATTGCATCTGCCACTCAATGGCTTCTTCCAATGCTTCCCAAAGGCACCAAAACTTCTCTCAACACTCAAAATGGGTGAGGTAAGTGTTTGGGCTAAGAACCTCTCAAGGATGTATAGATAGGGAGGTAAGAGTAAAGGAAAATCAAGAGAATTTGTGTAGATGGTTGTGGGTATGACAGTCTCTAACTTTCAAGTGTTTTGCTAGGGTTTTCTCTCTGAAATGGACTCCTTACAATTTCATAGGTAATAAGGATATATATAGTGTGTGTAAAGAATTTAGAAAAGCCCTTTTCATTTTTGCCAAATAAAGAGTTTCGTGGGTACCTCGCAAGATAGCCTTTCTCGTGAAGTACTCACAAAATGATAGGCTGGCATGACTCTTCAACTTCTAGTCATGTGTTTCACACGTGGCCTTTTCGCGGGTTACTTTACTCGCTAACTAGTCGCGAAACTGCACTGATCTTCATTGCACACTTGATTTTTCACCAATCTCTCACACTCGTCCCTTACAATTAAACCTACATAAATACAGGGAAATGATTGACTAAATTACAACCAAATTTGACACGGAATCAAAGACAACAAAGGCTAGTTGGAAATCACAACTTTACACACAAGATAACACCGCGATGTGTTATTGAAGAGAAAAACCGAAGTACTCAGTGTAAAAACCTCTTTGCGGCCCTCCAAGCTGAAATGATCCACTAGTGAATAAAGTTGAAGTACAAGGATATCAAAAAGACCTTCCAAGCCTAATCTACCCACTATACTTGAACCCTCTGAGTTCTAGCTCCCAAAGGACTTCACTGAGTATTGTCTTCACTAGTTATCTAGATCCCGCAATTAGCTCCAATTGCATCCACCAAATAATGACTTCATCCAATGCTTCCCATAGGACCAAAACAACTCACAATACTCAGATTGGGTGAAGTATGTGTTTGGGCTAAGAACCTCTGAAGAATATGTAATTAGAAAGGTAGGAGTAGAGGAAAACTATTAGAAATGTGTAGATTATTGTAGATGTACAATCTCTAACTCTCAAATGGATTTCTAGGGTTTTCTCTCTAAAATTCTCTTTACAATTCAGTGGGTAATGGGCTTTTATAGTGTGGGTAAAGAAATGAGTAAATCACATAAAACAGGTTGGCAATGCATCTTGCGGGTCATCTCAAAAGTTGGCCTAGTCGCGAGATGAGTTGTAAGATGCCTTTTGACACTTGACTCTTCAGCTTCCAGCATATGCTTCTCACGTGGCCTTTCGTAGGTTGTCCACTCGTGGGCCAATCGTAAGTTGCTCTATTCTTCATAGTTCTTCACCAATGTCACACACTCAAAATTTACGTTAAATCTCACAAACATACATAGAAATGATTAAAGAAATACAATCAAATTTGACATGGAATTAAAGCCAACAAAACATAATTGAAAATTATAACTTTACACAAGACATGGTGTATGGTATGTTGCTACTTCAAGATTCTGTATATGGAATATCTAACGACTTGCAGTAGACCATTTAGTTACGGCCTCTAGTTATTTAGCAAAAGCTTCCTCTAACGGCCGAGACTAGTTTCATGTATTTTGGAACCTAAGGCGAGAACTAAATTGAGGTTTTTATATATTTAAATATCAATTAAATAATAATTTTTTATTAAAAAAAATCTATTCTTCTTACTTGTGTATTCAAAACTACATACTAATTAAACTTTTGTATTCAAGTTATCTAACATCTCTTTATAAATTGATAATATATTTAATTCACTTAATCTTTTTTTGGATGTTATATTTATTAATTTGGTATTAGATATATATATTTATTTGATTTTTTTACAACAAAATTTATTTTTCACTTTGTTAACAACTAGTATATTCTATGAATCAATAGAGAAACACCTATCTTACTATATATATATATATATAAGGAGAAGTTCTATATAATAAAACAAAAAATAAAAAACAATAATAGAATGGTAGATCTTGGGAAATTTAGACCCCGGTTGATAAAATTAACAAGTTTTAAACCTAAGTTGTTAATTAAATTTATTATGAATAAACCTTGTTCAAACACACAAACATCAATATCATGTCAATATCATGCACAATAGAAAAGTAAATAAGACAAGATATGATGACTCAGGAAAACCAATGAAACAAACCCGTTTCACAGTAAAAAAACCAGGGGAAAAACCTTCCCAAAAGGCAATTCACTCTAATAAAGTGAAGTTTCAGATCTAGTACAAAACCTTTATCCCTAGACTCTACAATCCCAGTAGATGAACTTATAACAAAAACATTCTACTGCTTCAGAACCTCTGAATTCTCTTTCGGAGAGAATAAGGCACTAGGTCACTCAATGCATGTGTTCTCCATGTATAACAGCTTTTAAAATTAGCCATATATATGTCTAGGGTTGTGAGAAAAGAAACCCTACATATATATGTCAGCATAGTCCAAAAATCAAATCTGGAAATTCTGATTTCGTAGATCTCAATAGATTTAGCTTCTGTCGAGCTTCATTCTTAAATATTGATAGATACTATTTCTATTGAGGTATCTGTCGAGCTTTAATAAACAACTTTTCTTCACTTGTTTCTTGGTCCAATCTTCATGGCTTTAATACTTGACTTGAACTCTTGTTTCTTGAAGTACTAAACCCATCCTGGATCAACCCAGTTACAAGTGAAGTGCATTTTGTCAAAGGATTAGCCAATTACATAAAATATGTCCTTAACAGTAGACATGACCACCTATATTATGATTTTTATTTCCCCGTAAACTTATGCTATGCCACCCCAAACTATGAATGACATAATGAGTTATATCAAAGATAGTGAATGATAGTCAAAATAATGAATATGGACGGTGTAAAAGCTTAAAGCTAAGCTAGGCAAAAGTGATTAGGTAACTCCATTTTATTCAGATAAATCATTGATTTCTTTCTCTGTCTCTTACCACTACTACTAAAGGTAAAACAAACACAAATTAAAAGTAGTTTTCACCTATAAAAATAAGCAAAGTGAGAGAGATAGGTTTTTAACATAAATTTAAAATAGAGCCAAACCTAAAAGGAATAGAGAAGATGGCTCAACGCAACGACAAAGAAGCTTACAAAATACTTTTTATGCCATAAATAGAAAGTGGTGCAATTTCCAACAAGTACCAACAAAATGAGGTTTGAGACTCTTTTTTTTTTTTCTTTTTTTTTTTTTTTCTTTTTGCAGATTTTGTTTTGTTTTGTTTTGTTGAGAGAGAAAGAGAGAGTGAGTGCTTTTCTAGTTTCTATTTGTTGAAGACTATAAGTACACTTTAAAACTCCCACATAGAGAAAACCAATCGTCATATTTACATTAAATGAATGACAAAATTTAGTTACAAAATTGATAGTAGTCTAAGGCTACAACTTTACTCAACAAAATAAACACTACTATATATTTTGAAAATCTAATCGTTGAATTGCATGTTCTTTATACTCTTAATACTCATTTCAAATTTTGTGTCAATTAGATATTATTTACTATATGATATATAAGCTTATATTTTATACATAATTTTAAACTATAGAAACTTGCAATTTAAACAATTTATTGATGACATAACTATTGATCTTTAATTTTCTAGAAATTTTGCGAGCATAGAGGATATAAGAAGAATTTGTAATCCAATGGTAAATTTGTCAAAATTCACCTCCAATAAAAAGATATTAAGATTGTAGCTTAATACAACAACCAATTTTGTAGCTAAATTTCGCCATTTTTTTGAATTGAATATTTTTTTTTCTATGTATTTTTATAAGAGTGATCTGTGTCATCAATCACAAATAGTAATTAAAAAAACATTTATTAGGGGTGTCAATCACATTCACTGTCAAATCATTTATTAGGTGTGAAAGCTCGAAATTGTGTGAAAAACACAAGAGTTGTTTAGACCCCCAAATTAAAACTAACAGCTTGGTTGATTTTACTCTTACTTAAACTAAGTGCGGAAAAGAGTAAATGCGAGTGAACGGTTTAAGACCCCTTTAAACACAACCAGATTGCGTAGCCTAGATTAATTAGTCAAGTTGTTACTTAGTCAAATTAAACAATTCTAGGTTAAAACAATCAAATAATCATATCATGTATATAAAACATATAAAGCAGCGGAAATAATAAAGAACACAAGATATGATCACCTAGGAAACAACACGGAAAAACCTGGGGAGGATTTGACCCACCGATCCTCAAGGCAAACCAGAATTCACTATGAAAGAATTGAAGTTCTTACAAAAGGACTACAAGATCCCCCGCTCGACTTCCTAATGCTACCAACCAGTAGAACTTCCTGACACGACCACGCACAGGCTCCGAATCCACGGACTACTTCTTTCTTGAATTCTTCAAACAGCTACAAGCTCCCCTCTTGTTTATCTTTAAGCTTCAATGGTAGCAACCAAGTTGATCATCAAGATGTTGAAGTAATCTCAATCTTGAAAACCCTAAGCTTTGTCTAAAGGAAAGCTCCTCTAGATCTCACAAGAGATTTACACAAAACAGCAATGTATGAGCAACAATACAACTTGTGCAACTCTAAAAACGTGGCTAGGGTTTTGCCTTATATACCTAGGGCAAAAACATAAAACCCTAAACGTTTAAAGAGTTAGGGCTGAGCTGGAATTTCTGCAGAAAACGCATCTGGGCCGATTTTCGATCGATCGAGAATTACATTCGATCGATCGAGCCAGGCCGAAATGCACCACTGCATCTGCAGTCACTCGATTCCAACTTTACAATATTTTACCAACTTTGAGCAAGCCTAAACTAGACTAAATACATTGTTTTGATCATGGTTTGCCAACATTACAAATTAGAGTTCTAAGTACATAAAATCCTAAGACCTTAGAACCTAACAAACTCCCCCTTTGGCAATCCGTGACAAAACACAAATTAAAAACTCAAAGTTTACAATTGAAAAGCCCTTTACAAAAATAATGCTCATAAAGACTAGAATTCAATCCTAACTACTATCCATCGGTTGCAAGTGTAGACAGCAGCTCAATTGAAACAACCTGTATATTCCTGAAATACTCAACAAACTCATAAACGCATGTGTGACAGAAAATAGTATATAAACAGGTATAACATTCTTGTAAGATTCACACAATACAAAATAAAGATATATATCAATGAACAACTCATAAATATAAATCAATAAGCAGTGAATCATGAAACAACAAGAATCAAATAAAAACATGTATATCAATATATCAATCAATGTTACTCCCCCTAACATGAATATCCCTAAAAATGATATACAAAGTGAAGCACCTAGATACAATCTAATAAACTCCACAAAAAAATCTCCCCCTAACTACAAAATCTCCTCAAAAAGTCAAAACTCCTCTACAAGTCAATATATCCACTCCCCCTTTTTGTGACGGAATGCCAAAGGGCAATCAAGAGTCGCCATCAAAAGGTGGTGGTGAGGGTGAATGAAGATGCGCAAGGTCGGCTCGGAGAGCACGTATTCCATCTAGCAAGTCCACCAAAATCTGACCATGAGTCGCTTGAACGGTCATTACAGTTTCCAGAGTACGACGAACATCGAAGTCAGCCGAAGGAGGTGGAGGAACATCAGCAGCAGCAGCATCATCACCAACTGGATCAAGAATATCCTCACCAGCAGGACCTGTAGAAGATGAAGGAGGAGGAGGAGCGCTACTAGATGGCTCAAACCTAGGGTGTTTAGAACCAGCTCGAAGATGAGCGGCCCTCTGTCTAAGAAAAGACGCACCTATAGGACCAATATCATGTACAGGCTCAGAAGAAGGGAAGTCACTAAGAGCTAGATAAAGTAAAATCCTATGAATGAAAATAGGATGAACAAGGGCATGAGAAGTAGATGAACTCCTATAAACTTCGTTCAAAGAACAAAGAAAGAGATGAGGAAAACTAATAGGAGCATCAGTAACAAGAGCGTACAAAAATACACACCTCTCGAAAGGAATGGTGTGAACATGAGAGATGGGCCAGATGGAATGACAGGCTATCCTAAAGAAAAGATAATGTAATGACAGGCTATCCTAAAGAAAAGATAATGTAACCCGGAGAGCTCAGCAGAAGTGATCCTAGGATCAGAACCCCACTGGACAGTAGTCCTAATGATGTAAGACAAAACATCGCTCAACTCGGGAGACTCAGTATAAGGATAGACAGGATGACTAACCAACGGTACCCCAAGAGCATCAGCCACTACCTGAGGAGTAATAGAGTACTCTATGCCTCGTATCCGACTCCTAACTAAAGTGTTGGAATCATAGACGCGGATAGAGATGTTCGAGAAGAACTCTCTAATCAAGGTAGTCAGAGGAGGAGGGTCAGACACATCTAACAAAGGCAACCAACCCCTACACTCAAAGTTTTCCCTAATGGCAGGATTAAGCTCATCTAGAATAACCGAACGCTCAGCCCAAATCTTCCTCTGAAGATTGAGCTTCTCATAGATCTCTTGATTTTTCTCGCTCGGAAACCTCTCTCGGTCAAAGGAAGGGGGGGAAGGAGAAGGAGAAGGAATAGTCCTACGAGCTCTAGTCTTCCTAGGCATGGTGCTAAGAAAAGGACAGAGACACAAAGACAGAACCAAAAGAACAAAAAAAACAATACCAAAGGCAGACTGCAAGTTAGCACAAAAAACAAGAGAATAACAATCTATATGATGCATGAACAAATGTAATGCCATGATGCATGTACTAATGCAGTAAACACACTTCAAATTAAGTTCAATTACACAAAATTGGCTTGAACATAGAGTTTCTAACAAAAACCCTAAAAAATTTGAGAACCACTTGAAAAATTTGAAACAAATTGATGAATTAATCATTACACAATGTTGAAAATAGATTATAATAACTAATTGTATCAATTACACAAGCCAATTTCATCAATTAAACTCAATTTCTCAAAAAACCCCAATTCGGATCAAACATAAACCCTAGAATTTTCAATTTTTCACAAAACTCAAAATTGATCAAATTAACAGTTAAGAAATATGTTTATGATGTGTCCCCACAAAAACCCAATGATCAATTGCAAGAAAAAAGGGCTTGAATCAACAGAAAATCCCACAAAATGCTAAGTCCGAAATTCTCCCTTAAAATGCATGAAAAATATATGGAAACTTGAAAATAAATTGAAAAGGAAGGGCAAAAAAGTCTTACCGGCTTGAGGAAAGAGAGATTGTGCAAAAAATTTGGAGGAAAACGACAAAAAATTGACTGGGAAGCTTGTCTCGTCGGAGAGAGAAAGAAAAAGTTTGAAAAACTATTTGAAAAGTGAGTTGAAAAAGTCAGATTTCAACTTTTAAAAAAGCTTCTCCACGATCTTCGATTGATCGAAAATTACATTCGATCGATCGAATGAGGCAGTCGTTTTAGAACAATCCAGGGCACTTTTTTGATCGATCGAAAATCACAATGGATCGATCGAAATGGGCAGAAACTCACAAAAATTTTGAGAAAAATCACAGTTTTGAAAAATGCAAGCCCAATTTTAAAAACAACTCCTTAAAGCATTTGATCAATGAAAACAAAATGCATGAGTATGAAATGGAATGCTTTTTCAAAAACCCAAATTTTTAAACCCAATTTCCTCAAAAACAAGTTTCAATCATCCTCCCATTTAATTTTCTCAAGCAATAAATATGTTGTGCACAAATCTCAAGATATTTTCAAACTTGGTTAGTCAGACCAAAAACACACACACTAGCATGTACAGTGTTTAACAAAGAGTAACTTGTGAAGTGTGTGATACTAGCAAAAACTTGAGATACATGTGAGGTGATATGTGAATAGCAATCAAACACAAAGTCTACACAATTCATCACATAGAATTTAAAAGAGACTATCACCTAAAAAGTTACATCATATAACTCCCACATCTCCTAGAACAAAAGCTTGCAATCATGTAAGTTTCTTGCATTATTGCCTCTTATTTATATATGAATTGGCATACAGCCTAATGGTACACACCGGTTTGAATTAAATGAATTGGCATCAAGCCTAATAGCATACACCAGTTTTAATTTTAAATGAGGCTACACCTTATGTTCTTTTTGTGCATGTGCTATACTTTCTCGAGTACAAAATCTTATGATATGCACTAAGGTGTTCATGATTGGCTAGTGAACAGTGATGAGATGGTTATTTATGCCTTTCTCAAAAGGATCAAGTCCGACAATCAAAGAACATGTGACTTCATGATTAAGGCAAAGTAATTAAAAACCACACACATCTTTTCCACACAACATACACAACAAATTTTCAACTAGTCAAGTGCAGTAAATAAGCTCATCAAAGTTAAACAAGGTACACAGGACATGACATGTGTAAAAAGATTGACCAACCTTGTTTTCAAAAATCAAGAAAAATGGTGTCAAACATAGTTTTTGCTTTCTCCCTTTTTTTTTATTATTATTATTAAAAGAGAAAACAAATAAATCCTAGAATGAAATGCATGAATGTAATGCAATGCAAGTTTTAGAACAAAAAGACACATAAACCAAAGAACAATGGTCACATAGGATAAAGCAATGAAGCACAAGGACCATGTCAGAAAGACTCAATTAGTTCGAGTCTTTTGCATCCAAAACTTTTTAGATGCACCACGAGTATTGGAGTTCTTATTCACATTAGAGTGATTCCCAACTCCAGGATTGGAATAAAGGTTTAACACCTTTACCAATTCACCAATTAGTGCCATAGGATCTTGTGCTTGAGGCACAGGCACTTTTGGTTTATTCGCTCTCTTATCAGCTTGAAGCTTGAAACAGTTAGGACGAATGTGTCCAGACATTCCACAGTAATGACAAACCCAAGCAGGTTTACCATGCATCTTGTCCTTGGATTTGGTAGGCTCCTTAGGTTTAGATTCTCTTAAGTCTACCCTAATCTTCTTAGGTGGTGAAACTTCTACAGGTTTAACAACCTCACTCACAGGGGGTTTAACAGTTTCACTCACAAACTCACTCACAGAAGGTACAGAAGAAGAAGAAGGAACAAAGACAGTGGAATGGGGTGCAGAATCAAAGATGCTTTTAACATATCCTATCCCAGATTTATCAGAATGATACTTTTGAACATTCAGCATGTGATCAAGTTTAGAACTAGCAGATCTAGCAACAAATAAATCATGTTCCAAAGTTCTAACTTTATCAAGCAAAAGCATGTTTTCAGATTTAACATTATTCAAAAGCTCATTAGCATCAAACAGTTTAACAAGCAAATTTTTCTTTTCAAGCTCAAGGGCATCAATTTTTTTCAAGCCTAAATCAACTTTCATGGCATCCTTTGCAGCAATTTTGCAAAGTTTGTTGTAGGCCTCTTGAAGTTCTACATCTTCAGAAAGTTCCCCATCAGAAGGGTTCTCCTCAGCAGATATGCTTTCATTGACTGTAGCAGTAGCCGTGAAAGCTATGAAGTTTCCATCCTCATCACAACCGGACTCATTATCAGAAACCTCATTATCACTAAGGGTTACAGCCATAGCTTTACACTTAGTCTTCAAGAATGTAGGACATTCAGATTTCACATGGCCATACCCTTGACAGCCAAAACACTGAGGACTCAAAAAATTATTTGAAGATTGACCAACTTTTTCTCTAGGTTTTTCAAAGTTATTAACCTTAGTGGGATCATTCTTCCTAAAATTTTTAGGTTCAGTAGTGTAAGTACCTCTTGCCTTTCTATTGGTATTCCTAAGAAAGTTTTTAAAGTTTTTGGCAAGGCACGCAATCTCTGTAGCAGAGAGCTCATCATCAAATCCACTACCATCAACATCATCAACTGACTTAAGAGCCATTGATTTGGATTTGTTCACTTTAGGTAGGTCAGACTCATAGGACTGAAGAGATCCTACAAGCTCATCAACAGGGATGGTGTCCATATCCTTGCTTTCAGTAATGGCTGTCACCTTGGGTCTAAAGTCTTCAGTTAAGGATTTAAGAATCTTCCTAACAATTTTAGGTTGATCATAGATTTCTCCCAAGTTATAAGCAGAGTTAACAATATCATTAAGTTTAGCATAAAACTCATCAAAGGTTTCATCATCAGACATTCTAATGCTTTCAAACCTAGAAGTTAATTGCTGCAATTTGTTTATCTTAACAGCCTTTGTGCCTTCATGCACAGTTTGGAGGATTTTCCAAGCAGTATGAGCAACCTCAACATTAGAGATCCTCTTAAATTCCTCTATTGAAACAGCATTGAAGATGGCATTCATAGCTTTGCTATTGAAGCCTGCTGCTTCTTTTTGAGAAGTTTGCCACTCACTTACAGGAGTAGTGGGCTTCTCCCATCCGTATTCAACAGAGTTCCAAACCCTCTCATCAATGGATTTCAGGAATGCTTTCATCCTTACTTTCTAGTAAGCATAGTTGTTCCCATCAAAGTGAGAAGGAACAAACAGAAAGTGTCCATGCTCCATGACAACCGGGGTCAAGGATCAGCTCAGAGAAAAAAATTTTCAAACAAAAGAGCAACCTGGCTCTGATACCACTTGAACGGTTTAAGACCCCTTTAAACACAACCAGATTGCGTAGCCTAGATTAATTAGCCAAGTTGTTACTTAGTCAAATTAAACAATTCTAGGTTAAAACAATCAAATAATCATATCATGCATATAAAACATATAAAGCAGCGAAAATAATAAAGAACACAAGATATGATCACCCAGGAAACCACACGGAAAAACTTGGGGAGAATTTGACCCACCGATCCTTAAGGCAAACCAGAATTCACTATGAAAGAATTGAAGTTCTTACAAAAGGACTACAAGCTCCCCTGCTTGACTTCCTAATGCTACCAACCAGTAGAACTTCCTAACACGACCACGCGCAGGCTCCGAATCCATGGACTACTTCTTTCTTGAATTCTTCAAACAGCTACAAGCTCCCCTCTTGTTTATCTTTAAGCTTCAATGGCAGCAACCAAATTGATCATCAAGATGTTGAAGTAATCTCAATCTTGAAAACCCTAAGCTTTGTGTAAAGGAAAGCTCCTCTAGATCTCACAAGAGATTTACACAAAACAGCAATGTATGAGCAACAATACAACTTGTGCAACTCTAAAAACGTGGCTAGGGTTTTGCCTTATATACCTAGGGCAAAAACATAAAACCCTAAACGTTTAAAGAGTTAGGGCTGAGCTGGAATTTCTGCAGAAAACGCATCTGGGCCGATTTTCGATCAATCAAGAATTACATTCGATCAATCGAGCCAGGCCGAAATGCACCAATACATCTGCAGTCACTCGATTCCAACTTTACAATATGTTACCAACTTTGAGCAAGCCTAAACTAGACTAAATACATTGTTTTGATCATGATTTGCCAACATTACAAATTTATAGTTCTAAATACATAAAATCCTAAGACCTTAGAACCTAACAGCGAGCGAACAAACAATAAAACTACTCTAAGCCATATTCATCAAATCACAGCATTGAAATGAAAGCTAAAAGAGTAGGGAAGAAGAATGCAAACACAAGATAACACATTGATGTGTTATCGAAGAGAAAACTAAAGTACTCTGTGAAAAACCTCTCCACCGCCCTCCAAGCGGTAAATCGATCTACTAGAGAATAAGTTAGAGTACACGAATAACAAAGGACCCTCCAAGCCTAGTCTAACCCATGTACGCGAGCCCTCCAAGCTCATACTACCAACTAACTTTGCCAAATCTTGTCTTCTCTAACTCTTCGGATCACGTAATTTAGACCGATTGCATCTACCAAAAAAATGGCTTCCTCCAATGCTTCCCAGAAGCACCAAAACCTCATTTTACACTCAGAATGGGTGTGGTAAGTGTTTGGGCTAGCAACCTCTCAAGGATTTGGAAATTGAGAGGTAGGAGTTAAGGAAAACCACAATAGATTATGTAGAGAATTGTGGGTATGACAATCTCTCAATCTCAAAGGTTTTGTTGCTAGGGTTTTCTCTCTGAAGCACTCCTTAACATATGTGGGTAATGATGGTATATATAGTGTGGGTGAGGATGTAGTGGAGCAAATATGAAAAAATAGCAAAACAGAATATTTCGCTGGTATCTTGCGAGAAGACCTTACCCGCAAGACACTCGCGAAAACCAGCTGTCACTATCTGTCATAACTCTTTGCATTCTAGTTATGTGCTGAGCACATGCTTTACTTCGCGGGAAGGCTACTCACAAGCTACCCGCGAAAACTTCTTTGGTCTTCAATTTGCCTTGGGTCTTCACGCTTTCTCTCACACACACAGCCCTTACAAAGAAATCCCACATAAAATACAGGGTACATAAGATTGAACATAATTACAATAAAATTTGGCAAGAAATAAAGCCAACATAAAAATAGTTGTAAACACAACTTTACAATCTCCCCCTTTGGCTATTTCGTGACAAAACCCCTAAAACAGACTCTAGACTTAAACGTGAGTTGGGAACAGTGGTAAAACTCACTCACACCTAATCTAGAAGCTGTGAAGCACTTGCATGTATACACCTGTATCTTGAAACACTCGCACACAAACAAAACTTTCATTAAGCTCATGACAAGTTGAATACAAGGTACGTATATAAGCAAGTAAAATACGATCAAAGTAATAAGCATTACATAAACAATGAAGCATAACTTGATTAAATAGGAACAGTCATTAAAGAATGACTACAATGATCATTTAGCTAGAAATGATCATTTGGACACGCAATACAAATAAGAGCAACGCGACAATCAATTGCATGTCCAACACACAACCAATGCGAAATACAAGAAGTATTTGCATCAAGGATACAAAATCCAACAAGGGCACAAGTGTGTAGTACTCAAGATAATGCAACAAAATTTGAAAGTGCTAAAAAAAATGCTGCAAAGCAAGGATATAAAAGAAAGTACTGAAATTAAACTAAAAGTTATAAACCAAAGTACTTAAAGCTTTATAAGAAAGAAATGTAAATATCCACGAGTTATAAACACTATAAAGATAAAAAGTAAAAAGCTGTAAACTAGACTAGCCAAACAAAGGTTAACTTGTGATGCTCTCCCCTTTACTATACGTTATCATCCAATCTATATAATGAGTTGCTCTCCCCCTTTTTGGCAATAATAGCTAAAGGCTCTCCTTTAGTTTGCGTTGAATCGCATCTAACTGAGTCTCAATGGTCGTGAGGTGCATTTGAACTTGGCTGTTGGTGGAGTAGATGACATTTGCAAGTCCTGAAATACGCTCATGCAAAACTTCAATCAAAATAGTCAATCTGTCGGCATGAGAGCTAGATTGTCCTAGTTAAGTGCTAGTAGTTTGCGGCTCAGGAATGTGAGGAGATGCAGTCTCAGTATGTCCAGGGGTAATGTGAGCAACTGAGCCATGACCAGAAGGGAATGGCATGTGGGAAAGATTCACTCTTTGGTGTTTTGGACGGATTTTGCTTTTCCCACTCAACAAAAGAATGACTTTTGCTCTTTTGAAGAGACATCATGGATATTAGGCGCTGCCGAACTATGATCATTCCATCTCTTGGTAGACAAACACCTTTAGATACCATGATTTTCATGATGAGACTGCAAAAAGGAAGACACGTCCTTGCTACTATTTTCCCTATAGTCTGGAAGATGTGAGTGCAAATATCAATCAGAGTTCCTATGATGAGATCACACAAGAACTGTGCTCTTCCAAGATTGATGAACCCCCTGTTAGATAGTGGATAGAGATTAGAGAACATGATCAATGTGAGTGTCTTTAGTTCAAGTTCAAACTTCGCAGTTCCAATGGATGTTCCTTTAGCTGAAATCTCATGATCAGGTCCAAGAATCTGAAGAATATCTGTCATTGAAGGAAGTCTGTCATCATATGGAGAAATATCCACATAATTTGGTTGATTGATTCAAAGGACCTTTGCAAGGTAATCCGGAGTGATGATAAATTCCTTTCCTCGCACCCAACACTTCAGTTCAACTCTAGTGTATCTAGCATTCAAGTAGAACTCCTTAACTAATTCATCAATCAAATCCTCAAAGTTCCCGAATAGATTTGCCCAATCTCTATTCTCAAAAATCCTAGGGATAAAAGTGGATCCCAGAGTATCAAACCGTACAATACGTTCCACCACAGTAGGAGCATCCTGAAAAATGCTAGAGAATGTCTGAGAATCTAGGGGAGTCTTGAATCTCTCGCTGTTGGAGTCATTGGACAAATGCCGGGATACAGGTGATGACGTAAGGTCAATCACAAGTTCTTTACCGCGAGAGGAACGGCAATACATCTGCAAAAACAAACACAAAGCAAAGAAACAAGTGCAAAAACACAAAACAAGAACACAAACTTGATTAGTGTCAAGTTAGTCCATAAAAATAAGCACAAAGTCCTAAAAGGAACATAAAAAAAGTCACACAATCATGTTATAAGTGCTAAACATGTAACAACATATGATTAGCATGAATGAAATGCAAAAACATGATAAGTGCAAAAACAGCTAGTGGTTCCGATTTCTGAATTTGAGCTAGCATTTGATTATTTTATTGGTAACTTCATTTTATTATCAACATTTTGCCTTCAATTTCAAGATATTTTACGCTGCAACTGTAATATCTTTTGCTTGACTTGACCTTAGTGGAGATATTCTAGCGAGAACGTACTGTGGAGATTTTTCTCATAATTTTGGAGGCCGCAACTGATGATTGATGAAACACTGCTTAAGTGACGGCTGCATATTAAAGTCATGCAAAATTAATATATTAACAGATTATATATATGAGTGACATATGTCTCTCTTCTTCTTTTTCAGCCTAATAATTTTCCAACCACAAACCGAATAAAATATAATAAATAAACTTATAATATAAAAAATAGAATGGAAGCATCTTTGTTTTATATCTGGGGTCCGAGTGTTGGACTTTTGCAAAAAAGTGTCCCTCATATTGAGCACAATCGTATCATTTGAATGCGACAATACAAATTTAGTTTGAGAGTTTCCATCAAGCTTGATGGAAGAAAGTAGACAATGTGTATTTTTAAATGTGAATACAATAGTTAAAATTATAGATGATGTTGTTGACTTGTTATTTCTTATTGTTCAAATGCAAATAGGACCGTACTGCTCATACTAGGATCTAATATATTTTCCTGTTTAATCATTCTTCTTTCAATTCCAAAGCTACAAGTAAGCGAAGATACGTACATATAGGGTTTTAGAAATTCAAATGAAATCACGCATTGTCGGCAGCTATGTATGACCAATAAAACACCTCAAGATTACTAAGAGATTAATCTACCAATTGGTAAAGAACAAATGTAAATCATGACCTGGATTTGTGAAATATGGGTGAAGAACTGATTACCAAAGAATTAAAATATACATATTAATTGTTAGGTAAGGACATTTGGAATCACATCACTTGCATTTTCATTATTTGAGTTCATCTTTAATCAAATTATTGGTTATTTACAGCTATGCTTGCCGCTTTTTTCATCATACAGATTTGCTTACATGTTTTTCTCTCTTTTTTTTTAGCAAGTGGAGTTTCCTCTCGTGACCAGCTTGATATCTTTTTGTTAAAGGCAACATGTGATACAATCTAGCCTCCATTTGTTTAGGTGAAAAAACGTTTTGTAAAAGGGTAATAAGTAATAACGTCTCACACAACTTATTTCACATCGATTGTCCATACATATCCCCTTCCACATTTTAAGTTTTAAATTTTGACATGACTGTTTTGTGTTATTTATGTTGTGAGTATAATTACGGATATTGTATGTACGAATATAGCGTGAACTTACCATTTTTAGAAATTCTTCCATTAGTGAATTTTTAGAACTGCAAAAATTAAAAAGTCAAGATAAAATGTTTTGTGTTCAACGGAAAAAACAAGTTAAAAGTGGTGGAAAATGCATTTTGCTTTTCATTTTTTGCGCTATGTGCATTGCACATACGTGTAATCAGAAATCTTTTCTTCAAGGTTAATATTTGTCTCAAACATCCTCTTTCCATGTTTTAAATGTGGATATGACCTTTTTGTGTTATGTACATTGTAATTTGTAATGTAATTGTGGATATTGTGTTAATGAGTATGTGAGGAGTAAATTCAAAAAAAAAAAAAAAAAAGTATGTGAGGAGTGCAAGAAAAAGGAGTGCGAACAAATATTTACCATTTTTTGAAATTCTTAAATTTGTCAATTTTTAGAAAGCCAAAAAATAGAAAGTCAAGATAAAATGTTTTGGGATCACGTAAAACAAGTTAAAAATATTTTGTGATCAACGAAAACAGGTTAAAAGTGGTGAAAAATGCTTTTTGCTTTTGAAAAACAAGAAATATTTTCCAATGTTCCCTTGCATACTCATCACTTTTATTTCTTCATACTACCAACACCACTGTCTCTTTCATTACCATAACTATTCAAGAAAAGCGTTGTCACATTTGGCTTACACTCTCAAAAGAACTAGTCAAATTGCAATTGGAGTTCCCAAGTAATCATTTATAAATCCAAGATCCACCTAGTAATACCTAATATGGGACTTTGTACATGCTATCACAATAAACACTCAAACAATTAAAATCAATTAAACATGCACATTTTAAGGTATCATAATCTCTTCCACTTAAGTTTCTGATGTCCTCGTCAATCCCATATGCCCTTGAGCCACATGGAGTTATCAAGTTAGCTCTGATACAATTTTGTAACCTAAGAAAAGGTTTAGCCACATTTATGCGTACGCCCCAAATGGATTAGTAAACACCTCATATATATGTGACTCAACACAAGCCTATACAACACACACTCAAAGAATCCAACTCAATCAAATTTGCACAATCTAGGGTATCACAATTAATTACTTCCATCACCACCACCATTGTCCCACCGCCACTATCAGCATCACTACCACTAGTCCACTACAACACCATTGCTACCATTGTCACAACCATCATACCACTCCTACACTACTATCACCATTGTCTCCACTGCCACCATAATGTGTTCGCCTCTACTGCACCTTTTCCACCACCACTATGTTTACCCTAAGTATAAAGCATTTTCCCTCAGCATCAAATAATATTAAAAAAAAAACTTTTGGGATCAATTTCAAAGTCCTAATCAAGCACTATATATATCATTCTTTTAAAAAATTCCACTCAAACAAATGAAGCGTTAATGTCTTGTTAAATATTTAAAAATCTAGAATACGTATGATATTTAGCGATATGGTATGCATTGTTGCGTGAGGAGTTTAGTTGCTGTAGGATCTTCTACTTCAATCCTACTTCTACTTTATCTTTATTTTTAGTTGAACTTTATCCTTAGATGATGATTTTTATGCTTCTCTAACTAAATCTAGGCTTTGGAAAAAAATAAGATAGAATTTATACAAGTCGTATAAGTAGTTTGCTTCTATCAAGTTTTTTTTTTTTTTTTTTTTTTTTTTTTTGGGCTTCTATCAGGTTGTAGTTTCCCAATAATTTGGTGTAGGTGATATATATATATATATATATGACCGCAGATGCAACGAATAACTTATCAGACATTTTTCCCAAGCTCGTGAAGCATAGTTATTAGAGAAATGATCTTCCTCCGAAGCAGAACATTATATTTGAGTGAATTTTATTCCATTTTCCATTCTACTTTCTTCATCACCATCGCTGCAAGGCTTTACGCAGTCATGGAGTTCATAACGTTTATAGCTATAACCCTATTCTCTACAACTTAACAATTGAATTGACATGATACTGTGCCCGTGACAGATAGTTATACCCTGTAAGTGTAAGATAACATGTCCTTGGGCTGAATCAACTGTTGATCAAATAGTCATTTCTATTAGTTAATAATCGTTGTACATAATCATTGATCCAAGGTGACACACTATGTGCCATTTAAGTTTCGCAACAGAGCATTCCACGTTTAAGAAAAAAAAAATCATTTTTATTTTTTTCCCATCAGCACATCCTTGTTTCCCAAAAACAAAACCAAACAAACAAATAGGAAAACACAACTCCCGATCGAAACGCATGACTTAAGTTTATGGAAGTAACAGTCATAAGCCCTAAATTTACTCCACTCCAAGATACCCACCTTGTTATCTTGCCTATGAATTTAGAACAGGAGCTCCACTGGACATTGATCGACGAAATGGCTGGGATTCTAGTACAACGTTTGCAATGCCACCACCATATATACACGGCCAAGTTTACTATTATACCTAGTATATATAATTGAACCCAATTTCTCAAAATAAGAATAATTGAACCCAGACCCAATAACCTATCCAAACGGAAAGGAAAAATATTGGTTTGGGTTGTGATTTTTTGGACTTGTGAAAAACGGGGTCAATCTAAACCCAACCCGACGAAATGGGTCACACCGATTGACCTTTTTTTTTTTTTTTTTTAAAGGGAGCTTTTTTCACTCTTTTCTCCTTTTCTTTTTCTTCTTCTATTTTTTTTCCTCTCTAACTCTATGTAAACATATTTCACACTTTCATTTCTTGTTATTTTCTTCTCAGACATTCAATGGGTTCTTTCTTAACTAATTTGAGGCTTGAAAGCTTCAGTTTAGTAAATTCTGGACTGTGTAACCTTAAGAATTTAAGAATTATTTTAAAAAAAAATTTTGAGATTTTTTTTTCCTTTATTTGTATTGAAAAAATGGACAATATTATCATGTTTGGTTTTTACTTTGTATTATTATTTTTTGCATGTGAAAAAAAATATGAAAAATATCAAGTTGACCTAACCCTAAAGGTTGGTTATGGGTCATACTATAATAAATCTGCCCAAGTTTTAAAAGAAATAAATGAAATAAGTAGTAAAAATGAACGAGAATTAGTGAAAATTGACTTAATATGAGCTAGTCACCTTCTAAGAATAAGGAAAAATGAGATAAGAGAAATTTAGAGAACTTTAAAGAGAAAGTAGAGAAACTTGCATCTTTGGTTATATATGAGTTACATGATTTATTAGTGTAGGACAAAATCTACAATTTAATTTTTGTAATTATTTCATTTAGGTATTTTTATATAAAAAACGTTATTTTAGGTCTAGGTGATTTATTTCCTTGTTTTTAGGTGCTTTTAATGTTTTTTAGGTCAAATTTGGTTCCTATTATTGCTAGGTATTAATTAGAACTTATTTTAGAATATATATTTTTGTTTGTCAAGTTTTGTGGAGCCATTAAATAGGCCTCCAAGTCTGTATACGTTTTTCAGATTATTAATATTAATAAAAATTCAAACTTTTGTCTATTGTTTCTTTGGTGGATTTCAAAACCCTTTCTCCTTGTGAATTCAAATACCGTTGTGGATTCAAGTTTATTTTCAGAAGCAAACGTGTTTTGTTTCTTGTTTTCTAGAAGTAAACGTGTTTCGCTTCTTGACGCTTCCGCATCCCGCATTAGTTGGTATCAGAGCCTTGACTTATTCTAGTCTGGTGTCTAATGAATGAGATTGTAGCAATTCTGGTAACAGAAAACTTAGCAAGAATTACGTGACGTACAATTAGCACTCACAAATATCTTTGCTAGAATGACGTCATTGGAGCATAAAAACAATAGAGATAACTGTCACGGAGACATAACTCATGGGCAACCTATTGGTAAGCAAAATTCATATAGGCCTTATAAGAGAATCAAAAGTTTTAATGTTTATTTTTATAAAACAAATTTTCTTGAGTGGTTTCTTGATCTAGAGGATTTATTTGTCTATAAGAATATTTGTGATGAGAAAAAAGTTAAACTTGCTTTGTATAAACTTAGGCCAAAATGGGGATATACCCGTTTTGCCGAAACTTTCCAACAAAATGCCTCATGTTTGAAACTATTTAAGGATATGCCCCTGTTTTAAACTTGATTTTCTAAAAATCGAGTTATAAGCAATCAAACTTAAAAAATAAATAAATAGATAATAAAAAAACAACAACAACAACATGGAACTCAAGTTCCTTGAACTCGATTTTCTAAAAATCGAGTTTCAAAATAGGGGCATATCCTTAAATAGTTTTAGACAGGGGACATTTTGCTGGAAAGTTTTAGCGAAAAGGGTATTTTACCATTTTGGCCTATAAACTTATATAGAGAGTATGCCTTACACTGGTGGGAATGAATACAGACTGATAGAATCTGACAAGGTAAAGACAATATTTGTTCATGGCCAATGATGAAAAAGATGCTTGCTATCAAATTTTATCCTTTGGATTGTGATGAACTTCTGTCATATACAAAACAAGGTTATTTTTGGCCAAGAAGCTCACACTTAAATTATTTTGGAGAACCATATATTCTACCATTAAGAGAAGAATTTTATGTTGAATAACATATTTTTCTTGAAGAAAATATAGAGATTTATGAGAAAATTAATGAAGACATTGTTATAGAAGAAGAATATAAAATTAAGATTGTGGAGGAGATTATTGAAGACCCTCTTATAGAGAAAGATCTTGAAGTCGAGATAGTAGAGACCATTAAAGAAGAAATTATAAAGGAAGTTGTCAACATTCTCAATGAAGTTAAGTTAGATGATTTCAACGTTTAGACTCCTATTATTTTTGTGGGAGACACCAAAACAAAGTTTATTGATTTTATTAGGGTGGAAAGATTTGATTTGATTATTGACTCTTATTTGGTGAATATTGTAAATTGCTTGAAGATTAAGGAACAAGAAGTTCAAGTTGCTCAATTGATGACTTTCAAGTTTGGCAAGAAGACAAAGAAGATGAAGTATTCAAAGTATTTGTTCTCTTGGCATGGAAGATTTCAAATTTCAAAGATGAACTTGTTGACGAGTTTGTTTCAAGTGGAGGGGTCTGATGTAGGACAGAATCTACAATTTAATTTTTGTAATTATTTAATTTTGGTATTTTTATGCAAAAAAAAAAACGTTATTTTATGTCTAGGTGATTTATTTCCTTATTTTTAGGTGCTTTTAATGTTTTTTAGGTCAAATTTGGTTCCTAATATGGTTAGGTATTAATTAGAACTTATTTTAGAATATATTTTCTTGTCTATCAAGTTTTATGGAGCCCTTAAATAGGCCTCCAAGTCTGTATTCGTTTTTTAGATTATTGATATTAATAAAAATTCAAACTTTTGTCTATTGTTTCTCTAGTGGATTCCAGAACCCTTTCTCCTTGTGGATTTGAGGTTATTTTCAGAAGTAAACGTGTTTTGTTTCTTGTTTTCTAAAAGTAGACGTGCTTTGCTTCTTAACGCTTCCGCATCTTGCATCATTTACAAGGTTTGTATAATAGTGCCTATTCATGACACTTTATCATGAAAAGCTAAGAAATGACTAACTAACATGAACCTGATCAAACCCATCCGTCAAGTCTACTTACTATATAGAAAATTACTGGGAGCATTAATTGACTTAAATCTCAGAGAGGTTTATGTCAATATCATCCTAATGACACCCAAGTAAGCAAGTTGTACTAGCTCCAACCAGGCCATGTAATCATAATACATTATTATAGGTTGAATTTTAAGGTATTTATCAACCCAATCCAACCTCCTTGGATTTAGAAATCTCCAACTTAACCAAACATGTAGGGTTGGGACCATTTTGTCAAGCCTTCTAAACCTAGGGTTTTCACTCAACTAATTCAATCCATTATAATATATGATTACAATAAACACGGTTGGGCCTAATATTCATATTTTATCTAAATTAAATCTTACAAAGCCAAAATAAATCAAACTAATGATTTTAATCTAAGTCTTAGAATCCAAAATAAATCAAAGCAAAAAATATAAAGTACATATATTTGTTAAACTATTAATAATCTAGGTTGGATTAGGTAATTCAGATTGAAAAAAAAAAAAACAAAAAAAACAAAAACAAAACAAAACAACCTGAACTCATCCAAATCCAAACTTCAAAAAAAATTTAGAACCCAACTCAACCTATCTACTCATGACAAATGTGTTAGGTTCTAAATAATTAGGTCTAAATGTTTAGATTCTAAATGATTTGTTTGTTGGCAAGCCGTATACATAAATTTGTCTAGGTATAGATCTTAGAATCTATAAATCATATTAAATACTACTCAAAGTGCTAGAAGTTAGAATTCAAGAACATACAAACTGCAAGTTTAAGAATTGAAAATCAGGCTAGCTCAATCGATCTAGAGAAAGCTTCGACCAATCGAACTGCGATTTTGCAAATTTTAAATTAAGCTCATTAGCCCATCAAATGTTTAGGGTTTTAGTCCAAATTTATTTGGTATATAAGAAAAACCCTAAAGTACATTTGGAGAGTTACTCTTTTGAAATCTGAGAGGTTTTGTGTCTTCTACTCTTTCAAGAATCTGCCAGAGATCAGTCTTATTCCATAAGTACCGATGGAACAAATTTGCAGCCCAAGCTTTAGATATCAAGCATACTGAAGAGTAAAGTGAGAACTAGAGGTTCATGTTGGAATAGATCCACATAGTAAAGTGTGAACTAGAGATTCATGATGGAATAGATCCACATCAAAGAAGTCTAAGGGTTTCAGAGCTAGGTTTAGTAACCATAATTAAGTTTACTACGAATTAAATATTCTTGATTGTAAACTTTTATTTGATTGTGGATTGTTCTTCTTGGGATTGGTCCCCCCAAGTTTTTTACTTTGAAACTGTTTTGTTTCATTGGTTTTCCTGGATCATCATATTAGTGTCTTATTTACTTTTCCGTTGTATGATATGTTTGATGTATGTTTAACATAGGGTTTGCACAATTGACTTAATAAGTAACAACTTAGCAATAAAATCAAGTTAAACATTGTGTGTTCAAGGGTCTAAAAACTAACAAAAATGAATCTAAGACATCAAGTTGAATCAAATTCTCGAGTTGAATACACACCCCCTGCATAAAACCTTTTATTATCTCTGCAAGGAGCAATCATTCATGGATATTCCATAGCCTTACTTGCTAATAGCAAATACATGCAAAGCCGACCATTAAATAATCAAGCTCATCTCCCCATTTGTGTAGTCACCTTTAAGAATCCTTATGGTTTCATCATTTGATTCACCTTTTAAACTTAGGGTTCTACTAACGAGTGCACTCGTTAATAATCCATTTAAAAAAAAAATTAATAACACTTTATGAGAAATGAAAAAAACAGTCAAAATATTAATTATTTTTTTTTCATTTCTCATAAAAATTTTCTTTAAATGGATTATTAATCAGTGCCCTAAGGGCACTCGTTAGCATTTCCCTTTAACTTAATACATTAGTGGATCCTTGTCTAACCCTTCTAATATTTTACTTTTAGACATATAAAAAATGACACTTGGGGTTTTGGGATGAACATTTCTAAATAAATGCACAAACTTATTGGAGCCAACCAACTAGACTTTAATGCATTCCGGTGGAAGTGCATCAACATTTTAAACTTACATTTCATTGAATCCTTCAAAGGTAAATAATATAATAGAAAAAATAGAAGAAAAGAATATTCAACTTCAAACCTAGATTAATTGAATAGTCTCTGAGCAATTATTTATGATTGTGTCTCATTTTTGCAGTGGAGAACATGTACTAATTATCCCAATTAATTGAGTAGTCTCATAGGGTCATAGCCCACCTCAATGCAAAAGACAATGGTCGACCAGCGTGGTCTTTGGAGTCTTTGGAGTTTGGATCATACACCATCTTGGGCTTTACTTAGTGGAAAGAAACTTTTTCTTTCTAATTTCCTTAATTTTTAAATTATTCATTCACTACTTTCTCCCACTTCTTAATTAGACAACCGCATTTGAGGATGAAAATAATAAAATAAAGTTGGGGCTGCTAATTATTAATAAGACTCCCCAAGTTTACATCAATAAATAAATAAGACTTCAATGGTTGCTAAGAAAACAAAAGCTAAAAAAAAGAGAAACGAAATTCCGCTTTAAAAATGACAAATTCTATGACCTTTATAGGAAAGCAAATGACCTAACTCTTGACTCCCTTAATTTAACACCGCATGCCCACATTCTGTCCAACCCCACCCCAGTAGAAATTTAGAAATGAGAAATAGCTTTACAATGTTGCATCCTTGGACTTGGACTCGTAATCTGTCCATAATGTTTTACAAACCAAGGAACAAAGCACATGGTATTGTTAAAGGGGTTTTGGTTCCCAATGAATAAAAGAGGGTGATCGTAATGGTGTATGCATTTGTATCCTCATAACAATAATAAAAAGCTTTAGACTAATTTTGAGTAATTTATTTTAATTAGGATCATGTTAACGGATATTCTTAAAGCCGTAAAAACAATTAATTATTTTATTTTTCTTCTTTTCTAATAAAAATTTTCTAAACCAATACTCTGAGAATATCCTTAAACTTTTCCCTTTATTTTTTACTTCATTAATATCAATCTGTGGTACATAATGTTTCTCAAATAAATTATTAAAATTAAAAAATAAAAAAAATAATAATAATTCAAACACGTGACATATCGTATTTAATGGAGTATAAAGTGAAACATTAAGAATGAGGGAGGACTTTTCTTCGTATCCTTGTGTACTAAATAGTTTGACTTGGAAGTACAATATACTTTTTACATAGTGTCAATTTCTTTAAGACATTCTCTCCTTCTACTTGTGTGTGTGTGTAAAATACTTAATATTCTTAAAAATAAAAATAAAAATAAAATTCCACATCGGGTGCCCTCGTTTTGGAGTTTTAATCAAATATAAACTCACCAGACATAACAATAAAGAGGGGAGTTGTATATTTGTTAAAAAAACATAAATGAGGGTGTAATTGGAAATGCATGAGATGGGTTTTCATTCTCTTGAATTTTTATCTTTTCCCTATATAAACTGGAATAAATACCATTGCCTTCAGCATCCATTAGGGCAAACACACTAAGTGTGTTCTGTGAGAATTGTTTACTCCATGTGTTTCCAGATTAATTTTACAGGCCAAGATGTTCATGTCTTCTGCCTAATAACAACTACTTTACTGTTCTTTAAATATTAAGGAAGAATGTTCTCTGCCATCATTTCCACTTTTTTAAGCGAGGAGTACGTTGACCTAAAGAAAAATCAACACCAAGTGCAAATGGAAATCCTGCTAACGTTAATTAAAAAGAAGAACCTAACATATCAGATATGCATGTGAATCCCCCATGTTAAAGAGGTTATAAAACGAGCACTAACCTTTAGAGAGGAACCGATCAGTACACATTATTATCAAACATTTTTAATTATGCATTTCTTGTACGTGGTGATGCTTGCTAATTGCTACTAGAGTAGTAATTAAGATACATGAATCCGAAGCGTAAAATACTCCTACAGATCAAGAATGGAAAGTAAAGAGATCAATGAATGTTTTTTGTTATATTTCTCCAATTTACGCACCCACACACACTCCTCCCATATTTATAGATTTTGACATAAATAGTCATTGGAAGTTGCGGGTAGTTTTACGTAGGAAATCAAAGAAATACTACTCCCGGTTTGGGCTGGGCTTAGCCCAAATTTTTTAAATAGTTTAAAGAGGTACATTTTTTTTTAGAAAAGTTTAATGACGTACATAGGTGTACTGGTATCTTAATTAAGATCAGAATAGATCCTAGTAATTAGAGAGATCGAGTAGCTTTTTATTTAAAACTTTTTTTGTACATGCATACTAAAATATATTTGTACCTTGAAAAATTTTGAAAAAGTGAAAAAATACAAAAAAAAAAAAAAAATGAGATTTTAAAAAGCTGTATATAAAAACTAAAAGTTAAAAGCTGAGCTTATAAACTGATAACATGATAACATACAGACACTAAGTATAGTTGGTTTACAACCTCTAAAAGTACAAAATTCAATTTCTTCTCTCCATGAGCATAGAAATTTAATACAATACAACTTAGATAACAGTAGTTGTCTCTAGGCCATTGTGATTTAAGATATTATATGCATTGGTTGTAATCAAGGACAGAGCCAAGATTTTAAGTTAGTAAGGGCCGGAGTATAAGGAAAAAAAAAATCATCAAATTTCAAATAAGCATTTATTTAGTATTAACAAACTACCAACGAACAAAGACATAAAATTATTTTCATAATACATTACAATGCAATTATCTATTAACAAATACACAAAACATTATTGTTTCTTACTACATTAGAGCATTCGTATTAGCTCATACAAAAATTCATGTCTATTTTAACATTAGAACCTACTTTTTTACTTTACATACTCATTTTTCAAAACACCTTATATTAGATTATATATTTTATACTACATTTGATTAAAATATTATTTCCTTATCAATTTTTTTATTATTATCCCAAATCAAATCTAATTTGAATCTCTCCAATATAATGAAATTAAGAGAAACTTGGTTATACAAACCCTAGTCGCTCAAACAGTGATTTCTCTCTTTGAAAAGCCTTTCTAGGGATGGCTTATGATGTCATTAATTTAAATAGTGCAACAAACGAATCATGAATTAGGCTTGAAACGAATGAGTTATGGCATTTTTCGCATTTTTTATTTTTGCTGATACATGCAATCTCGTTCGGTCAAAGTAGGTGTTAAGCTAGAATCAAACTCATCTCAATCGGTTGAGCTTGCAATTGAAATTGCAGAAACTTTGTTTTTCTTGCGCTGAACTTGGGTCTTTCTTGAGTTGAACTTAGCTCTTTATCTTGGACATTAAAATACACCTTTAACACACTCAAGACTCACCAAAAACACTATAAATCGATTACATTTTATCACAATTTGCCAACCTAAAAATATGGACTCTACAAAACTGGTATGCTTATGTATTATACGATACATATGATTATTACCATTCATATGATACATACCTGCTATGTATTGTACAATTCATGAACATTATCGATTCTCACTTATGATACATAACTTTTTGGTTACGATATGATATGTATTGCATATCGTACAATAATAACAATTATGTGTACAGATAATATTATGGTACGGTCACAATTAAAGAAAAACATATTTCTCAAAAGATAGTAGTACGTAGTATAAGGATGTGAAGTGAAAAACATATTTCATGATCTTCTTTCTTCTAGTCATTATTCTTTTTATAGTTGCCTCAAATTTATAAGCACCATACGTTAATAGTTGAGGCAAAAAAGTTGTAAATACCACATGTGCTTTCTTCGTTGTTGTCATTAGAACTCTTTTGATTGTAGCAGTGGTGGCATTCATATCATGAAATTATCAAAATGATTCCATGCTTTTGATTCGGTCATGACCTTTTTCTTTGAAAGTATTTTCCTCTTTTTTTCTTTTTCTTTTTTTTTCTTTTTTTTGGTACACAAGTCACAGATCAACAAAAACTGTTGAAACCAAGAAAATAACAAATGAAATATGTTGAAAAGCAGAATGCGAGACTATCGAATAATTTCATATATCTGCTCGTCTAATTGATGCTCATTTTAGAATTTAACACTTAGTTGCCTTCTTTGCTAATGGCTCAACATCAGTCAAAACCTTCTTATCAATGTTGTAAATAGCATTTTAAGTCCAGATATTAGCATCAAGTTAAGGATCCAACAATGTTGTAAATAGCATTTTAAGTTCCAGATATTAGCATCAAGTTAAGGATCCAACACCATCTAGTCAATTTATTAAGAACTTTCACCCCTTCAATGCAGCTAGTAAGGAATAGCCACAGCATGAAATCCTTCCCTAATGTTAACGTGTAATAGGTTGTGGGCTTTAAGCCCACCTTGTTTACTTGTACTACACATTCTACCTCCTACATAAAGGTACTCTTGTATATTTTATTACAAGTGAAATACAATACTATTCATTCAGTATTTCTAACATGGTATCAGAGCCACTACTCTAACTCTCTTGTGTCTTGCAGTCTTGTCTTTGTTGGTATTTTCCGCTGCCTCAACTTCTCCAGTCGATAAGCCTTTTCAGTGCCCTCTCCTGACTACTCCGCCACCATCAGAGGTCCTCAGGGTTGAATCTTCGCCTCTAGAAGCTTCTTTTCCGCAGCCAAGACCACTGCCTTCGTCGGATCTATCACTTTTGACCTCTGATTACGACATGAGACATATCATCGTGTAAACCGTCAACCGATCTACTCAAAGCCACCGGAAAAGTCCACATTGGAACTATCACGCACCCTCACTTGTTGCTCAAAGATTCGGCGAGTTGACTCCACGCGCCTCACACGCCGCTAGGTTACCTACTGATGTCATCACTACCACATCAGCATCTATGTAAGCCCTAATTGATGTCATCCTCCACGTCATTGCTTACATCATCAATTTGCGTTATCACCATATCAGCATCCAATCAACTGCTTACGTCAGCATCAGTCAACTCCTTACGTCATCACCGTTGACTTCGTTGACCATTGACATTGACTTTGACCGTTGACTTTTTGCAGTCCGGGTACTCCTAACCTAGTTTTTCGCGTAGATTCCATTTTTACATATTTTTCTTCTAAATGAAGAATAAGGACAGGTCTTCTTCTTATTGCAACAATCGTCGCCAACAATCGAACAAACATTTTTGCAATTTTTGCAAATGTCTTGGCCATAATATTGAGACTTGCTATCATCGCAACAAATCAACTGCTTCCATTTCTGCTGCTACTGTTGCTAACACTGAGAGTATCCAACCAATGGCTCCCGTCTCCACACAGACCAAGTCTTCTAGATCCACTATCACCATTTCCACAGTTAACCTTCAAAACATCATCGCTAATACCATTCGTATGATTGGTAATGCATCTTATTCATCTTTTCTCTCAATTTTATCTGGTATGTCTCCTTCCTCTTGGCTTATGGATACCGCTTGTTGCAACCACATGACACCTCACTCATCCTTATTTTCTCAACTTGAACCTTCACCACACCCTCTTAATATTCGAACATCTAATGGTTCCACAATGTTTGGTCATCATATAGGTTCTATCTCGACCTCCAACCTCTCAATTCCTAGGGTCTTTAATGTTCCTAAACTTTCTTACAATTTATTTTCTATAGGACAATTAGCTGAGTTAGGTTATCGCATTACCTTTGATTATTCTGAGTGTATTGTGTAGGATCTGAGGACGAAACAGGAGCTTGGGACCAATCCCAAAGTTGGGCGTACGTTTCCAGTGGATAACTTTCGTCTTCCACCTATTGCTCCTGTTTTAGTTGCTACTACAATTTCTTCTATTCCTTCCCTTACACTTTGGCATGCCTGACTTAGTCACGCATCTTCCTCTCAAGTACAACACTTGGCTTCTAAAGGTTTGTTAGATTTAGTGTCCACAGAAAATTTTGATTGTGTTTCACGTCACTTAGGAAAATAACCAAGTTTGCTTTCAATACTAGTGAAGCAATGTCCACTAATATCTTGGACCTAATTCATTCTGATGTTTGGGGGCCTTTCTCTATCTCTAGTATTGGTAGATCTTGATATTTTGTTGTCTTTATTGATGATTATTCCCACTATAACTAGATTTTTCATATGAAACATCGTTCTGAATTATTGTAAGTATATTATAATTTTGCAAAAATAGTTAAAACTCAATTTTCCAAACGTATCTAAATTTTTCGATCTGATAATGCTCTTGAAATACACTCAATATGCTTTCCAAGCTGTTTTTCATTCCTATGGCACTATTCATCAACTAACTTGTCCAGGTACCTCTCAGCAAAATGGAAGAGCCGAATGAAAACTTCATCATATTCTTGACATTGTTCTTGCTTTCCTTCTCTCTGCCAAAGTTCCTGCTCCTTTTTGGGGCAAAACTGCTCTTCATGTTGTTCATACTATTAATTGCATTCCTAGTCCTATCACTGAAAATCAAACTACATATGAGTGCCTTTTTAGGCCACCTCTAGATTATCACCATCTTCGCTCCTTCAGTTCTACCTGTTTCGTTCTTCTTCAGTCACATAAGCATAACAAACTTAAGCCTCGATCTAGACTTTGTTGTTTTCTTGGCTATGGCGAAACTCAAAAAGGGTATTGGTGTTATGATCTTGTCTCTCATTGTCTTCGTATCTCCCACAATGTTGTCTTTTGGGAACATCACTCTTTTGTCGAGCTTTCTCACTTCCGTGCCTCCCAATCTACCTCCTCTGTCTTAGATCTTTTTCTAGATGAGCCACATATTCCTTCTATAGTTACTTTTAATCCTCTTATAAACTTCTGTGTCCAACCACCAGATATTTTTTATGCCTCTCTTGGATCACCCTCTAATGAACAAGTGGAAGATGAACAGGTCGAAAACGAGCCACCCAAAGTTGAGCTTGGGTCCCTTGCTCCTACTCCTTCTGAAGATCTTGCACAAGAAATTCCATCTCATCACGCAACTCAGGTAAAATCCATTCTGCACATTTACTTGACTATCATTATCATACTGCCCTTGCTACATTGCACGAGTCTTACACCTATCATGAGGCCTCCACTGACCTTTTATGGCAGATTGCAATGAAAGAGAAACTTGATGTATTATCTAAAAACCATACTTGGGATTCAGTGACTCTCCTCCCTAGGAAATCTGTGGTTGGTTGTAAGTGGATTTACAAGATCAAGCCTTGCTTTGATGGGTCCATTGAGCGATATAAGACTCATCTTGTTGTAAAAGGTATTACACAAGAGTATGGGATTGATTATAAAAAGACTTTTGCTCTAGTTACTCGAATCTCATCTATTCATGCCCTCTTAGTTGTTACCGCTGCTAGTAAATGGGAACTTTTTCAGAAGGATATCAAAAATGTCTTCCTTAATGAGAATTTAAGTAAAGAAATTTATATGCAACATCCTCCTGGTCTCTCTATTGAACCAAACAAGATTTGTCACTCGAAACGTGCACTTTGTGGCCTTAAACAAGCTTCACAAGCTTGGTTTGCCAAGTTCAACTCTATCATCTCTCACTTGGGTTACATTGCTAATCATTATGATTCCATCTTATTTCTTCGTAGCACTAATAAAGATACTATTTTGCTTCTCCTACATGTGGATGATATGATCATAACTGATGATGACTTTAGTGGCATTCAAGAACTCAAGGATTTTCTAAGTTAGCAATTTGAGATGAAAGATCTTGGACATCTCGACTACTTCTTGGGTTTTAAAATCACTCATTCCAAAATGATCTTTATATTACTTAGGCCAAGTATGCTTCTAAACTTTTGTCTCGAAATGGACTCACTGATATTAAAACTGTTGACACTCTAGTTGAACTTAATGCGCATTTGACTCCCTCGAGTAGGGAAACCATTGTCTAATCCCTCTCTTTACAAACGACTGGTTAGCAGCCTAATTTATCTCACTGTCACTCATCCAAACATTTCCTATGTTATTCACAAGATGAGCCAGTATCTATTTGCTCCACGATCGACTCACTATGCTACTGTTCTGCGCATTCTTTGATACCTGAAGGGCACTCTCTTCCATGGCCTTTTCTACTTTACTCAGTCTCCTCTTATTCTTCGTGCATTCTCTAATGCTGATTAGGCAGAAGATCCCACTAAACGCAGGTCCACTACTGGTTATTGCTTTCTTCTTAGTTCTTCTCTGATTTCTTGGTGAAGCCAAAAATAGACCCTTGTGGCCTGCTCTAGTACTGAAGTAGAATATCATGCCATTGTTGATACCACATCTGAGCTCATTTGGCTACGATGGCTTCTTAAGGACTTAGGTGTGTCCACATCTTCTGCTACTCTTCTTTATTGTGACAATCAAAATGTCATTTATATTGCTCATAATGATGTCTTCCATGAACGGACTAAGCACATCAAGATCGATTGTCATTTTATCCATTATCATTTTGTCCATAGTGCTCTCAAGCTGTTCTCGGTCTCCTCTAAAAATCAACTTGTAGATATCTTCACCAAGTAACATCCTAAAGGACGCCTTCGTGCTTTGATTGACAACCTCAAATTAGTCCCACACCCACCTTGAGTTTGAGGGGGGCTATTAACATGTAATAGGTTGTGGGCTTTAGGCCCTCCTTGTTTACTTATACTACACACATACTTGTACTACATACCCTACCTCCTATATAAAGGCACTCTTGTATATTTTATTACAGGTGAAATACAATACTATTCATTCAATATTTCTAACACCTAATAACCAATTTTTGATTGCTAAGAATAAATTTATGTTCATAAAATTTGTTTCATAACTGTTAAAACCTGCCAACTTCCTCTAGCAGGATGTGTCCTTTGCCACAAAATGTGTCCACTTCCATGTACTATTTTTAACCTTCCACACACTAGCAAGAGTAATTTTCATTCAGAGCATTCTCTAAACAAATACTGGTTTAAATAAAGAGAGCTAGTCTTTGAGCGTCCGCAGCATCATACCCAAGTTATAACAACAATACATTAGAACATTGGTAGCAGAGATGTAATTTCCTAACCAAATTTTGACCCTATTCTAAATATATACAAGAGAACACAAACCACACTACTCCCAGGCAAGTTTGCAAGAGTTGAAAAGATGAATAATAGCTCTTTCATTAAAAGGAAGGTAGATAAGGTTGACATCTATTCCACTTATCATCCTCAGTTTTGATAGCAGTCCACATCAACTAGAATTTCCAAATGAACACAACCAATTTGTGAGATACTTGAAGCTTCCATAACCTATATCTTTTCCTGACATTATAACACCTAATCTCAACTGAGGCCAAATAACCTCATCATGCAAACCTTGTCCCCATTTTTTCTTTTCTTTTTTTGAGACTAATTACCAAACTTGAACCGTAACCTGCCACTTTTTTGATAGAAGGAACTTACCATCACACTAAGAACCCACCTCTAAATGAGAAGTATTTCTAAAAAAAAATTATAATTGAGAAGCCCCACAATCTTACTCAATAGGTAATTTGGTACAGTCTCTTCAAAACTGTTTAGCTCCAATGGTCTTGTTCAAGACAACATGTTATCAATGTGTAAGGTTGGCAGGCCATACAAAACTACAGATGTGAAAATTAGTGTGAGAAAATGACGTGCTAATGAAATCTTTCAGGAATTGTCAATCAGGAAAAAAAATTTCTGAACTGAGGAAAAATCTAAGGAATCTCTTATTTCCATAGAAGTCATTTTCATTGAGGCAACAATATACTAAATACTCCCCCATTTTGTTCCGTTAAAACATGAAAACAATAATCCTAGTTACCAGTTTTCAACTCCACTAGAACTTCCCCACCTCTCTTCCATTTCAGTTTCAAAAACATAACTAAACAATCACATCCCCACTCCATCTGTACCTATGTAAAATTTAAAATGGCATTATTCCAAATTGCAAATTTCATCTTCTAGGCTAAGAAATAATAAGAAGACAAAGTGGAACTAAGAAAGATATAGTTTTTTTTTTTTCGCCCAAAAAAGGAATTAATAGGACCTAGAAAATGTAATGAGATAAGGTATCTAGGGATTTCATGTAATGAGATTATTTGAATTATGCCTATTATCATTAACCAGGGAGCAAATATTGCATGAGCACGGGCAAGAATTCCATTATTGATCTAAACCAACCCATACACCCTCATTTTTAATAAGATTCTAGCTAGAATCATACGGTACAAGTTTGGTAACCATGTCACCATTCATGATAATGGCCAGAAAAAGCAAGTTTGCACTTTAGAGGGCATTTCTAACATATTGAACTGTATTTAAGTTTCCAAAAAAAAATCTCAATCTTGACATAATTTTAAACTTAGGTCAGTGTTGTGAAATTTTAAAGTACTCGTAAGTGTACGAACTGTACCAAAGTATAGTTTGACAAGAACGAGGTCAAACCCACATAAACTTGAATGAATGTAGGAAAATTAATCAAATCTTAACCTAATTAATCCTAATCTAATTTAAAAAAAATTGGTTATTTACAATTAAATATACTAAGCAAATAATTAAACTAAGCAAAAATATAATATAAACAGTAAAAAGACGTAAACAATCTATGAAAATTCCTAATACAAGTGAAACTAGGATTGTAGGCCACACGCCACGCTTTAAGTTGTGCCCAGCTGAAACCAAAGACTAGCCCAAGAGTGTTTGTGTTTCAATAAGAAATAGAGAGGCCCACTAACAATTAACAAATTTCCATTTAAACCTCAAGCCCACGTATCTCTTCCACCTGAATAAGCTCCCTATCAATTAGTTCTTTTCTTTGCTCCTTCACGCATCTCCAGGTCCTTCTTTTCATGTTGGCTTTGAATCAATAGGCCTGGACCTCTTTAGTCTTTTCTTTAATTTTCTTTCTACTTGCTTAGCTCGTCTTGCTTTTATTTTCTTTACTTCATTCCCTCCAGGTCCTTAAGGTTGGGTTAGCAAGTGACTTAGCCCCACTTAGCATGTAAAGTCCTTATCACCTATTAAACAAAAATAATATATAATCAGTCACAAAATAGCTTAAAAGTATGGCAAAAAAATGCAAATATGAGAGTATTTTATTATATATATTTCATGCACATCAGTCAAGTAATGTAATGTAATATAATTCAACTAGGGAAAAATGCCCACACACCCCCTGAACTTTGAAGTAATAGCCAAAACACCCTCTGAACTTTTTTATTGGCCAATTTACTTCATAAACTTTACATACCTGCCAAATAAGTACCTCAGTTAGTCTACTGATAAAAAACTAACAGAATGGTCATGTGTCTCTCACTTGAGTTAAAAAATAAATAAAAAAGTCTCTGAAAGCCAAACCCAGTTCTTCGTTTCTTACAATCTTAAGCTTTTCTTGGTTCAAAAAGCCTAAGCCAGATCAAGTTCTTGATTTCTTAAAAGTCTTTAGTTGTTCTTATTGAAAAACCATACCAGTTCTTTTTATTTTTAAGAAAATGTCACACTTAGGTGAACAAGTTTCAATATTTTAACAGCTTCTTGCTTCTTGAAAAACCATAGCCAAACCAAGTTCTTGCTTCTTGAAGCTTTGGCAAACCCTTCAATATTTTAATAGCTTTCTATCTCAAAAATAAAATAAAAATAACATAAACAAATTTATTCTAGTTTAAACTAGCATAAAGCAACTGTTAAATATACTTGAACAATTTTGTTAGTTTGTCTGCGAATTTATGTGTATATAGGCCCACCAATTTCAACATATCTATGGGTAGGTACTCTCAATATAAATTGGAATCGCTTGGTTTCTACATCACGGAGGCCTTGATTTTCATTGGGTTTGAGTTTTATTTTAAGCTTAGGTGAGATATACATGACCATTCTGTTAGTTTTTTAACAGTAGACTAACTGAGGTATTTATTTTGCAGATATGTAAAGTTTATAGAGTAAATTGACCAATAAAAAAGTTCAGAGAGTGTTTTGGCCACTACTTCAAAGTTCAGTTGGGTGTGTGGGCATTTTTCCCATTCCACTGTAATGATTATATATTTATTTTTTAAAATTTTACCACTAATAGATGTGACAAGTTGTACAAACATCAAAATATCAACCCAAAAATAAATAAATAAAAGTTGTACAAACATCAATATGAGTATATGATTCCACATGATTCATAGTAACAATTGAGGGTTATAAAAAGGATAGTAACAATGAGCAATTTACTTCACGTTAGGATAATTTAATTAGATAGCTAAATAAATTTTTGATCCTATACCATCTGGATTTGTAATAGTTTAACCTATATAAATAAGCAATTAAATTTAATTGCTTTAAAATTATTAATCCAATAAAAAAAAAACTTAAAATTTTTTTTTTTTATTAAGGTTACAAATTGTCCTAAACTAGGCTTAAAAAATCTTGTCCTAACCTTCTGCTTGGTAGAGGTAGGGCTATACACAATTCGGTGCGGCTAGTTTTGGAGGGCCTTTTTGCACCGCACCTACAGGGGTGGTTTCCCCTTATCCCTGACCGCACCTTATCTATGGAGAGGTGGGAATCGGTCTGCACAAGGTGCAATGCACCATGTAGGTTCAATGTGGTGCATTCGGTTAAAAAAAACAAAACCCAAATATTAAAAAAAAAAAAAAAATCAAACCACATTAAACAACCCATACTGAATCATCAAAAAATGCAAACATTCATTAAATAAAAAAAATAAAAAAATAAAAAACATATTCACTATATTTCTCTAAAACCCACACAATATATCTCAAAGAAATTCACAATCTTTCTAAAAAGTATAGCGAGACAAAGCATAGTTAGTAACCTAGATACTAAGCATCAAATAAATTCACATACCTAATAGAAGAACGAGAAGCATAGTAGTCCTATGTATTGACCATCAGAACCTTCTCTACAAACTTCCAAAGAATAGCTAGGACAAAAAGAAGAGTAGAGAGAGAGACACTTGGAGAATGGTGGCATTAAGCGACAGAGGACGATAGCAGTGAGTGGCGAAGTCTGAGGAAAGAGAGGGGTTGTGATGAGAGAGAAAGGCTGTGGGTAGTGGGCTTGTGGAGAGAGAGAGAGAGGACGAGAGAGAGGGAGAGTGACATAAACGAGAAACTAGAAATTTAACCAAGGATAAAATGACGCCATTCCCTAATTTGATTTTTTTTTTTTTTTTAAAAGACCAAAAGTAGTCGTTTTAATATCAAAACTTTTAAAAAATAAAATACAAAACGACTTCATTTTATATCATATTACCTCAACCTATTTGACGTGTTCTTCTTCCTCCTTCAGATTCAATAGCGCCTCTCTCTCTCTCTCTCTCTCTCTTCTTCTCTAAGCTCTCTCTATCCCACGGTGGGCAAAACTCACCACCGTTCACAGCACTTGTTGGCTTCTGTTCTCGAAAAACATTGCCAACCACCGCGCCAAACACCTACAATGGAGCTCTGAGTCGGGCAGCTCGGTTCGGTGAGGGGTTGTTCCATCAGTGGCAGGCGGAGGATGAACAAGCCTAGGTAGAGGTGTTTGAGTATTGTTGTTCAAAATGATATGAAAACGGTGGTTTAAAAAGTGTTGTGAAAACACGTAATAAAGTACTCATAATGCAAAAAATTTGTTTCATACTATATTTCTAATAATGTATTTTCAAAAGTGAAAAAACATAATTACATATTTGGTATGTGTGTGTTTCTTTTAAAAAGTGATGACATGTAGTCTAATAAGTGGGACCTACAATTTTTTACTTATTTCCAAAAACGTCATTGAGAAACGTTATTTGAAAATTGAAAACTGATAAAAGGATATTTCTAAATTCATTGTTTAAACACCCTAAAATGAGAAATGTAACTCAAAACACTCCTAAAAAAAATCTCTTACCAAACGCTTTTTTTTTTGGCCCACAGTTTTCAGTGTTTAAACACTGAAAACTGTTGTTTGAATTACCTTCCCAAATAAGCACCTTACTCCATTACCAATGTGTTGCTCTATCTCAGCAAAATTTGCTAAATAGTGCCATTTGGATTGGAAAGACTGTTATATCTTTCTTTTCTGGTGGAGCCTTCAAGAATCTTGTCTCTACTTCTCCATTTTCTTTTCTGATAAAGAACGGATTGCTAGACTGGATTAGCTGAACTACTTGGTGAAGCACCTCATATATTTCATGATCCATGATTTTGGAAAAAGGGAAATCATTTAGTCTCTTGTAAGTTGTCTAGGGACAAATGTGCACATAGAAGTTAATCCCGAGTCAACTTAGATAAGCAATGCATCATCGGTTTGGGCCATTTCCGACACTACCATATCAAAGGCATGATTTTGAACCCTATAAGCAAGCTGATAATGAAGTGTGGTTGCATAAGTATCTTGTACTTGAAAAGCTCCAATAATTTGAACTTGAACTTTGAGGACATCATAGAGGTGAGGGTCTTTTAAAGGCATATTGAAGTTTAGGAAAAGTGTTACAAAAACGCAAATATGAGAGGGAAAATATTGATAAGACACAGATAAATGTGGAGGGATTCAAAGGAGGTGTAAGACTAGCATATATTAGAAATATAAAACAAATATGAGAGAGAAAACACAAATGTGAGAGGGAAAACACAGATTAACGTGGAGAGATTCAAAGGGGGTGTAAGACTAGCATATATTATAAATATAAAACAATACAAGAAAGCATAAGGAAGAGTGAAAATTACATAAGATTGGCTAATATTATTAGATTGAACAAGGTTTTTTACATAAGGAGGAAGGAAGGGATTCTAAAACTCTAAGGCTTTATTTTGCCTTCCTTCAAACACTGACTTGCTATTTATAAACCACGGAACTCAAATAAAAATCAAACATAATTTACAAATAGTTTTTGCAGACAATACAGTAGGTTGTATGGGCTTCATTGGTAATGGGCAAAGCTACTGCAAAAGGCCAAAATAGGTTCTGGCAAATTCAGTTGAGAATGATAAAAGTTTCCGATAGCTTTGGATAAGGATGATAGCTTTTCTTTTCTTTTTTTTTTTCTTTTTTTTTAAGTGTTGAACACTGTTAGTCCCATCCATCTCTTCCTTGGTACCATTCATCATCAAGATCCGTATCTAAGTCATGGTTGTCATAATAAGGGTCATTGATTTCAAAATGGTGGTATGCCAAAAGGGGATTGGGTAGCTCCCAAGAGTTGACACATGGCACTTGTTGATTATAAACTTCAGGAGTACTTGGGCCTAGTTCATGCAAATTTTTAATTCCTGTGTTGAGGTTTTCTGTCCACCTGAGTGCTTTCTAACAACATGACTAGGAAGGTTCATATGCAAATGGAGGGAGTTATTTGAATTAGTAAGCCAATAGACTTCTGGCTGGTGGAAGATTCCTTCTACCTGGATGTCATTTTTTGAATTAAGCTTGACAATCATGGATCCTACAGCGATTTTGTGTCCAAATCTTTGATGAACTGTGTAGTATATTATTTCCAATTTCCATTATGAGCATTATTTTTTAGAATTTTAAACCAAAATTTTTCAAAATATTTATTATTGTTAGGGAAAGAGAGCATGTAAAATCCTAAGCAAATACCACATGTAAAATGCAAAAGGTGTTTTCTACGGCTGGTCTGAGCCGGGGTAAATGGCTAGAAAATGGCTGTAATGTTTTTTAAGGAAATCACGAAGGGCTCTAATAATCCTTTTGGATCTGGCTTCTACTTTTTATATGGTCTTTTATATCTAAGGGAAGGCTCTCCATCATATCAGTTATGGAATGACCGTGGTATTAATGGTTGGGGAACTCGAGTTTACTTCACTAATTAATTTCACCACTGTGCTGCATTCCAAAATTTTTTCTAAAACCATGCTATTTGGCAAATTTTGCCCTCTATCTCTGCTCCGCTCTTTGCATAGAAACAGAGGTTTCCAGATTTTTCAAGCCACGGTTGTTGTGAACAAGGTTGTCCCAAATGAGGCCACGTTTACAAGCCTGGCGAGGATAGCTGCAGCGAAGGAAGACCCAGATATGGCTTTTGATTTGATCAAGGGTTTGGAATTGTGCCGAAGTTGAGGCATTGTTTGGGTTTAGCGAGAAAGTGATGGCGGATAAGGCTTATGAGGTTGATGCTGATATGGTTGAGTCCGGTGTGGTGGCTGAGGAGGATGAGCTTTCGGCGATTTTGAAAAGTTTGTGGTGTTTGTAAGAATGCACATAAGGTATCTGAAACAATGCGTAGGAGAATTGGGACGTGAGTAAAGTGAGGGAAGGGGTTGTGAGAGGTGGTGGAGGATGGCATCGTCAATGGATGGTACCGGGGTTTTTGTGAATCGTGTGGCGAGAAGCTTGTTTGTATTGATATTGATCCGAAGGAGACTGGAAAATTTTGCTGCCTCATTGACCAATGTGGCTTGCCAAAGAGAGGCTAAGGCCGATTCTGTTTGGTTCCAGGTGCGAAAATGTGTTCCTTTGTTGTTTTTTTATTAATAGGTAATGATAAATTTATCAAAAAGAAGATAACTTCATGTACATTGGATCCAAATTACAACGAAAAAGTGTTATGTACAGAAAAAGGCAGCAACTTTCTAGACGTCATGATGTAATTACTATCAGTAAAACCTTGCACACAAGACCAACACATAAAGAACTAGTGGAAGTTGCTAACAATTGAGTCCCTGTACTTTCTGCTGTTGTTGTTGATTTGAATGTGTATTTGGAGATTTATGGAAACATAAAACTTTTTGGTTTTTTGTATATTGCATATCAGTATTCTAACTTTTGTTTATGTTTTTGAGTTGCTTGATTGTATGCATATTTTTGAAGGCTCTTACAGAAACAGTTCGGTGACCTTTTTCACTGGAAGTTCTGGAAAATCATAGTATAGGAGTATTGGTAAGATCCGCTAAGGAATGTTGATGGCCTGATTGAGATATGCCCTGAGTTATACACTTTGCATGCGAATATAGTGAAATCAAAACAACCCCCCTGCGGCCCGCCCCTCTCTTTTTTTTTAATTAAAAAAAAAAAAAAAAAAACAAGAAACCAATCTCTATGCTAGAATTCAAACTAAAATTTGTTACAATCCCTTTGTTACTGTTACACCATTGAGTTCTGGCTCAAATGGCACTTCATCTTCCCACAAGAGCGGATGAAGGGTGTGATCATGATTCAAAACCCACTAGATGCATATGTGACTTGTCAAATTTAAAAAATAAAATAAAAAATAAAATAAAAAGAGAGAGAGAGAGAGAGAGAGCAAAAAGTACTCTTAAGCTGGTCTGTTTTAAAGGTTTGGTATGTTGGGAAATTTTGACACATATTGCGTGTAAAATACTTTTGTGATGGTATCTGAGGCCAAATTGGAAGGCCAATTTCTTTGGTGCCGTAAGGCTTTAAAGGAAATATTTCTTCTTTTTTTTCCTCGTTTTGTCATTGTTGAAATGTTTTGACTATTTTGGTTTGGTTGATACTTGCTGGTTCTATATGCTTCAACAAGTAATACATAAAATGATTGTCAGTGACATCCTCATTGATTGAGAAGGTGAACTCATTCTGGAGTGGCTCCAACAGCATGGTCCATTTGATGCGGTTGTAGATGGTGCCAATGTGGGTCTTATCAACCAGCATAGTTTCAGGTTTTCCCAGGTGAGTGGGATACCAAGAAATCGCTTATGACACTTATCTTTTGAATCCTTCAAAAAATCTACCAATGGAGTGCTTATCAATTCCTTTTGGCTGTAGCTTAATATGGTTGTAAAACAACTACGTCAAATGAGTCCTTCCAAGCGATTGCCCCTGGCTATTGTGCATAAAAAACGTGACTGGTGGCCCTGGTCGGTATCCTAATAACAAAAAGTTATTAGAGAATTGGAAAAACTCTGGTGCACTTTTTGCTACTCCTGCTTCAAACGATGATTGGTAAGTTTGCATGATTGCATCTTTTCATTCAGTTGAACCACAATCAAAATTGAACTATAGATAGGTTAGATTGAGGTCAATAACAAAATATATATGTTTTGGTTATATATGCTGTCTCAACACATTTTTGCTTTGTTTATCATGTTATGCATGAAAACTCCCCATTATTAACATGACTGAAATTGATCTTTGATTTTTTTTATTTAAGGCACTTTTAATTTATTTTGAAAAAAGTTAGGCGAATTACAAATTACACCCTCTAACTTTAGTCCTGTAACTTTGATTTTTTTTTTTTTTTATTATTATTAAATTTCAGTCCTTTAACTATCATTTGTTGTCAACTTGGTCCTTCTGTCTAATTTTGCTAGGTGGGCTGACATTAATTGCCCAAACAAAGTAGTTTTGGTTATTTTGAGTTTCTTTAAAATATCCAAAAAAAGGAATAAAATACCATTTTACAAATAAAAAAAGTTTTTGAACAAGAGAAATTATTATTTGGTATTAAAAAAAATATATAAAAAAAAAAAAGAGAAGGATTAAACCCTAGAAGAAAAAAGGATTAACAAAAAAGTTAAGAATCTTGTTCCTCTTTTCAAAGATCTTCTCCTCCCAAAAAAGTGGAGAGGTTAGATTCATACATGCATTACCACGATACAAGTCTCTGTTTTGGTCAATGGCTCTCATTGTGGATTTTTTGGCACTTGTAGGGGATTATTGCAAAGAGATCCATTATCCCATTTGCTTTTTATCCTGGTTATGGGGCTTCTTAGTAGAATGTTGAAGAAGATGTAGGAGGAAGGTCTTGTCAAAGGCTTTAAAGTTGGGAATGATGAAAATGGTGGTTGTCTATCTCACATAATCACATTTATTGTTTGCTGATGACACCATCTTGTTCTGTGATGCTAACACTGAACATATCTTGTACATTTGAATGTTGCTGACTTGGTTTGAGGCGGTGATGGGGTTAAAAGTTGATTTGGGGGAAAGTGAGATGGTGCCAGTGGGTGAGATGGAGAGTGTGATTGAATTAGCTGACCTTTTGTATTGTAAGGTAGGTTTTTTCCAATGACTTACCTTGGTATGCCGTTGGACCACCTTCAAATCAACAACATTTTGGCCCTATTTTAGAGAAATTCAAATGTCAATTAGCTAGTTGGAAAAGGCTAGGCTTGTCAAAAGGGGGGAGGTTGACACTGTTGAAGAGTACACTTTCAAGTCTACCTACATATTACTTATCTTTTTTTACCACTCCCACTAGTGTGGCCAATATGATTGAGAGGTTGCAGAGGAATTTTTGTGGAGTGGTTTAGGAGAGGAGTTCAAACATCGTTTGGTTGGATGGGATAAGGTGTGTACTCCTATGGCTAGTGGAGGATTGGGGATTAGGAAGCCTACTACTTTCAATCAATCTTTGGTGGGTAAGAGTATTGGGAGGAGTGGGGTGGATGATGTACAAAACATGTTCAAGGCACTCATGGTCGTGGGTTGTGGAAGAGTATTAGAATGAGAGGGGGTAGTTTTTACAATACATTTGGTTTGACATGGGCTTTGGCAATCATATAAGATTTTGGCATGATTGTTGGTGTGGAGATCAATCTTTGAGGATGATGTATCCTATACTGTTTGAAAATGCCATAAATAGGGACACTTCAGTGGAATCATAGTTAGAGAGACGGGAGAAGGAAGGAAAAAGGCAGTGGTATGTGGGGTTCATTAGGAATTTTAATTATTGGGAGATGGAGGGGGTGGCTTCATTACTACACCTACTAGAATTTCATGTTCCTATGAGGGAGGGAGGAGATCAGATGCTATGAAAGCTTAATAGAAGTGGGAATTTTAGAGTTCATTCTTTTTGTGAAGCATTATGGGGTTCATCCCCTATGTCTTTCCCTTGGAAGGGCATATGGGGGTTAAAAACTCCTTAGAGAGTTTCCTTCTTTGTGTGGACAAAGCGGCTTGGGGGAAAATACTTGTGAAAACCTTGTGGGTTGGTGTTATATGTGCCGAAGTTGTGGAGAGATGGTGGACCATCTTTTGATACATTGTAATGTGGCATTTGAGCTATGGAGTTTTGTCTTTCAAATCCTTTAGGATTCAATGGGTATTATTGGACGAGGTCTTTGATCTATCATGTGGGTGGCAAAATGGGGGAGTTAATCATTCATTCAATTTGTGGAATTTGATTCCTTCATTAGTTTTTTAAGCAAGTGGTCTTATGCATTAGGTCTTACAAATAGTACTTCCGTTGTGTTATTCATAGTCATTACCTATGTAGATAATTCCTTTTTTGTAATTCTTTAGTCTTATTTGTGTCGTTTATACACGAAATAGTCTCTTTCAATAAAATTATTCTTACTTATAATATATATATATATATATATATAAAAGACATTTAACGACACAATGTAATGGAATTAGACAAAAGGGCTAAATTGACCACAAAAAAAAAATTAAAGGACTGAAATGGAAGGTGTAATTTGTAATTTAACCAAAAAGTTACAAAATTCAAACTGTATTAGTAAACTTGTGTGAAAAGTTTGTTCTCTCTTTATTCACGGTACTGGTGACAAATGATGAGATGAGGGATCATTTGTTCCAACTGCTAGGGACAAGCCTTTTTCCAAGATGGAAGGAAAAGCATCAGGTATTATTCTTATTTGCATTTTAAGAGAATCTTCTGTATAGTGACATTCATGTGCAAGAACAACAAAGGAGGTGAATGATTTATGATATATTATCCAAATTCCTACCCTTAAAAGAGAGTTTTGGGCTTGTTTAGTTCAGGTTTTTAAAGTAGTGAATAATGGATAATGAGTTAGTGGGTCCTCTTCATTCTGGGGTGGATGCTTTACCTAGTGACATATTTGGGTATTACTTTTGGATTCCTCTTTCATATGCAAATTTGTATAGCATAGATTTTAGAGAAGATGGAACAATGGTTAGTAAATTGCAAAATATTATGTTTGTCACTTGGAGGGAAGGGGGGAAGATAAACACTAATAATAGAAGGCACCCTTTCGAGTTTGCCAACATGTTTTATCTCTTTTTCTTGTACCTGTATCAATGGCTTCAAGACTAGAGAAGTTACAAAGACTTTGGTTGTTTAGGGCCGAGGAGGCTTCATGTTTTCAACCAAGCTTTGCTGGAAATGGTTGTGAAGATATGTGATGGACAGAAATGAATTTTGGAGGAAAGTTGTAGATAGGAAGTATGGTGTTTATTTGGTCAATGGTGTTCAGCATAGTTGACGGCTGCTATGGCGTGGGTGTGTGGAAATACATTAGGGGCAGATGGGATTTGTTCTCTAAGTTGGTTAGATATGAGGTAGGAGATGGTACTCGCATATGATTCTGGCTTGAACAATGGTGTGGACATTTTTTTTTTTTTTTTGATAGGTAATAAAAATATTTTCAAATACTGCTAGATGCAAAAAAGCATCAGCAAAGCAAAGTACAAAATAGAGGTGAAAGCAAAGACATAAAAAAAAAAACTATAATTACAAAGAAAGAGAGCTAAGGAAAAGAGGAAGAGAGTCACTAGATGTGAGTCCCCAAGCCCTAGCCCAATCAAACAAAGAACCAGAAAAGAAGGCAAGCATTTGGTCCTCAGTTCTATCCAAATCCTCAAATGTCCGCCGGTTGCGCTCCTTCCAAATACACCACATCAAACGCAATGGAACTAAGTTCCAAATGTAAGATGAATGCTTCCCCAACCAATTCCACCAGCTAAATAGATAATCTGACACCGTATATGAGGAAACCCATGAAATCCCAAAAATCTTAAAGACATAGCACCACAGCCGATAAGCCTTTCCACAATGTAACAACAGATGATCCACTGTCTCACCACAGCAACGACACATAATACACCAGTCAACAAAATCAAAGCCTCTAAGCCGCAAGTTATCACCCGTGAGGATCCTATCCCATGCGGCTGTCCAAACAAAGAAAGAAATACGCCAAGGTGCCTTTACTTTCCAAACACCTTTCCAAGGAAAAACAACAGAAAAAGGGCCATGAAGCTTATGATAATATGAGCGGATAGTAAAATCTCCATTTTTGGTCAACTTCCATCTCAACCGATCACCATCATTCCCTGAAGGTAAATTGGCTGCCAAGAATCGAAAGAAATCAACCACCACAGTTGCCTCCCAATCATTAGGACCTCAATTAAAATGAACATCCCAAGTTACTTATCTAGAATTATTCCATATTGCATCAGATAGGTTTACAAGAAAGGCAGAGTATCTAGATTATTTTCTTGCGCATGCTACATGGTCATCTAGATTCATTAAATTAGATCAAGATTGGGAGTTGGAGCCTTTGAATTCTTTCCTGGATTTTGTTGTATGCAACTAAAATCCGAAAGGGGTCAGGGGCGAAGATGACAGGATGATATGGTTGGCTTCTAAACCAAGGGAATTCATGGTCAAGTCATAAATAGTATTTACAGTGTGCTGAGGAAAGTATCTAGATTATTTTCTTGCTCATGCTACATGGTCATCTAGATTCATTAAATTAGATCAAGATTGGGAGTTGGAGCCTTTGAATTCTTTCCTGGATTTTGTTGTATGCAACTAAAATCCGAAAGGGGTCAGGGGCAAAGATGACAGGATGATATTGTTGGCTTCTAAACCAAGGGAATTCATGGTCAAGTCATATTTAGTATTTACAGTGTGCTGAGGAAAGTAGACAAGGAATTGTCTTTTCCTTCACGGAGTGTTTGGTGGGTGAAAGCATTGTTTCAAGTTACATTTTTCACTTGAATGGCAGTATTGGAAAAATTTGACAGTTGGCATATAAGCCAAACCAAACTCAAATATGTTAATCCAATGAGTTGGGCAAAAGAAGTTGGGTTGATATCCACCACAATATTATTGATATGATTTCTAGATTGATGAAATAATCTGAGGCAATGGAACAAACAATCAGTGGCACAATTTGAAGAAAATAAAATGAGTATTCACTCTGTTTTAAGTCTAAAGCCCACTCCAGCACAAATTTCCATGAAACAAACGTTAGAAAATATAGTAAAAGTTGTTCAAGACTAGTTTGCCAGGTTGGAGTCATTAGAAGTGTCAGGAATGACTAATAACCTTGAAGGTAAAGCTTCACCCATGAGAGTTAATAGTGTTGATCTACAAAAACTTGTGCTGAAATAGAAGTGCAAGTGCCAACAGATGTTGCTTCAACGTTTGTGTGGCAAGAAAAACAAATTGTAGCACCTAAACAAATTGTAATTTCAGAAGAATTTAATGATGTGTTGGAATGTAACGATTCTCTGATCTTAACACGGCCAAAGGTAAGTTAAGAGTTGTTGAGTGTCATGTGCCATAATTCTTATCCTTTGACATTTCAAAACTTGAGGATGAGTTTTCTCTAACCAAGGGAGAATGAGGTGCAAAGAAAATTTTATTCTAATTTATTTTTATTTAATTTTGAAAACTATATATTTTTATTAGTCAATTAGATTTTATTATAGGACTTATTAGTTAATTTAGATTATTGCTATTTTACTTAAATTCTTAGAGTCAAGGGGTTATTACTATTTTAATTAAATTCCTAGAATCAAGGGCTTTTTGTAATTCAATATATTGTGATTTCCTAAGTCAATAAAAAATAGGGTTTCCTAAATCAAGGAAAATTAGGTTTTAAGACAGTTTATATAAGTACAGTATTTTACTCCAATGGAGACTGTTACTCTTTGATGGATTAATGAAATCTCTTAGAAATTTCCAATGGTTTGGTGGTGACTCATATGTTCGTCCTCTCCTGGTGCTATCTCCAAGCAAGTCCAGGTGTTGATTCCTAGGTTATCTATTTTTTATTTTTCTTTTCTTCAATTTAATTGTTGGATCCTTTTGGTGTTGTCCTGGGCCACTATTCTACATTATCTGAATTATGTCTTATGACTGGTATGCTCCAATTCTTTAAACTTTTTATTATCTGGTTTTTTAGAAGTCCATAGGGTTTTTTTTTCTTTTTTTTTTTTTGCTGAAGGATGAAGAAGTCCATTGGTTTCTGATGTGTAACTGCAATTCAATAGACCAGCAAGATTTTAGCTGGCAGATGTCCTCAATTTTCCTAAAATGGTTTTTTCATTTTGTTGAATCCTCTTTGGAGTCTTCTCTTCCAGAATTTGAAGGGGATTATGACCACAGGCTGGGAGAGAATTGCAGGTTGGGTTAGTTATGTGGTTGGGGATGGGAGAAGGGTTAGATTTTGGTATGATATATTTTGTGTATTGTGTGAGAATTGTTCATTGAAAAAGTTGAATCTAAATTTGTTTTCTATTGCAATGGAAAAGGTTCCTTCTCTATTCTCTTGTTCAGGGACTTCAAATGAAGAGTTACTCATGGAATCAGGTTTCTCTGAGCTTTCAATAGTTGGGTATTGGGGTAAGTTGATTCTTTGTTGAATAACCTATGCGCCAATATTCTAAGTGGTGTGGGCTCAGATAACTTGCAGTGACGGCCTAAAACCAATGTTAAGTTGGAGGTCCACTCTTTTTAGGAAGTCCTGAGAGGTGCCATGACAGGTGATTTCCCCGAAAGAGCATTTGATGCATTGACATTCCAAGGAAAGTTGCTTTTTTTTTGGTTTTTTTTTTTTTTTTGGGAGGTCAGACGGCAGCTATTGGAAATATTTTGATGGGGGACAACCTTATTAAAAGGTGTATTATCTTGGTAGACTGGTGATGAATGTGCAAAGATAATTCATTGGACTTATTGTTCTTCTAAAGAAAAGTGGATGCCTACGAGGGTCATTGTTGCATTTTGCAGTGGGAGAGGTTGGTTTGCGAGTATAGAAGTTCTTTGTGTGAAATGCAACCCCTTTTGTTTGATGACGATTTTATCTATATCAATATGGGACTATATGGAGGCAAATGTTTAACTGTACTTTTAGTTGTGTGGAACTCTCTGTAATTGAGCTGAAATCAGCATACTTGAGATAATTATTTTGGTGATTGGCGTTTGGTACAAATGATGTTGAATCCTGTTGTAGTTTTTATTGACTTCCTCTTTTTTTGTAATTCTTAATGAGAATCTTGTGCGTACATGAGAAACCCCATTCATTTTAATAAAATGAAATGATCAATTAATATTAATTTTCTTTTTTTAGGTTGATAAATTTGCAGATTCAACTGTCATTCTCACGGCATGAGCCTACTCTCCACATGCCTCCAGCTTATTCAATTGTTCTCCAGGTATGTGCTTGCTAATCACTTACTTAAAATGATCAATTAAGTATTAAGAATAAAGATGCATTTTTCTTCTCATTATGAGTTTCTCAAACATAATAATTTTGGTACAATGTAAACGCAGGAGTCAGAAAAGGGTAGTTGGCATGTTCCAACGATCACAGGTGACGATCTTGAGTTGAGACCCCAAGGCTGTGGTTGTGTGCCACTAGACCCAGGGATGCATAATACTCTCATCTTGGCTGTATGCATGAGAGAGACAGATTTTGTAATCTTATTCAGTCGTGTTTTTTTTTTTTTTTTTTTTATTATTATTGTAATTTTAAATTTCAATTATAAATTATTATTATTATTATTATTATTATTATTATATCAAGTGGCAATAGTAGGCTACACAACAAAGAAAACCTTTTCATTTTCTTCTCATTGGTTGACCAGACCTCCCTCTTAATCACGTGGATTTGGTACAAATTAAGTACATATGCTTTTTGGAAGGGTTGTACATATGGATTTGGTACAAATTAAGTACAAATTAAGTAATGAGTGACCTAAATTTAATAAATAAAATATGTAGCTCATTATTGTATAAGAGTTGTGATTCTCTTCCCTTGGATGGAAGGGAGAAGGGCATTCCAGCCATCTTTCTCTTTGCTCTTTTTTTTTCTCCCTTCATTTCAAACATACCCTTCATTTGAATGGAAGGGATAAGGGCATTACAGCGACCATTCTCTCTACTCTTCTCTCCATTCCCTTCGCTCCATACATACCCTTCATTTGAAAATACCTTTGTGATTTATGTATTATGTTTACAATTAAGGAGCTTGTTGAGGGTTTCGAATAGGTTTCAGATCATGGTTGTTCTTTTTTTATTAAGTATCTATGTATCCATTCTGTTGTTGATGAGCAGATCATAGTTGAGGTTTTATGGGTTTATATATATATATATATATATATAATGGTTAAAAGAGGAAATTTAAGATAATATATCCTTGGAATGATACTACAAACCACCGAATCCTAGAAAATGTTCATCAAATCTCTTTGAAAATCATTGTGTTGGACTCTATTCTCTTTAATAAAATGCCTTGTTAATCAAATAATTAGTTCCTCTATTGCCTTTTTTTTTTTTTTTTTTTTTTTTTTTTAGAGAAATAATTATAATATGCTGCTAACCCCGCAGTTCGAACATTTTTCCCCCTAGACTCCTAAGCACTTTGTGCATGAGGAGGTGTTAATTTAACTACAAGGCCTTTGGCAGTTCCTCTACTGCCTTATATATAAAAGAAAGCCTAAATTTTTGTTTTCATGGACTGTGTATTAGAGTTTAATTTCATTCATTACTTTCATAAATAAAAAATAAAATAAAAATAAAAATCATTCATAAGTCATTACCATGTATTAGGAGTTTATGGTATCTTTGTATTAGAAACTATTCCATCTCCCTTATGTGTGTTTGTGTGTTTGTTCTTAAAAATAAAATAATATAACAAACTATTTATTAGATCAATTTAGTTTTTTAAAAAGTAAAAGCAATCTAATATTTTCTTTACTTCTACTTGTCAAAACTGATTGATACAAATTTTTTGGATGGTAAGGGAAAGGGTGATGCTAAACTATTTTCAAAATTTGAGGATTAAATTAGCATAATCTATCTGTTAGGACAAAATTAAACTTGGACACAGTTCACGATCAGAATCATAAGTTTGTCCATAATAAAATACATTAGCACGTTATTGGTATAAGATTCGTAGTTCTCTTCATCTGGAAATAAAACCAAAGCTTGTGATTATGTATTCTGTTCCACATTAAGAACTTGTTGAAAGTTTTAGGTTTTAGATCAAGGTTGTTCTTTATTATTATTATTTATCCTTTTTTGTTGTTAATGAGCTTATCATAGTTGAGGCCAGGCTGCCAGTGTATGGTTTTAGCAAGAAAATAGTTGAGGATTTTTTTATTATTTAACATTAAAGAGAAAATTTAAGATAAATTAATATTCCCAGTAAATACCAACAAATCCTTGAAAATGTTTGATAATCACGGTGAAAATCCTGAAATTTGACTATCTGCTCTTTGTTTTTTTTGTTTTTTGTTTTATGTTTTATGTTTGAAAACAAATACACAAACAAGGAAGAGGGAATGAGGTTCTACATACCATATACTCCACTCAGAAAACTATGGTAATTTTTTATTTTTAAAGGAAGGTGAGGCAAGCTACAATACTCAATATCACATAACTTTTATTTGACTATTTGCTTTTTGTTTTAGTTAGATAGTTAGTTCCTCTATTGCTTTCTCTGTGTATAAAACAAAGCCTAACTTTTTATTGTGGTTCATGGACTATATATCAGACTTTAATTTCATTCATATTTATTTCTTTAAAAAAAAAATTGATTATGTCAACTTAGTTTTTTTTTTTTTTTTTTTTTTTGAGAAACGTCAACTTAGTTTTATAAAACACCGATTGTAGCATTTAGGCAATTTCGTGACACCCCCACATATAGAATTGTTGGAGTCAAGCAAGTACCATCGTCACCGTGCAGTGGACATAGTGGGCCTGCCCCTGTACAAGTCTATTGGGCCTAAGCATAGTCCAACTAAATGTAGCCTGAGACTATAATATTCAAGAAATTTTGCAACACCCCCACAATGCAAAGGCCTGCTATAGTTAAGCAAATCCCATTGTGACTGAGCAATAAACATGTCAAGTCCACTTCAATCCAGTTTTTGTTGACTTGGAGCTTGGTGACCGACTACAGAGATGCAGGTCATGACCCTTTGTTTGATTAATCAAATATTCAACCAAAGGTAACGAGAATAGTCTTGGGATGCAACTCAACCTACTACTATTCGTGTTAGAAAAATTTTACTCAATGCTACTAATCGTGGATATCACTCAACATGACCGAGCCAAACGTTTGATTCTCATGAAAAATTGCTCTACTCCAAAGCAAGACACAAAATTTTCTAAATCAAATATTCTCTATCACTTCATATCACTCAACATGACCGAGCCAAACGTTTGATTCTCATGAAAAATCGCTCTACTCCAAAGCAAGACACAAAATTTTCTAAATCAAATACTCTCTATCACTTCTGATTTCTCATTGATGTATATGTAGGTGATTACATTGCATGAAAGTTAAATCCTTACAATCAATTCTGGACAACTTCCAACGAAAAGGCAACTTCCTGACAATTCCTACATCTCCCAATAATTATTAGGCCATAAAAAAACTACCATTAAAGAGTCCATATATAACTTTTCCTAAATAATTATTACAAATAAAAGATAAATACAATCTTAGGTTTTCACCATGCTCCGACATCACACGGTTTGAAAAGAAGCATTTGTAAGAAGTCAAAACATGTCACAACCACATTAATTTCCCTCTACTGTTGCCTTTATATTAAATGCCATAAATAAGATAGGAACCATTCTTCTATTGTCGAGGGAGTTGCACCACGGAACACGTCCCCTCGATTGACTAAAAAGGATGGTGTGTTGTCATGATTTTTTCCTGATTTCAAGGGAGATAATTTCACCATTCTTCACCCATATAGCCCTTATAAACGCCCCCTAAAAACCAAAGGAGAAGGGATTATTTGGAAAATAGCTACAAAACCCAAATAATATTATTAGTTAGATAACGTTTTAAACATATTGTATTTCTAACAATTCAACTTCAGAAAAGTCGATTTTACTGTTCATCTTGCCTATTTTTTGCGCCACGTAGCAAAAGAAATCGACTTCAAAGAAGTCTATTCCTTTGTGCAGAAAACAACTCCAGTGGAGTCGATTTCTTTGAATAGATTCCACACAAACATTTGCGACACCATGGGTCTTTTTGTTGCTGATTTTTCTTGCTAGAGGTTGAAGAGACTTGGGGTTGACCACGATACTGGGTAGTTCCTGCAATTACAAGAAAAACGCATGCCCTCAAAACACAAAATCTCTCCATATTAAGAATGATATTAAATTTCCATTCCTTCCATGGTTGAAACCACAACTTCGAATCTTATCTTCATTAAAAAAGACCCTTACCTGAACTGCATATTTTTTTTTATGCTCCATCCCAGTAGCTGTAGGAACTACCCTGTGGTCAACCCTAAGTCTCTTCAACCAAGCAAGAAAAATTAGCAACAAACCCACATGGTGCCGCGAATGTTTTGTGTGGAGCATTTGAATTTTTTCTATACAAAGAAATCGACTCCACTGGAGTTGTTTTCTAAGTGGAGTCGATTTCTGTACAAAGGAATAGACTTCTCTGAAGTTGATTTCTTTTGCTACGTAGCGCAAAAAATAGGCGATATGAACAGTAAAAACAATAAAATTGACTCCTCTGAAGTCGAATTATTAGAAATGTAATATGTTTCAAACATTGCCTAACTAATAATATTGTTTGAGGAATTTGGTTATAAACCAAATAATCCCAAAGGAGAATGTATGTCTTTACCAATATTTTTCCAACATTAACCTACCATGTCTTTCTAACATGAGCTTCGACTTGCCTCCTACCAACTCTCTTAATTGTTTAATTATGTTTGCAGGTTGTCCTTCCATTATAAACATTTGGTTATTAAGGAGCTATTTGGTACCTACTTTTAAATAATAATTTTTATTATTTAAATAATTATAACATTTTTAACATGTATTTTTATAATATTCAAACATGTATTTTCACAACACTGAAAACTAAACAAAAATAATTAAACACTGCTACCAGACGGGCCCTAAAACTTTGGACATTGGATCGCCCTACTCAATCTTTTGTTGTGATAAATGTCCCTAAAATCCATCCACCTACAGAAACAAACCATGAAGAGTTAATTAGAATGATTCCACCTGTTCTTTTGATACCAATAATAGATATTTCAACATCTAGTATTATTGTGTTGGCCCATCAAAAAATAAAAAGTATTATTGTGTTGGATTTGTTGAGGGTGATATAGGAAAACGAGTCAACCTATGACATGGTATTTGGAGGAGGGATGGTATTAAGGCACATGTGAGTGACATGTGGATGAAGTTAGGTTGACAGGTTGCAATGATCATATCTAACATGATGCGTAAGTGAGTAGAATCATGAACAACAGACCAAAAGATTTGGATTTCATTTTCTGTACTATTTTCTTCTCAAATCATGGACTCATTTTTTTGTTTCCAACTCATTTTCTATTTGGCACCAATTTTGGTCTAGGTTTTTTTTGTTTTTTTTTTTGGCTTAAATCCTTCTATTTTCTGATAAAACCAACAATCACCTTATCACCTGCTAGAAACCGTTCATCTCCTTCATCAAACTCAGCCATAACTCCAAATCTTCATAATCCGTTGAAACCCAACTACAACTCCATAAATAGACCAAAACCAAAACCCACTGGAACCACTGTGGCAAGCCAAAACCCAACCCATATCTCCACGTCGCAATCCATAATCCATCGAAAAAAAAAAACAAAACTCAGCCCAAATCTCCACCGAAAAAAACCATTAATACAAACAAATTTCATGAAATCCTAACATCAAATAGAAAAATGGGAGAGAGAGATGAAGTTATCAAAACACAACCCACAAATGAACCCCAAAGCAAATTTTGCTTAAGAAAGAGTGAGATCAAATTTTGCTTAAGAAAGAGTGAGATTGAATATATATATATATATATATATAGAGAGAGAGAGAGAGAGAGAGGTCAAGACTGGTTGGTCATAGCAAGTAGCAATGAGGGTGGTGGTGGTGGTGGCTGTACAGCAAGAAAAGAAAAAAACAAAAAACCAAACTGATGAGAAAAGAAACTAATTAGTGCTCTAAAAAAAAAAACAAAAAAACAAACCAAATGATAAGTGATAATATCGTAATAAGACAAAAAATCATAGAAGAAAAGACTAAAAAAATTTTTAAAAAAATTAACGTTGTGGCTTAGGCAATATCTTCAAAAAAAAAAAAAAAAAAATTAGGAGCTTTGCTCCTTAGTTCCTCTTGAGTTTTTTCCCTAATTTGTGGAAATTGAGTTTTGGTTGGTCTAAGAAAAAAACAACAGGACTCTGCCATTTTCTCCACCCCTTCCCCTTTCCTGTCCCAACTAAATACACCTCCCTCTCATTTTTGTTTTCTCCTTAATATTCTATTTTCTCACTTTTCACCCCAACCAAACAAGTTCTCATAGTAGGAACTATTAACAATATAAAGTGAGAGAGAGAAAGACTGAATAGTCTGTATATTATGTGTAAATAATAATGTACAATAGAAAGTTTTATATAGGCTAGGTATGTGTGCAATACAAATAATATGAGTAAACTACAAGTATAGTATATTAGGCTAAGCCCAATGAGCTAATCTAGTCTATGCTATACACTAACATCCCCCCTCAAACTCGAGGTGGCAAGGAGGAAGCCAACTGCAGTTTGGATATAAGATCTCGAAGACGACCAAATAGATGAGTGTCGGTGAAGATATCAGCAAGCTAGTCAGCAGAGGAGAAGGTGAACAACTTGAGATTACCTTTCTTGATGCTAGCGAGTGATGTGGCAATCGATCTCAATGTGCTTGGTGCGTTAATGGAAGACATCATTACGAGCAATGTAGATAGCACTACAATTGTCACAATAGAGAGGAGTGGCAGTGGGCTGTGGAGCATCCATGTCAACCAAGAGCCAGCGAAGCTAGACAAGCTTGCAGGTGGTGTCGGTAAGGGCACGATACTCAGCCTCAGTACTGGATCGAGAAACCACATCCTGCTTCTTGCTACGCCACGAGATAAGAGAAGTACCCAACAGGAAACAGAAATCTGTGATAGAGCATTGATTAGTTGGATCACTTGCCCAGTCTGTATCTGAATAAGCATGAAGCTTTAAAGAAGACTGAGAGGAGTAGTAGAGTCCATGATAAAGTGTGCCCTTGACATATCGGAGAATCCGAAGAACGGCAGCATAGTGGACAGAACGAGGGGCATCCATGAACTTATTAACCATACACACGACATGTGAAACATCCGGATGAGTAACAGTGAGATAGATCAGACTACTAACCAATGGAGTGGAAACAATCTTGTTGTCGGTGATATTGACTTTAGAGAGAAGATCAGAAGCATATTTAACTTAGGAAAGATAGTAGTCATCAGAGGATGAGGTAACCTTAAGCCCAAGAAAATAACTGAGAGTGCCTAGATCTTTCATTTCAAAATGTTAACTAAGGAAGTGTTGAAGAGAGCGGATACCTGCAGAATCATCTCCAATAATAATCATATCATCAACATAAAGAAGAATAAGAGTGATACCAACAGAGGATCTTTGGACAAAGAGAGTAGTGTCATGAGGACTCGAAATGAAACCCTGCTGAGCAACAACAGAGCTAAAATTTTCAAACCAAAGTCGAGAAGCCCGCTTGAGGCCATAAAGAGCACTGCGAAGGCGACAAACTTAACTGCCTAAGTGTGGAAAGCCAGGGGTGGCTGCATGTACACTTCTTCTTAGAGGTTTCCATTGAGGAAAGCATTCTTTACATCCATTTGATAAAGAGGCCAACGGTGAACAGCAATCACAACAATGAGACATCTGACAGATGTAAGGCGAACAACAGGAGCAAATGTTTCCTCATAGTCAATGCCATACTCCTGAGTAAAGCTTTTGGCAACTAGGCTAGCCTTGTACCGTTCAACAAATCCATCAACCTTGGTCTTGATCTTGTAAACCCACCTACAACCTACTACAGACTGACCAAGACACAAATCAACCATATCCCAAGTATGATTCTTATGAAGGGTATCTAGTTCTTCGTTCATAACTTGCTGCCAAAGAGGGTCAATATGGGCCTCACAATAGGTGTGAGGTTCATAGAGGGTGGCAAGAGCAAAAAAGCAATGATAATCAGTAAGATAAGGGGGAGGAATGCTTACCCTAATGGAACGACGAAGTTTAGGACCAACAAGAAACTCAGGAGAAGGTGGTGCCATAGGATCCAAGACAGGAGGGTCATATGCCGGGGACAGAACCAAAGATGAGTCATTTGGAAAGGCAGCCGATGTTGAAGAATTCTCCACAAGTTCAGGATAGAAAGGGAGGAAAAGATCAGTGAAAATGGGAGACTCTGAGGAAAAGGACGCAAGAAACTGCTGCAGACTCGTGAAAGGACGATATTCTCAAAACTCAACATGACGGGAGACACGAAGGCGATGAGAAATGGGATCATAGCAGCGAAACCCCTTTTAAGATACACCATAACCAAGGAAACAATAGAGACGAGCACGAGGCTAGAGCTTTGTTCGTTCATGAAGAGGAAGAGAGACAAAGCAAGCACATCCAAAAACCCAAAGAGAGGAGTAGTCAGGAGTTTGACCATAGAGAAGCTCAAATAGAGATTTGTTGTATGTAGTTGGTGAAGGAATATGATTAATGGTATACACAGCAGTGAGTGCGGCCTCACCCTAAAAGCGCTTAGGAAGAAAGGCAAAAATGAGAAAGGTGCGAACAACATCAAGAATGTGATGATGTTTTCGTTCTGCACGACATTTTGTTGAGAGGTGTAATGACAAGACCACTGAGGAATGTACCATGACTGTCTAAAAAGGATATGAAAGATTTATCATTATATTCTTGAGCATTATCTAATCGAAAGACTTTGACAGTGCGATTGAACTGTGTTTCAATCATTTTATGAAATGTTTGGTAAATAGACACAAGTTCAAACCTATGGTGAAACAGATAAATCCAAGTATATCGAGAAAAATCATCCACAAATATGAAAAAAATATCTAAATCCCCCCTTAGTAGGAACAGGTACATGACCCCAAATATCAAAATGTATAAGATCAAAAGGTGTAGAAGAAAAAGAGTCACTATTATTAAAGGGCAATTTTGTTTGTTTGCCAAAATGACAGGAAGTACAATCAAATTTTTGAAACTAAACTGAACCTAAATGACCTTGAGAAGCTAACAACTAAAGACGAGATAAAGATGAATGACCAAGACAAGCATGCCATAGATCAGGTGAGGAGGTGGCAGTGGTAGCAGCTGCAGAAACAACTTGTGAAGGAATCTTTAAGTCATGAATCTCAAACATGCGACCAATCTTACGACCTGTCCCAAGCACTTGACTCGTCCAGGGATCCTGCACATCCACACTATGATTAATAAATAGAAGATCTATGCCTAATTCACAAAGTTGACCAACAGAAAGTAAATTGAGGGATAACTTTGGGATATGAAAAGTGTCACTAAGGGATAAACAAGGAGAAGAGATTGTTCCTTTATGACTAACAGGCATAGGAGTTCCATCAGTAGTGTAAATGGTGATTGGATGTTCTAAGGGTGCCTTATCAGAAAATTGGGATTCATTAGGAGTCATATGATTACAACATGCAGTATCAAAAAATCAACGTTGTTTGCTTGAGGTGACAGAAGGGGCAATGGAAGTGCGAGATAAAACCTATTAAACTACTGCCTCAATATCAGCTGTAGTAAGTGAGGATGCCAAAGATGGACCTGTAGGAATCGATGAATCTAAAGGACATATAGCAGCTGCCCGAGGAAGAGAAGCTTTATTCTGCTCTTGCATAAATTTCTGCAGTTTGCAACAAACTGAGAGGTCATGGCCTTTGGCACGACAAAACTCACAGCGAGTACCTTTGGAAGACTGAGAGATAGGACGTCCAAAGTTTATTCGTGGAGGAACAATGAATGCAACAATGGGAGGTTGTGGAAATTGTGTAGTCAATACATGATCAGATGATGACATGTGATGAGTAGGCCAACAGTTTTCCTCAGAAATGAGCTCCTTGACTACAGCATCAAGAGAAGGAGTAGGAGATCGGCTAAACAGAGAAGCCCTAGTAGGCTCAAAATCCTCACATAAACCCATCATGAAGTGCATAAATTTAGGGCAATCCCGATATTTGACAAAGAGCTCAATATCCTTAGAACACACTGGTAGAGGATTTGCAGCAGAGAGTTGTTCCCACATAGTAGAAGTCTGAGAATAAAAATCAGAAATAAACTAACTTGTCTCTTGGCGCATTTGATAAAACTTTGATTCAATGTGGAACTCTAGGCTTGAATCATTAGTACAATTATAGTGATCGGCCAGAAATTTCCAAATAGCCTCAACAATCTCAAGAGGAGGGAGAAGATTATGAATGGAGGGAATAGAGGCATTGATAAACCAAGACAAGATCTTACTCTGAATACTCTCCCATTCCTCTAGGCATTCTTCATAATCATCCTTTGTAACAGCAGTCTTAGAGGCATCTTCAACAGTTGTGGCTTTGGACTTAGGGTTTGGTACTGGCTTAAGAATTGAACCAATCACATATCTCCACAATTTACAATCCTTGAGAAAGACAGTCACATTTTGAGACCATGCATGATAGCTAGTAGGACCATCTAACATAATGGTGATAGGACGAATGATATCTCATTCATTTTGTTGAGTCATAATGAAGAAAATGACCAAAACGTGGGATTTAGAGACCTAAAATGAAGAAACGGATCCCAAAATCGGAATCTACGCGAAAAACTGAGCAAGATAGGCCCTTTCGAAAAATTTTGACCTTGGTCAACGACGGTGGTCAAAGTTAACGGCAGTTGTCAAAGTCAATGGATGTTGACGTCACAAGGATGATGTGTGTTGATGTCACTAGGGTTGACGTGGTGACGCAACAGTGAAAGGCGTGTGGGGCGCGTAAGAGCACGTGAATGCGCGTGAGAGAGCGTGAGATTAGGTGGTGGCGCGTGTTACAACAGGCAGAAACTTGGGGCGCTCCTTTGGGACTGTTTCTGGTTGGGTTTTGATCGGAGAAGTTTGATCTATCACATCATAGCTGTGGTTCGACGATTTGATTGATGAATAGACTAAATCCGAGAGGTAGTGGTTGGGTGTGACGGTTGTAACACCCCGACCCCAAATTAATAGTTAAACTATGTGTTTAAACAGGTAATTATTATTTTAAGTCACTTACTATGTGTTTAAGTGATAAATTATTATTTTAAGCCACTTTCAAGAGTATTTAATAAAAGTATTATTTTATAATATCTTTGAATAAAAATTGTAAAGATCATAAATAATTGAATGGTTAATTTTATTATGTATATATATATATACTAAGTATGGACAAAACTATATTAAATCATTAAGTTATGAGATATATATATATATATATAGTTGTTGGACTATATTAAATGGCTAAGTTATGATATATATATATATATATATAGTTGTAGGTGTTTTAATTAAACATGATGCATGGGATAGTATAGTAGAAATTCCACTCACCCATGCAACCAATGAGAATTCAACACAAGTAAAGCCAAAATTTCATGCATCTTGACAAACCCCAAAGACCAAGACTTGGCCATGCAATCACCAAGAGCCACCTCACTTTTTCCTTGACTTCCTTAAGACACTAGAACATCCAAGAAGCTCTCCCCATCTATTTTCCACGGATACACACACAAAAATCAGAAATTCACCTCACTTTACTCTCTTTTCTCTTAAGGAAGATGCTAGGAAGCTCCCTTGAGTCTTCCCTCAAGTCTACGGGTTCACACTCAAAAGGAAGACAAAAGTCTTCTCCCTTATCTTATTTTTGGCTGCACCATATCAGAAGTCCAGCAGCTCCTTATCTTAATTCTCTCTTCCTTTTTCTTTGTTCTTGGTTTTTCTTCTCTCTTTGCTCTTGCACGGCTGCATCTCTTCCTCACTCTCACACCAAAAATCATAGACAACTCTCTCTAAGAAGAAATTAAGAGCCCAAACACTAAGGTTTCATCTTCAAAGTGTGTGGGTAAGTAAATTAAACCTCATATGTTTTTGGGTGTTTTGATATTATAATTCGTTTTGTTTATTTTCCTTATTTGTGCTCTGTTTTGATTTTAGAAGATGAACTTATGATTCTGTTTTAGTGACTTGAAAGTTTGATGATATTTGGTCTATTGGATGATTATTTAGGTATTTTAATATGTTTATTATAGGGATAAAAATACCCAAGTGATATGAAGGCCAATTTCTATTTGTTGATGATTTTAGAAAGAATATGTATTGAAGCTGTCTCTGTGACAGATTTGAGGTTTACAACAAGAAAAATATGTATTAAATTGTATATAGTGAATTTGGATGCTAGGGTTATTTTATATGAAAGCTAAGACATATACTGTTGTTTTGGAATTGGTCTCACAGCATTTGGATGAACATAAAAATAATGGTTTAATTTGTAAGTTGCAAGAAATTCTGTCAGGACAGATTTGAGTATACTGTCTTGCGTGATTTTTAGTAAATCATGGGTTTATGCTTTGATTCCGAAATTTTTATGGTATATACTGGACATACAGGGGAGTTGCTCTGTAAAATTTCATGAGGTTTGGATGTGATTTGATGGTCCGTTTGTATTTTATAAGTTAAGTATTCGCTGCTGGAATGAAACAGTAAATAATAAGGGACATGCCTAACTTTGAGGATTTAGTTCTCAAGCTAGGGTGAATGTTTTGAGCTATAATTTATTATGCTCATCATATGATATGTCTAGATCATAGATTAATTTTTGTATGACTTGGTTCAAGGTTTAGTACCCTAAAGGAGGGTTTCTAAACCATTCGACGGTTGTGTTTATGAATCTGTTTTGTTCAGCATGCGTTATGTTGCCTTATGTGTGTATATGGTTCCATGACCATGCTTAAAAGAGTTCATGTTTTATGCATGCATTATTGCCTTAAGCTCAAAGTACCTTTTGAAATGAAGTTGTCTCTTCTAGAGATATGCTATTAATGTGAGAATGTTGGTTTCTCTATGATTGGTACGTAATGACGTTTGATGAATGTATTTTGTGTTTGTGGGAATCTCTTTGAGGTGGGATTAGGATGTCCTTGATTCTAAGAGATTGGCTTTGAGATGAATATGTAAGTTTATGATAAGGAGTAATGGATAGTAATAAGCTTTGATATTTGGATTAGGTGTTACCAGTCGCCAGATCCAAGCTCCTTCGACTCTAGGCTCTCAGTTCCTCTGCTTTCAGGTAAGGGATAAGTTATATGGGTATTTGGTAAGTCATGAGGTTATTTTAAAGTATATTATGCATTAAAAGGTTTTTGATTAGAGATATGGCATGTAAGCATTATCAGACAAAGATATGTTCGTGAGCTTTTTCGAAACTTTATGTATATGATTTAAGCATATTGATGCTATTATCAATTCCACGAACATGATGAAGAAAACAATGGAAATGCTTTTATTATGAAATGTTATGCAAAATAAGAAAATTCAGTGTGATGAATAAGTATGAAATGTTTTCGGGTTATGTTCTCTGGTGATCTGAACTCTGCCAGTAGGGGTTAATTACTGGCTTTCCATGGAAAACGTTATATGATTGGCCATTAAGTGGGACTGGCTCTGCTGTACCCGCCCTTGTTGGTTACGGCCAACTTGGGGGAAGCCAACCTACCCCCATGGTTGGAAGATATGTATTATGATGTGATCCCGGGAATCCCTGGCATTGTGGGGAATGCTGGATGCCTAGCACTGTGGTGCTAGAAGCCTCCCAAATAAGTACAGACTTATCAGATATGGACTAACCAACAAATTATGTATGAACAGCTATATTATGTTATTAATCCTGAGAGAATTATTTTGTTAAATGCATTGTAGAAAGTTAAAAGCTCTCATGAAAAGAAGAAGTTTTGATGAAAAGAAAGCTGTTCATTAAAGATAAAAGTTTCTGAAATTCTGTTATGCTATAAAGATAAAGCTTCTGATGAAAGTACAAATTTTACGTTAAGAAGTCATTAGATATATGTTTTTCTTTATGAAACGTAAAGTTTTATAATTATGAAAATTATAATAGTTTACGAGAACAAGTTTATGAATGAAAGTTTTATTATTATTTAAGATGTTTTTAGTTTAAAACAAAGTTACCGATTATCTGATTTTAAGTTAAAATGATTATTTTGTAATGAAAATATAAATGGTGACTTTGTAAGAAATGAAAGGAATTCAATCCGAAGGTTTGGATAATGTTATTCTAATAAGAAAAAGGAGAACAATTATTTTCCTATGAATAGCGTATAAGTTATTATTATGAATAGTATAAAATACTATGCATGAAAAGATGTTCTCTTATCTGAATAATTATAAAATGAAATGAATGGATTTACATGCATCCTTATTGAATTCTCATATATCTTACCTTTACTGAGCTGTGTAGCTCACCCCTTCCACTCTTTCAGTTAACAGGTTTAATTGGAGCAGAGGGAACCATAGTCGAGTTTTGGAAGGAGTTGATTTTAGTTTATATGTATAGATCCTAAAGTAGTATTTGATGTTTAGTTTTGCAGTATTGTGAATGTTAGGATCTAATGAAAGTTGTACCTTAAGGTATTAAGAGATGTATTATGTGAAAGTATGAAATTTGAAAAACTAGTGGATTATGTTATTCTTTGAGTTCAGTATAGATGCTCTGAATGTCACAGGAAATGTTATATATTTTAAGTAAAGAAACAAAGATGATAAGAAAGATGAAAGTTTTGTAAAAGTTTAAGTTGGTTCGTGTTAATATCAGGCTTAGGCTTGGTATTAGCATGCCGGTCATGGTCACAAATCCGAGTATCAGGTTTGGGGCGTGACAACGGTGATGACTCGCTTCTGATAGTGGCTACCAATGAAGGCGAAGGAAGCGGAAGAACACTGGAAAATACCACTAGGTCAGAGCAATGGCTCTAATATCTAACAATATAAAGTGAGAGAGAGAAAAACTGAGTAGTATGTATATTGTGTGTAAATAATAATGTACAATAGAGAGCCTTATATAGGCTAGGTATGTGTGCAATACAAGTAATATGAGTAAACCACAAGTACAGTATACTGGGCTAAGCCCAATGAGCTAATCTAGTTTATGTTATACACTAACAGGAACTAACCTCTAATCCTCTCCTTCCCAATGAAAAACTAAACAAAGACAGTGGTAGAGCCAAGATGTCTATAGGAGACAACATTAAAAGTAAAATTAATTCCAAAAATGTTAACAATATAACTACCAAAATTGTCAACATCCCCGTTTCACAACTATGAAAAATCCAATATGCGAACAAAATTGAGCCCAAAAGGCCATTTGCACATAAATGTAAAAATTTCATAATTGACTTCGGGTTAAAATCTACATCATAATAACTCATCATGAAATTAAAGGATACCGTGGTCTTTTTGGAGCAAAAATTAATGTTTTAGATTAAATTATGTGAAACCCCCATTTGTATTGGTTAAAAAAATAGGTTCAAAATGATAATTCATGCATGTGATTAAATTTGGTTAATTTTCATTAATCTTTAAAGGACTAATTAAAAGTCCACTAACTCCCCCCTCAAAAAAAAAAAAAAAAAAAGGTCCACTAACTCATTGGTTTAAATAGAAAATAATTATGGACGTTGTCAATATCCACTTTGTGCAAATATAGGGACTTTATTTGGTGGGCAATGGTGAAAGTCCGTGCTAAAGGAGTCAATGTTAATCATTGGGATTCTAAAGTGTAGATGTTAACCTATATCTATTATATTTTGTTACCAAACCTACGCCAATGGGACGATCCAGGATCTCCTATACCAGGGTCAAACTTTGTTTCAAAATATAAACATGAGTTTAGAAGTTTGGTTTCATGTAAGGGAAGGTATCAGGCATTTCACAAAGCCTATGTCGCGATGGTACTTTCTTTTGTTGTATATATAGACTTTACTCAATGATAGATAAACTGGGATATTAACTTAGTTTTGGGGGTGCAACGTCCTATCATACCATGTCTACACCAAGAATGATGAAAATTGTTTTTTTTTATTTTTTGAGAAGCACATTTTTTTCTTCCACTAAAGGAATCCAAATCTCCCTATTGAGTTTGGCATCCCATAATTTCTTGTAGCTTATGTGATGCCCTAGTTGATTAGATATTAAGTGAATTAGGATAAATTAAAGATGAGACAAAGGCAAAAAGTTTAAAGCTTCTAGCATCTCTCTTTTTTTCTTTTTCTTTTTTTTTTCTATGCATAATTTATTATATATATATATATATTGGTGTGAGTGTGTATTCCAAATACTTTTATTATTATTTATTTTTTAACCATTGAGAATTTATGAGTAAAATAACTGTTGGACAATTATGAGAAAAATAGCCGTTGGGGATTAATGAATAATATAGTCATTGGGTTTTTATGAGTTATTAGTTACAAATTATTATAGATTATTATTGTCATGAATAGCCTATATAATACCTGTGGGTGAGAAAGCCCGACGCCACATGATGGGCCTGAGGCCCAGTTCAAATACGACTCGCTGTCCGAAGAGGTTAAATGTATCAATACTATGCCACCCTGGAGGAAGCGCAGCCCATAGGGAACAAACGCTCTGTCCGAAGACAACCTGGTTGGGCCGAAGAGACCCTACCCAACGGAGCCGCCCAGAGCTTGATCGAGTAGACATGCTAAAGATCTCCCTGCTAGGGCTGATCTTCGGACATGTCTAACTGCGTAACTATCATGAAATGTCTTGCCAATAAAGCTGCCACCGCCACATTTAATGCACTGCAGCAACTTTCCTGGCCGCATTTATGTGGAGAAGACACCTGAACAGTGCGTCTTCACCCACCACCACTCACAGCAAGTTAAAGCAAACGGCTGATGTGACTGGTACTCAAGTGGGTGCCTAGATGAAGGACAAGTGTGCGGTGAAGATGGGAAAAGGATGTATATATAAGGGAAACAAGTATCACAGAAAGGGGGAGGGAAAAAATTGGTATTCACCAAGTCTTTAAATAGAAAACCTCTTCGGACCATAAGGATTGATCCCGTTGAAGGCTTGACTCAACCCATTTCTTTATTATTGGTTTTTCTTCATCTGGACCGTTGCTAAATCCACCATTAGCCCAGTCGTTTAGCCCATTCTCTACAAATTTATTGTGGGAAATTTGGTGGGCTCACCATATAGAGTATTGGTGCCTGGCCCAACAAATCTTGACCCTACAATTGGCGCCGTCTGTGGGGAACAGCTTGAGCAAAGGTGGAAGCAACACCTCAGAAGATGGCTGAACCAAGGCAACGACCAGCTGAATCCAGGTCGTCTAAGCACACCGATCCTTTTCTTCATCTGGAGCGAAGGCTGAATCGTGAGGAAAGTGTACACACCGCACGTGACGATCAAAACCAGTCGCATGGGGAGAGCCACATGTCTCATGCAGAGAAGAACGAAGGCATGCAGAGGGAAATAGACAGGCTCAAAAGGGAGTTGTGCCATGCAAAGAGGAAGCGCAGCCCCTCGTATTCTGATGAAGATCTTGAGGACGAACAGGATGTTGGCTACAAACAGAAACATCGGACGCCGGTCAACGAATCCTTTACCTATGGAGAACTGCGTCATGATGAGAGGAACTTTCAGGGTCCCTTACTGAGGGGCGCAGGGAACGATGCTATGAGCAAAGCTCTAGATCAGATCTCCCGGTCCCCTTTTACACGTAATATCGAGGGTGCCAGACTTCCCAGGCGTTTCCACCAACCTACATTCACCATCTACAACGGCAGGACCGACCCAGTGGAACACGTGAGTCATTTCAACCAGCGAATGGCAGTTCACTCCAGGGACGAAGCCCTGATGTGCAAAGTTTTTCCCTCCAGTTTGGGACCAATAGCCATGAGATGGTTCGATAGTCTGAAGGCAAACACTATTAGCTCTTTCCAAGAGCTAACCCAGGCTTTTGGGTCCCGTTTCGTCACTTGCCGAAGGGTTCCCCAGTCCGTGGCCTCGCTGTTGTCTGTCAGCATGAAAGGGAACGAGACGCTGAAGTCATATTCGGATAGATTCTGGGAAACATACAATGAGGTAGAGGAAGACTGTGAATCGATGGCTGTTAGCTCTTTTAAACTGGGCCTCCCCACTGAGCATCCTTTGAGAACGTCTTTGACGCGCAAGCCCGCCACCAGTATACGCCAGTTGATGGACAGGATTGATAAGTACAAAAGAGTTAAGGAGGATCAGCAGCAGAGTAAGGGAAAGGAGAAGGTTATCCCTCAGGAGGGGAGGGATTTCAGGTCGGACAGGCAGAATCACAATAGGCCAAGGAAGGACTGGGCCGGGCAAAGCACAGCGAACTTCCAGACGGTCAACGCAGTTTTTCGCGAACCGGTGCACCAAGTCCTGGATAAGATAAAAGACGAACCATTCTTCAAGAGGCCGAACAAGATACTGGGAAACCCTGAAAGGCGCAACCACAATTTTTACTGTCAGTATCACCTGGACCACGGCCATACCACTGAGGACTGCAGGAGCCTGTGGGATCATTTGGATCAGCTGGTTGGCGAAGGCAGGTTAAAGCACCTCCTGCACCACTCATATGGTCAGGGAAATCAAACCAGCGCGGGGCCCAGGAGGGGTGATTTTGTAAAACCTCCCTTGGGAACGATCAATGTCATTTTTGCCGCACCAGGGAGGACAGGGTCTTGCCCATCCAGGATATTGTCAGTTGCTCGGGTACCCTCAAATAAGGTTAACAGAGAGCCGAAGAGGCCTAGGACAGACGTCCCGGTTTTGGGTTTTTCGGAAGAGGACAAAATAGGAACTGTACAGCCGCATGATGATGCACTGGTAGTCACCCTGAGAATAGGCGGATACGACGTCAAAAGGGTGATGGTGGATGAGGGCAGCGCTGCAGAAATAATGTACCCAGATTTATATAAGGGGCTGAATTTGTCCCCCGAAGACCTGACTCCGTACAGTTCCCCTTTAGTCAGTTTTGATGGAAACGTGATCATTCCGAGGGGGCAGATCAGACTGCCTGTGCAAACCGGTGCTGAGATTGTGGAGGTAGATTTCATAGTGGTGGATGCCTACTCACCCTACACCGCTATTGTAGGCAGATCTTGGCTTCACACCCTTGGGGCTGTGTCCTCCACCCTACACCAGAAGGTTAAGTACCCCTCTGAGGGGGTAGTTGAAGAAATTCGAGGGGATCAGGCTATGTCCAGGCAATGTCTAGTGGCAGCCATCCAGCACGAGCAGCGTGCCGAGCCCTCAAATTGTGACAAGGAGAGTTTATAGCAATTAAGGTCTTCGGCGCCGGACACCGGAGCCTCGGCCGGAGAAGCAGAGTGCGAAAGCTTAACGAGAATAGTTGTTGATAATGATCCAGAGAAGTTCTTTCAGGTCGGATCTATGCTGCCTCCTCAGGAGAAGGGGGAGTTGATGGAATTCCTCAGAGGAAACGTCGATATATTTGCATGGGACCCTGCGGAAGCCCCGGGGGTAAGCCCAGATTTCATTTGCCACCATCTAAATGTAGATCCCGCTATAGTCCCCAAGAAACAACCGCTCCGGCGACCATCGAAGGAACACGCAGATGCAGTCAGGGAAGAGGTAACAAGGCTCAAGCGGGCTAGGGCTATTAAGGAAATTTTTTACCCCGAATGGCTGGCCAACACAGTGGTGGTAAAAAAGAAAAGTGGGAAATGGCGGGTGTGCGTGGACTTCACTGATCTCAATAGAGCTTGTCCGAAGGATCCGTTTCCCATGCCGAAGATAGATCAACTAGTGGACGCTACCGTTGGGCACCCTCGGATGAGTTTCTTGGACGCCTTTCAAGGCTATCATCAGATACCACTGGCACTCGCCGATCAGAACAAAACGGCTTTTGTAACCCCTATAGGAAATTACCACTACAAGGTAATGCCGTTTGGCTTGAAGAATGCTGGGGCTACCTATCAGAGAATGATGACCAGGATGTTTGAACCACAGCTGGGCAAAAGCATGGAGGTTTATATTGACGACATGGTGGTTAAAAGCAAGGTTATCACGGAACATATTGGGGACCTTCGGGACATCTTCGAGATTCTGAGGCGACACAGACTACGCTTGAATGCCTCCAACTGTTCGTTTGGCGTGGGATCGGGCAAGTTCCTGGGGTATATGGTCACTCATAGGGGAATTGAAGTTAACCCCGACCAGATAAAGGCCATCAACGACTTGCGAGCTCCTCGGAACCCCAAGGAAATCCAGAAGCTGACTGGGATGACCGCTGCCGTTAACAGATTCATTTCCAGATCAGTCGATAGGTGTAGGCCTTTTTTCTCGTTAATCAATAAGTGGAAGGATTTCAAATGGACGGAGGAATGTGCCGTTGCTTTCCAGCAACTTAAGGACTACCTGGCTAGACCGCCCATCATGTCCAGTCCCGAGCCAGATGAAGTCCTGTTTGCCTACATTGCTGTGGCTCCTAGTGCTGTTAGCTTGGTGCTGATCCGAACAGACTGTGGCGTGCAAAAACCCGTCTATTATGTGAGCAAATCGCTGCAGGAAGCTGAGACTCGTTATTTGCCCCTAGAGAAGGCCATTCTGGCTGTTGTGATGGGTACTAAGAAACTGCCTCACTATTTTCAAGCTCATACCGTCATAGTCCTTACCCAGCTCCCACTTAGAATAATACTCCGAAGTGCTAACTACACATGGAGAATTGCCAAGTGGGGGACGATGCTGGGGGCTTTTGATATTAAGTACATGCCCCGCACGTCGGTGAAGGGCCAGGTCCTTGCAGACTTGGTCGCAGAATTCACAGAGCCCCCTTTAGACGAAGTAACCCCAACACTGACCCCTGAGAGTAAGGCCGTCGGCATGGTCTCCTCACGGAACCCCTTGCCCTGGGAGGTGTACGTTGATGGCGCATCAAACCAAAGGGGCTCTGGAGTGGGGCTTGTGCTGTTAACCCCAGAAAGAATTACCATCGAAAAGGCTTTAAGGCTGAATTTCTCAGCAACGAATAATGAGGCAGAATATGAGGCTCTACTGATGGGGATAAGGATGGTACGAAGGTTAGGGGGAAAGTCGGTTGAAGTATTCTCGGACTCGAGATTAATCGTCGGCCAAGTACATGGAGAATTTGAGGCGAAGGACGAGAGGATGCAGGGGTACTTGAGCCTAGTTAAGTCCTTGCAATCAGAGTTCGAATATTTTAACCCGCAGCACATCCCCAGAAGTGGCAACACACATGCAGATTCATTGGCCACCCTCGCCACCTCTTCGGCACAGGCATTGCCGAGGGTCATCGTCGTTGAGGACATGCAGGAGCCTACGGAAACAAGAAAAGAGTCCCTCCAAGTCCATTGCGTTAGAGCCGACCCATGCTGGATGGATCCCATCATCAAGTTCTTGAAGGATGATGTGTTGCCCGAAGGAAAAGAGGAAGCGGACAAAATACGAAGAAAAGCCACAAAGTTCTGGCTGTCAGAGGAACGGAAACTTTATAAACGTTCCTATTCGGGTCCGTACTTACTGTGCATGCGCCCTGAAGCGGCTGTGTCACTACTGGAAGAATTGCATGAAGGGATATGCGGAAGCCATACAGGAGGTAGGTCCTTGGCCCACCGGGCCATCACGCAGGGTTATTGGTGGCCATGTATGCAGAGAGAGGCCCACGAATATGTAAAGAAGTGCGACCAATGTCAACGGTTTGCGCCGAACATACACCAGCCAGGCGGTAACCTCAATCCACTATCCAGCCCATGGCCTTTTGCTCAATGGGGTCTGGACATCGTAGGCCCATTCCCTAAGGCAGAGGGAAACAGGAAGTACTTGCTGGTCGGGACGGACTATTTCACCAAGTGGGTAGAAGCCGAACCTCTTGCAAATATCAGGGACATAGACGTGAAGAAGTTCATTTGGAAAAACATCGTCACCAGATTTGGAGTCCCACATACCCTCATCTCGGACAACGGGCTTCAGTTCGATAGCAAAGCTTTTAGAAGTTATTGCAATGAGCTGGGAATCACAAATAGATACTCCACCCCCGCCTACCCCCAGGGAAATGGGTAGGCCGAAGCTGTCAATAAAGTCATTGTTAACGGGCTAAAGAAGAGGCTGGATGATGCGAAGGGTAGATGGGTAGAAGAACTACCCCACGTATTGTGGGCATATAGGACTACGCCTCGTAGGTCCACTGGGGAGACCCCCTTTTCGATGACCTATGGAGCTGAAGCTGTTATACCTCTCGAGACTGGGTTCCCTACCTACAGGACTAGCTATTTTAACCCAGCCGACAACGATGGACATTTGGAGAAGAGTTTGGATCTGATTGAGGAACGAAGGGAAAACGCAATGGTCCGATTGGCGCATTACCAGCAGAAACTCAAACAAGGCTATGACGCCAACGTGAGGTTGAGACCCCTTGAGCCTGGTGATCTGGTCCTAAGGAAGGTGGTAGGCAACGCAAAGAATCCAGCATGGGGAAAACTGGGGCCGAATTGGGAAGGTCCATATCGCATCACCTCAAAGGCCGGCATTGGGGCATACTTTCTAGAAGACCTAGACAATAATGTAGTGCCTAGGCCGTGGAATGTAAATAACCTCAAAAGGTATTACTAATAAATGAATTCTTCACTCAGCCATGATTGCATTTTGTTATGGTAGTTTCTCTCAAGTGTTTAAACTTAAATCCAATCATGCCTGTAGTCCTCGGACCAGATGATTTGGGTTAGTTAACACTCCTTTACATTTTGTCTCAAGTGTTTAAACTTAAATCCAATCATGCATGTAGTCCTCGGACCAGATGATTTGGGTTGGTTAACACTCCTTTACGTTTCTCTCAAGTGTTTAAACTTAAATCCAATCATGCCTGTAGTCCTCGGACCAGATGATTTGGGTTGGTTAACACTCCTTTACGTTTCTCTCAAGTGTTTAAACTTAAACCCAATTATGCCTGTAGTCCTCGGACCAGATGATTTGGGTTAGTTAACACCTTTATGTTTCTCTCAAGTGTTCAAACTTAAATCCAATCATGCCTGTAGTCCTCGGACCAGATGATTTGGGTTGGTTAACACTCCTTTACGTTTCTCTCAAGTGTTTAAACTTAAACCCAATCATGCCTGTAGTCCTCGGACCAGATGATTTGGGTTAGTTAACACCTTTACGTTTCTCTCAAGTGTTCAAACTTAAATCCAATCATGCCTGTAGTCCTCGGACCAGATGATTTGGGTTAGTTAACACTCCTTTACGTTTTGTCTCAAGTGTTTAAACTTAAATCCAATCATGCCTGTAGTCCTCGGACCAGATGATTTGGGTTAGTTAACACTCCTTTACGTTTCTCTCAAGTGTTTAAACTTAAATCCAATCATGCCTGTAGTCCTCGGACCAGATGATTTGGGTTAGTTAACACTCCTTTACGTTTTGTCTCGTGTTTAAACTTAAATCCAATCATGCCTGTAGTCCTCGGACCAGATGATTTGGGTTAGTTAACACTCCTTTACGTTTTATCTCAAGTGTTTAAACTTAAATCCAATCATGCCTGTAGTCCTCGGACCAGATGATTTGGGTTAGTTAACACTCCTTTACGTTTCTCTCAAGTGTTTAAACTTAAATCCAATCATGCCTGTAGTCCTCGGACCAGATGATTTGGGTTAGTTAACACTCCTTTACGTTTCTCTCAAGTGTTTAAACTTAAATCCAATCATGCCTGTAGTCCTCGGACCAGATGATTTGGGTTGGTTAACACTCCTTTACGTTTGTCTCAAGTGTTTAAACTTAAATCCAATCATGCCTGTAGTCCTCGGACCAGATGATTTGGGTTAGTTAACACTCCTTTACGTTTTGTCTCAAGTGTTTAAACTTAAATCCAATCATGCCTGTAGTCCTCGGACCAGATGATTTGGGTTAGTTAACACCCCTTTACGTTTCTCTCAAGTGTTTAAACTTAAATCCAATCATGCCTGTAGTCCTTGGACCAGATGATTTGGGTTGGTTAACACTTCTTTACGTTTCTCTCAAGTGTTTAAACTGAAATCCAATCATGCCTGTAGTCCTCGGACCAGATGATTTGGGTTGGTTAACACTCCTTTACGTTTCTCTCAAGTGTTTAAACTGAAATCCAATCATGCCTGTAGTCCTCGGACCAGATGATTTGGGTTGGTTAACACTCCTTTACGTTTCTCTCAAGTGTTTAAACTTTTAATTCAATCATGCCTGTAGTCCTCGGACCAGATGGTTTGGATTTATTAACACATTTATGTTCCTTTTAAGTGTTTAAACTTTTAATTCAATCATGCCTGTAGTCCTCGGACTAGATGTTTTGGGTTAGTTAATATCATTCGAACGATTCTTACTAGTGTTTAGTTGACAACCGCCCACATAATTAGTTGGTTGACGGAGTATGCAGACTTAGGTAAACGTTACGTCAAACATAATTATCATTGTTAACCATAAAAACAGTAACATATTTTAAAAAAAAAAAAAAAAAAAAAAAAAAGGGGCAACAAAGAACAAAATCAAACCATTTCATTGCAAGGGCAGTTTCATTACAAAATAGGCGATACAGGGTCCTCACTACTACACAACCCTAACATCCTAAGCCTTGTCTTGAGACGTCGGATCCATTTTTGGTGGACTACCCGCATCTCCAGTCTGAAGGGGTGCTGGATTTGCCTCAGTCTGAACTGGGAGATCCTGACCGGCCGAGGGAGCTTCCGGGGCATCTGGCAGGTCACTTATATCAGGATGATAATAGACGCTCTCGGATTGCCTTAGGGCAGACTCTGCGGAGACTCCTGCCGCGTCAAGACACTTGCCCCATGTAATTTCGCAGTAGTATCTGCATACTTTGGCAAACTCCTCGGTCAGCCGAGATTGGGTGTCTTGCACCCCCAGCATGTAGGCAGCCTGTTTCTCGGCCTCAACTGCTTCCTTGGCCAACTGAGCGTCCTTCTTGGCCAGTTTAGCAGCATCCCTGGCTTTGCCTAGCTCGGCCCGCAGCTCCTTCACCGCCGCCCTCTCTGTTTCCAGATTGGTCTCGGTGACGTATAGTTTCTGTCGCTGATCCTCGGCCTGCTTCTCGGCATTCTTCAGGCCTGCCTCAGCACTTCTCCTTGCCTTCACCTCCTCCTTCAGCTCCTCGGAGGTGCGGGCGTAGTCGTCCTTCGCCCTGCCCAATGCCTTCTCCACCTCCTCCCTTGATCGAGCCTCAGCCTGCACTTTAATCTCTTTTTCTTTGTTTCATTCTTCGGCTACAAAAATTTGCTGAGCGATCTGCATGGCAACCAAAGAGTTTTGCGTTAAGTGGTGAAAGCACATGAAGGCTACAAAATAGTCACTTATCTCACCATGCCTAAATCCCTTTTTAGGGACAAGAAAAGCTCCTGTTCGGAGAAGCACCGATAGGACTCCATGTCCTTCGGGAGGAGGAGAGGCTTCTCCAACGCATCTGCTATGCGCCCTGCTTTCCCCCCAGCATAGTTTCGCAGGGACGCATCGTGTGGGATGGCGGCGCCATCCAATGTGAGCTTTGGGGACCACGCCCGAGTCCTTCGCCGCACGTCTGCGACTTGGTCCTCTTCTCGGCTCTCCACAGAAGACGCCCGTTTGCCCCTAGTATCATGGGACGTTTTCTGTTGCTTGGGGCCCTTCGGAGGGACCACTTCCCCCTCCTCAACATCAGTCACCTCTGTCACCACCCTTTTCTTCTTCAGATCGGGTAGCGCTTTTAGCCCAAGATCCTTTGGGGCTGGAGGAGGGGGTGGTGGTGGAAGATTGACCTTAGGCTGGGAAGTACCAGTGCCAGTACCTTTGGCCACATCCTTTGACTTCCGGTTCTTCAACAAGTTCGATAGGCTCTGCATGTCTTCGTCAGAATCGTCTGGCAGGGCTAGATTTAAGGGCGGAGCAGCTGAATGCCTATCAAGCACCTCTCCGGCAGACAAAATTTCGACTTCCCCCGAGTTTTCCTCTTCGAACTTAAACTGGTCAATCTGCTGATCAAGCGAAGGGGTAGAGGAAGCCCTTTCCTCCTCTGCTACCGGTTCAAGAGGAACTTGTTGAATGGGCTGGACGAGCACCGGTATACCTTGCGGATTAGGATGGGGCACTGGGGCGAGGTCGTAGGGGGCTAAAAAGGTCTTTCGTGCCATGTCAATGCGGTTTATGCGGCGATCCCCGTATGTTATTGCGTTGCCTCTCGGCTGGATTTCAGTCTTCGGGGTGTAGTTGAGTATGAGGGGAACAAACCTAAGCTCTCCGTCTTCACTCACGAAAATCTCCGACCGAAGGAGATAGTTCAAGGCCGCAGTATTCGAGAGACTCAGCCGAGGAGCTACGTACCTTCTATCTGTAAACATAGCGATAGAACTGTCAGAGGATTGCAATATGGCGAAAGAAAGTCCGATTAGCCAGAAGCAAAAAAAAAAAAAAAAGGGTTAGAAAAGCTCAAGGGGGAATGTCCCACCTGGCGCTCCTGGCTGGGTTGGGCAATGAATCCCATCATGCCAGGCGCCCGAGACGATCAGATAGTCGTCCTTCATCCCTTTGTTGGACTTGGGGAGACCGGAGAGGAGTCTGACAACATCGGATCGGGACTTTAGATAGTATCCCGCCCCTTCTTTTTTATGGCATTCGTACATGTGTACCACATCGTGCCAAGTCAGTCCCAAGCCTAATTGGCGGTTTAGCTCATCAACTGCACCTAAAATTCTAAATGTGTTGGGTGCGCACTGGTCAGGACTAAGCCTATGGGCGGTAAGGTAACTTCTGGTGATTGGGCCCATGGGAATGGTCATTCCTCCCTCCAGGAAGGCGATAATGGGGATTATCACCTCACCCACCTCACGGTCCAGCAATAACCCCTCCGTGGAGCAATACCTTAAACCCACTTCCCGAGGGATGCGATACGTCTCCCTAAATTTCTCTATCTGGGAGGGACTGTCCACTAGGTATTCAAATCTACCCATTGTTAATTAGTTTAAAGCGAGGGAAACGCGGAACAGCGACTGAAGAAAATCTACCAGTGGCCGAAGAGGCAATCTGAATAGATTTCGATAAATCTCGAAGAAAGGAACTTACGTCGGTTTGAATCGGAGAATGTTTTTCCTTGGCCTTGTGGAAAGATCGTAGCGGATTCTGGAATGAGTTGAAGCAGATGATAGGTAGAGCTTTGAGAGTCTGAACGCTTGAGTTCGCTGGGGGTTCTGACGCTTGCAAAGTGAGAAGACAATCCCCTCCAGGACTTTATATAGTGGCAGGAAAAGTAGTGGGACGTATCCCGCCCGAAATTTTGAGGAAAATCTCGACCGTTGATTTGAAATGGGCCGCTAGATTTCAAGGACAAGACGCCGCCTGGAGCAATTAATGATGCCTTGGAAACGGCGCGATAGCAGCGGTTATAAAGAAGGCGCCCAAATTCATGCGCACACGCGTGGAGTCAAAATCCAGTGCCCCCATTCGTCAAAAGGTCAAAACCCCACTTTTTCTCTTCGGATGCGAGGTAAAAAGTGAAATTTTGAGGGGCTATTGTGGGTGAGAAAGCCCGACGCCACATGATGGGCCTGAGGCCCAGTTCAAATACGACTCGCTGTCCGAAGAGGTTAAATGTATCAATGCTATGCCACCCTGGAGGAAGCGCAGCCCATAGGGAACAAACGCTCTGTCCGAAGACAACCTGGTTGGGCCGAAGAGACCCTACCCAACGGAGCCGCCCAGAGCTTGATCGAGTAGACATGCTAAAGATCTCCCTGCCAGGGCTGATCTTCGGACATGTCTAACTGCGTAACTATCATGAAATGTCTTGCCAATAAAGCTGCCACCGCCACATTTAATGCACTGCAGCAACTTTCCTGGCCGCATTTATGTGGAGAAGACACCTGAACAGTGCGTCTTCACCCACCACCACTCACAGCAAGTTAAAGCAAACGGCTGATGTGACTGGTACTCAAGTGGGTGCCTAGATGAAGGACAAATGTGCGGTGAAGATGGGAAAAGGATGTATGTATAAGGGAAACAAGTATCACAGAAAGGGGGAGGGAAAAAATTGGTATTCACCAAGTCTTTAAATAGAAAACCTCTTCGGACCATAAGGATTGATCCCGTTGAAGGCTTGACTCAACCCATTTCTTTATTATTGGTTTTTCTTCATCTGGACTGTTGCTAAATCCACCATTAGCCCAGTCGTTTAGCCCATTCTCTACAAATTTATTGTGGGAAATTTGGTGGGCTCACCATATAGAGTATTGGTGCCTGGCCCAACAAATCTTGACCCTACAATACCCATCATCACATCTTTTCCTATAAGTATTTTTTATTTACTCTGTACTAGCATGTAACTCCATGCAAATGCATGGATGCATTTAAAATTAAACAAAATTTTTATTATAAAATATAGATAATTAGTCAAATTATTTTTTTAAAGTAAACATAATTATTCACATATTAAAATTCTTATCTAAATTTAATACTACTTATGATTTTTTTTTTTTTAATTTTTAATAAGATAGAACATGTGGTGATTTTTGTTATGTGGTGATTTTTATTTTATTTATTTTTTGAGAAACATGTGGTGATTTTTATTGAACATATGTGATTTTTTTAAATAGTTCATTAATATTAGATTCTTACTATTTGCACTCATTAACTCACTTGACACAAAGATTAAAAAAATTAAATAGACACATGACACAAGCTTAAATGGATAATTATGGTATAGTTCCCATATAAATTTAGACTCATGATGCAAAATTGGATTATAATTTCAAATTCTAATTTTATTTTCTCCAAACTTTACCTATTAATATATATATATATATATATAGCTTATAAATTTGAATTTGAATTTTTTTTAGTTATATGATTATGTTTTTTAATGGTTTGTTATATTGAACTCCTCGTTTTCTACACTAAATTAACTAATTTGGCACAAAAATTTAAAAATTTAGATTAAATGGGACATTTGGCTTAAAATTAAACTCTAATTGAAATTTAATTTTTACACTAAATTAACTCATTTGGCACAAAATTCTAAAATTTAAATTAGATGAGACACATTATACAAAATTAGACTCTAATTGAATTCCAATTTGAAATTTAATTGGATTTTCTCTCTGCTTTACCTATTATTATATATATGGATTTCCAAATATATAATTTCTATTCTCTCTCTCACATATTTTTCTACAATTTATATTTGTTCTAAGGAAAGACAATAAAGGGTTGTTCTTAAACCTTCGTGAGTGGAAATGGGTCCATCATGACAGTTGACGTTATAGTCTAATTCTGGGGGGTTGTTTGGCCAAAAGAACCGGTCGCACCGAGTTTTACTCAGGGTGTCACGAATCAACTTTTAAAAACAATGTTTTCGTAGTAAATTCGATAGCATTGTGAGGTCGTTCTAAACTTTCTATTTTATTTTATGTTTTTGCTAATTATTTGAGATATTATTTGTTGTATCAAAACTTGTTTATTCACTAAATACTTCCAACATTTTTTTTGCATCAAATTATATTTCAAGTCAAATAAACTTATCTAAACACACTTAGCATTGTGTTTGGAATGGGTGAAAGAGGAGGGAAGGGAAAGTATAGGGAGAAAAACACTTAGTGGAAAAAGCAATTTCCTCTACTTGGTTGATATGAGAGAATAGAAAAGAAGTGAGAGGAAGGGAATTTTTTTTATTTTATTTTTTGTCTAAACCCACCTTTTTGTGATCTACCCAAATATTATATGCAATAGTTTTGTCATCGGGGAATGCCAAACTCACTAGGGAGAATTTGGATTCCAATTTATTAATTCCACTTATAATAAGGGGAAAAAAAAAGAAAAAAAAAAGAAGAAGATAGTTCTGTGAATTCTAAGGAAAATAATAAAAAGAATTTTGGATGGTAATGATATTAATTTTAAATCTTTTTTTTTTTTTTTTGCATGTTTTCACATTTTCTGTTCTTATTTATAGAGTAGATTTTACGAATCCACCACGTTATATAAAAATTAAAAATATGATGATGTTAAAGCTCACGGACTCAGTAACAAAAAGGAAGAATGGACCTTAAACAATATTAACAAAACTTTTTGCACGCAAATCTTTTTTTAAAATATTAATTTTGCACGCAAATCTGAGTAATTAGCAAGTATTATTGTATTAACCCCACATACTACCATGCTTTGTGCTGCCAATTAAGTTTTGTACTTTGTGATTTGTGACGCAGGCAGAAATGGTCAAATTTCCGAACTGGCTATGCCCAAGTTGTCACACTAGAACGTGACAGACACGAATACACAGAACAAAATGTCTCATCTTTCACAACTTTGTGTGCTTTGTCTCCACCTCCATTGGGTCAAAATGGGGTCTTCATTATAATTGAAGAAGTCCAACATTCATTGAATCTCATACTTAATTTTGGCTTAACCAAAGTTCACTTAACCTTGAATACCACGACACTTTACTCAAAAACTCATCACGTGCATATCTATGTCAAGAAATATCTTAACCTTTGCTTTTACTTTGGGTGACAGTTTTGTGCATATGTTCACATAGATTAAACAAAATGCTTTAGTTAATACAGCTTTAACTCTATGAGTTGGGACAATCAATTTTTGATAAAAAGGACTTTTACCACGTTTTTTTATGTAATAGATTATGAGTGATAGGGAAGAAATTATAAATCTATATGAAAAAGTTAAAAAGCTCTTATACTCTTTCAAGCTCTCTATTCTATCTCTCTCCCCCTTGGCCAGCCTTATTCATTAGTTGCCCGATTGAGTTTTGCTTCTCTAATCTTAGATTATCTCCAACAGGCTAGCCAAATTTTTGTACTGTTTGGCTAATAAACAGTGACATTTAACTTTTGCCTACTCATTTTTCAAATACACTTTCTAACAGTCTTTCTATCCCATTCTCTATCTCATTTAAATATTATTTTTTCATTAATTCTTTATTCATTCTTTATCATCATTTATTCTTCCTATATTTATTCCCAACAATTATATTTTTGAATGAAAAGTGTTAATATTTACAACATTTTTTGCAATACTTTCACAACAAAATTTATGCGAAAAGTTGTTACTAATTCTAATTTGAACTCACCACTAAAATTATTTTTTTTCTCGACAATATTAACTAATAACAATTTGTTACTTAAAATTTATTGTGAAAATATTATAGTAGAATTTCTCGATTAGGATTTTTTATTTTTTATATTATTTTTTATTCTTTCATTTCATCCTCCTCCACACACTTGTCCTCTATCCCCCTTCATTTATTTCTTTTTCTCCTCAAGAACCTTCCAGCAACATCATCAGAGAAAGGAGAGAGCCAGCAACATCATTTGTTCTTCTTCACATCAGAGAAAGGTTCTTCTTCACATCAGAGAAAAGAGAGAGCCAACAACATCATTTGTTCTTCTTCACATTAGAGAAAAGAGAGAGAGAGAAAGAGAGAGAGAGAGGAGAGATCGGGTTGAGCCTCCACCGCATGCATCTCCACTGCCACTCCAGCCGCTACTCCAGTCGCCGCTCCAACATCTCCACCGCCGTTCATCATCCTCCCCACCGATCGACTTAGGTCAGATCGGCTTGTTCTTTTCTTTTCTTTTCTTTTCTTTTTTTTTTTTTTTTTTTTTTTTTCATATTTGCTTGTTCTGATTCAACTTTATTTTAAGAATTAGATTTTGTTTTGTGTTTTGTGTTTTATGTTTGGATTAATTTTTTTGCTCATGAACATGTCTCTCTCTTTTCTCTTTTTCTTTTATTTTTCTGATTTCATTTGGTTTGTGAGAAAAAAAGCAGCAACGGCAACTGAGAGAATGAGAGGGAAAAAAAAAAAAGCAACAGAGAGAATGAGAGAGAAAAAGAAATCTGGAGGAGAGAGAAAGAATTAATATAAAAAGTAGTGGGTATAATATTTTATTCAAGAAATTCAATAGTTAATGAACAGTAGCCCATTAGACTTGATGGGCTATTGTTTATAAGGCAAAAAAAAAAATTAGGTATGCCTAATCCGTTGGAGTTGGTTTTTTTGCTCACACTTTTTATTGTAGCTAAGATTTTGGGTATGCCTCTATCGCTGGAGATGCTCTTAGTCCTCTTATGGTTCTATCTCATCGGTTCAATAACTTGACCATCGAAACCTCTATGGCCAACCCTCAAGTAGTCTTGGGGGAATTGAGTTTCTCTTTAGTGTTTCAGATTTGTAAGAATTTATCACAATTTGGTAATTGATGGAATCCTGATAGCAGTTCCATCTTTCTAAAAATTCACCCACTCAGACAATCATTTATTGTTAATCACTTTAGAGTTGCAGTACATAAATTGTAATCGGAGAAGAACCGATCTCTTTTACCTCACTTTTACATAGACAAATCACAACCTATCATTTCATGAAAAAGGCTATGAAAAAAAATTAGTATAAAAAGAAAAAAAGTGAATGAAAATGTTGAACATGTGACATGTCACGCGGTAGGAGTCACAGCCATCAATGAATTATGTTTGCATCAAATGCTTGTCGGTATCTATCCACCAGTCCCCCACTAGTTGCATTTCACGGATGAGGCCACAATTCAGTGATTTAATTGGCTGATTTGGAATCCACGGAACTTCTCACCCAATCAAATTTCGTATTGCTACCTTAAAGTAATGATGAGCACCACCTTTTTTTTCCACATCTTTCATATTTCTTTATATTAAAATTTTTGTATCACATTTTCATGTTTCTCAAAAAAAAAAAAAAAAAAAAATTGTTTCATTATCAGATATTTTACCGTAAACTATGGTTTTCATTCTTGAATTAGATTTGGGTTGGATTTTAATATTGTTTCTAAATTATAGTTTTTGGTATAAAAATAAAAATTAAAAATGGGCCGTGTATCCACGAGTAGCTCATTCTGTATTAATTCTTGAATTATATTTCGGCTGACCAGCCTTTAACTTATCATAATCATATAGTTCCCAATTTTGTTAAAAAAAAGAAAAGAAAAAAGATTGTACTCCTGTCCTTATAGAAGCCCTACATGACATGTAAGTTAAAAAAAATATAAAATAAATAAAATAAAAAACTAACATGACATGTTTACTTGTTTAGCTATATAGAAACATGTACACTAATATATAAACGCATATATTTAATGTTTTTTTTTTTTTTTTATATATAAAAGGAATATATTTCTAGTCCAGGAACTTCTGTTTACGTGGGATTAACATGTAGTGTGAGTTTCGTATGGCTCAATAAGTTAGCTTTTTTTATTATTTAGCTTTTTTTGCTATTATTTATGGGCTCCATTGCACTTTTTGATATTATTCACGAGTCTCGTTATACTATTTCAGCTTCTTTTTAGTTTTATCTATAATATTTTTAGTAAAAAATTTTCTATTTCAATTAAATAAACTGTTTTAATCTAACGCGTAGTTTAACATATTATGCAAATATTATAGAAGCATGTGTAAAAAGAAAAAGAGATTAGCCCTTGATCATTCGAAGTGTAAGACTTAAATTAAGTCATTCTAGGGCCTTCATTATTGACAATATGCCATGGATCACCAGTGGTGGCTCCAAGAATTTTTTCTAGGATGGTCATGAAAAAACTTAAATTAAAAAAAATCTAATAAAAAGATAAATTCATATATTGACAACAACCAAAAATAAAAGCGAAAACAAAACCCAAATACATGAAGTCTTAACAATTTTCTTTTATGAATTTTTTTTTTTTTTGAAATCGTTGCATGATAATCCCATTATCAATGCTACAAACTGCATCTTTTTCAAAATTTTAATTAAATAAATTTTTTCTTGGATTTTTTTTTTTTTTTTGCTTGTAAGGGCTCAATATATTGTTAAGAGGAACAAATTTTGAGAACAAAATTTGACTACAAACTTTGTTGTAGCTTAAGACTACAACTTTCACTAAACAAATTAACATGACTACATATTTTGAAAATCTAACCGTTTAATTGTATGTTCTTTATGTTCTTAAAACGCATGTCAAATTTCATGTCAATCAGATGTTATTTACTATTTGATCCATAAACTTATTTTTTACGTATAATTTTAAACTACAACAACTCAAAATTTAAACATTTGATTGATGACATAAGCTATTGATCTTTAATTTTCTTGAAGTTTTGCAAGCATGAAGGATATAAGAAAAAAAAATTTAATCTAATTGTGGATTTGTCAAAGTTTGTATCCATTAAAAAAAATATCGAATGGAATTGTAGCCTTAGTCTACAACCATATTAATTTGTTGCTAAACTTTGTCCAAAGTTTAATTATATTGAGCTTAAAAAAATTTAGGGTGACCACACATTTTTTAAAGGGTAAAAAAATCATAAAATTTTATATATAATAATGATTTTTTTTTTCCAAGTTAGGGTGGTCCTGTGACAAACCCTGGCACTAATATAGAGCCGCCAATGTGGATCACTAGCCTTCATAAAATTAACAAACTTTGACAATTGCTAGCCACCGGAGGTCGAAAAAATAAAGAAAATATATCAATTAAGATATTCGAGGCTGTTTGGTAACGTTGTTTGTATTTTTTGGAAATACATGTGGGTGAAAAAGTGTGTAAAAATACATGTAATGTTGTTTAAAAACTGAAAACATGTATTTGAACACATGTACCAATAATTGGATTATGTTATTATAGAGTTTTTAGGACAACTCTATTATAGAATTCTTAAAACCTTATTCACTTATTTTGAAACGAGTAGTTTAAATTTTAATATATTATTATGTTATTAATTTTTAAGAAATTTTTTCTCAATTAAATTCAAACACAAAACAACATAAAATGAAATTTAAAAAAAAAAAAATTTTATTCATGTTTTATTACTCTTATCCATTTATTTATAGACAGAGTTTAGCTACAAAATTGGTTGTAACCTTAGGCTAGAACCTTACTTAATATCTTTTTATTGGAGGTGGATTTTGACAAATCCACGATTGGATTATATTTTCTTCTTATATCCTTTATACTTGCAATTTTTTTAGAAAATTAAAGATCAATAATTATGTCATCAATAAATTGTTTAAATTTAAAGTTTTTGTAGTTTAAAATTATACATAAAATAAAATATAAGCTTATAGATCATATAATAAATTGTAGGGATGCAATTTGAGTCCTAAGCCTAAAAGTTAAAAGGATCTAGGCCCAAAAAGCCCAATACAATGAATTTGAAGAGAGTGAGTTGGAAAATTACGCTCTAATGAGTTGGGTAGCAATTATAGTGGATCCAAATGACAATAAAGTAAAAATAGACTGGTATTATTTAAAGAAAATCGTCCTCAACACAATCCAAGGAGATTAGTTCTTGTATATAATTCTTAAAGTTGATTACAAGCACAGTTCTTATTGCTATAATATTTCCTTCTTAATTCTCCAATTTCTCTCTCTCAGGGCCTCCTTTCTATTTTATACTATCTTTCTCCTTTCATCTCTGCCATTCACATGTAGATTAGATTGTTGGTGTTGATTCTTGTCACATTAGCACCTTCCTGAAATCTTTGGGGAGTAGCTGTAAGACTGAAAACTACTGTTTAGGTATCACTTCCTCATTAATGCGGTCAGAGAGTTAGCTGCAAAGCATTTAATATGGTGGTAGCAGCTTTCCTTTAAATATTTTCTAGCTCCCATTTGTCCTGTACGTTCATAATCTATATCCTTATCAATAAAATTTCCTAGAATATCACTTTGGATGATAGAACACACTTTCTGATCTCTGCTTTGTTTAGCCGAGGAGATACACCTCCTCGGCCTACCTTCCCCAGCCCTCTCATTCGTAGCTTGCTCATGGAGTTCTGAGTCTAACATCTTCATTACTGTTTATCTATCCTCGGACTACTAAGCGTCCTCAGACAAGGCCCAAGACCCAACATATATTCTTAGACCCCTTATCCCTACATAAATAATATCATATTTATACAAAATTTGACATGTGTATTAAGAGAGTAATGAACATGCAATTCAACAGTTAAATTTTTAAAATATACAGTAGTTTTTATTTTATTAAATAAAATTGTAACCTTAGACTACAACTAATTTTATAGTTAAACTTATCCTTTATTTTTATTATTGATGACATAACAGAATCTTATCCATTTATTTAAAAAATATATAAATATTTGAATCCTAAATGTTTTAATAATTAAAAAAAAAAAAAAAACGTAAAGTGTGAGTTGAACTATAAGAATATTAACAAAGTGGTAAAAGTTTAATAAACTCTACTAGCCTTATCACATGTGCTTCGCGCGTGCGATGAAACTTTTATTTATTTATATTTTTTATAGTGTCATTTTTCATTTATTCCAATTTGAGATTTACACGTTTTCTCATTATATTACGCATTTAGAACTACTAATACAATCAGAGTGTCATGAGACTTCAAAAAATGAACAAATATTATACGTTTATTTTGTAACAAAAAAACCTGTATTTTTATTTTAAGAATCTAATTTATCTATACTATTATTTAAAGAGCTTATCTTGTTTGAAATCCTCATTTTTTTGGTTTAAAAATGCCATTGTATCCCTATGTTTAAGTAGAGACAAAACAAAAAGACAATCTAGTAAAAATACAACTCTAACTCCTACTAAAACATTGCCTAAAAAATAGGGACATTCTTCTGTTGATTTTTAAATTTCTTTATCCACTTATAAATTAGATTCTCAAAATAAAAATTATATATATAAAATAAAAACACATATATATTTTTTTTGGCTACAAAATAGGACTACTAAAAAAAGGAAAAAGTCTTCACGTGTGCGATGAGACTAGTAAGCGGATAAAGCAATTAGAAAATCAAGGGGAGAGTGTTCATAATTTTTAGGCAATGTTTTAGTGAGAGTTAGAGATGTATTTATACCAGATTGTTCTTTAGTTCTGTCTTTACTTAAACATAAGGATATATGGGCATTTTTAAACTAAAAAAATAAAAATTCTAAACAGAGAAGCTCTTTAAATAGTAGTATAGATAATAATTAATCACATTACTTTAAATGCTATAGAGAATCTTTAATGTAATCTATTATAACTTTTAATTTATAGATGGGCCAATGTCTGTTTACGGTTTACCCACTAAGAGCATTAGTATTGGGGAATGCTAATGCCAGGAAAATTTGAAATTTTAAGCCCGATAACCATCTGCACTGGGGAATGCTAAACAGTAGTATTGCAAATTTTTTTGCAATACTGCTACAGTGCAATTCTAAACATAGAATTGTACTGTTTAGAATTGCACTGTAGCAAGTATTGTAAAAAAAAAATATATATTTTATTTGACTCTCTCTCTTCTGTCTCTCATCTCTCGTCTCTGTCTCTCATCTTTGTCTCTCCATCGCTGAACCCAAAAACCATATCACGGCGAAAAAGCCAACCAACCCAAAAACCAACACCACGGCGAAACAGCCACCCAGCACCATATCACGCCAACCCAAAAACCGAAACAGCCACCTGCAACCCAGCACCACAAAGCACAGCCAACCCAGCACCATATCACGCCACCAAGCACGGCGAAACCAACACGGCGACGCCATATCACGAATTTGCGATTCACGGATCACAACCATCGAGCATGGCGAAACCTATCAGATCACAACCATTGAACACGATGAAACCCATATCACGAATTCGCGATCCACGACCCACGATCCACAACTGGAGCAGTGCGAGTACGAGCTCGTCATGGAGCGAATGAAGTTTTGGGTTTTATTGAAGCTGAGTTTGGGTTTTATGGGAAATGAAGGCTTCTGTGGAAACAGATGGAAGAGAGCTGAAAATGAGAGAGAGGAGAGATATGGGAGAGAAAATATATAATTTTAAGATATATAATTTTATTATGTAGATATATTATTTTAATGAGTAAAAAAGGGAAATAGAAATGTGAGATGTGGAGGTATTATAAAATAGTATGCTATAATGATAAAATTACTTTTTAGAATTGTAAAAAAAATAGCATTGAAATTTTTCAATACTAATGCTCTAACAACTTCCCTTAAATTAAAAGGAAAAAAAGATAGAAAAAAAGAAAAAAATGAAAAAGAAAAAAAAAAGGATTCATTATTATAATGTGTACTTTAACTTTGTCCAAATGTGACCCAAAACAATAGAGAAAGAGGTGAGGGTGACAGAATCAATTAATCACCTACTTGTGACGCAATAATCTCTCCTAGTCTCTTTCCCTCAACAAGCATACCCTCTTCCCTTCCCTCTCCACACATCTTTTCTTTTTCCATTTCTAAATCTTACTTTCTCTCTCTACAATCTCTCACTTTCTCTCTCTACAATTCTTACACCCAAAAAAAAAAAAAAACTCAAAACTCAAACATACTCATATAAACTCCTCATGTACCCATCATCTTCACCTTCTTCATCGTCCCAAAAGCCCATGGGTCCCACACCACCCACAACCACGACGGGACTCACACGCTACGGCTCGGCCCCGGGCTCTCTTTTAACCACAGCCGTCGATTCCATCATCGGACAAACCGGCCGCGAATTCTCAGCCCTTCGATCAACACCGCCACCACCACCACCACCTTCTTTTATGGCCCCACAACAACAACAACACCACCACCACCACCACAACAACAGTCACAGCCATAGCCACCACTACTTTTCTAGTGACTCCTCTTCTATCACCACCGAGTCAACCTGCAAAGTCAACTCATCCAACGATCCCAACAAAGACCACCACAAAGGAGGAGGAGGAGGAGGAGGAGGAGGGTTGCAGAGATCGTACGGTCTCAACGAAATGCCCTCTTTTGGTGATTTCACTAGTAATTTGAAAATTGGTGGAGGTGCTGGATTATCATCTTCATCTTCTTCTTCGTGTTCATCTTCTTCTTCAGCTTCAGCTCTGGTCCGACAAAGAAGCTCTCCTGCTGGTTTCCTTAGCCATCTCGCTTCTGATAATGGTACCTTTTACCTTACCTTAACTCTTCACTTTTTTTTTTTTAATTTTTTTTAGATGCTTTTTTTACATTTTTGGCTTTTTTTCACTTCGGAAAAGTTTTTTTTTTTTTTTTTTCAAAACTCTAACGTGGTCAACTATAATTTCTGGGTTTATAGAAAATTGCATTTTTAACGGGGTTTTTTTTTTTTTTTTTGGAGAAAAGCATTTTTAACGGTTTTAAATTAACACACAATGATAGAAACTATACTTTGTAATTTTTTTTTGATTTATATTAACACACAATGATAGAAATTAAAAAAAAAAAAAAAAATTTAACGTTGAACGTATACTTTTGTTTCATAATTCTTTTACGTAATTACTGAACAAGTCAGGATTTAATTATCAAGTACACTTTCGAGTTAAAGTTTTTAATTTTTAATATTTCATAAGGTAAAGTCTTCAATTATTGACTAAAAACAAAATTTAATTAGTGTCTGATTTTTAATTTAAAATTTAAAAGAAAAATGGAGTGGATTGCATATGAAAATTTTGTGGTATTTGGAGTAATTTTGGGAGTTTTGACTGCCTTGTACACTTCCATTTTAGGTTGGTAGTACCTTTACCAAAAATTGATACACAGTTTAATAAATAACTTTCCAAAAAAGAAAAAAAGAAAAAAAAAAAAAGAAAGAAAGAGATTTATGAATTGACAAAAATGTCACGTTAAAAGGTAGGGTCCACATGAAAAATCAGCCAATAGAGAGAATAAATGACGGTTTTGTCCTTGATAGATGAGTATTGTTTGTGGTGGGCGAATATAGGAGTGGTGGAAGAGGGGAGCCCTCGGTTTGGTGGGCCTTTCAACGCGTCTAGGACTACGATTAACGTTGACTTGGTATTTAAGTAAAGCTAAATTATTAGACATGTCATTTTCATTGTCAAGGTGTAATATACTATGTTTAATAGTGACTCCAATACAATATATTTTTTTTGGGTGAATTGCCGACATAGTGTAATGGACAATCACTTCACGTGAACTTAAAATTATTTCATAGTTGTGGTAAAAGTTGTATTGGAGCCTCTTTTCATTTCATCAATGCTCCTATATTGCATTTATAATTTGATTTTTAAATGAGTATTAGCTCAATGCAGAAATTCTTAATTACCTTTTTCAAATGCTTAAATCCTAATAATAATTGTGACAAAGATATATGTTAACATAATTCAATGAATCTAAATACATCGACTATAAATGTCTTTGTACATGTTTTTCTTTCTAATTTAAAGACTTTCCTTCACATTAGCGTTACAATTCGTGTTTCCAGCTGACAAATCACGTGTGAGCATGGTGCAGTTGGTGTCGTTTCTGTTATTTTATATTTGTTTTCTATTTGGGAGTCTCGAAGATTAAGTTTTATTTATTTATTTAAGCAGATATGGAGGATTGGTCACCTTTAAATATGAGGCCTGTCACATTTATCATTAATAACCTAGTTATTTTATTACATGTGGGAATTTTATAATGTCACGATTTAGATGTAAAAAACTAAAGAAAAGTGTGGGCCCTGTCGAGGCTTAAGAGATTGTTTATAGAGGTCCATAGAGGTGTACATGTTACCATTTTTTTTTTTTTTTTTTTTTGGGTATGAAATTCTGATACATTGACTGTAAAGAAATGGAAAGAATCAAAGAATGACCAAAAAAAAATAAAGAAGACTAGGGAAAAATAATTTTTCTTTTTTATGCAGCCAATTGAAGAATTTTAATCGCAACTCTCTTTATATATATATATATATATATTTTTAAAGTCATTGTGGAGATTAAAACATAATACGAGTCTGACTTGTTCATTCATCAATGTGAACTTCACATGGGGTTTGCATAGGCCAACGTGGCACCACATAATAGACTGCCTGATTGCATTTAAAAAAAAAAAAAAACTGCCAGGTTCTTTTAGTATACATAGTGCAGATGCTGACATTAGGAGTATATTTTTGATATCACTCACTAAAGTCTCTTTTTTTTTTTTTTCAGTCTTTTTTCCTTTTCTTAATACATTTTGACACTTGCTTTTAGCCAGAAGGCCAAACATTCACACTACAATGAGTTAACTTCTCAATGCATATTATAAAGTGTTACACAATTTAAAAAATAAAAGGCATGTATGTGAAATGATTTATGAATGATTATACTTATTTAATGTTTGGGGAGTTTTTGTCGCTGGAACACTTGTTATGATTTGATATGTCGTAGTTAGAACCAGGTTTGAAGGGGAGTTGAGTCCGAAAATCATGTTAATGGATCACTCGTTGGCTGCTATCGTGTGCTTCCATTTTAACGATAAAATAATCTAATTAGTAAGAAAATTGAATTAAGATAAAAGATGGTATAGAAAAGGAAATTGGCAATACAAGGAAGGAAAGAAATTTTCAAATCAAGTCAAAGAGTAAATAATCTCACACGTCCACTAGCAAGATAAGATTAGTATGTTTAATAAGAGTTACATCAAAACAATATGTTTGGCAAAGTTAAAATATCATTCTCAACAAGGTCTTTATGATTCTTTTAGCAAAACTAGGATGAAGCATTTAGTAAAAAGTCAAAGTAATGTTTCTGATAAATTTAAAACAAAAGCATATAGCAATGTTGATCAAATGTGTTAAATGAAATTCAAATACACGCATCCAAAATGGCTAAGCTGATAAGATTCAAAGAGTGCAACATTCTTAAATGAACTCTTGCTGGAAGGTAATAAAAAGTTCTGTAATGCTAAACAGGCATATTTAGCAAATCAATGTTACTAATGACAACTGAACTGCAGGTTTTTCAGTTACAAGGGGATCTGGAGGCTATGCCTCACAAGGTGGCTCTAATGGTGGCCATGGAGTATCAAGGTTGAAGTCTCAGTTGAGTTTCACAAGACAAGATTCTCTTTCTCAAATATCAGAGGTGAGCGAGGATGTTGTTGATGGCATCAGCTCTGACAATGGCCACCAAAATGCCTCTCATTCTTATGCCACTAGTAGCTTTGGAATGGATTCCTGGGACAACACAAATTCTATAATATTTTCAGCCCCACCAAGCAAACGATCGAAAAATCTTGATGGAGACATTTACAACTGTATGAATAGTCTAGAAACTCAGGTATTAAACTTATTTTATGGATCTTTGAAGCAATATTCAGCATGTGGCATCTGATAGTCAATAGAATAAAAGAACAAACTTGTAATAATACACTGCCTTGCGTTTCTTGATAACTAAAAAATTACATATGGAACAATGTTTCCTCTCTAAGGCCCCATTATGTTGAACAACTGGGGCTAATAGGGTTATGTCTTGAAATTGGGTTAGGGCTAAGGAAACTAAATTGGGATATTTGGGGGAGGGTGAAGTGTTAGAATTTCAGGTTATTTGACTGATCATAATTAGAAAATAGAGAATGAAGGAGGGGAAACAAGAGGGAAAATAGAAATAGATTCATTGTTGGATTTTGGGATTCACTCCTAGGCTTTGAATGCTTCACACACTCAGACAATGGCAGTGGAAAAATTCCAAAAATTTCTGAAAAACTCTATTTAACCCTTATGTGTTCTAAATGCTTTGATACCAATTGAAAAATGATTTAGACCCCAAACTTTTTATGTAGGAGATTAATTGATTGTTCGAACAAATTATCTATTGATTCCTCGTAAACAAATAGTCCAACCATGATTATCAACTAGCAAATCTATAAGAAATAAAGCAACATGCAAATTTTGGTGACGAAGTGGAAAACCAATGAAGAACCTTTTCAAATAAATAACCACTCTGGGGGAGCAACCCCATGGAAAATTCGCTATAGAAGAAACTGTTACAGTAGCGCCTATACTTACAAAACCTTTGTTATCCTATACTTTATGAAACCTTAGCAAACGCCTTGCTGGACTTCCCATTGTAGTGACCGAAGAACTCTTGAATTCTTCTCCTCAAACTTCCTCCATGACCGGACCTCTTCTGCAACAACCCAGAAATCTAGTGCTCCAAAGAACTTCTTCAGAAGTTAAAAAAATTCAGTGGTTTCAAGGAATCTAAGAGTAGGCTCAACAAGGAATAAACTCAAGGAGGAAATTTCCGTTCAGATTTAGGGAGGTTTGCTCTCAAATTAATCTTGATATGATGACCCCTCTAGTCTCAAATTGTGCAATGAGGGTTGTTTTTATTTAGAAAATCATTAGGCTTAGTTGTCAGGCCTTCAAAGTCAGTTTACTGTTTGCTGCAATTTCGCTAGAGCGAGTGTCTAGTGAGAGTTGAGCGAACTCTTAGGGTTAACACAGTTCTGATAACTTCAAAGGGTCTTGTCATTTCATATTCAAAATGGGGCAAATCTGTGTCAAGTCTCAAATGTCTACCTTCCAATAAAACAAGTTTCACAGAAATATACATAATGGTGTAAAAGATATGAGCAAAAGATCAACTCATCATTTTGGATAGATCATAACCCCATTGTCTTTAAGCAACTTCTGAAGCAGACTTTATTTTAACAAGATTCTATTGATACAACCCAAATTTGACATGTTTTGACACTAGGATTTGCCAACACATCTATGAACCCTAACACTTCCATTAATTATAAGTTGGCTCATAAAACACTTTAAAAAAAAAAAAAAAAAAAAAAAAAAAAAAAGATAATCTGACAGCAACTCAGATTTAACTTTAGACCCAAATACAATAGAACTCCCAGCAATCGAATATAAATAAATCCAAGGTGGAGCTTGTAGCATCATCGTAGTCCACAAATTAAAATCCATGCTTTAGAATTTGGATTCCCATGTCTCTTGTAAATCATTCCAAACTGTCTTTTTGGGTCCTCATCGCCCCTTAAGTTGATATTATAATAACCACATGAGGCAACTTTGACTAAACCTCTTTTTGTAAGTGAATATGTGATGAAGTTGCTGCAGAATCTAATCCCATTTGCTGCATTGCACTCTTTTATAAAATTTTGAGCTTTGTTCGGTACTTCAACTGGATGAAGCTGCTTTATTTCAAACACAATTTTGTTTATTGTTAGCCAAATATGTATCTGCTGTTTAATAGTTCCAATTCTAGGTACACATGGATAGTATATCATCGGGGCAAATGGTAGTTTCTCATAATCTATTCTTACCTTTAACTTCTCCCACAAGTGTGTTGGTTGCATTTTTCTCTTCTCTAAATATAAAGAAGTGAACTTCAATTTCTTGATGAAGAAAAAAAAAAGAAAAAAAAAGAAAAAAAAAAAAAAAAGAATGAAAGAGGAAAAGAAGAAGTGAGCTGTGAGCTTAGGTTAGGTCATTTGCACTATGTAGTAATTTTAGCACAAATCATTACCATGTTAGCCTTTTCTTTTTTAGTTGGATATATTTTCTGCTGGACTTAGGTTAACAATTTATTCTTCAAGGAAAAACTTATAACTTGAAGTGAGAATTTTGAGCTTTAATTAGAGCGTGGCTTTTGTACATGATATGTGTCATTTGTTAATGGAAAATCAATAAGCCTTTTCACCTTGATATTTATCAGTAACTCCCTGACTTTCATCAATTCACAATTCTGCTGGTTGATTTTTTATTCATTGACAACTCAGTTTAGCCTGCCGCAAACGACTCTTGAGATGGCCACGGTGGAGAAGCTACTTCATATCCCAGAAGACTCTGTTCCATGTAAAATCCGTGCTAAGCGTGGCTGTGCCACTCACCCCCGAAGCATTGCTGAAAGGGTTAGTAAAACTTCTGGAGTAAATTGGTCATCTAGAATACCCAAAATAAAATCTTACTGCTCCATTTTGGTTCATGTCATGAATCATGTGGAATTGTCATTATGAATGTATCACAAGTATGCAAATCTTTTTATTTATTTATTTGCTACATAAAGGGGGGGACTTTGCAGCCAGTGGGTTTTGAACCCAAGCCCACCCCAATGGGGAGAGCCGGACATGCCAATTGACCTAGAGGTTGTTGGATATAAGCATATAAGTCTATCATTGTTTATGGGGCCATTTCTAGGAATCTTGGATCAAAACGCAAATCTTCAAAGATTGAAGTGCATAGCATCTTTCCTTGTATACTTTTTTGTTCAGGATTACAAATAGACTCTGTTTCTTTTTTCCTTTTTTTGATATTCACAGGAGAGAAGAACCAGAATCAGCGGGAAATTGAAGAAATTACAAGATCTTGTCCCTAACATGGATAAGGTAATAACTTGGAATTCTTTTTTTTTTTTGATAAGTAATAACTTGGAATTCTTTTGTTCTGGACTAGCAACAAATGTTGAGTCCCTAAGTAGATGTTTAGAAGATTATTTTGTAAGCAATTTGACTTCTCAAGATATGCTCTTGTTCCTTTGTCCTGATAATGTCATTGGCGCATATTATGTATGCGCGGTTGAGATTGTATTGGGTGATGAAGCCAATTAGGGATTAGTTAGAATGCGATCATAGGGAAGATACCTGAGAATCTGATATTTTCGGCTGTTTAATGCAAGGTTTATAAACCTAAAAGTTGGGATTAAAAAAAAAAAGAATCAATAGTCAAGAAACAGTAAATAGTAGTGTATGATGTATCAGGTACAGCACATGTAGGGATGTATCAGATGCATCACCATGTTCTATAGTAAAATTTTAGGACACAGAAATGTCCACAATATAAATTATAGCAGACAGGAGGATAATAAAATAGAAATGTCAGAACACAAGATAAGGTTGATTAAGAAATTTTAATAATTTTAGAAAGAGTGGGGTTAACTCTAAGTGAGGAAAACACAAGGGAAAGACATCTAAGATGGTTTGATCATATAACAACCACCACCAACCCTTAGTCCCAAAACTTTGAAAATCTATAAATGTGTTAATATGGAGACAGTAGAGAGATGGTTTTTGTTGACAGAGCGAACATGGATAAGTGGGCCCCATTTTACTCATTAGAAAAAAAAAAAAGAAAAAAAAAGAAAAAAAAAAAAAGGGCAAATGGGAAAATGTAGAAGAAAGTGTCATTGGTGGAAATAAGCAACAATACGAATGATGAAGACCTTAGATAAGGCTGAATGGCAAGAGAAGATTCACATAGCTGACTTCAGTTAGTTAGAGTCAAGGTTAAGTTTGAGTCATCTAATTAATGTGATTATTTCACAAAATTTCTAGAAGTTATTGATTGATGTGCTTGTGTATTTCTGAATTGATTTCAATTTTGAGACTAATTTAGATATGAGACATGGTGGAATTTGCTAATATACTTCATAAAATTATAAGAATCTATACTGATATATAAAAAACTCTCACTTTGTAATATATGATGCCGTGTATCAAGGAGGGAGTAGGGAAGACATTTTATTTTAAGTTTTTTTGTTGAAGTATTGTGGTATTCAATTTATTATGCTGACCTTCTTTGTAAATCCAAAATTATATAAGATAATATGTGCCCCAACAAAACCACTATGTTTTCACTACTAGAATTCTTCTACATAAATTTTTTTTGATATTCGAATTCTTCTACATAAATAATTACCCTAACTAGGAATAATCAGGACTTAGCATGCCAACATAGTTGTTAAATTTTTTATGTTTCAAATTATTATTTGAGTGAATATATTTTACAATCTGTAAATTTCTCTCTAATATGCTTGCAGCAAACGAGTTATGCGGACATGTTGGACTTAGCAGTTCAACATATCAAAGGCCTTCAAAATCAAGTTCAGGTTTGTAAAGTACCCTTCTGAGAAACGCATGTTTTACAATGTAACACAATGCCTTTACAGCCACTGCTTTTAAAAAAAATCAGTGATTGTTTGAGCTGACTTTTTTTTTTGGGAGATCTTAAATGAATTATTTATGAAAGAAGAGAGTTCTTTTCTAATTCAAAAAGGTTTCGATGTCAAAATTGGCATTATAATAAATAATAAATTATGTCTAAAGTGATCAGGGTGAAGATGAAAACAAATTTGTTTGTGGGCAAGAAACGTGGGGTACAAAATTAGTGAGAAATGAAAGAAAAGACAGGAGTCTTTATAGTTCTTGCAAAAATTGCATGTGCTTGCACAACACCATTAATTATCCCTTAAGTTGTACTGAACTATATATATATATATAAAATCCTAACAAATAAATGTGATATATTATATATGCAATCTTTTTATGGGTTTTTAATATTGAAATACCACTTAGCATTCACATGAGTAGCATTTTATTGTCCAAATTGATCTTAAGTATTATGTATAAAATGTGTGTGATAGTGTGTATTTACGTATGTCCGCAAGTGTATGAGACATGTATGTTTGCCCTCTTCGATCAAATACTATCTCCATCACTGTTCATGAAAATATTAGGAATACTCATTTAAGTTAAACAAGCTGAGATCTTTACTTTCTTTATATAGAGTATGATGCATAGGGTTCTATGATGATGATGAATGATGAAAAACATGGTTATAACAGTGATGGCAATTGTAAAATTGAAAATTTGAACGTTGGTAGACATCGTTGAAATAAGACCTTTATGAAATCTTTTGGGTGGAAAATTGGACACAATTGTTCTCATTCTATAAGGGTCAACTATGTTGTCTTTTAACATGGAGCATTGGATGATTCTGAGATTAAAGGCATTTGAATACTTGTCCTTCCTTTTGATCTTTCCTTGACATTTATTTTATTTCCTTCTTCCAGAAGCTCCGCAAAGATCTTGACGGCTGCACCTGTGGATGCAATCAAGCCACATAATGTTTGCTAACAAGAAATAAATGATAGAAAGGTTTTGCATTGGAGTCAGCGATGTTGAAGATGGTAGGGAACCCAAGCTAGGCCACATTTTGTTACCTTGCCAAATTAGATCTAATATTGCAGTAGTGAGTTACAGAATTCAGATGTATATAATGAAGCAATACTGTTATTTCCTACTCCATGGGGAAAAAAATGTGTATCTCTTTCTGTAGAGGGGATTGAATAGAATGCGGTTCAGTTTTCTAAACTTTGATCCTTTTGTACATCCTTTTGATATATGCTTTAATTTTGAGATGTTGGTCAGTCTAAATGACTGATTGATAGGTGCATTTATAAGGAACATGATTCTTTCCATTTCACTAAATGTTTATATGAATCCAAGTGTACAAATGGGGCGCTGGTTTTCTTTCGGGGGTTGGAAAAAGGGTAGCATGTCTAATTTGTAGAGATCGTAACTTTCTTACCCACTTTTCTTTTCTTTTTTTGTGTGTGTGAGAGAGAGAGAGAGAGAGAGAGAGAGAGAGAGAGTTCTTACTACATCTATAGGTAATATGCTGGGAATGAATTATACATATAAAGAGAATGTTTACTGAGGAATACAACTGTGTAGTTGCATTGACCAACACAATGTGTTTTGACTGTTATACTCATCCAGAGACATTAAATTTGTCCAGAAGACTTATGTAACCACATGGTTAAATTTTAAGATAATAAATTTGATAAGAACTTAGTGTAAAACTCTCCTTTACACTGCCAATAGTGCCTAGCTTCATCGTCACTCTTCACACATCAAATTTGTTCTCAGTTCTCACCATCATCCAAATCTATTCTAAGTTATTAACTATTATGAAAGCCACGTGAATTCATTAGATAAAAAACTTTATTAGAAAAGAGAAAGAAGGAGATAGCCAATGACCCAATCTGATTTAAAGAGAGGATTTGAGACGAGCGACCACATTGGCCCAATGGGAAACTAGCAGTTGGATGTCTTGCACTAGCACCTGCTTGGATTCTCCATACAAAGTTAGATCTAGTCGGATCTAGACTTTCTCATAAGATAATTTTCCCTCCAATCAAGTGTCTTTATCGGAATTAGGTCTTTGATCTTATAGATTCTCAAATCTCTTTTTTTGTTTTTGGCAATAATATTAATTTTAATAGTTTGATGTTTGTATGTGGATTGAGTGTTTTGATGTGTGAATAGTGATTATGTGGTTAGCGGTCATTGGACGTGAAATTATTTAGTGCACTACACTCTCCTCTCACATAAAGGTGGATTTTATATGTGGGTCTTGTATGTAAGACCCATCTTTATGTGAGAGGAGGGTATGGTCCGATTGTCATGTAATAAAAAGGTGTTTAAGGGATGGGAAATATCAAACTATTGTCTTTTTTTTCTTTTCGTTTTTTTAGTTTCATTTAGGAAAAGAAGAGTGTCGAGTGTTGAGAAAGTTTTGAAGCGGGGATGCAAGGAAGTTTTACTCAAGTTGCGCCAAATTTCCTCAATTATGATTGTGGAAAAGTTGAAGCAGTTGTCACATTTAGCAAGTACTAAATTTCCCTATTGTGGTTGCAGAAAGTTAAAACCAGCTGTCACATAGATTGTTCGAATTTCTCATTTTTGTTTTCAAGGAAAAAAAAGGGGTTGCAATGATTTCGTTTAGCATGGTAAAAGCATTTTCATGAGTCCTTGAGAAATTAGAGAAGTTGGTGTGGTTCACATAATAATGTTGCAGCTTAAAAACCATCAATTGTAGTGCTCAATTTTATCCAAAGATCTCATTTCATCAAACAGAAATTTGAGATGACACTTTTTAGGTTCTAGGATAATAATTACTGCCACTCCAGTACAAGGAAATTACGCTTGTTTGTCTGGAAAAACCTCTTCAGAAGCAGATACAAGAAACACTGGCTGCCTGACTACAAAACAGAAAATGAGAATTGTGTAGTACAATGGCAAAAGCTTCGTTTCACTTTTCTTCTTTAGGTCTCACATGGCACAATTTAATTGGCCAACTCATGTCAACTCAGCAAACTTTATAAATCTAGAAGAATTTGTTTTGTTTGGGTTAAGTTCATTTTAAAGTCTACAAAACCCAAATCTCAACTAAAGTTGAGTCTTTTTGTCCAAAATTTCTCATTTACTATACAAAATGGGCCCCAAATTCACATTTTCTACTATATGGATTAGGCTCATGGTCAGTATTTTTTTTATTTTTTATTTTCTACATCATAGAATTTTCTCATGACTCGTATTTCCTTTATTTCGTGAATTGGGCTCAAGACCCATATTATCTCCTCAACAAAAATCAAGGCTCATGGCCCACATATTTTCCTTAATTACTTCATGATGGGTTTCTCTAATAACAGCCCAAATTTACACAAAAATGGGTCTTAAAGGAAAAAGTCTAATTACAAGATAATCAAGTGTTTTTGGATCATTAAAATCGTAATGCTCACAAATATTTCTTGACAACTCAAGCCTTAAATTAATACAATATTTTGTTAGGCTACAAAATTACTAGTATTTTTTATTGTTTTTCACAAAGACGGCTAAAGTTTAAAATCTCTCCTCTCCTAATTATCAAATTATATATATTAAAAACTACTTTTTTTTAATTAGATAAAAATAATAAACTAAATAAGCTTACGAGAGAATAAGCTCATTCAAATGCACACTTCAGTTCCTAACTGGTATTTGCCACTTTTAAAAAGGTAAACATCAACATCCTTATCTAAAGCTGAAGCCAATACAATGCTACAGGCAATAAGTCTAGCGGTTTCCTTCTAGCTTTAGAAGGTTGTGTGTGAGGGCCGCTCGAAATTATGTTTTGATGCCCTCTAAAAGCAATGTGGTGAGGTTCCTTCCTTGTAGGATTGCAGATTGTGCTGCTAATATTAAGTGGGGGGCTTAGCTTCTCCCCCTTTGCTCCTTCAGACTGTTTAGGATAGAAGCCAATTGAAGTCACTCATGAACTTCTTGTGTGGTCCTTGAGGAAATAGTTCCTTGATCTTTTGGATGTTAGCTGTGGCCCTCAAGCTTTTGTCTATGTTTTCTTGCAAGAGCTTAATCTGTTGTTATTACTTTATTTTCTTTTTTGGAGTGAGAAAAAAACAGTTCTTTTTTGGAATGAGAAAAATCAGTGGGCTTGGGTAGAAAACTACATCCACCTCATTTTCTTTTATTTTTCTTTTCACCACAAGCAAATAATAAAAAAAATCACATTTTTTTCTCTGCCTTATTCTTTATCCCTTCTTCGGTTCTTCCATACTCTAATTTTTTTTAACCCTAACCAAATATAGCATAAATTCCAACTTCTTGTGGATGGGCCAAAGTAAGAGTCGATGCAGTGATTTAAACCAATAAAATTTCCTTAGCAAATTATCCGCATAAATGAAGAAGGCCATCCAATTTATGCTTGCTCCAAAATCAAAGTTATGAGGAATTCAAATTGTGGAGGGGTTAGAGCAGTGCTATTTACTTTGAGAATGGCAAAAGAATTAGGCTCCGATTAGTGATTTTTGATGGCAAGTAACTCACACAGTGTGAACTAGTCGAAAAAAGATTGAAACCCCCCCCCCCCCCCTCAATGGATGTGAAATGAGCAATTTTTTGATAAATTTGATGGTATAATAGGAGATAAAGATTTGAATTCTGAATATCTTCATTAAAAAAACTAAGAATATCAACTAATTGAATTATAAGACTTTTAATAATATTATTTGGAAATATTTTACCTTCGTTCTTAAAAACTAGAAAAGAAAATCAATAATAACAAAAAATGAATTTTTTTCCCTCCCTCACCATATTTTAATATTTAATTGAGTAAGTCTTAGATTCAGTATTTACTGTTTAGTTACACCGAACCGGTTAAAATAATGACATGACGTAACCTTAACTCCTATCCAATCTCCCATTAAATCAATCACCCAATAAAAAGGTAAAAGACATTTAAAAATAAAATTAAAAAAGTAAAAAGAAAAAAAATCCCATAATTCAATGTATTTTTAATGTTTTTTTTTTGGCCAGATAATAGTAAAAATCTATAATGAAGGCACTACATGCGCAGTATGTTCCTGCCAGCTTGAATACGCAATAATTTCTCCTCTTCCCACACCCACACCTGTACCTCCGAATTAAAACACCTTTTTTCTCTCTCTCTCTCTCTAAAAAGACTAGGCAGTCTCTCCCCATAGTACAGCTTTAATTATTGTCAGAAAAAAACAGTTTTACTCTCGTCAATTCATTCATTTCTGCTTCCATTCCATTCCAAACAAACAAACGCTGACCGAAAAAACAAAGAAAACACTTCAAAAACATGTCATCAGACGAGGAGTCAGGCGAAGAGTACCTATTCAAGATAGTGATAATAGGCGACTCAGCTGTCGGCAAATCCAACTTGCTCTCTCGCTACGCTCGAAACGAGTTCAACATGCATTCCAAGGCCACCATTGGCGTCGAGTTCCAAACCCAAGTCATGGAAATCGACAACAAAGAAGTCAAGGCTCAGATTTGGGACACTGCTGGCCAAGAACGCTTCCGTGCTGTCACCTCTGCTTACTATCGTGGTGCTGTTGGTGCTCTCATTGTCTATGATATCAGTCGCCGCTCCACTTTTGATAGCATTGCTCGCTGGCTTGATGAGCTCAAAAGTAAGCTACTACTACTAGTACTACTACTAGTTTCATTTGCTTTTTTTAGCTATATATGGTTGATTTGGTATCTGGGTTTTGTTTTTTTTGATCTGGGTTGTTGGAGTTTTTAGTGCCTTTTTGACTTTAGATCTGCTTTCTAATCATGGGTTTTGGAGAAACTTCATTTTTAAGCAAGTTACAGAAACAGAAAGGGGATTAATTTAAAGTCTTGTTGAGTAAATTATAATCTTTATTATTGTTATTATAGATTGGAAGGTAATCTAAGCAATGAACTGGCTAAAGTAGGGTCATGGGAGGCTAGATCTGGATAAAGTCTTCACCTTTTTGCATTTTTTCCATAAAGGGTCCTGTGTGATTCACTGAATTGTGAGATCTACTTGGTTAAATCTGACTCGCCGCCCGTGATTGGTCACTCCAAAATTCTTTACTTTGATGATGTTGTAAGTTAAGACTCTTAATAAGTCTATGGATGTGTACAATTGTGTCATCTAAATGGACTGCTATGATGTGCCAGCACTTAAATTAACTGAAGGAAAGGTATTTTATTAAAGCATCTTTTCAAAACATTGTGATAGCTCTGTAAGAATATCCAATCATTCGAGTAGTGTGACAAGAAGACAATGAATTTTTAGTCAATATCAGACTCTACAGTTGGAGTTCAGGTATTGTGATAAGCTCGGATTAGATACCAAAGGGAATGAGGTAAAGTCTTATTGGATTAAAGTCCATCTTTGGCTTTTATAACAGAATTTTCAAAACAGTGCAATATCTTTGTAAGAATATTGTATCATTTGAGTAGTGTGCGAGAAGACAATGAATTATTGGCCAAAATCAGACTCTAGATGTGGAATTCAGGTATTGTGATAACTGATAAGCTTAGATGCCGAAGGGAACACTGTCAAGTCTTTTTGGATTAAAGTCCAACTTTGGTTTTTATGGCTCCAAAAATGCTCTGGATTTAAGGCACAATTAATGAGAAAAGCATTTATTCCCTTCCATTTTTGGGTCATTATGATTTGGTAGGATTGTGAATCAGTGATATGGTTTTGGATCTAGACTTTTTAGTGCAGGTTTCCCTTTTAGGCTAAGAAGCACTCCTTAGAGTTAACACCATTTAAGATTCAGATATGAATCAAGGTATGTGTTGCTTTTCATTATGAATTACCCTAGTTTCTACAGCCTTCACTTTGGTAGGCTTTTTGAGGAGCAGAATTGAATGATCTGTTTTTCTTGCAACTTGGTTAATTCTTGCAAAAATTTGTTATCGCTGGGGAGCAAAATTGAAAGATCAGTCTTGATTCTTGAAATTAGGAAGCGCTATGGCTGATTCTTACAACTTATGGTTTTGAGACAGCTTATGAGCTCAGCTTTTCCCCTTTTAGGCTAAGAGGCACTCCTTAAAATTGATTTAATTTAATACTTAAATACAAATCAAGGTATATATTTCTTTTCAATATGGGTTTTCCTATTTTCTAAATCCTTTGCCTTGATAGGCATTTTTGGGAGCAGAGATAGGCCAGTCTTGAAATTAGAAGGAACGTGCTATGGCTGATTCTTGCAACTTATGTGAAAAAGCCGAAACCAAGAGAGGAACAAAACAAGTGTTTATGTGATTCAGCTCCCAAGGCCTGCATCCACGGTTTTGGTATTTTTTGTGTTTTGGCTTTGTTATAGAGGTTGGTTTATATACATGAGGTTTACAGACAAAATCCCAACACTATTGCAATTACATTGATGAATGTATTATGGTGTTCATATGACCTTTGCACAGACAAAGGAGTGAATCCTAATGGAGAAAATTTCAGAAATTGACTCGCTGTGATGGTAGTCAAGGAACCTTCTTTAAGAACTTATGGATTTGAGACAACTTATGAGTGCAGTTCTTCCCCTTTTAGGCTAAGAAATAGTTCTTGAAATTAATATCACTTAAGATTCAAATGTGAATTAGTCTTGAAATTAGAACGAAGGTGCTATGGTTGCTTCTTGCAGCTTATGGATTTGAGACAGCTTATAAAGCCATAAATAAAGCAAATTTGACAATATGACTGGTTCGCATAGCGAGTTTGATGATATGTACCTACTTTTTGTATCCCATGTCCCATGGTGAATACAAATGAATGTGTAAACTCACTAGTAGAGTTGACTTAACAGATTCAATTTCATGTCCCTAAATATATTAATTATGCACAGTACTACAGAAACAGATTTTGCCCTCCATATTGGCTCTTCAAATTTGTGAAGTTTGTTGTGCACAACATAAGTATGGGTGTCTGTGCACCTATTTTGGTGTACATACTCAGCAACAGTGGTTAACTTGAGGGCAATGTAAATCTCTGGGATGCTCTCTAATCTTCTCACTTTAACAAGGATTTCTCAATGTGAGTCAAATTCCCATGTCCTGACACATATTTGATTTTTATTAGACACTTTTATTTGACAGTCATGTTTAGAAAATATTTCATAATTTCTAACTTAGCTGATCCCCTTTGTCCCAAATTTCAAGGATTACACTATTTTGAGATATCCACTTTGACACCTATAGGAGTCCATGTGGTATAGCATGTCCCCATTTTAATAAAAAGGGGACAAAAAACCTCCAAATTTGCACAAGTTTTCTGAAATTTATATATTTATATATTTGCATCTTGATATATTGTTTGACATTATTTAGAAAGTAGCATGAATTGAGCTTCAAATGAATTGAGGTTGTGTATGATAGGGGGTCCTTAGAGGGGCTATGTTGTAGGTTCTAGAAAAGAAAGGAGTTCCTCCAAAGTAGATTAAGGATATTTATGACGGTGTTGTAATTAGTGTGTGAACAAGTGTAGGCATCACAAGTAAGTTTCTTTTCACTATAGGTTTGCACCCAGGATCAACATTAAGTTCATATCACTTTGCACTAGTGATGGATGAGCTTATTAAAATGATTCAAGAGGAAGTCCCTTAGCGTATGTTTTTTGTAGATGATATAGTTTTAAGATTCAAGATAAAGTCCCTTGGTGTATTCTTTTTATAGATGCTATAGTTTTTGTGGATGAAAGCAGACATGGAGCTAATGTCAGGTTCGAAATTTGGTCTTGATGCTTTAGAATTTAAATGCTTTCAATTAAGTTGGACTAAAATAGAGTATATGTAATGAAAGTTTAGTAAAAGTAAAAATAGAGATAAAGGGGTTGTAAGATTTTTTGATAAGTAATAAGATATATTGATATCAAAAGGGAAACACCCTAGTACACAGGGAGTGAACAAGGAGCCAACAAATCAAAAACAAAAATTGCAAGAATCAAGGAAAACAAAAAGAGAAGGGAAAGATTTGTTTTGCAAAGCAAACAACCAATCCAACAAAGTTCTAAAAAAGAAAAGCTTGAGGTCCGGAATAGATCTCTCAGTATCTTCAAAACAACGACTATTCCTCTCCCTCCAAAGACACCACATTAAGCCATGAGGGACGATGGACCAAATATAACCATTTCGATGATGACCAAAGCTGCCTTGCCAACACCCTAACAGCCCCAAAACAGTATGAGACATAACTCAAGATACTCCAAATAAACCCAAAACCATAGACCAAAGATCCATAGCAACGGGACAATGAAGGAAGAGATGGTCAACCGATTCACCATTACTCTTGCACATGAAGCACCAATCCAAAATCCACATCTTCCTTTTTCGCAAATTATCAATCGTCAAGCATTTCCCTAAGGCAGCAGACCATACAAAGAAAGCTACTCTAGAGGGAATCTTCTGCTTCCAAATACTTCTCCAAGAAAAACCGAAGATGGTAGGACCAGCTAGAATTCTATAATAATCTTTCACCAAGAACCCCTTAGCTTTGTTAGGAATCCAACACATCTTGTCCTCACCAAACCCCCTTATAGAAGAACCATAAATGGTTTCCATGAAGCTTGATAAAGCCTCTAATTCTCGAACATGCACACCCCTATAGAAACTCACATCCCAAAAGAGGACACCATTGGGGGATTTCATGAGTTCAGCCACACTAGCCTCCTTATTCCTGCAAAATCTGAATAGGGCAGGGTAGCTAACAGCCAGAGGAGTCTCTCCACACCAATGGTCTTGCCAAAACTTCACCCTAGACCCATCACCAATGTCATACAGAATATGGAAAGAGAAAGAAGGCCAACCCTTACTGATACAGCAAGAGGGGTTGTAAGATTTGATGGTCAATAGATACCAAAGAGCAAGAGCTTTCAATATATTCGATTAATAATTCATAAAGATAGAGATATTGAAGAGGTTATGAATCATATGGTGGGTGAGGTGGATAAGTGCATCAAGACCATTGTGTGTTCGTAAAATACTTATTAAGTTAAAGGAAAAAAATTATAACTGTTATAAAACTAGCTATGCTTTATTCTACTACATGTTAGGCTATTAGGAAGTAACATATTCATAAAATAAGTGTAGCTGAAATAAGAATGTTAAGATGAATAGTTGGAAATACACGGAAATATAGGATTTGAAGGAAATTTGCTTAAAATTTACGGGTGACCCCCCATTGAGGAAAAAGATAAGGGAGAATTTCTTGAGATGGTTTTGTTATCTTCAAAGAAGAGTGATTAATGCAACAATGAGAAAGAGTAAGTTGATTCACTTTGAGAGAACGGAAAAAGGTAGTGGAAGCTAAAAATAACACTAGTAGAAGTAATAAAAAAGGATATGTCAATTGAGAAAGTAATGGGGACTACCGCTTCGGATGGAATAGAGTAGCGGGAAAGAGTACATGTGGTTAACCCTGATTAATTTATTGAGGATCCGTAGCTTACTCCAAAACAAATTGGGACAAAAGCTTGGTTGTTGTTGTTGTAATTTTATTAGCTATCCTTTATTTTCTGTATTCTTTTCTCTTGAGTCTCTGTTGTTTAATTTTTTCTTGTATTAATGAAGTTTACATGCATATTTTCACTAGTCTTTCTTCAAAGACTGGGCTCATAGGTGTTGTGCTGTAGTTCCCAGCATTGATTATTATTATTTTTGGTGAACTTACCAAGGTTTTTTGAGTTGTAATTTGTTGTATGATTATAGATGAAATTGTATAAGCTACGGTGTTTGAGGATTCTCACGAAATCCCAGGAAAGGCTGTTAGTTATTTTGTTAAAAAAACCTATGTTTTTCTTTTTCAAGTGTACCTTCACCTATAAGCTTAGGGTTTTAGGGTTTTCTTGGCTTGACTGAAAGAAAGTTATGCTGTTTTTATGGCTGATTATTACTGTCCTATATATAAATCAGTTGATTATTCATAAAGCTTGCTGTTAATTTCATTGGTTTTACATTCACATTCATTTGCAGTTGATATACTAATAAGGTTGGTGTACTTTTCTCTTTTTTTTTTTTTTTTTTGATCCAATTCAATCGTTAGTCTAAAAATGTGTAGGTAAGTATATGAAGTGCCTTTTTACTTGGGAGGGATTTTCTTTTTCTTTTTTGGGGAGTTGTTCATGCTGATTGCGTCACTTGATTGCAGTGCTTGCCTTTGGTTTCACTGGAACATCAAGTCCTGCAAATCAGTTTTGGAATCATGTTCAGCTACTGCAATGTTAGTAGTATTTGAAACAATGTTGAGATAACTGTCCAGAGTCTAAAGCATTTTATATGCATATACATCAAATATTGTTCAGAAAAACAAATAAACAAATGTATGATATGGTGCCGACCAGTCATTGGTCATGTGGGTTGCACCTGCAAATGGCAATAAGAATCTCTCCCAATTCCTATGCTTTGGTATCATGTAAGATATTTTCTTCCCAAAAAAATCCTTATCCTTCCAACATATATATCCATTCATGAACAGATTTATTTATCAGAAAGGCAGGTAATGTGGGAATTCTTTTGCCAAAGCCAGTCAGAAATAGTGAGAAGTAGATAAAGCAGACATTTATCTTGCTCAAGATGGAGTGAAGCACACGATGGTCTGTAGGAAAACTGCCTCCAATTTATAGGGTCATATGGGGATTTTTCTATTACACAATTGTTACATTAAATTATACTTATAGCCAGGCGATGAATTTTACCATCCTATTACATATTTGCTTGGCAAGGGTACAGCATACTTTTTCATATTTGATCATAAGTTTCTCTCGCACTCACATTCCTGTAGTTTTTACTAAATATTCCACTCAAATTTCTTTTAAACTATCAACTTCTTGGTCATGGAATAACTTGAAATAAGAATATATCATTGTTTTCTATCTGTTTCTCTGAATAAAACTCCAAAGAATCATAATTATTCTAATCACTTGAATGTCCTGCCTGCACATATGTTTGCTTATACTTCATGATAGTTGTTTCTTCTATGTTCTGTTTTGTGCTAGATTCTTTTTTATGCTATATTCGTTTTTTATTTATGTTTTCTCATGTTTGGATAACTCAAGATTTAAGTTTGCAACAATCATCCAGCTCATTCTGATACAACTGTGGCAATGATGCTGGTGGGGAACAAATGTGATTTGGAGAATATCAGGGCTGTGAGTGTTGAGGAAGGCACAACCCTTGCAGAAGCAGAAGGATTGTTCTTCATGGAGACATCTGCCTTAGATTCGACAAATGTTAAGAAGGCTTTTGAGATTGTTATTCGAGAAATATACAACAATGTCAGCAGGAAGGTCTTGAACTCCGATACTTACAAAGCGGAATTATCCGTCAACAGGGTAAGCCTTGTTAATAACGGGAGTGATGGAAAGCAAAACCCAAACATGTTTTCTTGCTGTTCCCGGTAAAGTGTACAAGTTGAGGGCTTCTGGTTGGTCTGTTAATTTGATTTGGTTGGTTGGTTGGTTGTTTGTTTGTTTGTTTCCTTTTGTGATTACCAAAATAGAGATGAAATTGTTATATCTTTGATTAAAGTAAATCAAGATGTCAATTTTTTGTATTTTCAATACAGAAAGTATGTAACTGCACAAAATAAGGTGGACAGTAGTCACAGTATATTCTTTTATCCTCTAAAATAGTGTCTAAGATAATGTAATGCTTCATGGGAATGTTAATTGAGCTACTGGGTTTGTTAACATTTTCTCTATTTGCAGCAGTTGGATGCTGATTTTGTTCAAACTAAGCAACTAAGCAAGTTATGATTAGTGTGGCTTCCTCTAATGGTTGTTTTATAGCGTGTGAATGTTTTTGTTCTACTTGTTACCCATTGACTGAGTTTGCGAGTGATTACCTCGAGTAGTTCATCATTTCTGTTACTATTTGAGGGTAGAGGTTATCACCTTGTTCTTTTTTGGCCGGAGGGCGATTGGGACAGATTCGTCATTGATATGGAGCTCTCATTTAACATCTTAAGATATCTTTTGGGAAGGGATGCTAGCTGGCGTGGTTTCTCTCCTTGTTAGCTTGGGTACTATCATCACTCTAGATGTGAATTCCTCAAACGGTACATTGGTAAAGCTTTACTACTTAGATTGGTCTGGAGGATGAATATAATTTAAGAGCATTCACAATAGTGGTGTCAAATTGCTAGTTTTAACAATCACCAAACAAAAATAGAGCAACATTGATGGTGCTAATGCTAAATTTTTTTAGCAATGGAGCTACATTAAACTGCCATCTATGGCAGTCCACTGTAGCTCAATGGCTAAAAAAATAATTGTTGTTTATTATTTCTTTCTTTTACTTTTCCCTTTTGCTCTTTTTTTCTCTCGTTCTCTGGTTTGTCTGATCGTCTCCTCTCTTCTTCACCTCTTTTTCTTTTTTTCTTTCTTCATCGTTCATCTCCTCTCTTCTCTTTTTCTTTCTTCACTGGTTCTTTCTTTTTTCTTTCTTTCTCTTTCTTCTCTCTCCTATTTTCTCTGTCTCTCCATCTCTGTGGGTTTGGTGGATTTTGGCTGGTGGTGGTGATTGATTTTGGTGGTTTGGTGGTGGTGGTTGATTTTGTATTGTGGGTTTGGTGGCTGTGGATTGAAGAGAGGAAGAAGAAGAAGATAGTGAGACAGAGCATAAGAGAGGTCATGGGGTTGTGGGTTGGAGAGAGAGAGAGAGAGAAAATAATAAATAAATGAATAGTGTTTAGCTGTGTTGTGAAAAATAAGAGCATTAACGTAGGGTGAGTTATAAAATAGTGAATTAAAATAGATAAAGTAGTTAAAAGCTAAATTTTTAATACTATTGACGTGGCTGCTTATGTGGCACTTTACCTTAGGATATTTGTAGATTATTGATATTGTTTTAGATCTTGGCCAAAGATTCTTGGCATAGAAAAGCTAAAATAATAAAATTTACCTAATTGTTGGCATATTCTCTCACTTTTTATTAGCTTAGGAAAGCTAAAATAATAGCATTTACCTAACGATTGGCATATTCTCACTTTCGGTATTTTAGGCTTTTAGCTACTTAATTCTACAGATGCACCTATATGCTCTTTATTCTCTCAATTTCATTTAAAATTTTTAATCTCCACAGACCACAAGTATGAATTCTCTCTCTCTCTCTCTCTCTCAGCCTTCACAATTTAGCTTTTTCTTTGTTTGCAGTCAAATTTAATCAACCCTTCCACAAATTCATAAAATTTCACCCAAAAGACAACAAAAAATAAAAATAAAAAACACAAATCCCTTCACAAAATTTTCACCAAAAAAAAGGTGTTCAAAGAATAAAATATCTTCTTGGGAGGTATTTGATGTTGTCCGCAAAGACGGAATTCTTGTTGTCTTTGGAGAAGAAAACATCTTCTCCATAGGCTTTCATCATCTTCATAAATGACAAAAATATGGTATTTAGAGATGAAAATATCTTCTCTGGTGGTGTTCATCATCATCTTAAAAGAAGAAACAGATATTGCTTTCATTTTCTTTAGAGGCATTCATGAGCTTTTCTTCGACTTGATCTCAGTGATCATTTTGTGGGGTCGAGTTGGCATTTGTTGACTTGAAACCAAATCAAAGGTTGAGTTTCAAGTTGTTGCTCCTTTAATTGGATACACACACATATACACACTTTAAAAAGTGAAGTATTGGCTAATGGCTATTTAGCCTTATGAAAGATTTTTTTTTTTAATTGAGTTTAGCTATATTTTAGCTAAAAAGAGTGAAATATTAACATGGTGTAAGTGCTAAGCATTCACATCTGGTAGGCTAAAAAAATTAACATTTAGCACACTAAAAAACTATTTTATCTATTTTAGGATATCGCTTAACAATACATCCCATATTCTATTCTTTACAATTTCATTTAAATATTTTTTTCCTTTATTCTTTCTTTATGCATGAAATAGAAAAATAATTGAATAAAAAATTGGGGTTTAATATTTAGTTTTGTAGCTACAGTAAGTTACTAAAATTTAAGTATAGCTCATTGGGTGTAGATTGGTTTTTTTGGTATTTGGAGGTGTAAAAGTAACATTCTGGCTATTTTATCAGTCCCAATGTAAATGCTTGGTGTGAAATCTAAAAGTCTCTTCAAGTGTAATTTATGATTTATTTGAATTGGAAGGAGGAAGGGAGAGTTGAGTAAAATTCACCAGAAATTTAAACCGACTAGGACATTCAAAATGCCTTGCATTGGTTTATACCGGGCCCCAAAGGTTGCTTAAGCCTCATGGGTGTGGTGTGCGTTGCTTGTCCTCTCATAATAAATGATTGAGGATAAGAGTTAAGAGTCGTATTGCTCAATGTAACACAACCACAAATAAAATCAAAGCATTCCTGTCAGGATGTGATTTTATTAAGCAATACAATGAGATAGTTGAATTACATCACTCCCGTCAAAATCAAAGCACTCCTGTCAAAATCAAAAATTGTAGATACGCAAATGAAAAAACTATGGATCACACCTTTTACTCCCTTGCTGCCCACTTCTTTTTCTTTTTCCTTTTCCCCCTTGTTCGGTCGGTTCTAGAAGAACTTAGAATCAATAGTGTTTTAGTGTTGGGATTGTCATAGGACCACAAAATGACACTAACAAGTAGTGAGAAATGGTACTGCATTTTTTTTTTTTTTTTTTTTTTTTTTTTTTTGAGAATCTGGTACTGCGTTTTTTACTTGCCCACAAACCAACCAACCAACCAATCACTTCCAATGATGTGACTACGTGAATGTATGTATCAACGAGACTCATCAAGCTAAAGATTTTCACTCTATTAAACCAAATCAAATTTTGCATAATTATTCAACCTCTATGCTAATAAGTGGTTTTCTCAATTACACTCTAGGTGGAGGGTCACCTGTAGGTGTTGACATGATTGAGAAGCCAGCTCACAAGAAAGCTAACCCTACCACCATTTTCACCACCAACAACTATTAGAAAAGAAATCATCCAAACAAACCCACAAGTAATATCAAATTCTAATCATCAACTGCCACCAATGTTTAAATAATTTTTTTTTTTTGGAGAAAGAAAAAAAAAAAAAACAACAACAAAAAAATTTGTTGTTGAAAAAGAGATTAACCAAGATAAGCTGACCCATCATGCTTTAGTCATAACCACATATGCTCCAGCTACATTTTATATGTTCTAGAAGCTCTAGCTACAATTGAGTGTAAAATCTTTCTTTTTCCTGCTTGATTGTCTGCAGATGAAGAAAGTGACAATGACGGTGACATTTTATTTATTTATTTTCTCTTGGACTGTACTTCAAAGATTATTGAGATCTCCAGTACTTGGCCATTTCAAACCCATTTTTGCTGTAGTGGTAGTCCTCAATAGTTCTATCAATTTCAGCTTGTGTGTTCATCACAAAAGGCCCATACTGCACTACCGGTTCATTAAGTGGCTGCCCTGCAATCAACACAAATCTCAATGCCTTTGAAGACCTATTCCACACACTTAGACCATCTCCAGGACCCAAAACCAGGACATGGTGAGCTGCCACTGGAGATGAGTTTGGGATGCCAAATACCCCTTCACCTTCAAGTATATATACAAAGGAATTCCATGATTCTGGGATACTCTGATGCATTTGAGCTCTTGGTTTTAAAGTGAAATCTAGGAACATTGCTGGAGTTCGGGTGTAAACCGGAGATTGGACTCCCATAGATTCTCCTGCTATAATTCGGACCTCAACTCCGTCTTTCTCTGCCCTTTCTATGTCCCCCCTTAGAAGTTCCTGATACCTTGGTTCAATCCTGAAAAGTAAAATTTCCAATTTGGTTTAGGGAACTTTGAACTATAATTGAGTGACACATTTGGTATTCAATAGTTAATGTATAGTGAGAATTGGGAGGGGGTAAAAGGCAGAATATGCAAGGAGGAGCATACTCGTTATATGCACAACCTGGGATAGTAGCCAACCATGAAAATTTCCTAATAACTAAATTGTCTTAGACAGAAATCAGGTAGCATGAAGTGGTGAAAGATACCACACATGGGTTACTTGGCATGCCAATTTGATGTGGTTTATATGGTAGCTTCATATCCAAGAATCCACAAATTGGACGTTTGACTTCTTATATTTAAAGTGATTCGCTATCTACTTGAATGATACTATTGTTTTGTACCAATATGGAAGAAGATTCGGACAAACTATTCATTTCCTTGAGTAATTTAGAATTTTCAGAACATGTAACGAGTGATTCATAACTTATTAATTTGGAAATAATGTCATTCCTAATGGAAAGAAGAGTTCTAACATTTTGTCTTTGGAGGATAAATTGATCCAAAGCTGTAATCCCTTTGAAGTTTCTCCTCCTGCAGGCATTTCAGAGTGGATAATTCCTCTACCTGCTGTCATCCACTGCACAAAAAATTATATGAAACAAAGAGGAATAAGTTTCATATAATAAAGCTGACATAAATTTTCTAATTCCTATTGATCAACAGCAACTGATATATCTTACCTGCACATCACCGGGTCCAATTGTACCCTTATGGCCTGCAAAATCTTGATGAGTAATGCCTCCCTAAAATTCAAAAAACCCAACTTCAGTATCTTTACAATTAAACCAGCTAATAATCAAGTAATTGAGTAGCTTTGGGACAAAGTATACCTCTAACATGTATGTGACAGTCTCAAAACCTGTAAAACAGAATTCACATCAGAAAATACTATAAGCACATAAGCGCACACATAAGCTCCAGACTATAAAACCAGAAACAATCAGAATTCATGAATGCACATAATTTCAAAAACAACTAGTGCAGAACCTCTGTGTGGATGATCTGGAAATCCAGCGGGAGGAGTCACTGCAAGATTAAACAGCCAAAAATTTTAAAAAACCAAATCCATATCAATCAAAGAAAATTGAAATTTGAAAAAGATCAGAGTGGAAATTTTCAATTTTCATACCTGAAAAATCGTCCAACATAAGAAAAGGATCCAAATTCTTCAAGTCAGTCCTGAAAATCAAATGCCCAAAACAGAGGACCAAAAAATAGTCAATACCCACATGATAAAAACTCAAGAACAAACTAACCATGATTCAAAATTGACAATCTTTTCAAAAAACAATGAACACCCAGAAACCAAAAGTTCGGGAAAACAAGAACCCATGAACCAAAATATGATTAAAAACACAAATTTTATAAACCTTCCAATGCCTCTTCTAACAACAGCACCATCACCCTCTTGTTGAAGTTTGGCTTGAACCTTCTTGACCACCAATCTGGGATTGTCAAAAGGAGGGGCTTGATCTGATTCAGACATGGTGATATTTCTGGTTGAGGCAGAGACTCTGAAACAGTTAATTCTGATTGTTGGTGTTTTTATATTTAAGAATGGGCAAAGTTTGTGTATAATAGCTCTCATAAAAAACGTCTTTTTATTACTACGTTGTATTTTGTGTGTGTTTCTATCCAAAAGCTTGAACTTTGTGTATGTATTTATATCTAACCGAATATAGAGAATTTTGGAAGAGGAAAAGGGGAGGATTCTAAGGCTGAGTTTGGGTTGGTTGGGTTGGGTTCTGACAGAGAAAGTTGGAGGCGTGATGAAAACAATAAATTGGGACCCACTTTCCATCCTTAGACCAATGATAATGATGATGTCAAGCCTATGTCATAATGATGGAGGACTTGCCCTTGTTCTAAAGAAAAGTCCCTTTGGTCAATCTACCTGTGGGATTTGAACATCCTCTCTTCTCCAATATGAGCACTTTTTAACTTTGATTCCCTCTTAAAAATAAAATAAAATAAAAATAAAAATAAAAGTAAAAGAATAAGTATAGTTGATTGGGATTTACTAATGTGTGCCTTTAGGCATATATTAATAATCTATTTTAAAAAATTGTTTCTAAAAAAAAGAAAAATAAATTACTGTTTTGATAGTTTTTTCAATTTTTCATAAAAACTTTCTCAAAATAAATTGTTAATATGTGCCCTAAGGGCACACGTTAACTGGACCCTATTTGATTTGGTCCTTCTTTTATATCCAAATTATTGAAATAATAAAGCATGGTAGTCTAAGCTAAGAAAAATTACATTTTACTACTCAAAACTATACCTCATATTGCATTTTGCACCATAAACTTTTCGAATGCACTTTTTCACCCTAAACTATGATTATTGTTACATTTTGTATTCTGACATTAAGTTTGTTGTTTACTTAGATAGAAAAATATGACATCACGTAAAAATACCTAATTGCCTTTCTTCTCAATGCTTTAAAAATAAAAGATAAATTATACTTTATCACCCTAAATTATACTTCTTATTACATTTTGCACCCTAAACTTTGAATTTTAATCCAAATTAATAGCAAACTTAACGACAAAGTGTAGAGTGTAACATGAGTCATAGTTTAGGGTGCAAAATGTGTATTCGAGAAGTTTAAGATGCAAAGTGTAACATGAGATATAGTTTAGGGTGGTAAAGTATAATTTCTTCAAGTTCAATTCAATACGTTGTTTGGATTGAAAATTTTATGTGAAGATAGTTTCTCAAGTTTTTCTGAGTTTGGTAGTATCAGGGAAAAATATTGAAGAAAAATTATCTCTTAAATTTCTTTATTTAACTTGGTATGAGATAAAGTTGTTTTTTTTTTTTTTTTTTTTTAATTAGCAGATAACATCTTTATTCATTTCAAGCTAAACAAGATAAGTCAAGAGGAAAAAAAAAAAAAAAACTTATTTTAAAGTTTCTATCAAATATAAAAAAATGAGATAGCTTTCTAGAAAATATTTTTTGAAAAATAATTTATTTTTCAAAAAATTTTAATGTCGAAACAAATAGAGCTTACAAAATAAATCTTAGGATAAATTGCAAATTACACTCTTAAAATTTAGAGATGTTTGGATTTTACTCCTTGAAATTTCAGAATTTGGATTTTACGTCCTAAAATTTGGGGGTATTTGGATTTTACACCCTGACGTTTTAGAATTTGAATTTTACCCCATAAAGTTTGGGGGTATTTGGATTTTACACCCCAAATTCTGAAACTTCAGAGTGTAAAATCCAAAAGTCCCTAAATTCTAGGAAGCAAAATCCAAAAACTCCTAAAATTTAAGAAGTAAAATCCAAATTCTAAAACGTCAGGGTGTAAAATCTAAACATCTCCAAACTTTAGGGGTGTAATTTGTAATTTATCCTAAATCTAAAGTTACAAATTTTTTTTCACAACTGATGCAATCACAAGTTGAAATTAGTAGACAATAAAGTGTTTTTTTTTTTTTCATGCAAGGGTCTAAATAAGAATCAATGACAATTTGACAACTCAATAATAGTAAAATTTGTTGTGAATTTTTTTTTCTTTTATAAATGTTGCGAAAAATGTTGTGTACGTATCATTGCTCTAACATATATGCCTTTTGTATCTCTTAATCTTGATTTAAATTTTAATAAGTCTCTACACAACATTTTTCATCATCTATTTTAAAAGTACTGAGGTGACAAATTTTTAATGAAAAATGATAATGTGATGTTAAATATTGGGTTCATGTAAAAATTAATAACAATTTACGTCTCAATAGGTTGCGGAAAGAATTATAAAAAAATATTTCGTCTATAACATTACTTTTTAAGATAAGTCCATATAATTTTTTAATTGAAATACTGAAAGAAACGCAAAGTATCATACAAATTTTATAATTTAATTTAACCCAAAAAAAAAATTATAATTTAATCCCCAATGTCAATGAAAGAGCCTTTTTGGATGTCATGCAGAGACATGGCAAAACGGGCGGGTCGGGTCGGATTCGGGTCGGGTCAATCGGATTACGGGTCAAACGGGTCACAGGTCAAAAACGGGTCAAAATCGGGTTCGGGTCAATCGGGTTGCGGGTCGGGTTGACCCGTATTTTTCATATGAAATTTTTTATTTTTTATTTTTATAAAGAAAACAACATGTATCTATCATTTGGAAAGTTATGCAACAAATTATTTGATGTAAAATGCATTATTTTGAATTCACCACTTATATCAAGCATGAACTCAATTAAACTTATTAATACTTATTCAATAATTTTAAAATTATACAAATTATAACATTACTATTTAAAACAAAATAACACAAAGATATGTAAAACAAATGCACAAGTTTTATTTCTACACATTATCAACATTTCAAAATATAAAACAAAATTACAAATGACTTATTGGATAACTCATTTGATAAAAAATAAAAACATATAAGAAATTTACAATCTTAAAAATTATTTTTATAATCTATTATCAGTTGTAGTTGACACTTTATTTCAATTTGAGATATACTTTAAAATTTGATTGCTTACTTATTTATACGTGGTCTCTTTTATGAATATCATATTATTGTTAAGCAACACACACTCTAGGAAATATCATAATTTATTTTGAAAAACCGTTTATTTTGGACATAAATTATTAAAAAATAGGTCTAAGTATTCATAATTTATACTAATTTGATACTTTAGCTTCACTATTTTCACACTTGTGAATGTTTCTCACATGTCTACAATTTTAAATTTATGTTTTTAACTTTACTGTAACTAGATTATCTTGGCATGTACTTTGCTATTTGATATTTAAAAATATTTACTCATTACAGAATGTTCAACCATTTATCTTTCAATTAATTTGCATGTAGTTATGTAAATGTATCAATTGTTTCCTTAAAGTTCACAATAAACAATTAAACCAATATTGTCTTAGTTTTACTATTTTTTTTTTACTAAAAAAAAAAGTTTTAAAAAAATGGTTCGGGTTCGGGTCGGGTCGCAGGTCGGGTCGGGTTGACCCGCAAAAAAAACGGGTCGGGTCATGGGTCAACCCGTTTTTGCTTCGGGTCAAAAAAATCGGGTTCGGGTCGGGTATTTTTCGGGTCAGGTCGGGTCGGGTCAGAAAATTTTGACCCGTTTTGCCATGATGCTAATGCTGTTGTGAGCTCTAATTATTACCTCAGCCACACATCACCTCATTTTAATGATGTAATTTTTTTTTCAGAAGGGTCTTAGAATATTTCTTATTTAGAAGATTGTTATTACATGGCTCTTTTAGTAAATTCATTATCTGCTTAATAATTGCTTATTGGGTACTGCCATTCCTTATAATTGTTTGTGGACCTAAGCCCTAATACAAATTTTTATTTTTATTTTCTACTAAATGAAAAAAAAAAAAGCTATAATTTCGTATCATTGTATGTTCATTAGTAAATGATCAACTGGCACATATATTTAAAAGGTTAAACTCTTTAATTTTTTTTCCAAACAAATGAAAAAAAAAAAAAAACTAGTAAACATTGGCTCCTAACTTTCTCATAAATAAAGGCTCATCATGCATCAAACTTTAATGCTGTCCTTTTTCTTATTTAGAAAACTTTTAGCAAAGCATTGAAAACTTTTAACAATGACGTAATGCCAACATCTATCCAACGGACCAACAGAAGCCATCAATTCAATATAATCCAAATTTAATCTGGATAAGAGAGTTCCATTTTATATATATATATATATATATTTTTAAGAGAGTTTTAACCTATAAAGTCTGTTTTTGATGGTAACTTTTTATCATTAAACCAAGATACTAATAAATTTTTGGTGTAGGTAGGATTCCATTATATATATATATATATATATTTTAAGAGAGTTTTAACTTATAAAGTCCGTTTCTGATGGTAACTTTTTATCATTAGACTAAGACACTAATAAGTTTTTGGTGTAGGTAGGAAGCGAATTTCAGATCTCTAATACAATCATTAACGACTTTACCAGTTAAGGTAACTATAACCCACCATTATTATTTATATATTTATATGTATATCAATTATTAGTAATTGTTTATATAGATTGTCACGGTCAATCTCTATCAACACAAATAGTTGTTTATATTAATCCAAGCTAGGTATGAAAGCAAATTAAAAAAATTAGGAGAAATTTCCACATATGTGAAAGTATAAAGTCGTAGAATCATAAATAATCATCATGGGTGATGAGTCATGCCAAAGTGGTTTGTTTTGTTGTGGCTTGTATTGTATCATGTGAACCTTGACACACAGAGTTGAGGGTCGATTCTTTTTGGATTTTTTTTTTTTTTTTTTTTTTTTGTTGGTTGGAACCCAAATTCCAAAAAGACAAGAGAGAGAGAGAGAAGAGATGATCAACATCATCATACTTTTAAGACCTAATCTAAATGACATATTTCATACCTAAGCATTGCGTTTGCTTTATTCAACAATAACGGACATTGACTTCCCTCTTAATACTATTAATCTGTGGTTCCACCTCCCTTTTTATTTTTATTTTATTTTATTATTATTATTTTTTTATGTAGAGATTCAGCAACCTAATTTATTGCCGGCTGCTCTGATCTAGTCCTCAATTGGCATGTGGTCTCATTTTTTATTTTTGATAATCTGGCATGTGGTGTCATGTGCACACTTTGAGACATTTCATTTATTAATTAAGTATATATAAAAATAAGTAACATAAGAAAATATATCAATGAAAAAAAAAAAAAAGATTTTAAAAACTAACGTAGGATAGAATATACGACTTAATTTTTATTTTTTCAATTATTAATTATTAACATTTTCTGTATTATTTGAAAATTTCTAGAACAAGAGTACAAGACTTTAGTTTATATATATATATATATATAGCTATTAGAGCATTCACATTAGTGATGTTAAAAAATTTAGCTTTTACAAACTAAAAAATTTACTTATCTATTTTAACACCTCACTTTACAATACACTTATGTAGACACCGCATTTTGTACTCCTTACGACTTAGGCCCTCATTTTCCAATAATGGCAATACTTTAAAACCCAAGGTTGTTTTAGGACATAATCAGATGAAAATTGACTTGAGAAAAGTGTTCGTGAAAAATATAACTTATTTTTGGAAAAGAAACGTGTGGGGTCAATTTTTGATGGCCCAAGTGCAGACTTTGTAGACTCAGCCCAATGAAACCCCGAACAATAAATTTGTAGAGAGTGGGTTGAACAACTGGGCTAGAAATTGATTTAGCAACGATTCAAACAGACAAACAAGGAACAAGATGGTGTTCAGACTAGCATTCAGTAGGAATCCTCTTGAATCCGAAGAGGTTAAAAGTTTACAGACTTCAAAAATGAATGCCCCCTTTTGTGAGACCTATTCCCTTTATATATACACCTTTCCCCTCATCTTCATCGTACACTTGTTCTTCATCTAAGCATCCACTTGAGTACTAGTCACATCAGATGTTTGCTTTAGCCTGCCGTGAGTGGTAGTAGCTGAGGTTGCACTGTTCAGGTGTCTTCTCCACATAAATGAGGCTAGGAAAGTTGCTGCAGTGCATTAAATGTGGTGGTAGCAGTTTTTCCTTTAAGATATTTTATATTCTTCTCACCCTCAGGCGTGCCCATAGCTCACTATTTATCGTGGAATCTGCTGGGAGGGTTGTTGGGGTTTTCAGTATATTTACTTGTCCAAGTTCTCTAGCGATCCAATGAGTGGAGCCTCTTCGGACCAACCAGGCTGTCTTCGGACGCACATTCCTCCTTTCTCAAGTGCATTTTCACCAAACGGGCTGTGTTGATCCCTATTACCTCTTCGGACAAAAGGTGATAGTCAAATCGGGCCCCAGGCCCAATACATGGCGTTGGGCTTTTTCACCCACAAAAGGCAACAAGAAACTCTAAGTGTGCGCATGCATACACGCGTAGGCATACACACGTTCAAGCCATGCGTACACATGCTTATTGCATGTGCACACATGCAGGGGCATGCATATGCAGTTAGAGTTCTAGAAACTATGTAAGGAAAGTTTTTCTACATTAAAACTTAGTTTGGAACGAATCCCACATTGCTTGGGAGCCGCCCTAAACCCCTCTTTTTTGACTATATAAAGCCATAAAAGACACTTTTTCCAAGGAGGATGAAAATAGTGGTAAAACACACAAGATTCACTAGAAAATAGTGAATCAAAGATGGAGTTTTTTCACAAAACATCCTCAAGTCAAATTTTGTTTGATTGAGACATTTTTTGGTCTTGATCTTCGAGTTCTAAGTTCACTAATCCATTTTTAATTTGGTTGTGAATAGATTAACTGAGAGGAACGGTCAAAATCAACTTCTAAAGAGTTCTAGTGTTGAGGTAAAGTTTCTGACTTTGTCTCTTCACCTTTCTTTACTTTTCTTTGTTTGTTGTTGTTTGTATATATGTTTTAATACCTTAATATGTTTGTATAGTTTAGGTTTATACAGTGTTTTTCTCTGAAGCATGCTAGGTTGTTAGATTTATTGCTTTCTGTGTGTTTCTTTTTTGCGTTTTCTGGGTTAGGATTTCGGGTGCGTATGTGTGCATATGCTTCTTGCATGCGTACACATACAGTTGGGATGCTCACGCATACCCTTGCCCAGAAACCCTAATTTATCACTGTTTGTTTTTTTCTTTGTTTTATTTACATGTTTAGCCTCTGTTCAACCTAGTTTATGTGTCTTTGCCTCTCTATTTTGTTTTAGTTTGTTTGTTTTATCTCCTTGATGTTTATTAAGGTTTTTAGATTGTTTGAATGTCATGAACATGCATTGATGCATAAGTGCTGTGATGTAGTGAGGTAAGCCATGCATAATCACATGAACATGCATTTACTTTGTTTGATGAGTATGATATGGTTGATGAACATGAATATGTTTGGTTGAATCTCATGATTTTGAGGTTTAGATATCGTGACATGCTCGTTTGAATTTGCCCTTGATGATGTATGCTTAATAACATGATCGATGAATGTTAAGCTTGGGATGATTATGCCATGATTGTTTGCCTTTAGATGCATGTTAGAGTGTGTATAAGTTAGAATAACATGTTAAATTTGTCTTTAATGAGATTAAGATTTGGAAAGCAATGAGTAGAAGCTGACTCCTGGGTTGGGGTGGGGTTGGGTGTCTAACACCTTCCCATCCCCATACCTAAACTCCAGACATGTGTTCTAGTAAAGACCAGTCCTTCCATAAAGGGTGCTATATTTATAGTTCCTAGACTTAAACTAGATGACAACTCCATTTACACCCTCCACCATGGTTCAACCTAGGCCAAGGCGTACTTACCCAAAGAGAGGATGAGCCGTCGCAGGCGCTTGTGCCCATAACCCAACATCAAATATTTTATTTTATTTTTTTATAATTTCATTTAAATATTATTTCGTTATGAACCCAATTGGTTTGTTGGTTGCTTCGAGGGAACCAAAACCTCCTAGTAGATAAATGGACTACTTCGAGAGAATCCAGACCTTCAAAGTGAATACTTACTCAATAATAATATTTTTCATCATACTTGAGGTTATTTTTTAGTGCAATTTCATGATCGTTGCAGAGGCTTTATCGGGTCACGGTGAACTACCTATGGCTATAAGGAATATAACCGAGGGGATTCGTCCCAAGCTTCAAGACTTCCGACAGTTTCAAATTACACATATCCAGAGGCAAGGCAATCATTTAGCATGACTTAAAGGGATCAAATTTTTGGGTATTCCCTTTTGATTAGAGTCTTAAAGTGGTGGCTTGATTGATAATGTTTCTCCCTTTGGACCAAGGAATGTATAATAGAGTTCATCATTTGATTCTTTATGAGACAAAATCAAGAACTCTGTCCCCCCCCCCCCCCCCCCCAAAAAAAAAAAACATTTCTATTAAATATGAAATTTATGATTACTTGTCTCAATAATAAAGAAATGAGATTTTACATGACATTTTCTCCTAGTTACAATCTAAAAGGAAAAATATTGCATTACTTTGATTCCTAGTTACAAAGTAAGGAATTTATAATTACATTAAAAACAAAACGCTAATCTAAAACCTTTGATCTCAACTTAAGGCTGTAGACATCTCATTTTGTGCCTCTTATGACTTGAGCCCCCGTTCCCTAATGACGACATCACGTAGAGGCCCAAAATTGATTTATGGCCCAATTTTGTGAATCTTTAGCTTGAAGGGTGTTTTGGTGAAGAAAAACTTGCAAGAAAATCCTAAGTATGTGTTTGCATGTTTCATCCATGCGCACGTATATTGAAAGCATGTGTATGCATACCCCATGTATGCACATGCATATAGGTTTTAGAATTGTATAAGTAAAGTTTTTTTGGATAGAAAATCATGTAGAGTGAGTCCCACATCGGCTGAGAGCCGCCACACACCCCTTTATGATAACTATAAAAGGCCTTAAAGGATCTTTTACCAAAATAGACTGAATTCACTAGAAAATAGTGAATCAAAGAGGGAGTTTTTATTCTAAAACATCCAAAAGTTAAAGTTTTCTTGGTTGTGAGAATCCTTGTTCAATGAGGATTAGAAGTTGTAGGTGGCTATGCGTGTAATATATAAAGACATGGTTTATTAGGTTTTAGGTGGGTGCGGGTATTTTAGAAGAAAAAGAAAGAGTGTGCCGCATAAGAAGAAAAAGGTGAGCTGCACAAAGAGAATTGAGAGAGTAGCCAAGAGGGAGCCACTTAGAGAAAGAAGACAGCCAAGAGAGAGAGCTGTGCATAGGGAAAAAAAAATAGAAAGGAAAGAGCAAAGTATTGCTGCATTTGAGAGAGATAATTAGTGTGTTTGAGAGCAAAGAAAAATAAGAAAAATTTTTCTTTAGCTGTGAAACATATACAAGAATTATTATAATTGATTTGATAATAGTGAAATTATTTGGAGTTTGTCCCGTGGTTTTTCCCTTCAAAGAGAAAAAGGTTTTCCATGTAAATTTTGTGTTCTTGTGTGTGATTGTTATTTTGGATTGCTAATATTGTTGATAATATTATTCAGGACCCAACAGGAAGTCCTAATTTTTATTTTTATTTTTGAGGGTGAAATGTTGATTTTTTTTTTTATATTTTATATAGAAAATGAAATTGGAGTACAACAGAGCTCGGACCCTTCAAGTTTTAAGCTTTACTAACCTGCTTGGTTTTGTTCTTGATTAAATTGATTAAAGGGAACGGTCAAATTAAAACTTTAAGGAGTTCTAGTGTTTGAGGTAAAGGTCTAACTTTGTCTTTCTTATTTTTGTTTGTTTGCTCGTTTTTCTTTGTGTTTTATTGCTTTGATATATTTTTTGTTAGTTTAGGCTACTTATCTTTCATATTATAAGCATGATAGGTTGTTAGAATTCCTGCTTTGATCGTTTGTTCTTTGCTTTTTTTGGGTTCGTGTTTCTAGATGTGTATGCGCGCGAATGCTTCATGTATGCATACGCATACTTGCAGCTTGCATACACAGACCTTGTGTATGCGCAGGCATACTCGTGCTCAGAAACCCAGATTTAGGGTTCTTCATGTTTTGCATATCTTGATCAGTTTTTATCACATGTTTAGCCTCTTTTAGCCTAGTTTTCACATGTTTAGGTCTGAGGTTAGTAGAATAACATGTTTCACGTGCTTTGATTGTTGAATTAATAATTAGGGTTTATACCTTGGATGAACAACTTGAACATGGACGTGAACATGAACATGTGATGCATAGGTGCTGTGATGCAGTAAAGTAAGTGAGGTAAATCTTGTAGAATTATATGAACATGCATTTGATTTGGATGATAGGCATGATATGGTTGATGAACTTGATGAATATGCTTGATTGGTGCAATGATGCAAATGCTTAAGTGATTGAACATGCTTGATTAGTGTCATGATCTTATGCTAATGCCTTGTTGATGTTATTGCCTTGTGATGTACTTGCTGCCCTTTGATAAATATGAATGCCATGCCATGCTAGGTGAATGTTAGGGTCTTATGCCATGATGTATGTGGGATGATATGCCATGTTGTATGCTAGATGCATGCTAGAGTGTGTGTTAGTATAAAATAACATGTTAGAGGACTCTTTGATAGGATTAGGATTTGGAACATAATGAGTGGAGGCCGACCCACAGGTCAGGTGGAGTTGGGTGCCTAACACCTTTCCATTCCCACACCTAAAATCTAGTCATGTGTTTTGGTAAAGATTAGTCATTCCATAATGGCGCTATATATATGGTTCCTAGAACTAATATAGGTGGCAACTCCATTTACACCTTCTTCCTCGTCCACCCTAAGTTGAGGCATACTTCTTGCGAGGAAACCACTCGCTGCAGGCACTTGTGCCCTCAGAGGCTAAGAGATAAGATGGGAAAGTGTTAAGTACCCATCTTACCCAGTCTAAACATTGATCTCCTAGGAATTAATTGCCAAATTTATTTTTTATCATTCAATCAAATAATTTCATAAATGTCATGCCATATATAACCAAGTAAAAAGACAAAAAAAAAAAAAAAAAAAGAAAAAAAAAAAAAAGAGAAGAAGGAAGCTAAGTGTGCGTTTGGGTTAGGCTTAAAAATTTAAATTATTTCACTATTCAGTTTATTTTTGCTACTATTCATAGGTCTCATTGCACTTTTTGTCATTATTCATGGGCCTCACTATACTATTTCAACTAACTTACTTTTATCTACAGTACTTTCAGCAATAATTTTTCAATTTTAGCAAAATAAGCAATATCCAAACACACCCTAAATAAGATAAAAAGAACTTGAAATCCACAAAAAAGGTGATTCCATACGATGAAGAATTCAAATGGAGAAAAGACAAACATGACTGTGTAGATCCATGATGACAAATGAATCTTAAAAAAAAAATAAAAATCATTGAGTTGCTTTCATAAAACCTGATTAATTTCATGCAAGGTAAGATTTTATAATGATGTCAGATCTCAACTCATGTGATCATGCTTTCAAGAAATCATTAATTACATATTGACCACTACCCTTGTCCTTGTGTGAAATTTCTAATTTGATGCAACACATAATCATGTTTTTCATTTCAAACCTCATATCATAGAAAGGGAAATTCATTTTAATTCATGCCATCATATAAACGAAAACAAGGATTAGTTTAGTAATCCTACTTGCATGCACTTCCTTTCAATAGGGAGTTTGGTGGCAAACTTTTTTCGGGATTGCTATTTTGAGTGCATTCAGAGCCTTCTCCGTAGTTGGAATTGAGCAGATATGCTGTTGGTGCCTTGCAAGTTTGATTGTCAAGTAAGTTTTTTTTTTTTTTTTTTGCCATTAAAAGTTAAGAGACTAATCTTAGCACTAGATCAAGTGGGTGTCTAACACCATCTCACTGCATAACTTAATCTTTGAGCTCAAACTAGGGATCTGTAGGATTTTTCGATCGAAATGGATGTTTATTTTGTTTTTCATTAATTAGGACAAAAAATATTGGTATATTTTTTTTTTCTTTTTTATAGGTGATTGAGTTAGCAAATTATCAAAGATAAAAGATTAAAAAGGATTCTGTATTTTATGGGTTACAAATGTTACTTTGCACCTGTTGAACCCTCCTTAATTAGCTTGTTCTATTAACGATGAATAAGCCATAGCAGCAATAATGCAATATTCTTGTGCATTCTGCATAGAATTAATCATCTTATCACTATAATCAGAGTCACACCCCAATAAGATATCAGATTTCACTAAGCTTTTTTCTTTTTAAGTTGAAAATGTGTAAGGTATAAGCTTAGTGTATGTGGTATTAAAAAAAAAAAAAATTAAAATATCAATAAGCTTCCATTTATCTAAAGGAAAAAAATGAATACAAATCTATCAGGGTCATGATGAATTTTGCCAAATCCAAAAAAAGTTTATAGTATCAAATAAATAAAGGGAAATTTCAATCCAGTAGTGGAGTCTTTAAGCTCTAAGTGATTGGACGGCACAGTAATTAAATGTACCACGATTGCAAAAGAGAGCTGTAAGGAACTTTTGGGCACCACCCAAAATGTAGATCCATATCCAAGTGAATTAATGCAGCATTAATGAGCAGATAGAGAAGTCAGTTCATGATCTTCATTTAGAATATACAATACAATATATACGTTTGTCCCAAACATGTTAGGTCAACTTCTGGAAGCTTTGGGTGGTGGTTCCACCATCAGTGATAGTGGGAATTGAGAAAGGATCCACGTAACTGGTTGACTTTGCTATTTGACTTTGAGAAACCTCAACAAAATTTCAAAAACATTCAAAAGATTGACGGTGTCACTTTTTTTTTTTTTTTTTTTGTTGTTGTTGTTGATAATTTAATATAATTACAACAAAGAGGGGACAATTTGAACTCTAGAATCTCAAAGACTAAAAAGTGTCAACTAGTTGAACTAAAATACTCTTGTGGTTTCACTTTAAGAGATAACTTGATGATAATATTCTTTTTGCTTCTAGTTTTATATTTTGTTATCTCAAAATGAAATATTGCACGTATGGACCAATTGCCCACCTGATGGGGGCCTAAATTAGAGAATGAGTGGACATGGGCCTATTCAACATCAAACATGGGCTGCAAAATATATGATTCCTACAATCTTCCATAACCCATTTGATTCTCAACTATTCAGACTATTTTAGGATTCTCTTTAATGTAGAGTACACTTTCAGCCATGTAACTTAAAGTCTGTTTGGAATCTGCTTATTTTGTTGAAATTAAAATTTTTTTTATTGAAAGTACTGTAGGCAAAAGTAAAAGTTAGCTGAAATAGTATAATAGGACCCATGAATAGTATTAAAAAGTGCATTGAGACTTATGAACAGTAACAAAAATAAATTGAATAGAAAAATAAGTTGGAAAAAATAATTTTTTCCAAACACACACTTAAACTTTTTTGGGTTGCGTCTATTACACAAATTATTATATACACCGTATTTTTGATATGAAATTGTGAAGTCACAGTTTCAAACTTGAAAATTGTGATTTCAAGTTACAATTTCAATTGTGTAAAAACTTTTATGTAGCAAAGTATTACTCTACTTGTTTTTTTTTTTTTTTTTTCGAGAGTTTCAATCTATGCCGTCCATTCCTAATAATATCTTTTTATCATCAGACCAAGACCAATCAATTTTTGTGTAAACAGAGATTGAATTCTAGATCTCTTTCCTTCTCGCTATAAATTGTTGGAAATGTTGTCCTTACCATTCTCGTGAACCTTTCTCCCTTAGCCCCTTCCACCGAAACTTTCTACAATAATCTTATATTCAAAACTGTCTTAGAACGTAGAATACCCAAGTCTTGGTAACATTTTTTGAGAAAAACATTAGCTAGAACTGAAATACCAATCACAAGTGTTAAAAAAATTTAGACCCATCGATCAGTTGTTTTAAAGAGGAATCAATCAATTAATTAAATTAACTAGTTATGAGTTCAGATTGATTGCCAAATTAATTATCAGAATTGAAGAAAAACAAGAAAACATGCAGCATAACAATGGCGGAATTGAGAGAACAGAGAGTAAAATCTATGAGGTTGAATGTTAGCAACACTAACTGAATAATACATTGTGTACACATGTGATTAATGTGCTCTTAACAGAAAAATATCTAGTTACAGGAAAAATATCTCAGCTGCTAATCTCAGTAGAAGAAGCTCTGAAGCTCGGAGAGGAAGACAAGCCAAAGATGACTAAACGACATTGTGTAGCTTTACTGAAATATTCTTTCTAAAAGCAAAATGTCACCGTTGGTATTAATGAGATATGGTGCCGTTTTGTTGCTGAGGAAGAATATGACCGTTAACTAAAAACTAGCCGCCTAGGGGGTGTTGGTACACCCACTCAAATACACATTTTCAGTTTTTAAACAATATTACAAGTATTTTTACACATTTTTTTACCCACACGTGTTTCCATATATGTTTTCAAACAACAAAATACATATTTTTAACTATATGTACCAAACACCCCCTTAGGCTCTGAATCGTCTATTCTTCTATCAAGAATAACATACCCCAGGTTTGTTTGGATATCTCATATTGCTTATTTTGCTGAAAATTAAAAAATGAAAATAATTTTTAAATGTGTGAGTAGTTCCGTGAGACCCATTTTTAATAAAAATTTTGTTTAAAAAATAGGTTTGTGGGTCCCATGAATAGTGCATAGGACCCACTGAAAAGCACTGAAATGCGCTTCTTAATGAAAAAAAAAAGCGTAAAACGTAGACGCACTACATTTCAGCAGTGTCCAAACGGATACCCCAGTGAAAAACAATAAACAATCACACAAATAACATATCATATGGTGTGACACATGGAAAACAAATGAAAAAAACCATTTTCAAAGGAAAATATATTGCAAGGCCTTAACCAACAACCCCAAAGGCAAAATAGATCCATTTCCACTAATAGATTGCATGAAGTTTGTTTATTTCTTTGTTTTGTTTTGTTTTGTTTTTTTTAAACTTTAAAAAGTTATTTTTTCAGCCCTAATATTGAAAACATTGCACCTTCTTTTAAGGAGTTGCTATTGTTGTTGCCGTTGCTGTTATTTATTTATTATTTTTTCAATAGTTTAGGGGAAAAAAACCTTTTCAATAGTTTAGGAGTGAACAAAGATATTTTTAAAATTTAATGACAAAAAGTGTAACATTTTCAATAAATTAAAGAGAAAAATGAACTATTTTAAATTTAGGGATGAAAATCAATTCAATAGTTTAGCCAATATTATATGTTTGTATGTATACATGTATAAAGATATACTTATAGAGATTCGAGGTTGGATTATATATGTTTATAAATAAGATCATAAAATTTCAAAGTATTATTTGTAATTTATTGATAACATAAATAGTCTATATCATAGTAAATTTATATAATTTTTTTTAACAATATAAGGTCAATAAATCTAATATCATCCATTGTTCTCTCTCTCTCTCTCTCTCTCTCACACGCGCGAGTGCGCGCGCACACACACACACACTTTCTCCATTTTCCTCTTTTCTATTATCATTTCCAACTCTCTCTCACTTTATAACTCATCATGGTATTCTTAGTTCTTACTTTTCTCTCACCAATCACTTTTTGCCTATTCATTTTGTTAGAAGAAAGAAATGACAAAACTTCATACATTTACGTGTTATTTTTTGTGATGTCAATCAATTCAAATTTATTTTTTATTAGAGCCCTAACTACTTGAGATATGATTGTATAACTTTATATACAAATTCATAAGATATTGAATTATAATTGTTAATTTATTGACATTATAAATAGTCTATTTTATAATAAAAAAAATATAAACAATTTGTGGTTGATTAATCTAATTGTTAAATGAAAATCATTCTATCTAATTAACTCAAATAATATCATTTCAATTATAATTTAGTTATTAATTACTAACATAGATTTGTGAAAGGGTTCAAAATTATTAATCGTTGTGTTTACAATGTTTAAGCAAAAAAGTAAGTTAATTAAGTACACAAAATTTAAATAATCAAGTAAACAAATTTAGTCATCGGTATTAGGCGAGGCATTTTTTCTAAATTACGTATTTTTTTTCTTATATATTTTTTTCTTCTAAACATGCTCTTTGAAAGTTATTTAGTGAAATACTCGACTTTTAAGAAAATGTGGCATTTTTAATATTTAAAAAAAAAAACATTATTTTGCAATTTTGACTTTGCAGGCTTATACAATATTTTAGTTAATTACTTAACTCATATAAAAATTTAGCTCCAGTATTTTTCTTTTCCGGATATGAAAATTACTTAACATATATTCTATCTTGACGGTGATTTAGAGTCTGTCTTATGTTTGAAACAAAGTTATATAAGTATTTTTAAAGTTTTAATATCCATCTGGATTTAGTTCAATTGGTTCACAGCTGCTTGGCGTAGTAGATGCTTTCTATATCACTCTCATTGTTGTAGCTATTATCTTACAATCTTGTCGTTATAATATTCACCACATATTTAGCTATTACTATTTTAACCGTCCAAGTAAAGGGGACCGGGTTCAATGCACTAGATGCACTGGACCTAAATCAAGTTTTAATAGTCGCTTGGCGTAGTAGATGCTTTCTATATCACTCTCATTGTTGCGGCTATTTAACTGGCATTATCTTACAATCTTGTCGTTATAATATTCACCACATATTTGGCTATTACTATTCTAACCACCAAGTAAAGGGACCGGGTCCAATGCACTAGATGCATTGGATCTAAACCAAGTCTTAAAAGGATCAGGCTTAGGTCCAGCATTCAGTAGTATTGGACTCGTTGAGATGATGACATGTGTTTACTTTTGGACACGTGTTACCATATGACCGAGTCTAGTGAACTAAATGCATTGAACTTAAACCAAGTCTTAAAATGATTAGGTTTAGGTCCAGTGTCCAGTGGCACTGGATTTATTGAGATGATGACATGTGTCTACTTTTAAATAGGTGTTACCATTTGACCGGATCTAGTGTAGTAGATGCACTACACCTAAACTAAGTCCATGATAAAATTATGAAAAAGATTACAGATATTCTCTAGAAAAATTGGTGGTAGGGAAGAAGTTAATTATGCAAAAGTGACACAGAGATCTTGTCAGGAAGGTTGTTTAAACCATGTAATACACATTTACCTTTTGTTTCCCTTGTCTTGCCACCAGTTGACAAATGTACGGAATCAGGGACCATGTGTGATTTTCGTTTTTGTTTCTTATGGTAAAAAGTACATCCTGTTTTTGATGCGTGAATCCTCCCCTTCATATGAGGCTGGACCCAACACTGATGGGGTCCACTACCATGTGAAGGGGAGTACTCACATATCTAACACATTATATACCTTCTTAGTGAAAGGGCCAAATGATAAAAATCTGAAAAAGACAACAAGGAATTCTTACAAAATCGTGGTAGGGAAGAAGTTAATTATGCAAAAGTGACAAAGCACTTGTTAGAAACGCTTTTTTTTTTTTTTTTTTTTTTTAAGGTCAGAAACGTTTTTTAAACCATGTAAAACACATCTTTTTTTTTTTTTTTTTTATAATAAATTTCCCCTCTCTTGTCAGTTCTTTGCAAAGGGACCATCCGTGATTTTTTTTTTCTTACTGTCTTGTGAAATCAGGCTGTAAATGAACCAAACCATTTATAAACAATTTAGGCTAAACTCAAAAAAAAAAATATATATTCATACACGTTTATTTGTTTATAAACAAACCAAGTATGAACCTTAATTTTAGCATTGTTTAATAAATGAGTCAAGCCTAAGCAAAAAATATTGTTCATAAATAGACTCATAAACATTAAGGTTTGATAAACAATAAGTTGAGTCTAGACTTGTTTATGGACTTCATAATATGTTTAATATGAGCTTGACTAATAAATTAATGTAAATTTTACTAAGACTTTAATTAATTAGATGTTGGAACCATTCATCCAAAACAAAATAGGCTTGATATGTTGTGTTGGATCTCATGTGCAAAAGTTTGATATTAAACTCAAGTATGAGTTTGATATTGAGTGTTTAGTTTGACTTAATAATGAATTAAGATGAGCTCAAGCTTTTAAACTTTTTGACAAGCTTGAGCTCGAACATTATTTGAGATGCTTCAAAATTGATTGAGTGTGGGTGTGTGATCAATCTCTAGTTGGACATATATTGGGTTGATCATGGATTTATTAACAACTATAAGAAGCTTTAATTGTGACTAGACTAGTCTTTTTGGAGTATAAGCACAGATGTTGTTAGCGCTTTTTCTTTGGTCGTTACAAATAATACTAGAGCCAACCTGGTAACCTCGTGCAAGCTTGGAGGCACATCCCCACAAAGTATGTCCTAATGAGGACTTTAGTGATTCGAGTCAGGGAAGTTGTGATACCACAAATTTGATTGGGTATAGATTAAGGTGTGTGATTAGTCCCATGTTGGGTATATACTGGATTGATGTTGACTTTATTAACAACTATGAGATGCTTTATTTGTGATTAAACTAGTCCTGCTAAGGTATAACCACAAATGCAGCTAACTCTTTTCTTTGGGTCATTACATTTTAGTTTTGTTGTTGAGCTACGAACTTGAGCATTCACTACTCAATAAAACTAAAAGATGACCAAGAATCTTTACAAACTGGTGCTAGGGAAGAAGTTGAATTTGAAGCAGTGACAAAGAGCTACGTACAAAAAACTGTGGTCCAAAAGTATATACAATAAAAAAATTTAGGATAAATTGCAAATTAGACCCTTAAAGTTTGAGATTGATTGGATTTTACATCATAAAGTTTCAAAAACTTGATTTTACACTTTGAAGTTTGGTTCCGCTAGCAATTTACTCTCCACGGTTAGATTCAGCTATTAAGTAACACATTATCATGCCGATAATTTATTTTTGCCAATTCAGCCTCAAAACCTAGACCAAGTGAAGAGCTGGCACAATCTAAACTTCATCAGGCCTAAACTTCAAACATATACCTTTAGCCTGAAACGACATCGTTTCAGGCCACACCCTAAAATCAAAATCAGAAACCATGAACCCCACGACACGTAATTATGTCTACTTGAACATAGCCTCCCTAACCCAAACCCAGGCGGCAGAAGCGACAACATCTTCTCCAAATCTTGACCACCACCCGAAGCAGTTGGCAAAGCTAAAGGCGGTCTTTGATGACCAGATATATAGCAGTTACCAACTCAGCTAGTAGTAAGCCCAAACTGGTGAGTCCCACCACCAACCCCACCACTTCGTCTACGACGACCAGATATAGAGCATGCCCACCACTTCGTCTACGATGACAAGATACAGAAAATGCTTGAAGAACCACGCTGTGGGTATGGGAGGCCACACGATGGACGGTTGCCGCGAGTTCTTGGCTGCCGGAGAAGAAGGTACACTCGACGCGCTGAAATGCGCTGCCTGTAACTGTCACCGTAACTTCCACCGCAAGGAAGTTAACGATCACCATCATCGATCATCATCAGAAGTTTTCCACCACTATCAACAACAATTCACACCTTATTATCATCATCATCGTCATCGATCTCGACAACCACCACATCATAAAGACTGCCTTTAGCTTTGCCAGTTGCTTCAAGTGGTGGTCAAGATTTGGAGAAGATGTTGTTGCCGCTGCTGCTGGGTTTCGGTCAGGGAGGTCTGTGTTCAAGTAGACATACCGTGGGGGCTCATGGTTTTTGTTTTTGATTTTAGAGTTTGGCACGAAACTACATCGTTTTAGGCTAAAATTTTCTGTTTTAAGTTTAGCATAAAACGACCTCGTGTTGATTGCGCCAGCTCTTCACTTGGTCATCACTGTGACAACATAGTTTTGAGGCTGAATTGACAAAAATAAAACATATCAACATGATGATGTGTCACTTAATAGTAGAAACTAACTGTAGGGGTAAATTACTAACAGAACCAAATTTTAGGATGTAAAATCAAAATTTTAAAACTTTAGGATGTAAAATTCAATAAACTCCAAATTTTAGAGGTGTAATTTGCAATTTACTCAAAAATTTATTTGACAACTAATGATATTTGAGGTCCTAATACCCATAATGAATGATGAACTCAAAATTAAATTTTTTTTTTTTTTAGTTTATTTGACAACTAAAAAAATAAATTTTGGTAATACTATCTAGTTTGATCATGAATTTAAGTTTGGCTCGTGATTGGAATAAATTTAAATACAACAAACCTGAACTCGTAACAATTGACTCGACTTAACTTGTTTATAGTCTTAGAAAAGGTCATTGTTTACTATCTTAGAAAATATCAATAAAATGCTTCTAAAATATCTTTAGATTCATAATTAAATAAACCAACAATTTTTTGCTTTGCGTTGCATTGAGCAAGATAGGACTATTCTTAGACCGGGGGGAGAGGGGCGACATGCACCCAAGAATTTTAATTTTTTAATAATATATATTAAAGTGTATATATATGATGGATAAATTTTATAACCAAAAAATTGATATTTGACCCTAGAATTGAAAACTAACCCTTACAAATTGTAACTTGATCATCTCATTCATATTTTCTTCACCATGAGCGAAACAGCAGTCCGAATCATCAATTTGAATCATTAGCTAAGGCCCCAAAATGATCATCATTGGTAAATGAGGTAAGGAAAAGAGATAGCTATGAGGTTTTCCTAAAAGTAACCATCCTTGAATGAGTGTGTAATAGCTCACTAAACGTAAGAAGGCATTGGTATGGGAGCATTTTGCCTTAAAAGGGAAGCGCTTGCGAGAGCATTGATAAAGTAAACGAAGAGTTAAGAGGTTCTAAGTCAGTTGAAGGTTTCTATTGTTAGTTGATCTACTAGGATTGTAGAGTATAGATAAAGGTTTTATGCTAAATTTTAATAATTTCCCTTGGTTATATAGTGGTTTGCTTTTTTAGAAAGGTTTCCCCCGTACTTAGTCTTTTTTCCTTAGAATGTTTTTTTAGGTTTTCCTTTCATCACCGTATTGTTGCCTCATATTTATTGTGATTTTTTGCTTTGCTATTGGTGATTGTATATGCTTATATTGCTAGAATTGTTTAGAACCCGAATAATAAAATTGGCACAATTGTACTTAATTGATAAAATCTACTGTATAATACGAAATAGGATCCATGTAACCGGTTGACTTTGCTATTTGACTTTGAGAAACCTCAACAAAATTTCAAAAACATTCAATAGATTGATGGAGTCACTTTTTTTTTTTTTTTTTTTTTTGGGTTTGTTGATAATTTAATATAATTACAACAAAGAGGGGACAATTTAAACTCTAGAATCTCAAAGATTAAGAAGTGTCAACTAGTTGAACTAAAATACTCTCCGCGATGTGTGGTTCCACTTTAAGAGATAACTTGATGATAATATTCTTTTTGCTTATAGTTTTATATTTTGTTATTTCAAAATGAAATATTGCTCATATGGACCAATTGCCCACCTGATGGGGGCCTAAATAAAAGAATGAGTGGATATGGGCCTATGCAACATGGGCTGGAAACTATTTGATTCGAACATTCTTCTATAGCCCATTTGATTGTCAACTATTCGGACCATTCTAGGATTCTCTTATTACATACACTTTATTTTTGATCTGAAATTGTGAAGTCACAATTTCAAACTTGAAAATCGTGATTCTAAGACACAATTTCAATTATTTGTAAAAACTTATATGCAGCAAAGTATTACCCAATTTTTGTTTTTAGTTCATGTAGTTAACAGGCATCTCTTTCCTTCCAGCTATAAATTGTTGGAAATATCGTCCTTACCATTCTCGTCAAATTTTCTCCCTTCCACCGAAACTTTCTACAATAATCTCATTTTCAAAACTGCAATCTCAGAACGTAGAATACCCAAGTCTTGGTAACATTTTTTGAGAAAAACATTAGCCCGTTGGCTAGCTCGTCTTTGAGAAATTCATAATGCTCTTTATACTTATCCCTCAAACTCTTTGTAAACATTGGAAACATCTCTCTTAATTCTGCTACAGATACGAGAGAATGAAGAAAAATTGAGCATAAATGTTATAGCTTTGAGGTGTGTTGAATCAATGTCCGTATTTTAAGGTGATATTTGCCCCCACTAGATGGGATTTTCTAAGGGTTCCTAGTGAATCATCTCCAGGATATAACAGAGCATGGAGTGAATTCTACATAATACTGATTTTGGAGACATGATATTTGTAGAAAACACCACATATCAAATGTCTTCATAATTCTTGAATTGCATCTTATCATTGTACAGATGCACTATTGAACTAGAACTGAAATCGATCAAAAGTGTTAAAAAAATTTAGACCCATCAGTTGTTTTAAAAAGGAATTAATCAATTTATTAAATTAACTAGTTATGAGTTCGGATTGATTGCCAGATTAATTATCAGAATTGAAGAAAAATAAGAAAACATGCAGTATAACAATGGCGGAATTGAGAGAACAGAGAGTAAAATCTATAAGGTTGAATATTAGCAACACTAAATGAATAATAAATTCTGTGCACATGTGAGTAATGTGCTCTTAACAGAAAAATATCTCAGCTGCTAATCTCAGTAGAAGAAGCTCTGAAGCTCGGAGAGGAGGACAAGCCAAAGATGACTAAATGACATTGTGTAGCTTTACTGAAATATTCTTTCTAAAAGCAAAATGTCACCGTTTGTATTAATGAGATATGGTGCCGTTTTGTTGCTGACGAAGAATATGACCGTTAACTAAAAGCTAGCCGTTAGGCTTAGGCTCTGAATCTTCTATTCTTCTATCAAGAATATAACATACCCCATATGAAAAACAATTAACAATCACACAAATAACATATCATGTGGTGTGACACATTGAAAACTAATGAAAAAACCATTTTCAAAGGAAAATATATTGCAAGGCCTTAACCAACAACCCCAGAGGCAAAATAGATCCATTTTCACTAATAGATTGCATGAAGTTTGTTTGTTTATTTGTTTTGTTTTGTTTTTTGTTTCTAAACTCTAAAAAGTTATTTTTTCATTCCTAAACTATTGAAAACATTACACCTTCTTTTAAGGAGTTGCTATTGTTGTTGTCGTTGTTGTTATTTATTTATTATTTTTTTCAATAGTTTAGGGGAAAAACTAGGGAGAAAAAAACCTTTTCAATAGTTTAGGAGTGAACAAAGATATTTTTAAAATTTAATGACAAAAAGTGTAAGGTTTTCAATAATTTAAAATGAAAAATGAACTATTTTAAATTTAGGGATGAAAATCAATTCAAACTTTAAAAATGAGAAAAAATATTTTAGCTAATATTATATGTTTGTATGTATACATGTATAGAGATATACTTATATATATTCATGGTTGGATTATATAAGTTTATAAATAAGATCATAAAATTTCAAAGTATTATTTGTAATTTATTGATAACATAAATAGTCTATATCATAGTAAATTTATATATTTTTTTAACAATATAAGGTCAATAAATCTAATTTTTATAAGTTCATTAAAAAAATCATTTTCTCTAATTAATCCAAAGAATATAATTTCATCTATACTTTAGTTATTAATTATTAGCATAGTCTGAAAAATATATTTTGACATAGATTTGTGAAGATGTTAAAAATGTTGGTAATTGTTTTCACTATATATGGGTGAAGAATTAAATAATCAAGTAATTTGTAAATACAATTAAGTTTGATTGACAAGAAAATGCACCAAGTTGAATCTAACTTGATAATGAGCACAAACTTGACTGATATTTGAAACAAACTTCGGTAAAAAAGTTAAAAGTATTTATACTCAACTTTGGTTTGAGATGTTTAGAACTTACAAAAGGCCAATAAAATTCTTCTAAAAGATGGTTCAAAATAGAGGGACAACTTAACCTTGTATCATTATTATATTATATGGTAAAGCTACATTAACCAAGTTTTTCTTACCCTCGCCTGGCTGCATATATAGGGTAGGGAAAGTTATATTATTAGAACAAGTACTCCAGAGTCTAATTCGATGGGAAGAAAAATCATGCATGGTCTGTACATACATTCTGAACGTGTAAAGAGTGTTTTACATCGTTTTAATCGTGACCCATAATTGAAATAAAAGCTGTCTTTTGAACATCTTCATAATTTAGTTACCTCCTTCACTTTTACCCTTTTCATATTTTTATCATTAGGGGCTTATCTATGTGCAGGAGGCCTGCTGCATGGGGTAATTAGTAATTACCACCGGTTCTTGGTGTGTACCGTGGAGTGTTATGAAGAATTGGTAGAGTTATTCTAGGACCATAATCAATTTCACACCCATTTTGCAGGCTGTGTTGACTACCTGTCTTTCACATAGATCCACAAAATATGCCCCAATGATCTGTGTTGCAGCTCGACTGGCTTCTGTGGAAGCACGGAGCCTTATTGCGGCCCCGGCTGCCAGAGCAATTGCCACCTACCAGGTAATATCAGCAATCTCATTAACCAGACCACGTTTGATGAAATATTGTTTAAGCACCGCTCTGATGCTTCGTGCGACGGCTCCACCTTCTACACCTACGATGTTGTGTTCGTGGGGTTGAAATATGTTGTCCACACCTGCCGGAAAAAGAGGTCATCACATATATTGACCCGCATTTTTTTTTTTTTTTTTGCTTCAAGTGAGAAATATGTGGCTGGCGGTTTGCTTCAACAGAAAGAAAATTTTCGAAATTAAAATTATTGATAAAATCTTATTTAATGGTTTAGCCATAGAGAATAAATTGGGTCAGGAGCTGGCGTAAAAGGGCTGTTTTACGCCCGCCAATCCTGACATATTATTTATTAAAAAATATGTTACATCATCTAAAATAAAGAGAAGAATAGATTTTATTATTTAAGTATTATTTGAAATATTTAAATATATAAACGACTTTATTTTAACTCTCATCCTAGGCTCCATAAAAAAAAAAAAAAAACTCTCCTAGGCCCTAAGGTGCAATAGAGCGATCCTGATCATGACAATGAAGGAGAAAAGGAAAAAGTCAGTTGCGTACGTAGTAGATTACTTAAAACATGCCCATTTAAATAACAATATTTTTTTGAAGAAATGTTACGTTCAGAATATTTTTATAATAAATTTTAAATAAAAATTTATTATTAATTATTATTAATGAACAAAAATTAATTTTAATAATTAATTTAAATTAAAATTAATAATAATTAATCATCTAAAATTTGTTAAAAAAGTTTTTGTAAAAGAGGTATGGAGGATACTTTTCTATGTATCTTTAGACTGTAGCAAAAGAAAAAGTTATAGTGTATTAAATCGTTTAAAAGGAGGCTGTCTTTTTTTTTTTTCTTTCTTTTTTGCTGAAGTTTAAATCGAGGCTGTCAATTTAAGCCCTTGTTCATAATTGTCTTCTTCCCTAAGTCCAAACAGTACCATTATTTTGTAAAGATTCTCTATAATCTTTTTGATATTTTTAACATTAACCCACAACCATAAGCCCAAAGGATTTTAAGAATTATGGTTGTCAAAATCTCGATTTCGATCCTATGATCTTACTATCCCACATGCTTAAAACGATCCTAATCTTTTAAGAATCTTTGCGATCGTTCAGATCAGTAGGATCATACAATTCTGACGATCCCAAATGATTTTGGTTTCTTGTAATTTTCTTTAATTTGATAGAATGCTAAGTTAGACTAAATGAAAAATAACATCCACTAAACCAAGTTTTGCTATTATAATATAGAAAGATCACTACAACAAACTTGAGTTTTTTCGACATATTTTTATCTACGGTTACTAAAAAAATGTTAATAAAAACCTTAACAATCCGTTTGGTTGGAGTGAAAATAGGAGGAGTGGAAAATGAAGAGAGGAAAACAGGAGAGAAAATGATGTTTTCTCTTGTTTGGTACAGGAAAGAAAACACAAAGGATGGAAAATGCTGAAGAAAAATATCCACCGGGCCCACAAATTTTTTTCCTCCCAATTTGGGAGGAAAACTGGGAAGAAAAGAGAGAAAGGGGGGCTTAACACTTAAAATTACATATTTACCCCCTTTTGTGAGTCAAGTTCTGGCTTTTTTTTTTTTGGTACAACACCCTTTCTTTTTTCAATTGTTTCGGTTTTTTTTTTTTTTTTTGATATAAAAAAAATTGTTTTGGATATAATAAAATATAATGTATTATTTTTGTTTTACCTAAATTGGATATAATGGTAACTTTATACAAACTTTATTTTCTATCCTCTCACTTTTCTTCTCCAATTAAACAAAAGAGTTTTTCACTCTCCCACTTTTTCACCCCTCCAACCAAACACATAAGAGGGAAACTAAATATTTTCTATCCTTCCACTTTTCCATCATTCCATAATTTTTCATCCTCCCACTTTTCCACTCTTCCATCCAAACGGACCCTAAACTTCTACCGTTACACACAATTGTTAGAAAAAAAATTCACATATTTATTTCTACAGTTGATTGTTGAAATATGTGTTAAAAAAAATCCACAGCATAACTGTTGAAATAGATGTAAAAAAAAAAAAAAAAAAATAGAGAAAAGTTATATCAACAGTTAAACGTGGAAAAAAATAATTTAAATATTTTTATCAACAGTTATAAATGTTGAAAATAAAAACTCGGAACTTATATAGATTCTACAGTGTTTTCTACGATTAAAATTTTTTTATCCTTCTCGCTCTCTCTCTCTCTCTCTCTCTATCTATCGCTCTCTCACTCTCTCTCTCTATCGACCCCTCTCTATCTCTCCCACTCATATCTCTTTGCGGTCATGGCTATTAATCAATTTCAAAACCTTTCTATTTTTCTATTATTTTCTAGGCAACCAAACAGAGTTCTTGACTAGGTATTTTTTTTTTCCTGTTTTTTTTTTATGATTTTCGTTTTGATTTCCTCATCAAGATCATCGCCATCGAATTGATTTCACCAAGCCGGTACTATTACATTCAGACATTCACACTTTTCCCTACCCAAACCCTTCGATTAGGTATTTTTTCTATTTCTCCCGATTTCGTAGTGTTAAAAACTTATTTCTGATTAGTTTGTTTTTGCTTGGACTCGAATTTCGTCCATACTCTGTTATTCGCTTTGAGTGTTTTGAACTTTTGTGGTTTTTGTTCTTGAATTTGAAATGCTATGTCAAAATTGAATTTGTGGTTTTGTGTATAGCGTGCTTTCACTTTGATTGCAGGTGCATTTGCATTGGTTAAGGACTTTATGAGGAATATGGCAGAAAGTTACAGGAATTGCAAGCAGAGTTGGCTTCTTCCAATGGACTGCGGCAAAAGCTGGAACGAAAGGTTTGCGCTCAACCTGCTCGATGAAATGCCTGTGATAAAAAAATGTAAAGTTATTGTTAGTAATAGGTATTTTCTTTTAATAGGTGAGTTATCTTCAGAATGACAATGCTTTGCTTGAGAACAAGCAAAAGGAATTGAAGGGAACTATACAAAGCTTACTTCAATCGAAGGAAAGTTTCGTGAATGCTTATGAGGTTTGTAATCTGTAATCCTTTATATAATGTGTTGTAATAATGATGGTGATTAGTTTTCTTAATTATAGATATTTTTGTGGGGTAGGAGAAGAAGTGGGGTAAGTTAGTAAAAGAGTGGACGTGGATCGAATTTGGATTTTAAGAAAGGGGGATGGTTGAAAGTGATTGAAAATATGCATATGAAGATAATAGAAAAATACAACCTTCAATTTACATGGAGTGTTTTTGTGGTGCCCTAATAGGTCCTAAGCACAACTTATGTGGTCTTCCATTATTTTTAGTTAACGTGAGACTCACCAGATTGAAACAATTTGAAACTATAAGGTTGATACTGATGCAATTGACACTTCAGGGTCAATTTTGAGACTAAAGCCAAAGTCTGAGATTTATTATATGCTTGCTTACTTTTTTCTTCTTTTAATTATAAATTCAACTTAATAAGAGTTGTTTTTCCTACTAGGTTGAACCTAAAGTCTCAAACAAATAACGTTTTACGCAAGAGCTTATCTCAACTATCTTATTTACTATGGTATGAACCTTCTGTTCCTCAAGTCTCTCTCTCTCTCTTCACATGCACGCGCGCGCGCACACACAGAGTATCTAGTAGTTAGTGCTTGTCTGTATACTTGAGTTGTACTCACTCCAAACTTGATTTTCTTTTCAGGATACTGGGTGCTGCTGCACTTCAAAAATATTTAGGGAGCTTGGGTGGGATAGGAACATCAGGTGTTGACTCTAGTTCTTCCTATGCCCCGAAGGAGTTAAATAAAGGAGTTAAATAAAGAATTTATGCCAGAGAAGGTAGATATTTGGTATCTGTACTCTCGATATTGGTGATCTTTGACATGGAATGGCTGTCTTTGTATTTCTTTGAGGTTGGGTCCCCACCCCTGTTCCCCAAGGAAAGAGAGGAAAACAGAGAGGGGGGGGGGGGGGGGGGGGACACAGGAGACAGAAGCCAGTGAATATGGAGAAGCAAATGTAGAAAATTTGGTCAAGTATTGAAAATTTTGTTTCAAATTTTTTGCTAAGACATGTTAAGAAACAAATGGAGACTTTAATGTGTAGTTCTAGTTCCTATATTTAGTTGAAAGACTTGTCAAAAAAAAAAAAAAAAAAAAAAGTTCAAAGGTAAGGTAGGGATGTGATATCACCTAAAATTGCCAATAATAGTTTAGATAAAGGTGTTTCTTCAGTTCTTGTAATTATGGTTTCTTAAATATTTTATGGGAGTTATTTTCCAAGGAACTTGGGAGTTGCATCTCTTACTTGCAGTATGCTTGCATTTGAAGTATATTATTTAATCACCCTGACCAATTTGTTTTCTTGCAGAATGTTAAGATATTTAAAGATGTCAAAGGTTGTGATGATGCAAAGCAGGAGCTTGAGGAAGTAGTGGAGTACCTAAAAAACCCATCTAAATTTATTCGCCTTGGGGGGAAGTTGCCAAAGGTTTGTTATTATATTTCTATATGTTACAGATATTGAGAATGCTCATCAAAAGGCTTTGGGTGTTCCTTGCTGTGTATGAACTGTAACATGTTGATTCTGTTTAGTTTTGTGAATCATGTATTGCACAAGTATATGAATAGCTTATGGTTTTATTAGAAAACCTGAAATTTTTTATATGCTAGAGTGTGGAATGTTTGAGATTAAATTACTTCAACTACAACCTTAGATTCTGTAGTCATTCTTCGCCTTCTCTGGTATGAAGAGTGGTAATATCTTTTGGATTTCATCTATCTGTAACTTGCATTTTTCTGTTTCTTTGCTTGATTAATTTCATAATACAGAGCCTAATACATACTTATTCGCAGGGAATTCTTTTGACTGGAGCACCCGAAACTGGAAAGACTCTTCTTGCCAAGGTAAGATTTTAGTGTCTATAATCCTGCAAATGGTTATTTACTTTGTGATGAGCCCTTTTCCAATCTGTATATGAACTTAGAGTACTGCTTCTGTTAGAGTGGCCAGCATGATCATTAGAATCTTGTCTGAGCGTTGTGTTACAGTTTGCAAGCTACCATTTTGTTAAGATGTTTAAGATTATTGCTTTTACTGTAAGATTCCATGCATATGTATTTAATGAAGATAGTTGTGAATTTAATTTATCTAGAAAAAAAGTGAATTTAGGATGCTGTGAATGGGAGTAGGCAGTAATTTACAAATGCGTTATCTAAAATGATGATTGATGAAAAATTGGTGTGCATTTAAACTCCAGGTGGAATTAAAGTTCTCTGGTTTTTTTTTTTTTTTTTTTTTTTATTTTATTTATTTTTTATTTTTAAGTTTCTGCCTTCAAAACATTGCACAAGAAAAAGTAAATGTTTAATTGTTTATACTGGTTGGAATTTGTTTCCATGAAAATAAAAGAAGAGAGGAGGTGGGGGGTGGTGTGCTCCAAATGGTGTGTGAAATCTAATACTCTAATTTGGTTTCCCTTGTTGTAATGGTGTCTGCATCAATGTTATATACATGGATTTATACTGAAGTAAATGTCTATAACTTATTTTCATGCGTGTATGGGCTTCCATCACATCTTCTTTTTGCTTATTGGTTTCTTTGATATTCAATAGGATGTTCATGCCAATGAGCTCTAGCTCAAATGGAACCTCCTCTTGTGAAAGCATTGTGGATGGTGGGGTTATGGGTTCAGGACCCACCAGGTGCCATTTATGTAAGTGTTGCAATTTTTAATTTGGACTTGACAGTTATGTTAAAGATAGATGTTTCAATTCTTCCTTTTTTATGTTTTTATCTTTTGGCCAAGTTATGATATTATTGGTGTTTAGTCTGTCTATACTCTTAATTTCAATTTTTTTACCTTTGGGCCTTGACTTTTTGATCCACACAGTTAATAAAATTTAGGTAGCTCCTCACTTAAGTCTTATCCAATTTTATGTGGTTTGCAGGTTGTCCTTGGGTGGATATGCACTTGTTAAAGTGGATGTATGTGCTTTATGAGTAAGGAAAATATTGGAGGGATGGGGTGTCCTCTACAGGGAAGTACATGAAGAAAGGATGCATCATCTTTTTTTCAATGATACTAGCTTTTGTCATGAGCTTGGCCTTCTTGTTGGGAAGTGGAACCATAAATCTGTTACTTGAGGATAATTGATGGAGCACAGTGGTTTTTAATTTTTTTTTTCTTTTAATTAGCCATTTTGAAAACTAGGAACTTTTGAATACTTAAAAATTAGGCTGGTGCTTTAGTTTTTATATGAGAATGGATTTTAATTTGGAATTGCACAATTGTGTTTATGTTTATATTTTGAATCAGGTTATTAAATTTGGATCAAGTGAAGGACTGTATCCAAATTAGGTGTTTTTTTTTTTTTTTTTTTTTTAATACTTATTTCAATGGTTTTAAACTGTTGAAATATCTCGAAATATCTCAAAACAATATATATTTCAACAGTTTTCAATAATATTTCGACGTTTAATAATTATTGATAAAAGTGAATTACATTTTTCGAATGTCACATAGGGTGTAGAAAAAAGGTTTCGACATAATTTTTAGTGGCGGTTCTCAATGGTCACTTAAACCATCGAAAATATCTTTTTCGATGGTTTCTAATACTTTTTTCGACATTTTCAACCGTTGAAAACATCAAACTTTCTTGTAGTGGATAGAGTGTTAGTTGGACCTAAATAAAAAATAACATCCCAATAGAGTGTTACGTTTTGAGGTTTTTGGCCTCTTTAAATGATGTCTACAAATGAATGTAATGATGTATGGTAATTACATTAAATGGATGCAAATTTTTGGTTTTTTATGAATAAATATATAATTTATGTGATTATTTAACATATCAATGTATATTTTTTGTTTTTTTTCTCAAATAAAGTAGGATCTTACAATCCATGATTCAATCTTACGATCCACGATCTCGCCTACCTCACGATCTGTATAAAATCTCGATTTTGACAACTTTAGTAAGAATGTACCTTATAATGTGGTGGCTATTATAATAACAAGATATTGTGGTACTTTTACCGCACCAAAAAAAAAAAAAAAAAAAAAAATATTGTGGTACGATAATGCTAATTAGCAACAATAATATGAATAATTTAGAGGTGTTAGAGCATGCACATCAAAGATGTGAAAAGTGCTAAAATGCCATTTTATAATTCAAAACACAAAAACGTGCTCAACATTAAAAGTACCAAATCTCAAAAGTTTTAGTAACTTGCTACAGTAAGATGCTACAACTAACACCTTACTGTTACAAGTTGCTATATATATATATATATATATTATTTTCTCTTTCTTTCGCACTCTCTCTCTCTCTCCTTCTCTGACCCTTTTTCTTTTCTTCTTTTTTACATTGCACTTTGTTCTTCTTCTTCCTCTCATTTCTTTTTTCTTCCTCTCAACTCAAGCGATCCTCTTAGGTGAAACTGTGGCTCACGAAGCTTCACCGAATTGTGGTGTGTAATTTTTGGTTTTTATTTTATTTTTATTTTTTATTATTTGAGATTATGAAGCAAATAATTTTTATATTTTGCTTGCCCTTTATATTTTACTTAAATTTTTATTTAAAAAAATTGGGTTCTAGGAAATACCATGTTTTTGCTTTGCTTTCAATTTATTAGTCTTGCTTGTGGTGTGTGTTTGATTAATTTGGATCTAAAGTTAGTTCAATAGGATGATTCTTCTTCTAAAATATAATAACAAAACCAATATATATATATATATATATATATTTTAATAGTGGGTTCACTTTCAGTGTTTTCATTTTAAGGGTGGTGAGGGTGGTGACATTGAGTGGGTGGTGGGTGGTGGGTGGTGGTGGCAAGGGTGGGTTGGTTGTTTTAACTTGGAGAAGAGAGACACACAGAGAAAGAGAGAGAAAGAGATGAAGAGAATAAAAAGGAATTAAAAATAATAAATAAATAATATTTTAATGAAATGGTAAAAAAGATAAAATCTTTGATGTTGGTGGATTATAAAGTGCAGTGGTAAAACAAATACTTTAAGATACTAAATGCTATATTTTTTAACATGTTTGATGTGAATGCTTTTACAAAATGATGTCCATGAAGTGAGTTGAACTGAATCTAAAAATTTAAAATAATTTATTTAATGTCATTTCAAATATGGGCCCAAATCCCTAGAATCCAAACCTTACAAACACAACATCAATTCAACTGCGATGGTTACCTAGTTGCTATAGTAATTATAGATAAAAGAAGAGAGCGAATAGTTGTTAAAGTGAAATAATTAAAAAATTTAAGAAAATTTGATATTTTAATGTATAGTAATATAATATAAATAATTTAATGTGAGAAATTTTGAAAATCGAGTATATATAAAAAAAAAAAAAAAAAAGTAAGTTCTTATATTAAAATATGCATAAAATTTTGCACGATCAGACGTGAATAACCAATTACAAAGAGTCTAATTTTAGCGAAGAAAAATCATTCATGGTCTGTACGTACATCCTGAATGCGTAAAGAGTGTATTACTTCCTTTAAAACATGGCCGACAATTTAATTAATAGCTCTCTTAGGCACATCTTCTAATATATCTTCTTCCAAATAATTATTCTTTTATCTTTTTGTAATGATTCTCTGTTATTATCCTTTTCATATTTTTGTCGTTAGCCACTTCACACATGATTTAGCTCATCCATGTGAAGCCGCGGCTGTGTTTTGTCTGCTTGGAGTTTTATCCTTCTGAATTTTAAGGTAGCGATAATACTAAAATTGCTATTAATTTCACATCCAGTGATAATAAGAATGTAATGTAGTTATGTAGGTGATACATGAGTAGTGCATTGATAAAGATAAGGTGATACGTAACAATATTAGTTGAATGTAGTTGTAATGGTTTTAGAATGGAGTACTTAAAAAAATTTATAGAATTCCAATTTTCATATGTTTTGCTTTTAAAGGTGTATAAAATAAATCTCGTTATTTATTCTCATAATCCGAAAAGTAAAAAATTCTTTAATTTCAGAATTTTATTGACTTCTAATACAACTTAAACTGTCGAATTGTAATAATAATTTGTGTCTAGGATTACCAACCTTTTTGACCAAGCAGCATAAATTTATTCTTGGATCTAGCTAAAAAAAAAAATTGTTTAAGTTTGTTTATTTAGCAAATAAGTCAATATTAAGTCCAAGTTTAGATTTAACTATTAAATAAACTAAGTTTATACATAATAATATATTTATGAGTTATGAATAAGCTCATAAGTATGAGACTCAATGTAAGTAAATGTAACACTATATATTTATATTTATACATGCATAAAAATATACTAATATAGACTTGAGAATATATATAATTAGTAGCTTTATGTTGGGAAATTGCCTTAAATTTCAATTGTGATTTGGAAAGTCAATTAGGTTTCCTAGTTGAAGAATGAAAAATTAATTTGGGCTTCCTTGTTATAGAAGGAAAGACTATTCCTTGTTGTGGAAGAAAGTCTATTCCTTGTTAAAGAGGTAATGTATTCCTAGTCCATGAGGAAATAGATTCTTTGTTAAAAAGATAATGTATTCCTAGTCCAAGAAGGAATAGCAAAAGGGTCTTATAAATAGACAATGCTACAAAGAATTTGATAGCTTTGACCCAAAGTTCCTCCCTATGGGTTAAGGGAAAATAGAGCGTGAAACCAAGAGAGAGAAAATGGATTTTCGCTTGGAAGGAACGCAAGAGGAAGGAGAGAGCAAAGGGTTGCCGCCTTCAAGAAGATAGCCAAGGAGGAAAGAGAAAATGGTTGTCGCCTTCGAGAAGATAGCAAAGGAGGAGAGAGCAAAATGTTACTGCCTTTGAAAGAGATAATTAGTGTGTGTGTGAGAGACAGAGAGTAAAGAAAAATAAGAGAGATTTTTCTTTATCCGTGAGACATACACAAAAATTATTGTAATTGATTTAATAATAAATTATTCGAAATTTGTCTCGTGATTTTTTCCCTTCAAAGAAAGGGTTTTCCACATAAATATCTTTGTTATTGTGTGTGATTGTTATTTTTGGTTTGCTAATTGTTGATAACTTATTTGGAACCCAACACTTTACAATATAAACAATCAATTTCATAGCAAAAATCAAATAATAATTTTTAACAATATATGTTGATGAATTAAATTTTTGTAAGTTCATAAATGACATAATTTTATCTAAACTTTTTTAGGTAATATAACATTACTTAAAGTTACACTAAATGTAATTTGATCTTGATCTATCTAACTCATATAGTAATTTTTCAAAAAAAAAAAAAAAAAACTCATATAATATAATATATATGAGGCAAGAATAAATTAATTAAGTATATAAAATTTAATTAATTACATAAAAAATAGTTATTTTCTTACAAAATTTTAGTATATGGTGTTTAAAAAAAATTAGACAGAAAATTCTAACTCGAGTTTGTCCAATTAAAATATTAATAAAGCTTGAAAACATATTTTAACTTTGTGATTTTGAGTTTGGCCCATATTTCAAATGACATTAAATAAATTATGTTAAATTTTTAGATTCAGTTCAAATCACTTCATGAACACCATTTTATCACACATCTATATTATTCTTATTATTGTTGCTAAATAGCACTATCGTACCACAATATCTTTATTTTTAATTTTTGTGTGGTAAAAGTACCACTATATCTTGTTATTATAACGTACTATCCTCACCATCCTTTGGGCTTGTTATTAAAAAGATAACAGAGAATCTTTACAAAATAAAGGCACTGTTTGGACTTAGGGAAGAAGGCAATTATGAAATGGGGCCAATTGCTTAAATTGACAGCCTCATTTTAAACTTCAACCCAAAAAAAAAAAAAAAAAAAAAAAAACAAAACAAAACAAAAAGAAAACAGCCTCGTTTTGAGATGTAATACACTTTAACTTTTTCTTTTGCTAAAGTCAAAAGATATAGGCAGAAATCACATTTTCTTTACTATATATTCAGGTGATTCTCACTTTAGTCCCCAGATTTTATTTTTACCGCTTTTAGTCCCTATTTTGAAAAATGCTTCCCATTTTGGTCCTTACCGTTATATCAGAGATGGAAAATGCACACGTGTCAAATGGCAAAATTAAAAAAATATTTAAAATATTTTATTTTATTTTAAAATAAAATAAAATTTTAGTTATCAATAATTTTAAAATAAAAATATTAAAAATTTTAGTTAAAAATAATTGTTCTTCATGTTCTTCCACCAACAACATGGTTGCCCAGAAAATAGAAATTCAAGATTTTCGTCTCTTTTATTTCATTTTCTTAGCATCCAAACAAGCAAAAATATATACAAAACCATGATCAAATTCAGATACCCACAACAAAAATTTAATGCAGAACCAAAACTTAAACCCAATCTGAGAGAGAGAATCAGAACACCCATAGACCCATTGCACCAAATCGCCACCCACATCTATAGCAACCCGCGTAAACCCACAATAAACCCATCCCCACCAACAACACAGCAACCCCCAACCGCTGCCACCATAAATCTGGCGTCAATACCCACAACAAAAATTCAAAGAAAAACTAAAACCCACATCCAATTTGAGAGAGAAAATCAGAGTGAGAGAAAGAGAGAATCGAAATGAGAGAAAGAGAATCCACCGTCGCCACCGCTCCAAACCACCACTCCGTCGCCGTCGATCTCCAAACCACCATGTTGTCACCACCGATCTTCAGTGCATATTGCCGATGTCGATCTCCAGTCCATGCCTATCTGAGATAGACACCAAATCAGAGAGAGGGGAGAGAGAAAGGAAGATGAGAAATGAAAGAGAGGAGTGCCTGTATGATTGAAAGAAGAGAGAGCGATTGTGTTGATTGTGTTGGAGTATCTTCCGTCCATAGTTGCTAAAAATATATTTTTTTTGGGTTTTGTTAGTTGATTGTGTTGGAGTATCTGAGTTTGATCATGGTTTTGTATATATTTTTGCTTGTTTGGATGCTAAGAAAATGAAATAAAAGAGAAGAAAATCTTGAATTTCTTATTTTCTGGGCAACCATGTTCTTGGGGAAAGAATAGTTGCTAAAAATATATATTTTTTGGGTTTTGTTAGTTGATTGTGTTGGAGTATTTGAGTTTGATTATGGTTTTGTATATATTTTTGCTTGTTTGGATGCTAAGAAAATGAAATAAAAGAGAAGAAAATCTTGAATTTCTTATTTTCTGGGCAACCATGTTCTTGGGGAAAGAATATGAAGAACAATTATTTTTAACTAAAATTTTTAATATTTTTATTTTAAAATTATTGATAACTAATTTTTTTTAATTTTAAAATAAAATAAAATATTTTTAATATTTTTTTAATTCTGTTGTTTGCGACGTTTGTATTTTCTGTCTCTAATGTAACGGCAGGAACTAAAATGGGAAGCATTTTTCACGATAGGGACCAAGGGTCCATTTGGATACAACTTATTTTTGCTGAAAACTACAAACACTGTAACGAAATAATTTTTAAATGTGTGAATAGTACCGTAGGACCCATTTTTAATGAAAAAATTGTTGAAAAATGAAGTTTGTGGGACGCGTGCACTGTTCACAGGAGAAAAGTACACAACTGCGGCTGGAAAAAAAAAAAAATTTTAGGGACCAAAGCGGTAAAAATAAAATCTGGGGACCAAAGTGGAAATCGTCTGAAAATGTAAGGATGAAAATGTGATTTCCGCTAAAGATACATCCATAACTCTTTTACAATATTTTTTAACAAATTTTAGGTGGTAAGTTATTACTAGTTTTAATTTGAATTAATCACAAAAATTACTTTTTTTTTACCCACAAATAACAACCGATAACAAGCTTCCATTTAAAATATATTGTGAAAGTATTGTAAAAATATTGTGAACATAACATTTAAAAGAAAAAGAATATTATTATTTAAATTGGCACGTTTTAAATAATGTACTATGTACACAACAACTTTTTCTTTTTTCCCCTTCATAGTCATGATAGATAAGGATCGTTCTATGCATTTTGAAAATTTTCTTTCTGTCGAAGTAAACCGCCAGCCATATATTTCTCACTTGAAAAAAACAAAAGGGGGGGGTGTGGGTGGGTTCAGGATATGATGACCTTTTTTTCGGCAGGTGTGGACAACATATTTCACTCTCCCTCACATAAAGGCATAAATTAATGGCAACATGCCAGCACTAGTATAGGCAAAAACAAACAAACAAGTTAAAAGCAAAGTAGCAAACAAAGATCTGTTAGAAATTTTCAAGGAAAAACTCAAACTTGAAGAGAATGGTTGGAACAGAGTCCAACGCGTAGCAAATTTGGCATGAAATTTGAGAGTCTGCTAAGGAAATTTGGAAGACAGACCTTGTTGCTACATCTATTAGTTCTTAATGAAATTTGAGTTTATCCAAAAAGGGGGGAAAATGTATAAAGAAACCTAACCAAAAAATAAAAAATTGCGAGTAGCTTTGGCTCATTATAAATTAATGATTCCATCAAGTAGTTTGGCAGATGAATATAAATTTTTTGTCATATTTTTTGAGTGTTTCATTTTAGGAAAAATCTCGTTCTACACTCAATAGTATACACTCTTTACACATTATATTCAAAATTATGTGCATGATATCTACAATATTTGTACATATAGTCAGATATCCACAATAAATTGAGAACAATGACAATATGTATGAACGATGAATGCACTAATGAGTGTGTGACAATTAATACTCTTCATTTTATACTTTATCAATCATAGTTTACCATACATTCTTTTTTATTTCCTTATAAAATAATCAAAGTTCTAATAAGAAAAAAACTAGATGACATATAAGAAAAAAATACACATGACATATATCAATTGACGGAACGACATATATCAGTTGATGGAATGTAAAATGAAACAAAGGATCAACAAGTACATTCATGCAATTGTTCTTTTAATGTTGGGTTCAATTAATGAGTAGTGCTGAAGTGCATTGGTTAGGGATGAATTTTTTATTATAATCGATCAACTTTTGTTTGGTATAGTACACAACATTCAGTTAATTAATAAGGAATTTGTTTATTAGCTATTATTACTTCTCAATACAGTAGGATTCACTTGATTTAATTACTCGTTAACGTATTTCTTTGATGTTTATTGTACCTAGGTAAGGATTGTGTTCAGTGCACTTGTACATTATACCAGTTGAAATGTGGACGCATGGCAAGTGTTTGACACATGTTTCCAACCCAACAGATTCAGTGCATTGAAAGCATTGCAACCAAACCTACTCTGCATATTAGAGATGCTGCCTCCTTTTGTTTTGAACTTTTTACTTTTTGTCTTTTTGTCTTCTGAATCTCCTATTTAGGTTGAGTTTGGATTGCACTGAAAAATGAAACTTCCTGCATTTGACGTTTTTTTTGTGGATCTCATGCACTGTTTATGGGACTCGCAAGTACGGATTTCAGCAAATATATATTAAGTTAAAATTGGGTCCCACAGCACTATTCATACATTTAAAAATTATTTTGCTACAGTGTTTTCAGTTTTCAGTATTAAGCGGTATCCAAACAGACCCTTATACTAGGCTCATCAGCCTCACCTCTATGCAAACACAACACAAATAAGCAAAATGAGGTTCTAGGTACTCTTTAGTCTTTGTTTTTCGCTCCTCTTCTGGGGCCCTAGCACAGCAATGTGGAGGTTCAGATGAAGGCGCTATATGCCCCAATGGGGCATGTTGCAGCAAATTTGGCTACTGTGGATTCGATGAGGCTCATTGCGGCATGGACTGCGTAAGCAATTGCCACCTACCTGGTAATATCAGCAATCTCATTAACCGGACCACGTTTGATGAAATGTTTAAGCACCGCTCTGATGCTTCGTGTGACGGGTCCACCTTCTACAACTATGATGCGTTTATGGAGGCTGCTGTTTATTTTGGAGGTTTTGGAAGAACTGGCGACAATGACACCCGTAAGAGAGAAATTGCAGCCTTTTCGGCTCAAACTGCGTATGCTACTACAGGTTAATTAATTTTCCAGCTTTCTTTTATGAAGTTTTATTTTATTTTACTTTATGTTGTGCAGGTAAGTACCAAATGCAACTTATATAACAACAACGGTGATGCACACAGGTGGGCAGGAAGATTCAGAGGATCCCTATTCATGGGGTTATTGCTACATTAAAGAACAAAACGCCACCTTGGATAATTATTGCGTTGAAAGTACAAATTGGCCATGTGTAGAGGGTAAACAGTATTACGGCCGAGGTCCCATTCAACTGCGATAGTACTAGTAAGACATCATTTGCTCTATATATACCTTTCAATTCTTTTTTCCTTTATTTATTTATTTATTAAATTAAATCTACTTACTTCAGAAAAAGAGTGCAATCGTTGAAAGCTCTAGTACTTTTTTTTTAACCATCCCTTATGTGTGAATCGAGACCTACTTTATTTTATATATTCTTCATTACATGTAAGGAATAGAAATGAGCCAACACTACCTTCCAAAAAAAAAAAAAGAGAGACACATTGGACAATATATCTTAGAACTTTATACCATTAGTCATATTGATTACTGTACAAACTCATATGATTGAAGAAGCTAACTCTCGTTTGAAGAAGCTAACTCTCGGACTTAGACCTATGACCTATTGCTTTTGGTAAAAGACACTTATTATCACACTAAAACTCGATGTCTAAAAGAGGCGGAAAATTAAGTCAATCATTATTATTATATTTTGATAATTTAATGTTAAAATAAGTGTGGAGTGAAGATTTGAACTTTAATTCTCCAATAGAAAAATTAGAATTACTGGAATATTATTATATTATAATGTTCTTGCAAACGAAATCTTATATGGTTAATAATGTGAAAGATTATCAAGGTGTAAGTGTAATTTACAGCCTCGTCCTATACATTTGGTCTGTACTTTCGGCTTGACTTTGAAATTTCATATTCTGAGTTTTGCGTAGAACATTAATTGAAGATATTGGCTTTGAATATATATGTGTAATTGCAGCAACACCTACTATGGTCCAGCTGGATTAGATTTGGATTATGCACTACTAAACGACCCAGATGAACTTGCAAAGGACTCAGTCATGTCTTTCAAGTCTGCATTGTGGTATTGGATGAATTGCCATTTTAGACAAACCCTCATGCCACTATGTCGTGACCAACCAATGGAAGCCAAACTCAAACGACGTGCAAGCAGGGAGAGTGGCAGGCTTTGGTCTCACTACAAATATCATCGACGGTGAAATTGAATGCGGACTTGGATGTGATAAACGAGTCGAGAAGCGGATTGGCTTCTACAAGGCTTTCTGCGACTTTTGGGGTGACCTATGGTGAAAACCTTGACTGTTACACCCAGAAGCCTTATGGAAGCTCTCCCGTCTCAAAGATCTACAAAGCTATCTATAAGATCTTCATGGAATTGAGATCTGTAGGATCATATTATAAATAGCCTAAGAGAGCAATCAATGATTTTCAACTGTATTAATCATTGACTTATCTATCTAATTAAATAAATGAACCTACCTAGGAGCTTCTGTTTACTAGGTTTTGGTGTTGTAAAATTCAGTGGAAGGACTTCATGTTTTCCTGCATGTAATGTAATCAACGTTTTACGATATGTTATGTTTCAGTACTTATGTTCAAGCTCTTTTTTCTCTTCTTTCTTTTCATAATTTTTGCTTCTATAGTTTAGTAATTATGGATTGTAGCCATCAATATAGATTTATTTACCATATATCTCTATATTGTTGAGAATTTCAAATCAATTTTAGATTCTTAAAAGTTTAAAACACAAAAGGAAATAGCATTCCCTAGATTGGAACTTCATTTTGTATATATTGGCAAACTATGATCAAAGCAATGAGTTTAGGTTTAGGCTTGCTCAAAGTTTGTTTAAGTGTAAGTTTGAATCGAGTGTTTTGCAGGAATTTATTGTGTAAAACTACAAGGCTCGATCGATCGAAAGTAAGGCTCGATAGATCGAAACATGCAGTTCCAAAATTCTGCAGAAAAGTTTCAAACGTAGCCCAAGCCCAATAAATGTGTAGGTTTAAGTGTTTTACTCCTAATATAAAAAGAAAAAATATATCCAAAATTTAGAAGTCTCTGAATAGTTGTGTGTTTGCTCTTGTGTGAGATTTAAGAGGTGTTTACCTTAAAATACACGAAAAGCTCTACCAATATCAAGATTTGGTGGTGGTTCAGTTGCTGCATAAAGAACCTTCAAAGAACAACAAAACCTTTGAGAGGTATCTCAAAGTCACAAGTAGAAGAACTTGTGCTATAGCAGATTCAAGAAAGAGGTAGTCTGTGGATTCGGAGCTAGCACATGGTTGTGGTAGTAAGTTTTCTACTCAAGGTAGCATTAGGATATTAGTGGTCTAAGTCCTTTTGTAAAACTCCAATTCTTTCATAGTTGATCTGTTTTTACCTTGAGGATAGTTAGGTCAAATCCTGCTCAGGTTTTTTACCGGTTTGGTTTTTCTAAGTCATCAGTTCTTTGTGTACTTTATATTTTCCGCTTTATGTTTATATGTGTTTAACCTAATCTTGAATAAAAATCTTGTTAATCAATTTAGTTTAATATTATGTTAAATATATTGTGACAAGGGGTCTAAAAACCTAACAATATTATTATTATTTTTTAATGTGGAGTCTAGTTTTGATAATATTCATGCACAGAAAAGTCAAATATTAACATAGTTGATTTTATCATCATCTACAAATGAAGCAATATTTTTATTTATTATATCATTATATGTCCAATATTCTTCTAATAAAAATAACTAATAAGCTGTTGAAAGAAATATCTGGCCTAATATAAATATAAAGGAACATGAAATTAAGAAGAACAAAATTTATAGAGATTTTGTGGACAAAGCCAAAATTAAAATGATTTTCATATTGAGAAAAAATCAAATAGTTTTTAGTTGTCAGAAACATCATTTGTTGTCAAATTGATATAAAATATATTTTCTTCTCTTTTATATTTTTCTATTTTCCTCAAAGAGCTCTCTCTCTCCTCTCTCTCTCTCTCTTCTTGCAACAACAACCTCATTCATGTTAGGAGCTATCTTGCAACAAATTTAATTAATTCATGTTCTTATTTTTCGTTTGTTTCTTTTTTGTATAATTTCATTTATAGTTGTACCACATGGAATAAGTTTTTATGATTCCAAGTTTAGGTCCTAAATTCTATGGGGACTTTGTGGTTGAAGAGTTCGCAAGGTTTTAATTTTTTGAGTGTGGTGGTCGTTTTTATGAGTTTTAATTGGAGGTTGTGACCAAACGATAATAGGATTTTGTTTCATAAAAACTAGCAATGCATTTATTCCTCCATCTAACATTAGAGAAAAATTCTGCAAATCAAAAAGGTAGATGAATTTGATTCCATCTTTCCTTTGCATGGTGGAAGAATTGATTGGATTAGTGAAATAATGTTTTGCGAAATCATATAAACTTCAATTTGATTTTTTTTGGGCATGTGAAATTGATATAGGGGGAAAAAACACAAAAGGAGATTGCTACGACTTAAATAATGCTCCCAAGTGCAGAATTGTCTCGAAATAATAACTTGGAAAGTTCGAGGTCGAATCCACAGGGAAAAGGGAATAAATTAGCAACCACAAGAGAATAAAACTAAAATAATAAAGTTTAACTGAAGAGATTTTTGATAGTTTAATAAAGGTAATCTAAATTAAGAGAAAATAACAATATATTAAGGAACTAAGGTTTAGGGATTCACACACAACACATCTATTGGTAGTCTTAACAATATTTATTTAATAACTCAACTAAAATTCATACGAAGGATGATTTTAGTCGGATGATTTAACAATAAAAACTCAAGAATTAATTGTCTAAGGTAGTTTCATGTAATTGATTGATTTTAGGCAAAACAAAACTAGTGAATTAGTTTGCAGGGAATACTAAGCATTTAACGTGTCCGGAGTCTACGATAAATCAAAGGATTATACAGAACTAAACACTTTTCTAAATGAGTAAAACAATCAAAAACATATATACATAATCATTAAAATCAATAAATAATTATTAAGAACATATCAATAAACGGTTGGGTTTCACTCCTTGCCTTAACAAGGCTTCTAGCAAGCCAAAACACAAATAAAACTCTAAAAACTGTAAAGAAACTTTAAGAAAACCTAAATTATGTTTTACAGAAGCTCTCTTTTGAATTTTGCCCTAAAGAGCCTTTAAATAAGTCAAAGAATCCTATTACAAGTTGAATTTTCGTTTGGAGAAAATTCCAGGTTTTTAGGCTTCATTTAACTGACGTTTTTGACCCATTTAATTTCAGAATTCGGACTTTTGGTAAACTACAAAGTTGTATCCCTTTAAGTTATCTTTCCAGCCCAACTTGAATCATCTAGATTGGATATCTGAGGCGAAAGTTATGCTCCAAGTACTAACTGGTGCGCAGGCTGGAATCCTAATTCGAATTGGACTTGGATTTAGTGCAAATTTCCTTTGATTCCTTACTCTAATTGGACTTGAATTTAATTGGGTTGGCCTTCTTAGACTTCATCATGGCTCTTGTAAAATTAAAGTCTATTAGCTTTCTTTTTTGCACAAATCTACTTATTTAAATTCATTATCCTACAAAAAACAAATTCATGCATTAAAATTCAATTAAGCACAAAAGTAATTATTCAGCATTATTCTAAAATCAACTATAAAATGCATGAATTAACTCAAAATAAGTATGATAATGATTTCTAATAATGATATAAATATGCAAAATTAAGCTGTTATCACAGATCCTTGGCCAATGCATTCCAAAGAGGAAGAACAAGGCATAGGTGATGTAGTAAAAGTTCCATAATTATTTTTTAATATAGGCTTGTGCATAAACACGTGAAACTTGGATTCGTAATCCGGTCTTTGGTTCTTCTATTCTATGTGGTGGTATCTTGAGGAGGATTTCCATCTCTTTTTTAGGTTGATAAGTTGGGTTTTTTGTGGTGATGTGCTAGGCTAATTGGTTTCTTTATTTTCAAGAGCTATGGCCATGGATTCTTCTTTCAATGGTAATCCTCATTTTCTCTTATATTTTTTGTTTTCTTTTGTTTCAATAATTTGAATTTTGATTCTTTAATTTTTTTGACCATTTGAAAGTTGTAACATCTAAATATTTGGGTTCATTTTTTGTTGGTTTGTTAAGGTGCTAAAGTTCAATCTTTTGAAGGATTTGTAATCTGCATGATTGTCATATTGCAGGACTATTGTGCTTCATGTGATTTTTGATGTTTATGTAGTTGATAAGAGTTTTTTGGGTTTCCATGGTTTTCAATAAATTTGGTCATATATGGTTCTTTTTGGCTGTGAATTTTGTGTATGTAGAATCGTAGATCACCATTCTTTATGATGTTACCTAGCATTTTGTTATTTCTTTGCTTTGAAACATTTTTGTTGTGGTTGAATTTTTTAGTTGGTTAGCTGCATCTTATTTGCTAATATAATTCCAGTGGTGCCTTTTCTTTATGCATGTTATGGATGTCAAGCGGTATAACCTTTGGTTTGTAATTAAGCCATTCCTCTATAAACTCACAATTTTATCTATAAAAGCCTGATGGTGCCTGCGTTTTGTGCATTTCTCCCAAAGGGCGCATGTGTCCCTACAAGGCGTTTTATTGTCAAGGTAGGAGCTTTAGAAAGCTAAACTGCACAGATGAGCCATGGACAACCTCTGTAGCACACCTAGCAAAGTAACTAATTAGGTCGCTTTTTAAGATATGTAGCTCAAAGTGTTACAATTGCAGCTTCTTTAATTGTATTCCAGAAGACTTTGACATCAGGAAACTTCTATCACCAAAAGAGTGGTCCTCCATGTGGTAAGAAATATTGATTCAGAAATCCTCTTTTCCAATGTATATCATCAACTCTTTGCTTCCCAGAAAGGGAAAAAATTATAGAAGGCATGATTTTTGCAGTATTACATACTTCTCACTTGGAAGCACAGAAATGGATTTTATCGTTAAAAAAAAAAAAAAAGGTCTGCAAGAAGCCAAGAGGTTGTACTTACAATCATACAAAGGAAAAAAAAAAAAAATTTAATTTCAGTCATTAAAGAAATTAATATTCACAAGGTGATTACTATTAATTAACCACAACGATTATAAGAAGTGTCTATTGATATTATCTTTACTTTTGTCGCAAGGCGTTGGATTCACTAAACAAGCTAGGATTGTAATTTTCAGCCAAAATAAAAAAAAAGCTAGGATTGTAACAATGATAGGAATAGTATTGAGCAACCAATATTTTAAATTTTTAACTAATGGATTTTTCCTCATCTTCAATAAATAATTCTCTTTTATTTTTGATTAATATGAAAAATATTTATTGTTTGGCTTTATTGTAGTCAAGACTTATGTACCTCTCCCTAAGGAGAAGGTATATGATGTACCCGGCATATATGCTGGGTCTCTCACAAGCTGGTAGGCCCCACACACTGTGGGGCCTACCAGCTTGTGAGAGACCCAGCATATATGCCAGGTACACAATATAATTTTCGCTCCCTAAGAGCATATGCATTGGTGGTGTCAAAAATTTTAGCTATACATATGTAATTATTTGATTTTATATGTGTGAGGACAAGCAAGTCAAGCACGTTCATTGGGTTATGGGTCACGCCTGAGGACGAGAGAACACTCGAGGATGGTTGAAGGGTTTGTATGGGCCTAAGATAGCGGGCCTAGCTAGGAGAAAGGGGGAGAGTGACGAAGCAACTGAGGCTCCCGAGGAGCCAAGCCACCTTGGTAGAGCTTTAGGGAGTTAACCATTTTGGGAAGATAAGCTTCAAGGAAAATAGTAGAGCTGGACCAATAGCAAAAGAAGAAATATCTAAGAAGAAGGCTGTCACCACCACATTAAATGCACTGCACCAAATGAATTGGCCCAATTTATGGAGAAACGACACCTGAACAGTGTTATCCCAGCTCATATCTCCTTACAAAGCTTCCAAGAGGTCTTGATGGGACAAGCATCTAGGAGATTTCTTAAGAAATCAACAGGTGGAGGGCTGAGATAGAGAAGTGAGGGACTATATAAGGGAATGGCCACCACAAAAATGGGGCATGTAATCTAGGAGGGAAGAAAAAAAAGGAGAACACATTATATTAAGATAAATTTGATTAAATATAAGAACATCTCATTCTCGGACTTGACTGAGGAGCGTCATTTCTAATAACTTGTATTCTTCAGCCTTATTGGCATGAATCCTATTCGTTTTGGCCCATACTTAACTTGCTAGGAAGTTTTCTTGTAAAAACCCATTCTCTAACAAATATATTATTTTGGGCTTGTTGGGCTATCATCCACTATTCTTGGTGGGCTTAAGTTTAGATCATAGTCCTTACAATATGTGTTATCAGAGTATACTACAAAAAAGATTGCTATTTGCGACAAAACTTTTTCGATGACTACGAAAAGCCGTCGTAAAAACTAGCTTTTTCGATAGCAAGTCTCTTTCGTCGACAATGACTCGTCAGATATTAACACATTTGTGACGACAAAATGAGTCTGTCAAAAATGCCTATTATTTTTGTCGAAAATGTGAATTTTTTTGGAGGGAAGTGTTCCCGCCTTACTTTTTACGACGACATAAAAATGTTCGTTGCTAGTAAAGTATTATTTACGACGACTGAAGAAAAACTGTCAGAACTATTAACACTTGTGATGGCTTTGGTACATCGAAAATACAAAATATATATTTTTTATGGTGTTAGTATTTGCGACAAACAATCTTGCATCATAAATATAAAAGAGGGTATTATTTACAACGGCCGAAGAAATACCGTCGGCACTATTAACACTTATGACAACCTTTGTGCATCGAAAATACAAAATATATATTTTTTATGGTGTTATTATTTGCGACAAACATTATTCCATCGTAAATATAAAAAAAGGGTATTAGCGACAGACATGAAGTCATTGAAAATGGTAAAATATTTGGGAGGGAAAATTCCCCCCTTACTTTTCACATTTGTGACAAAATTTATCCATTGCAATTAATATTTTTATTTTTCTAATTGAGTTTGTATTTACGACGAACATGCTAACCGTCGTAAATAGTTAATTTTCTTTAAAAGAAAGAATGTATTAGTAATGGAATTGGATCTCTCCCAATAAATAATATTTGCGATGGACCTACGCCGTCGACATTGGTAATTTTTTTAAAAGGGGGAAATCATACCCTTATTTTTCATGTGTTTGATGGTTTTTTCCATCACTATATATTGCATTGTTATTTGTGATGGATGTTGTGGTTGTCGTTAATAGTTAAAATTTTCACAAGAAAAAAAGGTATTAACGACGGTAAGGTAAATCTATCACAATAAAAGTGATTTCCAACATACATATGGCCGTAAAAAATGATTATTTACTTTGAATGGTAAAGTTTCCTCAATTTTATCTTAAAACTCTAGAATTTTGTCTTGTTTTTGAAAACAGCAAAAAAAAAAAAAAAAAAAAAAAAAAAATGAAAAGACCCTCCAAGTACATGAGGGCTATTTTGGTCATTTCAGAAGTAAAAATATTTTCATAATTTTGAAGCTTTTAGGGGCACTTTCATCACTTTAGAAGTTTATGAGTATTTCAGTCATTTCCTAGCTTTGATGGAGTATTTCAGCCAGTTTGAATGGTCGGATTGTGACAAGGGTTAATCAAAGTTTCCCAATGGATGGGTACAACAACATGTGTCCATCATGAAACCAGATGGAGATCCAAAATCTGACCATTGGATTGGTAGAATGTGGTGAAATATTTGTGTTTGTAAATTAAAGTGATAATTAGACAATCAGATTATGAAACAGAGTAGTCAAATCTTGCGAAACTTCATCAAAGTCTATTAAACTTGGTCAATCTTTGGTCAAAATTAAAATTTGGTTCTAAGACCACTGGATTTGATTAAATTAGGTTGTTCAAGGAGGTTTTAAGTGGGTTTTGGGTATTGATAAGTGTTTTAAGAGTTCTTGGTTTTCATGTTTTTATCAGTTTCAAGTTTTAAAAGGGCAAAGTCAAAAGTCATATGCAAATCCATTCGAGGTCATTTTGTAGGTTTTTGGTTGAATTTTGCAGATCATTTTCTCGATTCTTAGTAATACTTATATAATGTATAACTCTCTTAATTAATAGAGTATTGGATATTTTTAGTGATTGAAGTTTCATTATAGGTAGATATGACACGCATCCATCTTGTGTCATAGTCAGATTTAAAATTTGACCATTGGATTGAAAAAGTAGGATAAAATATTGGTCTTGATGAATTTTGAGTTCAATCAAACAGTTGGATTAGGAGAACGTGGCCAATCAAAATTTCTTGGTGTGTTGGTACAACAACACATGTCTATAATACTCTAGACTCAAATCCAGAATCTGACCGTTGGGTTGGAAGAATGTGATGAGATATTGGTGTTGGGGAAGTATGACATCAGTTAGACGGATAGATTGTGAAAAATGAGTAGTCAAAGTTTACAAAACTTGGTCAATATTTTGTCAAACATGATCAACCATCGAAGTTAGGTCTATGACCACTCGATAGGATCAAATTATGTTGAGTAGGGAGGGTTTGAGTGTGTTTTGGGTATTGGGTATTGGTCAGTGTTTTAAGGTTTTCTTGGTTTTCATGCTTTTATCTGTTTCAAGTTTTAAAATGGCAAAGTCAAAAGTCATATACTAATTCATTCGAGGTCATTTTGTAGGTTTTCGGTTATATTTTTCATATCATTTTCTCGATTCTTAGTAATATTTATATAGTGTATAACTCTCTTAATTGGTAGAGTATTGGATATTTTTAGTTATTGAAGTTTTATTATAGGCAGATACGACACGCGTCCATCTTGTGTCATAATTAGATTTAAAATTTGACCATTGGATTGAAAGACTAGGATAAAATATTGGTTTTGATGAATTTTGAGCTTAATCAAACAGTTGAATAAGGAGAACGTGACCAACACACCAAGAAAATGTTAATGGGATGTCAAGTGGAAAATGTTTTTTTCCCTTCAAATGGGTGGTTTTGCCAAATAAAATACATACTTTTTTTTAGTAGTTATTATTGGTTGTTAATTTGGTAGTTTTTATCGATATATGAGATAACGACATGCATCCATCATGCGCCAAACTCATATTCAAAGTTTGACCATTATATTGAAAGAGTAGGGATTGTGTCAATGGGGTTAATGTCGTATTTTAGCCATTTTGGATGGTCAGATTGTGTCATTGGGGTTCATCAAAGCTTCCTAGTGGGTGGGTACAGCAACACATTTCCATCATGCAACCAGATGGAGATCCAAAATTTGACTATTGGATTGGTAGAATGTGGTGAAATATTTGTATTTGTAAATGACAATGACAATCAGACGGTTAGATTGTGAGAACAGAGTAATCAAATCTTGTGAAACTTCGTTAAAGTCTATTAAACTTGGTCAATCTTTGGTTAAATTCGAAGTTGGTTCCAAGACCACTGGATTTGATAAAATTAGGTTGATGAAGGAGGTTTTAAGTGGGTTTTGAGTATTGGTCAGTGTTTTAAGGTTTTTTTGGTTTTCATGCCTTCATCTGTTTCATGTTTTAAAATGCCAAAGTCAAAAGTCAAATTTGACCATTGGATTGAAATAGTGGGATAAAATATTGGTTTTGATGAATTATGAGCTCAATCAAACGGTTGGATTAGAAGAGCATAACCAATCAAAATTTCTTGGTATGTTGGTACACCAACACATGTCCACAATGCTCTAAACTCAAATCCAAAATCTGGCCATTGGATTGGAAGAATATTTTAAATACTCTTTGATTAAATTTTTTTTGAGAAAACTGTAATTAAAATTTTAAATCAGTAAATTTTATTTATAAAATAAGATAATTTTGGAAAATTGAGAGCAAGTTAGCATACAACATTTTTAATATTAATTAAAAAATTTTGGTTAATGAGATTTCAAGTGAAAAATGTATTTTCCCTTCAAATGGAGTTGTTTTGCCAAATAAAATACACAAAATTATTTTTTTAATTTTTAAATATTGAGGTTATATTTTCGTACAAAAAAAATCCACCTACACAATATTGAGGTTATATTTCCCAGACTTTTGAAACTTCCTATTTGAGATGGAGTAAAATTGCGACATAGATTAAAATTTTCTTTACCGCCACCCCCTCCCTCCTTCCCCCACCCCTCTCAAAATTTAGAATTTGGAAGCAAAAAATTTAAAATTTAGATCATCCCAAAAAAAAATTAATTTATACTTTAAAATTTTATAATTGACCCTTATAAATTTGTTGAAAAAAATTCAAAAAATAAAATAAAGTTGGTACAACAATGTTAACAAACCCATCTTCTCAAAAAAAAAAAAAAAAAAAAGAGTTAAAAACCCGAAAATATACAAAATTTCTTTTAGGTAAACATATCCCTAATTACAAAAAAAAAAAAAAAAAAAAAAAAATCTATCTTCCTTAACAAATCCCTAATTCCCAGTACAAAAACCAAAAAACAGAAAAATAAAACATGCAATTCTGTCTTACAGTTACTTTCTTGCGCCGTCAGTATCTTTGCTTGTCTCTACACCATCGTTCTCCATACTTGCCAGAATCCAATCGTCTTGCTGAGCTATTAGTATCACTTACTCTCTCTCTCTCTCACTCTCTTTGTCTGCACTTTTTTTTTTTTTTTGGTTCTATTTTAAGTTATACTGCAGGACGTTGGTTAAATGAATCCATTGAATAGAACCAAAGTGATAGTGAATGGTTGGGTGTTGAGACAAAAAGATAATGAATGAATGGCTGAAATATTTTTTTATTAAAAATATATATTTGAATGAATGGTTGGTGTCTGCGTATTTTTGTTGTGGATATATAATAATATAATATTGATTAGTGTACCGTTGAATATTTCTTTGTCTGTAAAACTACAAGGGGAGACTAGAATCTTATTGATCATTTTTTAATAATATAAGTATTTGTTGAAGCTGTAATAACAGTATAATTATAGTATTATAATAATAGTATTTGTGTTGTGGATATATAATAATATAAGTATGCCGTAAAAAGTAACTTTAGCAAATTTTTTTTTGGGCTAAACTTTAGTAATTTGTTGAACCTATGCATGTTATTTGTATATAATTATTTAATTAAATTAGTGGACCTCTAAAATTTAATTAAGCTTTTCATGTTAGTTAGTTTACAATATATTTAGAGGTGGTGTTGTTAATTAAGTTTTTTAGTTTTTAACTTTTACAATAAGTTTGTCGATCACAATTTAGGCAGGAATAATTGTTAATATTTATGTCATTTTTGAAAGGTGTAGATATAATGCCGGTTGATAAATCTTGGATCAGTCTTTTTAGTAGGTCATGTGAGGAATATATAAATGGAGTAACAGAGTTTATTGATTATGCATTTCAACGTATCAAAGATGAGGATATGAAGATAACATGTCCTTGTAATGATTGTAACAATAGATATAGAAGAACACGAGTTGAGGTTACAAGAGACCTCTTATGGAAAGGGATGAGGCGTGATTGTACTAGATGGCATCTCTATGGAGAGGGAAATAGTGATAAGGACAAGGAAGGTAGTGATGAGGATGAGGATAATAGTACTGATGATGAACAAAATATTGATGATATCCATAATATGATATGGGATGCTTATTCACATATGAGAGATGTTGAGGAAACAAGTGGGAGTGAATCGCAAGATCCAAATGAAGAAGCAAAGGAGTTTTATAGATTGGTTAAAGAGGCAGACCAATTGCTTTATTTGGGATGTAAAAAGTATTCCAATTTGTCATTTATTGTCAAATTAATGCGCATAAAGTGCAAGAATTCATGGAGCAACAACTCATTCACTATTTTGCTGTACCAATGGCTAAGCGCAGAAAAGAATTGGTATAATAAAATTGCCATGTTAAATTTCTATTACATTAGTTCGTATATTGAATTGATTTATCTTATGATTTTCCTTTTAAATTGGTCATAGGAGGAGAAGAATGGATGTGAACCAAGTCCAATCGAATGTTTCAGGTCAATGCATATGAAAAAAGATGGTGTTACTTTTGCCAGTGAAAAAGCACAAAAATTATATGTATGTTATTATTATTACTATTATTATTTTTAAATGTCTTATTGAATTTAAAGTTTGTATATATCTAATAACGGAATAAATGTTGTTTTAGGAAAAAATGGATGCAAGGAAATCAGAGGTTGTATCTCAGGGTGAGACTGTTAATGATAGTCAAATATTCTTTGAAGTGACTGGACCTCCTACTCATGGTCGTGTGCTTGGCATGGGTGCCGGTGTCAAGCCTAGAGATGTGTATGGCCCAAGTTCATCTAGCCAATGTAGTAAGCGATGTCAAGTGGATCGCTTAAAAGAAAAGGAGAATTTTGAGCTTCGTTTTAAAGAAGTAGAGGATAAAAGTTCTGCTGAGAAAATGGAATTGCAGCGAGCAATCAATCAATTGAAAGAGGAAATGCCTCGTATGATAGCAAATGCTTTGAAAAAGATGGGCTTTAATTCTATGCAAAAACCTACTAAACAGGTATATTTATATATTTTTCCAGTATAATCAACATTAATATTTTTTGCTATTTTCTTGAGATTGTTAAAATAAGTTGTAAAGTTGCTCATTGTAGATTTCAATTATTTGGATCGCTAAATTTAGATTTAAAAAAATGTTATTTAAATTAGTATCTCTTTACCTATCCATGCAAAGTACATGATTTGTAGTGTTTGTTATGAAAATGTTATTAATGTGATTATTGGTGGCAAATTTATTCTTTGAAGTTCTCATTTACAAGAGAACTACAAGGTTCTTGTTAGTAAGGATCCTGTATTCTTTGATGTTCATAATACCATTGTTATTCATTGTGGGGATTGTTGTTGATGTTGTTAAATTAATACGTTTCAATATCTTTATTATGTATTGTAAATATAATTTGCATAGTAATAATTTTTTGTATACTTATTTAGTTTAATCAAAATATTGCAGACCAATTGGAATGCTGGAGAAGGAAATAAAAATGTGGACAAAAACACAGAAGATGACTCTGAGGAGGAAGATGACTCGGATGGCTCTCAGAAGGAGAATACTGACTCAGATGATGATTGATCTTCCAATATTTATGTTTTCAAGTTTGGTGAAGGATATTATAGCTTTCATGTAGACGTTTTAATATTTTTGATTCTATTTTGTAGACGTTTTAATATATATTTTTTATTGCATTATGCACTTTCTAGATTTGGACAATTATGGATTTGTGCTTGTTATTTGAATTGAGAAACTTTTGGGAGATTTATGTTTTCTCGCAATTAAAATATTAGAAATGATCTCTCTTTTATTATTGACAAAGTTATTTTGTTGCAAATAATGTATTAGTGACGTGGTGAATATGTTTCAATAACAGTCAAAGTTCATTGAAAAAGGTAAATGGTCACATTGATAATGTATTGTTGACGACAAACCAAGTATTTTACGATGGTTATTAGTCGTTGAAAAACTACATTAACGATGACTATAGTTCATCACTAAAGTTATTTTCGACGACAAACCAAGTATTTACGACAGCTTTTATTCGTCAAAAGAAGGGCATAAACAAAGGCCTTAGTTCATCGTAGAAAGTATTTGGTCGTTTGACTTCCTCGTATGAAGTTTCATTGTCGACAACAAACCAAGTAATTACGACGGCTTTTATTCGTCAAAAAAAGGTATTAACAACGGCCTTAGTTCGTTGTAGAAAGTATTTGGTCATACGACTTCCTCATGTAAAGTTGTATTGACGATGGCAAACAAAATAACTACGACGGCATTTTGTCGTTGAAACTATGCATTAACAACGCCCGAAGGTCGTCACAAAAGGTATTTGGTCATCCAACTCCCTTATATGAAGTTGAATCTACAACGGCAATTATCAAGTACTTACGACGGAGTTGTGCTGTTGAAAATGAGTGTTAGCAACGGTCTCGTCAGTAATATAGTATTACCGATAAGGCTTTTTCTAACGGCTGTCGATGGCCTTTTACCGTTGGCAATACTAATCTGCGACGGTTTTTTGTGTTGTTGCGACGAACTCTAGCCATCGCTAATAGCAATCTTTTTTGTAATACGTACCAGATATATCAAGATATATGTGTTGTCAGAGTATCAGATATATCACCTAAATCATGTTTTTCTTCATAAATTATTTGATTTTATCTAGAGTTAATCTATATGGTTTCTCCAAATAATTGTTCAGAATTGATTTTCTTTTTGTAATGGCTAAAAAGTTGTATGAAAATGGAAGTCTAGACACCCTTTTCTAGTGGCCTGACATGTTTTCCCTATAATTGTTTACTAATTTTCTCTATATTCTTTTGCAATATGTTGATCCTAAAAGAATACAAATAGTATTATGAAAGAATTGGCTTCAGAATGATCATGCACATGTTCTTTTCTTAAATGGAGGATATAATAAGTGGGTTTGATGGTGGGGCTCTTCAAGAGAACATTATCAAGTGCAAAAAGAGATTCAGTAGAGCATAATGTGGCCCTAATATTTATGCTGACTATAAAGGATTAAGAATTATGTTTTAATTTTGGAAGTTGATAACCTAATGTTGTTGGAAAAATAAAACTAGCTATATAAAAAAAATACTAAAAATTTGATGCATGTGTTCGTCCTTTCTCCCTTTAGGGGTGGTTATATATGAGAGTTTTTTTGGCTAATAAACTCTTCTCAAATACAAATGTGTATTTTGAAAGTTTCATTCAAGTTATAAATGGTTGAAATTCAGAATTTTTGTTTCTTTTGTAGAGTGAGAGAGAGAGAGAAAAAAAAAAAAATAGGAGCAAACCACACCAGAGTAGCTAGTTACATATAACTAACTGCAATAGAAACAAAAATTATATGTATTCAAAAAAGGCCTATGATGTATGTAATTATAGCTACAAAACAATTTCATTTTGCTTTATAAAATATTCATTCTCAGCATTTTTCTCATTAAAAAAAAAAAAAAAAAATCATTCTTAGGACCAATGGATTCAACGTTTGCTCTACCATGGTTTTTCACCACAAAGTCAAGTGGTTTTCCATGTAAATGATTGTGCTCCGTGTATCTCTTTCCTTTCAGCATTTTAACTTGCATACTCAAACATAGTTGTCAATTTCGTATGATGTATAAAAAGTTCCATATTTTAAGGGCATATCGTAAGTACTCATGAATCATATGATATAGTAGTATGTATCATATCAATGGTATCGTATCATACAATACATAGACATGTGCTTCAAAATGAGGTTTTTTTTTTTTTTTTTTTTTTTTTTTTGGGTTAAAATTTGTGCTTTTATTTAAATCCAACAAGTTGTTACACTTTTTTTAATACAAAATTATTAGGTTACTTAATTTAGCCCAATAAAATAACATGTACATAAGTTTTTTTTGCCCACTACAAAATTTGGACCACGTACATATACTTCAATTTTATATTTAAAAATTTCTTTTCTATACTATGAATAATGTATTAATTGACAATATAATTATTTTTTTTCATTTTTGTCATTATTGTTATAAGTCTAAGAAGCTAGAATGCCAAGAAGAAATATTTAAAAAAATTATTAAAATAAAAGAACAAGAAGAGATAGTAAATGTTGACGATGATAAAGAAAATTTTAATGAATAAATAAATTTGCGAAATGATGAACATGATGATTGGGTAAGCAGTTTCCCAACCCACAACTGACCCGTAACAGTAATGGGGTTGTCGGTTCAGGTTGTCGATTTCAGGTGAAACTGAAAATAGTCAGAATCTGCCGAAACGCAGTGAGATCTCACCAAATCTCGCTAAATCCGTCCAAGATCCAGTGAGATCTTGTTGAATCTGCTGAAACACAGTGAGATCTCGCCAGATCTTGCCAAATCCTTCCCTAAGCCAACTATTGACAACCTCTTAATGGCGCTCAAATGTATTGGTGTTTTATATATATATATATATATATAATTAATTAATTAATTAATTTTAAAATAACTTGTTTTTTCTACCCTAAAAAAACATTGAACACTCTAACAACAAAAATAAGAGGGATCCTAGCTATAGGGACACAACATTTTTAAATTAGCACACCACAATCTCTAATTTATAGTTTTTGGTATGCTAGTTTAGGAATGTTGTGACATTTTGTTATGTTCCTTAAAAAAAGAAAAAAGAAAAAAGAAAAAAAGAAGAAGCCCAAATAACAGTAAAAATAACCCAAACAAGAACAAGATTAGGGCAAACAACAATAAATGAAAAAAATATTTAACAAAAAGCTCATTAAAAAACAAAAAATAAAACTTTAATAATTTAGATTTATAACTCGTTCAATTCATTTCATAAAATAATTCTTGATTTGATTTTTCCTAAAACAGGGTACTACAAGAGATACTGTGGCCGTGAGTTATCCTCGATGACTTTGCTCTCCTAGTCCGCAAAAAGAATTAATCTTTTTTTAAAACATGTTAATATTTTGGGTGTAATTTATTACCTCCTACATTAGGCCTTCTTTCCTGATTTTTTTTTATTTGATTTTATTTATTGGTTAGAGTTTGGGGTTTAATTAATACATTTTATAGAACTTTTTTTTTTTTTTTTTTGAATCAAATAACTAACCTAATTGGTTTAAATTTAGGGGTCTTCTTTCACTTGGAGGCTTTAGGCAGTCACCTAACTCGCCTAAATCTAGAGCCGGCTCTCACGTTCTCTTATCTTTATGCGAAATTTTCATATGCTCCGAGTTTATATACCCATAAGCTCGGCGTAGAAAATATCTTCCTCATTTTCTATCCCTCCAATTTTCATCACAACCAAATGCATTGTTACTCTAATAAAACAAGGCTTTTGGCATAAGACAACATTTTTGTGCTTATTATGACAATAATATCACTTTTACCTGAATCTACAACTATAATATCACTTTTATTATGGATCATTCACTATAAATCATGTTAACAATTATGAAAAATTATATGATTATACATACATACGTACATACATACATACATACATATATCTTTGATAATTGTTCTTTATTAGTTGATAACCCATACAATGCATGAATAAATTTAACATATTAAAAAATTTTATCTTTTTCTTTTAAAAAAAAAAAATTGTCACAATATGAAAATTATTGTAGCTATTAATAGACATTAATTATGATTGTGTTTATATATGAAACTATATATTTTAGTATTATGAATTTATTATTATTATTCTGTTGTATATGGAATTATATAGCAATAAAGCTAGCGACACAATCACACAACAAAAATTCAAAATAATTTCACAACATTCCTAATAATTTATTATTACATGCTATCTTGCAACAGATTTGATTCATGTTCTTATTTTTCGTTTGGTTTCATTTTGTGTATTTTCATTTATAGCTGTACCACATGGAGTAAGTTTTTATGATTCCAAGTATAAGTCCTATATTCAGTGGGGACTTTGTGGTTGAAGAGTTCGCAAGGTTTTAATTTTTTTGAGTGTGGTGGTCGTTTTAGAGTTTCAATTGGAGGTTGTGACGAAACGACAACAGGATTTTGTATCATAAAAATTAGCAATGCATTTATGCCTCCATCTATCACAAGAGACAAAGTCTGGAAATCATAAAGTTAGATGAATTCGATTCATCTTTCCTTTGGTGGAAGAATTGACTGGATTAGTGAAATAATGTAATACACATTTACTTTTTTTTTTTTTTTGATAACCGGTCAGAAACTCTTTATTAAACTCAGCAAAATTGAATACACGTAAAGTGGGCAACTTATAAAGTCCCAGCCCAGCTACAAACAAAAGGCTGGCCATAGACCAAAGCTACAAACACACGTAGCTAATAAGGAAAAGGCACCTATAAATATAAAAGATTAAAACCGGCCATAGGCTACAGCTACAAACAACGTAATCAAGGACCATGCATTATTTTTATTTTTGATTCTTACGATCCTGTGAAGGGAAAAATAGTATAAGTGCTCCCATTCACAAGATGGTGAACCCCACACTTGGGGTCCACCATCTTGTGAGGGGGAGGATTCATGTATCCATTACATTATATACTTCCTCTCTGTAAAGGGGTCAAATGATAAAAATTTAACAAAGACAACAGAGAATTCTTACAATATCATGGTGGGGAAGAAGTTAATTATGCAGAAGTGACAGAGCACTTGTTAGAAACGTTTTTGAAACCATGTAAAACACATCAACTTTTTTATTTCCCCTCTCTTGTCAATTCTCTACAATGGGACAATCCGTGATTTTTGTTTCTCACCGTCATGTGAAGTCAAGTTGTAAATGAACCAGACCATTTATATACAGCTCTGGCTTAACTCAAAAAAAAAAAAAAAAAAAAAACTCATTCACATTTATTTGTTTATAAACAAGCCAAGCTTGAATCTTAGTTTTAGCCTTGTTTAATAAATGAGTCAAGCCCAAGCAAAAAATATTATTCATGAACAGACTCCTGAACATTAAGATTTGATCAACAGTAAGTTGAGCCTAGACTTGTTTATGGACTTGATAATATTTTTGATGTGGCTTAACAAATAAATTAATCTATATCTTACTAAGACTTTAATTAATTAGGAGTTGGAACCATTCCTCCAAAATAAAATAGGTTTGATATGGGCTTGATAATGTACTTGTTTTGGATCTCAAGAGCAAAAGTTTGATACTAAGCTCAAGTTTGAGTTTGATATTGAGTGTTTAGTTCGACTTATTAATGAATTAAGCCAAGCTCATGCTTTTAGACTATTTGACAAGCTTGAGCTCGAACATTATTTGTGATGCCTCAAAATTGATTGGACGAGACTAGTCATTTTGGAGTATAAGCATAGATGCAGTTAGTGTTTTTCCTTTGGTCATTACATATGATATTAGAGCCGGCCACGGCTTGGTAACCCCATGCGAGCTCAGAGGCACATCCCCACAAAGTGGGTCCTAATGACGACTTGATGTATTTAAGTAGGGGAGCTTGTGATACCCCAAATTTGATTCGATATTGATTAAGGTTTGTGATCAATCCCACAGTGGGCATATATTGGGTTGATATTGACTTTATTAACAACTATAAAAAGCTCCAACTGTGATTAAACTAGACCTGTTGAGGAATAATTGCAGATGTGGCTAGCTATTTTCTTTAGGTGATTACATTATTCGTAGGCTTGGCTCGAGCTCAACCAGAGCTTGAAGATTAAAATTTTGTTGTCGAGCCACGAACTCAAACATTCACTACTTGACAAAACTAAAAGATGACTAGGAATCTTTACAAAATGGTGCCAGGGAAGAAGTTAATTTTGAAATAGTGACAAAGAGCTACATACAAAAAACTGTGGTACAAAAATATATACAATAAAAAAATTTAATAATAATTACAAGTTCTCTCTGTCATCCTTTTCATATCTTCATCGTTAGCCCCAACACACGATTATAAGAATAGTACGTACGTAGGTCAATATGTAGTAAATATTATAACAACAAGATGGTGCTTTAATGCAAACAACAATAATAAGGGTGATAGAGGAGAAGTTATTTTGTGTTTTTCTTCTCCCTCACATGAGGGTGCCCTCACAAGTCCAACACATGATGATAAGAATAGTACATACGTAGGTCAATATGTGGTGAATATTATAACAACAAGATGGTGCTTTAATGCAAACAACAATAATAAGGGTGATAGAGGAGAAGTTATTCTGTGTTTCAGTTGCATGTTTCTTCTCCCTCACATGAGGGTAGACCCCACACTTGTGGGGTCTAGTGTAGGGTCCACCCTCATGTGAGGGAAAAGAAACATGCAACCGAAACAAAATAGATTTTTTCGTGATAGAGAGGTTACAAAATGGTGTTAATGGAATGGTGGCAGCAGTTGCTTGCAGGAATAGAAATCTATTTTAGTCCAAATTTTTTTTAGCCATACCTTATTTTGTCAAGTACCCAATTGAATCAAATCCAAACCCGATCCCGATCAATCAAGTTGGCATCGATTGATTTTAATACTGCTCAAATATATATATTGGTTTGTGGGTGACTCGACATAATTTGAGGCCTAAAATAGTAACTTTAAAAGTAACTTTTTTATATTTAAATATTATTTATTTAAATTTCAATATTATTGTATTTTTCATATATTTAAAATTCATTCTGCTTAATTCTTGAGATATAGAATTACTAATTAAATTTTTAGTTTCTAATATTGCTTTATCAATAATATGACTAATTTAGTTAATTTTGTATGGCATATATCCATTTGAAAAATAATATTGTCTTTTTTTTAATTTTTGTAAATTCTGTATGCAATATATCTATTTGAAAACTAATTTAGGCTTTGGTATAATTAAGAGCTATCATATTACATATTTGAACATAATTATCATTTTTCGATCTATCTATCATTTTATTGTAATTTTTCATGACCTTCTAACTTTTTGTGTTGAATCTTATCAAAATCACTATTGCAACTTAACTTAACAATATAATTGCCTATTGACCTCAACTTGCGAAAAAATAGATCAATTCAGCACATAACTTGAATAATTAATACTAACCAAACTAGAGACCAATTTTCATTTAGAGAATCAAATATTGTAATATTTGGCAAAAAGACATGAAAATTAAATATTAATTATATTTAATTTATCTTTGGTAAGGACCTTAAGGTGATCCATGATGAAGAATAGTTGAAATCTAATTTCCAATTTGGGGTTTATTCAATTTTTATCCATTAATTTTAAATCATCGATGTTGGTCCCTAAAATTTCAAAAAACAGAAAAATTTGGTTCCTACATCTATTTTCCTATTCACGTGAATGACGAGATGCTATGTTATCTAATATTGTAACTAACGAGATGCTAAGTTATCTAATATTGTAGTTATGCTAAGTTATCTACAATATTAGTTGAATGTGGTAGTAATGGTTTAAGAATGGAGTACTTAAATTTTTTTTATTTATAGAATTTCAATTTTCATATGTTTTGCTTTTAAAAGGTGTAAAAAATTCGTTATTTATTCTCATAATCTGAAAAGTAAAATTTTTTTTTTATATTTAGAATATTGTTGACTTCTTATACAACTTAAACTGTCGAATTGTGATAATAATTTGTGTCTAGGATTACCAACCTTTTTGACCAAGCAGTATAAATTTATCCTTCCTAAAGTAGAGACATGAGTATATATATTGTAGGAATTGGATTTGAGCACTTCTGGTTTTGGATGAGTGGACTCAAACCCAACTAGTCCAATATAATGAATTTGTAGAGAGTGGGCCAAAGAACTAGGCTTTAGCGCGTTGACAACAGTCAACATGGCATTCATGGTAATCAAACAGAGATGAACTAAGATTAAGAAAGTTTGTCCTCGGCACAATCCGAGGAGCTCTGCTTGCATAATTAACAAACAAGAGTAGTTACAGGAATTCTCCAGCCCCCCCTCTATGGGGGGTTTCTCCTATTATATAGTCATTTTTCATTGATCTCTGCCTTCCAGTTGTTGATTATCCAAGCCTATACCTGAGTGCCTGTCTCATTAGCCGCCTTTCCAAACCTCCTATGAGTTGCAGCAACCAAGGCAACACTGTTCAGAGGTCATTTCCTCATTAATGCGGCCAGAATGTCAGTTGCGGGTATTTAATGTGGAGGTGACAGTTTCTCCTTGAATTGCTTCTCCACCGTGCTCCCATGGCTGATCCATGGTACTTATCCTTTTCCTTGGAACATTTTGGGGGGCTGCCTTTGATGGCACGCCGCTCTTCCCCTTAGTGATCTTGGTTGGCCGAGGACGAGGCCCCTGATGGCGTACCGCTCTTCCCTCCTATGATCTCGACTGGCCGAAGACAAGAACCTCCTCGGCAATATCTCTCGGCAACTTAGGCCTTCCTTGTTCATCCTCGGGTGCTGATTCCTCCTCAGCGTGGGCCTTGGGCTTAATATGAAGTGGACCCGGGTTACCAAATTCTTAGGCCCCACATATATATATATATATATATTATATGATTGTATATATACATGCATAACGATATACTTATAGAGATTTGGGAATATATATGATTATGTCACTTTATAATATAAATAATCAATTTTATAGCAAAAATCATAAATAATTTTTAACAATAGTGCTGATGAATTTAATTTTTGTAAGTTCATAAATAAAATAATTTTATCTAAACTTATTAAGTGTTATAACTAAATTGCTTAAAATTACACCAAATGTAACTTGATCATTGTACGGCATCCAACGCCCGAGCCCATTTAGGCTTAGTATCCTGATGCAAGGGCATAACACATGGGCCCAGTCTCCACTTGCCCAAAGGCCCAACTTGTTCCCGTGCAAGCCAAGGGCCCAAGACTCGCAGCAAGGGCCTTGCTTGGAAGTATGTCCCCGAGCATCGAAGGAAAGGTTGATGAGCAAACACACCAACTCTTGCATGTCCAGCAGTGTTCTACGGAACGTCGCTGCCGAGCTGTCTATCTGGATGGGAACCAAGTTCCAAAGCCACCACCACCTAACCAGCCACTTACAAACAACAGTATTGGACCTCCCATCGCACTTGCCAAGGGAGCAATAATGGCCTCTCCATTAATGGGAGCTATAAATATGAGAAGGGGAGGAGAGAGAGGGGTTGGTTGAAAAATAGGGAGAGAACACAGAGAGAAGAGGGGGAAACTAGCGATAAGAAGAGAGAAAAAGGTCCTAAGGTTTTTGTCGAGTCTCGTAGCCTAGAAATACCCATAATAGGAAACCCTTTAACCCATTCCACAAATAAGTTGTGAGCCCAAGAGAAGTTAGGCCTAACAGCCTTGCCTCTGGCACGCACAATTGGCGCCATCTGTGGGAATTTCCTACGAAGCTGTGGTTCGACCGAGGCTCACGCACGGGAAGATGTCCGGTAGGCATGCCGGGAGTGAGGATGAAAGTCGTTCAGCGGGCTCCTCTCGGGGATCATCTTGGCGAGAGCGAAGGCAAAAAAGACGTGAAGATAAGGACCGCGAACAAGAGGAGCAATCCAGCCTCGGGGAGGGGTCATACTAGACGCAGTGGTCAATATCAAGCGCCTCGGGGCATAGGCAATTCGATGAAAGAGACCAGGAGCTGGAACAGTTGCGCAGGCTGCTGAGAGACTTAGAGTTAGGAGCGGAGGACAGACGCCAGAGGAGATACCGAGATGACTAAGATAGGAGAGCAGATACTGGTGGAGGTCGCCGCGGTATGGGGTCCGATCAATCTGGGTCTCATCGATCGGGAACGTTCACATTCGCAGGAGTCCATCCATCGCAGTGACCGTTCACATTCACGGCAATTACGCCATCGCCGGGATCGTTCACGGTCACGGGGATGCACGGATTGGGGATCTGATTCACTCGAGGAACGACGACTGCAGAATGCTGCCATGGATGCCATGAGCCGTGCCTTACGAGGAGCAGCTCGGTCTCCGTTCTCCAACGATATTGAACGTGCCCTAATGCCGAACAGGTTCACGCGCCCTCCATTCAATATCTACGACGGAAAAACAGACCCGGTCAAGCACGTCAGCCATTACATCCACATGATGTCCCTACATTCTCACAATGATGCACTGATGTGCAGGGTGTTTCCCTCCAGCCTCGGTCCAACCGCTCTGAGATGGTTTAACGGACTGCGGAAGAGGTTCGTCCACACTTTCGTCGAGTTAATCCAGGAATTCAGTGTCCGATTCGTAACTTGCAGCCGAGTGCCGCAACCAGTAGATGCTTTACTATTAATGAAGATGAGGGTAGGGGATACCTTCCGTAGCTATGCCAGCTGATATTGGGAGCTTTACAACAAAATAGGTGGGGGCAACGAGAAGATTGTAGCAAGCACCTTCCGGATGGGGCTTCCAGAGGATTCTGAATTACGGGAGTCACTGACAAAGAAGCCTCCCGAGGATATAAGGCAACTTATGAGACGTATAGAGGAGTATAAGCGCTTGGAGGATGACCGATTGCAGAGTAAGGGCAAGGCCCCATTGATAAATCATCCTCGGCAGGGAGGTTTTCAACTAAGGCCTCAGAAGGATTTGAGGATACAGGAACCACTTTGGCAGACGGGGGAGGTGAACGTGACGTTCAAGGAACTGGTGCACCGGATCTTGGAACAAATCAAGAACGAGCTGTACTTCAGGTGGCCAAACAAGATGGGGGGTGATCCCTCTCGGAGAAATCAGAATCTGTACTGCACCTATCACAAAAACAAGGGGCACACCATCGAATAGTGTCGAGTATTGAAAACCATTTAGGGCAGTTGGCGAGGGCAGGACATCTGAAAGAGTTCGTAGTAAACCCCAGTGACCGAGGTATTGGCCAAGGCATTTAGCAGAGAGATAACCCTCTCCTACCGCCCTTGGGAGTAATTGAAATGATCTTGGTCGCCTCAAGGGGAGCGTCTGCGGCCAAGAAGGAGGTGTTGACTATCGCACCTATGATAGATCCATTGGATATGGAGCCCGCGGAGAAAAAGCGAAGTGTGCTCGGGAGACACTTGCCTTCGGTGAAGAGGACTTAGAAGGAACGATACAACCCCATGACGGCGCACTAGTAGTCATGGCCCGGATGAGCGGTTTCTTGGTAAAAAGGGTGACGATAGATTAAGGTAGCGGGGCTGATGTGATGTATCCTGACTTGTTCAGAGGACTTGGATTAAAGGATCAAGATTTGACAAAGTACAATACTCTGCTGGTATCATTTGATGGAAGGGTGGTAATTCCTGAAAGGCAGATTTCCCTGCCGGTAAGCATAGGAGGTAAGGAGGTAACGGTCCTCTTCATAGTAGTTAACTCCTTCTCCCCTTGCACGGAAATTTTGGGAAGGCCGTGGATCCATGCCATGGGGGCTGTCCCATCCTCCTTGCATGTGAAGGTTAAGTTTCCTACAGAACAGGGTATTGCCGTGGCACGGGGGTGTTAGAGAATGGTAAGGCAATGCCTCGTCGCTGCAGCGAATTGGGAAGGCAAGCTTACCAAACATGAGGGGGGCACCGAAGAAGCTCCATTATAGCAATTACAGAGGCCCCGAGAAGAAGTGGGGGCTGAGGGCGTCGAGGAGTTAATAAGGGCCAAAATACTACCGGATACTAACAAGTACTTCCAGATAGGAGCTAGCATGACAACCTAGGAACAAGTAGAAGTGTTATTGTTTCTTGTGCGGAGTATGGATGTGTTTGCGTGGAGTCCCTATGATGTGCCCGGGGTGGACCCCGAGTTCATCATTCATAAGCTTAACGTGGACTCGTCGTTCCCCCCTAAGAAATAGAGGCCAAGGAGAGTGGCCAGGGAGCATGTAGAGGCAGTGAAGTCAGAAGTTCAAAAGCTTAAAGAGGCAGGGGTAGTAAAGGAGATCATCTTCCTGGAGTGGTTAGCGAACACCGTGGTGGTAAAGAAGAAGAATGGCAAGTGGAGGGTCTGTGTAGATTTCACGGATTTAAACCGAGCATGCCTAAAAGACCCATTTCCTATGCTGAAGATTGATCAATTGGTAGACGCCACCTACGGGCACCTAAGGATAAGCTTCCTGGATGCCTTTCAAGGGTATCATTAAATTGCCCTATCTGCCGAGGATCAGGAGAAGACAGCATTCATATCCCCTGACGCCAATTACCACTACACTGTGATGCCTTTTGGGATAAAAAATGTTGGGGCCACATATCAGCAGATGATGACGAGGATGTTCTGGGACAAAATTGGGTGTACAGTTGAGGTGTATATTGATGACATGGTGGTAAAAAGCAAGTAGGAAATACAACACGTAAAGGATCTTTAGGAGGTGTTCGAGTTGTTACGACAGCATAAATTACGCCTTAACACGGAAAAGTGTGCCTTTGGCGTGGGTGTTGAAAAATTTCTGGGGTATCTGATCTCCAACCGAGGAATTGAGGTTAACCCCGACCAGATCGAGGCCGTGAAGCATCTCAAATCTCCGAGCAATTCGAAGGAGGTACAGGTTTTAACCGGGATGCTGGCTGCCCTCAACCGGTTCATTTCCAAATTCTTAGATTGTTGCCGGCCATTCTATCAGCTTCTAAAGAAGTGGAAAAGGGTTTTAATGGGATGACGAGTGCGAAAAAGATTTTTAGGACCTAAAGGAGTACTTATCGCATGCGCTAGTGCTAATTGCCCCGTAGCCTGGGGAGGACCTATGCATGTAGCTCTCGGTATCCAATCACGCTGTAAGTGCCGTATTGCTGAGGGATCGAGGAGTGCAGCAGCCCGTGTATTACGTCAGCAAGACTCTAGTTGACTCGGAGACTAGATACTTACCTTTAGAGAAGTTGGTATTGGCGCTAGTGCATGCCACTAGGAAATTACCTCAGTATTTCCAAGCTCATACCATATACGTATTGACCGAGTACCCTCTACAGTCGTTGATGAAAAGATCTGACTTCACGAGGCGAATAGCAAAGTGGGGGACTCGGTTAGGAGCTTTCGATGTGCGGTACAGGCTGAGAAACTCTATAAAGGGGCAGGTATTGGCAGATTTTGTGGCTGAGTTTCCCCCTAGAGCCCCACGAGAAATGGTCTGTTAGCTAGATTGTCGCCCGTGGAAGGTGTACGTGGACGGCGCCTCCAGCTCCACGGGGTCAGGTGCGGGAGTTGTTATGATTGGCCCCGAGGGGATACACCTAGAGCACTCGTTCAGACTGGGATTCAAAGCCTCCAACAATGAGGCCGAATACGAGGCCTTGCTAGCTGGACTAAGGGCAGTCATAAATTTGGGTGCCCGGGACTTGGAAATATATTCGAATTCACGGTTGGTGGTTAATCAAGTCCAGGGCAACTTTGAAGCCCGAGATCCCCGTATGAAGGCATATTTGGAACTAGTGAAGCAAACCATGACCAAATTCAGTACTGTGAGAATAATCCAAGTCGCTCGGACGCAGAATAGACACGCCGATTCCTTCACCACCCTGGCGTCATCAGTAACTGAAGAGATACCTTGGTTAATAAGAGTGGAACTAGTTCCAGAGCCAAGTATCAAGGCTGCCAGTGATTCGGGGATTATGGGGATCGATATCATGGGGATTACGACATTGGGGCGCAGCTAGATGGATCCGATCATTGACTTCCTAGCCGAGGATCAGGTTCCACTTGATGAAAAAGAGGCCGACAGAATTCGCCGAATGGCCCCTCGGTATTGGTTATCGCAGGACCGGAAGCTATATTAGAGATCCTTTGAGGGGCTATACCTTTTGTGCTTACATCCAGAAAGGGTAGGCGAACTCTTATCCGAGCTGCACGATGGCGTGTGCGGCAGCTATGTAGGAGGACGATCGTTGGCACACCGGGCAATGACTCAAGGATTTTGGTGGCCTAAGATGCAAAAGGACGCCGCCAAGTATGTGCGCAGGTGTGAGCAGTGTCAGAAGCATGCCCCCCTAATCCACCAGCCGGCAGGTCATTTGAACCCAGTCAGCAGCCCCTGGCCTTTTGCACAGTGGGGGCTGGATATACTCGGCCCTTTCCCATAGGCAGTTGGTAACCGGCGATTCGTCTTGGTGGCAGTTGACTATTTTACCAAGTGGGCAGAGGCAGAAGCCTTGGCCAATATTCGGGATGTGGACGTAAAGAAGTTTGTGTGGAAGAACATAATCACGAGATTTGGAGTGCCGAACTTCCTTATCTCGAACAATGGTTTGCAATTTGACAACCGGGCTTTCCGTGAATTTTGCGAAGATCTTGACATCAAAAACAAGTACTCTACTCTGGCGTATCCCCAGAGTAATGGCCAAGCCAAGGTTGTGAATAAAGTAATTGTGAATGGGTTGAAGAGAAGACTGGAGGGTGTAAAGGGGAATTGGGCCAAGAAGTTGCCTAACGTCTTGTGGGCGTACCGGACAATGCCTAGGAGGTCCACGGGAGAAACCCCATTCTTTGTCACATACGGAGCAGAGGCCGTCATACCAACTGAGGTAAATCTGTGCAGCGCACGAGTAGCTGGATTTGACCTTGGCCTAAACGACGAGATGCTTGCTAAACGTCTGGATAGATTGGAAGAATGTCGTGAGGCTGCGACTGTACGGCTCACAGAGTATCAGCAAAAACTCGCCAAGAGATATAACCAAGGCGTGAAAGTGAAGGAGTTTGTCGCCGGGGATTTGGTCCTTAGAAAGGCCGTGGGAAACATGCGAGATACGAATTCTGGGAAATTGGCACAAACTTGGGAAGGGCCTTATAGGGTTACAGCCATTGCTGGCACGAGTGCGTATTACTTGGAAGGACTTGACGAGAGGCCACTACCTCGGCCGTGGAACGCCCACAATTTAAGGAAGTTTTACCAATGACCGGTTATGTGCCGAGTTATTAATTATGCGAGACTCTATATATGTTTTGCTAATGAGAATAGTGATGTTCGTGCGTGCAGATTTGTGTTATTCGATTACCACCTGCTACCAGGTTCAATCTACATTACTGAGCAGGTGGAAACCTTAAATCATTATTCTAAGGACAGAAACTTGCTGCCAGGTTCAATTTACATTACCGAGCAGGTGGAAACCTTAAATCATTATTCTAAGGACAGAAACCTGTTGCCAGGTTCAATCTACATTACCGAGCAGGTGGAAACCTTAAATCATTATTCTAAAGACAGAAACCTACTGCACGGTTCAATCTACATTACTGAGCAGGTGGAAACCTTAAATCATTATTCTAAGGACAGAAACCTGCTGCCAGGTTTAATCTACATTACCGAGTAGGTGGAAACCTTAAATTATTATTCTAAGGACAAAAACCTGCTACTAGGTTCAATCTACATTACCGAGTAGGTGGAAACCTTAAATTATTATTCTAAGGACAGAAACCTGCTGCCCGGTTCAATCTACATTATCGAGCAGGTGGAAACCTTAAATTATTATTCTAAGGACAAAAACCTGTTGCCAGGTTCAATCTACATTACCGAGCAGGTGGAAACCTTAAATTATTACTCTAAGGACAGAAACCTGGTGCCCGGATCAAGTGGAAACCTTAAATTATTATTCTAAGGATAGAAACCTGCTGCCCGGTTCAATCTACATTATCAAGCAGGTGGAAACCTTAAATTATTATTCTAAGGACAGAAACCTGCTGCACGGTTCAATCTACATTACTGAGCAGGTGGAAACCTTAAATTATTATTCTAAGGACAGAAACCTACTGCTAGGTTCAATCTACATTACCGAGTAGGTGGAAACCTTAAATTATTATTCTAAGGACAGAAACCTGCTACCTGGTTCAATCTACATTACCGAACAGGTGGAAACCTTAAATTATTATTCTAAGGACAAAAACCTACTACCCAGTTCAATCTACATTACCGAGCAGGTGGAAACCTTAAATTATTATTCTAAGGACAGAAACCTGTTGACCGGTTCAAACTATATCACCGAGCAACAGGATCCATACATCAAGCCTCGTTGCTATCTCAAGAGGGCTAGCCCTTCCTGGACACAGGTATCGCCATCCGAGGTAAGTCAATCCCCGACAAATGACGAAACAGGATTAACTACCCGGACCACTACAACACGAGTACGAAGCAAATAAAAAGCGTAATAAACTAAATCATCATATTAGGAATGAAAGCAGTATCTCGACCACTAAACGCAGTGGCCATTTAAGTATCAAAACCAGGCAAAAAAGCAATTGTTTAGTCACCACAGCCCGGTGACATAGGCAAGCCAATTAAAAAGCATAAATGAAGTAAAAAGAAAAACTTTCTTAAACGAAAAGACCACTGTTCGACAATTAAGAAGCGGAATCTGTAGGTTGTTCCCGGGGGTCAGTCTCGGCAAAATGCTGTTGCACCGAGGTCTGAAGGGGGTCTTGGCTGAGCTAATCTCCAGAACGAGGATGGCTAGCCACCTCCGTCTCCTCCATCTCCACGTGAGCATCTATTTGCTCCACCAATTCCTTCAGGCTGGTCATTTCTTCTTCATCAACGGGCCCTTGAGGAGTTTGCGAGTTAGGTGTGAGGACCAGGAAAGGAATCTGCGCGGGATTTCTCAATGGAGAATCCTCGGGAACTCCCAAAGCCCGCAAAGCGCTAGCCACCCCTCCTCAAAACCCAGTTTCCAAGCATCCCTTATGACTGGTTCAGCTGAGTTCTCCGTGTCAGCGAATCCCTTATTGTACCACTTGTTCTTGCTCGCCTCTAAGGCCGCTCTCAGGTCAGCCAGCTCCTTGGATCGCGCACTATTTATACTCCTAGCTTTCGCTAACTTGAGCTCGGTGTCCCTCACCCGGCCTGCAGCTCTGAATACTTCTTATTTGCATCCGCCCTGGCTTTTTCAGCCGCGGCAGCATTCTTCTTCGCAGTCGCAGCAACTATGGCCTTCTCCTTCGTGTTCGCCTCGGCCACATCTTTTAAAGCCTTCTCCCAACCAGCATCCTCAGTAAGATCACTGACGCGCCTATCAAGTATGCACGCCAGTTGCGCAGAAGGAAAAAAGAGAGAGAAGAAATTCAAACTTACCGCGATAGTGTGCCACTGCAGCCTCCTTCCCATCAATTCATCCGTGCCCTCTTCAAAAGCACGCACGTCCTTGGGGAGTAGAAGGCCAGGCGCCAGGGTCTGGGCGACGTGACCACCAACCCCCTTTCCCCAAATGTGCACACTTGCATCTGAGGGAAGAAGTTTGCCGTCCAACATGAACGAAGGCTGCCACGCTGGTACGGCACGGGAAGAGGATGCCACTTGCGTCCTAGTCTGAATCGTGGGTTCGCGAATCACGATACCATTAGATGGCCGAATAGGGGTCCTAGAAGGCATATCACCCAGGCCGATGGGGGTCTGTTCGGTTATGCGCTACCTTTTTCTTTACCGACCGAGGGCTTGGGGCGGAGGAGGAGGGGTTTGGCTGCGGCCTTGAGGCTACTGCTGCGCGGCTTGCCCGGCTCCGGCGTTGAAACGACTGATTGTCATCGTCTTTTGAGTCACCATCTCTTCACCTCAGTTGTGTTCATTTTCGGCAACTACTTCTTCAGTGTCTGGGCAGGAGCTTGTTGGTCAGCGGGACCTTTTGGTTGGAAGGGGGCTTCTGGCTGAATTTGCTCGTGAGCACGTTCACGGACCGTGTGGAGTGAAGAATTCCGGAAATGCATTGAAGGTAAAATAACTCCTGCAATGGTTTTACGCCTAAAATGCCTTATTTTACAGTCAACACGGAATACCATTCCGTTTGACCCAATTTTCAGTACCTACCAAACACACACACGGGTGTAAAAGCATTTCCGAAAATCCTTTGAAGCCAAAACAAACGCAGCCTAAATTAATAAATATATTAATAATATATAAATATAATATACGATTTATGAAACAATAATATATATAATAGAAATAAAATAATAGTATAATGTATAATCTATTGTTTCATATTTCATATTTGATTATATTTTTGTATGCATGAAGTGTTTGTTTTCTACTCTTTTTAAGTAGCAATCTTTAATTGACTAGTGATTTTATTGTATCTTAGTCATTATGCTCAATGAGATATAATTTATTTGAAAATCTAAGTTTATGGGAAAGTTAAAATTTATTGATTCATTCTTAAGAAGAAAGAAAGATGGTAACATTATTATTTTAATTATATTATATAGAGAGAAAAAAAAATTAATCATATTTTTTATAATAAAAAATAAATAAACATCTTATTTTTTTGTTCCCCCCTCCCCCCAAAGTCAAGTTCCTAGCTCCGCCACTGTTTGTTTAATAAATGAGTCAAGCCCAAGGAAAAAAAAAATGTTCATGAACAAACTCGTGAACATTAAGGTTTGATAAACGTTTTTTAAACCATGTAACATCAACTTTTTATTTGCCTTCTCCTATCAGTTCTCTACAAAGAGACCATGAGTGATTTTTGTTTCTTACCAGGCTATAAATGAACCAAACCATTCATAAATAGCTCAAGCTTGGTTTGATAACAGGCTTGGCTCAATAAAAAAAACTTGTTCATGTTTATTTATTTATATATAAGCCAAACTTGAATCTTAGTTTTAAGCTTGTTTAATAAATGAGTCAAGCCCAAGGAAAAAACAATGTTCATGAACAAACTCGTGAACATTAAGGTTTTATAAATAATAAGTTGAGCCTAGACTATTTTATGGACTTGATAATAAGTTTGATATGAACTTAACAAATAAATAAATTTATATCTTATTAAGACTTTAATTAATTAGGAGTTGGAACCATTCGTCCAAGGCTTTATATGGGCTTGATAATGAACCAGTGTTGAATATCAAGCACAAAAACTTGATATTAAGCTCAAGTTTGAGTTTGATATTGAGCGTCTAATGCAGCTTAACTAATGAATCAAGTTAAGCTCAAGCTTTTAGACTTTTTGATAAGCTCGAGCTCCAACATTATTTGTGATGCCTCAAAATTGATTGGATATTGATTGAGTGTAGGTGTCTGATAAGTCCCAAATTTTGCATATGTTGGTTAAGCATGGCGTTATCAACAATTACAAGAAGCTTTAATTGTGACTAGACTAGTTCATTTAAACAAAATGGCCGTTACAATATAATATTAATATATATATATATATATTATATGTTTATATATATATATATATATGCATAAGGATATACTTATAGAGATTTGGGAATATATATGATTATGTAACTTTATAATATAAATAATCAATTTTATAGCAAAAATCATAAATAATTTTTAACAATAGTGCTGATGAATTTAATTTTTTAAGTTCATAAATAAAATAGTTTTATCTAAACTTATTAGGTGATATAATTAGATTGCTTAAAATTACACCAAATGTAACTTGATCTTGATCTCTCTAATTAACTGAAATAATATAATTTTAATTATAATTTAGTTATTAATTCTTAGCATATATTTGTGAAGGGATAATGTTATTTATTCATTGTTTTTGCAATATATATGAGGCAAGAATAAATTAATTAAGTATATAAAATTTAATTTATACATAAAAAATTAGTCATTTTTCTTACAAAATTTTAGTATATGATGTTAAAAAATTTAGATAGAAAATTATAACTTAAGTTTATCCAATTAGAATATTAAAAAAGCTTGAAAACATATCTTAACGTGGTGATTTCGAGTTTGGCCCATATTCGAATTGACATTAAATAAACTATTTAAACTTATTAGATTCAGTTCAAATCACTTCATGGACAACATTTTGGCACCTCTATATTATTCTTATTATTGTTGCTGATTAGCATTATCCTACCCAGGGCCAGCTCAATAGGTGATGCAATCGTCTATGGCCCCCAAATAAAAGAAGGCTCCAACTTTAAAAAAAAAAAAAAAATTATATATATAATATATTTATCTATATATTTTAATTAAAAAATTTTGAGTATTTTTATTGGTTAATAAAATGCATTAAAAGGCCTGATTGTATCCTAAAATGTAGAAGATTAAAATGGCAAAAAAAAAAAAAAAAAAAGTCAAACTTCAGCTAACAAAATTAAATTTAGGCTGGACAGCACGTTTTCTGCATAGTTGCACACTGCACGAGTCCAAATCTTTTGTCCCATTTTTCCTGCTCCACTTTATACTCCACTAATAAAAACTTGCCACGTGTTTACCTAATTAATTAAATACTACTATTAATTAATAACGATAGTATTAATAAATCAATAATGATAATATTTAATTAATTAGGTGAACACGTGACAAGTTTTTATTGGTGGAGTATAGAGTGGAGCAGGAAAAGTGAGACAGAAGATTTGGACTCACACTGCACATCAGCACAGGCTGCACAGTTGCGCACTGCACATTGCATAGGCTGCAAAGGTTGCACAGCCTAGTGGCCCATAGTCATAGGGCAACACATTTTCTTGCTTTATCAATTATTATAAATTGTCATACCAATTAATAATTTGATGTGTATCGTATCAACTCATTTGTATTATAGTGACACTAATTTATTGAACCATGTAATAAATTAATTTTTATTTGAAAAAGAAAGATAAAGTGGATTAATTATATTAAAATTAAAATAACAAAATCTTATTCAAGGTCTACTATGTCACAAGAAAGATGAAGTGAATTAGCTATATTATCAATTGAAAAAGAAATGTTAGAGGAACTTAAGTACAAAAACTTAATTAGTAATTTTGCATCTCAAAAAGCAAGAAAAATAGATTTTAAATAAAAAATTTAATATATATATTATTTAATTAATATTTAAATATAAAAAAAGACTCCACTTCAAATTTTCGCCTAATACCACCAAAGTTATTGAGCCGGGCCTGATCGTACCACAATATCTTATTATTATAATAGCCACCACATTATAAGCATCAGTAGTGGCACTTGCAAATGCCATATGCCACTAATATTTAGCATTTAAGCCTTAAAAACCCTCAACAACCGGACTTGCAAAATCATCCCATTGCAAAAAAATTTACAATCTTGCTACAATAGTGGTATTGTAGCAGTATTGTATAATTTATATTAGTTTTTTATTAGTCTGATGTTTCTTCTCTCTCCTTTCTCTCATTTCATTTCACTCTTTCTCCAATTTCTCTCTACTTCGTTCTGCTCTCTCCTCTTCAAAACCGAAACCCATACAATTTCAGCACTTCCTTCCTCTCTATCTCAGATCAGTTTGCTATGGATTCCGATGGGTTTGTTATGGATTTCGATGGGGTTGCTATGGATTTGTGGGTTTTTGTGTTCATCTGGGTGTGAGTGTTATGGGTTGATCTGGGCATGGTGGTGGGCTGGGAGCGGTTGATGGTGGGTTTGGATAGGTGGATTGGTGTATCACGGGTCAGGTGGTGGCGTGGGTTTGAATCGGTGGAGTTTGGTGGGTTGCCAATGTTGCCGATGATGGGTCGCTCAAGATCGTTGATGATGGGCTGGATGTGGTGTGATGTTGGAGGCGTTGGTGGCGGCATTGATCTGGTGGCGCCGTGGGTCAAATGTTTTCCACGATCTGGGTTTTGTGGCTTCGCCAATCTGGGTTTTGTGTGTGTTTCGCCGATCTTGGTTTTTTTTTTTTTTTTTTTTCCCTTTAATTTGGGTTTTTGGTTCCAGTGGGATTATGGTGGGCAGTGGGTAGTGGGCATGGTGGCGTGGTAGGTATGGTGGTGGTGGTGTGGTGATGATTGGGTTGTTTGGTTGTTGAGAGAGGGATAGAGACTCAGATAGGCTGGGACAGGGATGAAGAGAGAGGAGTTAGATAGCCTTTAAATATTATTTTATTGTTTAATTTATATTATTTTAGTGTGTAGAATTGTAAAATAAAAATTGGGATGTTGGAAGTAGTGGAAAATGGTATGGTATAATGGATAAAGTAGCTTTTTAAGATGGTAAAATAAGATGAGATATGAGATTCGGATGTGGATGCTCTAAGGTAATATTCTTACCATCTTGTGGCTGTGGGTTGATATTAAAAATATCCAAAAGATGACAGAGAATCTTTAGAAAATAATGGTACTGATTCAGCAAAAAAGAAAATAATGGTACTGTTTAGACTCAGTGAAGAAGGCAATTATGAAGAAGGGCATATTGCTTAAATTGACAGCCGCATTTTAGAGCATTCACATCAGTACGTGGATAATCTTCTATAATACAAAAACTTCCTCATTTTACACATTTTGGCCAAAAATCCTCCCACATCAGATTGTGTAAAACTGTGTAAACTTTTCTAAAAATTTCCATGAGCTACAGTAACCGTGGATATATACAAGATTACTATAGCTCGTGTATAGATTATTTTAATAATTTCTAATTTCGCTCCTTTTTTTCTCTCTCTTCTCCATCTGCACAACCAACCCCTCATCATCTGCTTCTTCCTCCGATACACACTCCCACAGACAAAATCAAAAATCAACCACCACAAAATCAACAACAAAATAACCCATAGACAGCACAATACCAAACACACCCACACACGGACACACCAATGTAGACAGAGAGAATGGATCAGCGCTCTTATGGTGGATCGGCGTGCTTGGATCGTAGTGCTTGGATTGGCGTTCTTCTCGTTGTGCTTGGATCGGAGTTCTTCTCGCCGTGCTTGGATCGGAGTTTCAGATCGGCGCCGTGCTTGGATTGGATTTTCAGATGGAAATTTCAAATTGGCGATGGTTCGGAGCTGTGGATCGAAGTGTGTGGGAGCTTGGATCGGAGCAGTGTTTCGGAGCTGTGGGAGCTGTGGATCAGAGTGGTGGTTCCGAGTTGTGGATCAGAGTGTGTGGGAGCTTGGATCGGAGTGGTGGTTCGGAGCTGTGGATCGGAGCTCGTGGGAGCTGTGGATCGGAGCTGTGGAACGGTATGGACCGAGAGGGAGAGTTGATTCAGAAATACTAGAGATGGGTTATGGGCAGAGAGATGGGTATAGAGAGAGAGAGAGAGAGAGAGAGAGAGAGAGAGAGAGAGAGAGAGAGAGAGAGAGAGAGCAAAATCAGAAAAAATGGGCTGAGAGAGAGAGAGAGAGAGAGAGAGAGAGAGAGAGAGAGAGAGAGAGAGAGAGAGTGCGCGAGTATAATAAGGGGTTAGTTGAGAAAATAATAAAAAAATTGAGAAAATTGATTATTTAAATAAAAGAGGGGATAAAACAGATGAACTGATGTGGGTGTTTTGTAAAAGTATATGTGTAAAATAGAAAAAGTAGGATTTTAGTATAAAAATGGATGTGTAAAATACACGGACTGATGCGAATGCTCTTAAAGGATGTAAGGCACTTCAACTTTTTCTTTTCACTAAAGACAAAGATACACGAGAAGTGGTCGGTAAACAATTTTTTTTTTTTTTTTTTTTTTTTGCAAAACGCTTTTTCCATGAATTACAAACGATAATTTAAACTAATCACTAAAATATTTTTCAAATTTTAATATTCAAATGGATTTAGTTCAGTTGGTTCACAGCTGCTTGGCATAGTAGATGCTTTCTCTGTCACTCTCATTGTTGTAGCTAATTAACTAGCATTATTTTACAATTTTGTTGTTATAGGGTTTTTTTGGATAGAGCTTATTTTGCTGAAACTGAAAATTGAAAACTGAAAACACTGTAGCAAAATAATTTTTAAATGTGTGAATAGTACCATGGGACTCATTTTTAATTAAAAAGTTGCTGAAAAGTGATATTTGTGGATCTGTAAACAGTGCACGGATGCACTGTTCACAGTTGAAAAGTTAACATTTGCGGCTACTATTCATGAACAGTAGCCGCAACAACTCCTGAAACGCTGAAAAAAAAAAGAAAAAAGAAAAAAAAAGAAAAAGAAGGTCTGAAATGTGAATTAGAAAACGCAAACGCAACATTAAGTCCTATCCAAACACATACTAGATATATAACAATACAAGAGTTATCTCTTCTAATTATTATGGCCCCTCACAGTTATTTTTTTAATATATATTTACGAATACATTTTAGGTTCATTTAAATAGGATCACAATTATGTACAATTTATCACCAAACTAATTAATTGGACAATCAAACACTGATGATAAACACAAGATTATTTTAACAAGTTAAAAGAAAAAAGAGAATTAAAAAAAAAATATTTTTTTTCTCCAACCTCAGTGAAAAACCCCCTATGACTTACTTTGGAATTTGACGGAAAGGTCTCCTTCTTTGTACAATTGTATTCAATAAATTTCATGGCTTACAGTCACATTATCACACCACCAGACTCCTACATATTTGCATCTGGGTTTTGACTCTTCTCTCTCTCTCTCTCTCTCTCTCTCTCTCTCTCTCTCTCTCTCTGTGTGTGTAAGATAGTTGGTTTGGTTTGCTGTTTTACCTTTTGTTCTTGCTTTACTCTTTCATCCCAAGTTCCAAGACAAGAATTTTTTTTTACAGATTTGAGATTATAATTTTTCCAAGACCTACACGTGTATGGTTTACACTTCAACTTGTCTTCAAAACAAAAGCAGGTTTGACCTTGCTTTCTTCTGCTTGTTATTTGTCATTAAGGGTGCGTTTAGTTCGATGTAAATCGAATTCCGAGTGTAAAATGAATGCAGGAGAAAATGAATTCTCGTAAAGAAAATAAAATTTGGGTGTTTGGTTCTGCAATATAAAATAATTCGGAAAATAATTTCTGGTATTTGGTAACATTCTGAAAATACTATTTTCTTACAAAATTTTCACATTTTCTCAACTATTTTCTCAGCTTCCAAACAAATTTCATAATAAAAAATTTCAATATATAAACTTAAAACAAACAAAACCAAACAAAAATCAAAACAAAACATTTGTTAAACTCAAAAACTCGGTCAAATGGAGAGGGGGAGAGATCGGTCAAGGGTGGGTCATGGGCGACGATCCTGGTGGCGCGATCTTGGCGGTGCTGGGGTGCGATCTCGGCGGCGTGATCTCGGAGGTGAGGTTGAGTGAGAAAAGAGAAGAAAAGGGAGATGAGTTTGAAGGGATATTGATCGGGTATTGTAGAGGGTGGGTTTGAGAGAAGTGTTTCGCCAGTGGCGTGGGAGCGATGGATCGGAGATGTTGGAGGTGAGATGGGCTTTGCCAGTGTGAGGTGGGTTTTGCCTTGGTGGATCGGGTACATGCAGAGCTCAAAGTGGGCAGAGGTGAGGTTGAGTGCGAGAAGAGAATAAAAGGGAGAAAACCCACCAGCGCGGAGGGGAAAACGGCGGCGCTGCTCTTCGAAGTGTGGGTGGACCTCGGATCAGTGTCGGCGTGTCAGGTGGAGCTCTGTCTCCCTCTCGTTGGTGCGTGGGGTGGAGCTGAAGAGCTTAGCGAGTCCGACCGTGTGGAGTGAAGAATTTTGGAAATGTTTTGAAGGTAAAATAACTCCTGCAATGGTTTTACGCCTGAAATGCCTTATTTTACAATCAACACGGAATACCAATTTCGTTTGACCCAATTTTTAGTACCTACCAAACACACACACGGGTGTAAAAGCATTTCCGAAAATCCTTTGAAGCCAAAACAAACGCAGCCTAAATTAATAAATATATTAATAATATATAAATATAATATACGATTTATGAAACAATAATATATATAATAGAAATAAAATAATAGTATAATGTATAATCTGTTGTTTCATATTTCATATTTGATTATATTTTTGTATGCATGAAGTGTTTGTTTTCTACTCTTTTTAAGTAGCAATCTTTAATTGACTAGTAATTTTATTGTATCTTAGTCATTATGCTCAATGAGATATAATTTATTTGAAAATCTAAGTTTATGGGAAAGTTAAAATTTATTGATTCATTCTTAAGAAGAAAGAAAGATGGTAACATTATTATTTTAATTATATTATATAGAGAGAAAAAAAAATTAATCATATTTTTTATAATAAAAAATAAATAAACATCTTATTTTTTTGTTCCCCCCTCCCCCCAAAGTCAAGTTCCTAGCTCCGCCACTGTTTGTTTAATAAATGAGTCAAGCCCAAGGAAAAAAAAATGTTCATGAACAAACTCGTGAACATTAAGGTTTGATAAACGTTTTTTAAACCATGTAACATCAACTTTTTATTTTCCTTCTCCTATCAGTTCTCTACAAAGAGACCATGAGTGATTTTTGTTTCTTACCAGGCTATAAATGAACCAAACCATTCATAAATAGCTCAAGCTTGGTTTGATAACAGGCTTGGCTCAATAAAAAAAACTTGTTCATGTTTATTTATTTATATATAAGCCAAACTTGAATCTTAGTTTTAAGCTTGTTTAATAAATGAGTCAAGCCCAAGGAAAAAACAATGTTCATGAACAAACTCGTGAACATTAAGGTTTTATAAATAATAAGTTGAGCCTAGACTATTTTATGGACTTGATAATAAGTTTGATATGAACTTAACAAATAAATAAATTTATATCTTATTAAGACTTTAATTAATTAGGAGTTGGAACCATTCGTCCAAAACAAAATAGGCTTTATATGGGCTTGATAATGAACCAGTGTTGAATATCAAGCACAAAAACTTGATATTAAGCTCAAGTTTGAGTTTGATATTGAGTGTCTAGTGCGGCTTAACTAATGAATCAAGTTAAGCTCAAGCTTTTAGACTTTTTGATAAGCTCGAGCTCCAACATTATTTGTGATGCCTCAAAATTGATTGGATATTGATTGAGTGTAGGTGTCTGATAAGTCCCAAATTTTGCATATATTGGTTGATCATGGCGTTATCAACAATTACAAGAAGCTTTAATTGTGACTAGACTAGTTCATTTAAACAAAATGGCCGTTACAATATAATATTAATATATATATATTATATGTTTATATATATACATGCATAAGGATATACTTATAGAGATTTGGGAATATATATGATTATGTAACTTTATAATATAAATAATCAATTTTATAGCAAAAATCATAAATAATTTTTAACAATAGTGCTGATGAATTTAATTTTTTAAGTTCATAAATAAAATAGTTTTATCTAAACTTATTAGGTGATATAATTAGATTGCTTAAAATTATACCAAATGTAACTTGATCTTGATCTCTCTAATTAATTGAAATAATATAATTTTAATTATAATTTAGTTATTAATTCTTAGCATAGATTTGTGAAGGGATAATGTTATTTATTCATTGTTTTTGCAATATATATGAGGCAAGAATAAATTAATTAAGTATATAAAATTTAATTTATACATAAAAAATTAGTCTTTTTCTTACAAAATTTTTGTATATGATGTTAAAAAAATTAGATAGAAAATTATAACTTAAGTTTGTCCAATTGTTTCTCAAAAAAAAGTTTGTCCAATTAGAATATTAAAAAAGCTTGAAAACATATTTTAACGTGGTGATTTCCAGTTTGGCCCATGTTCAAAATGATGTTAAATAAACTATTTAAAATTATTAAATTCAGTTCAAATCACTTCTTGAACAACATTTTGGCACCTCTATATTATTCTTATTAGTGTTGCTGATTAGCATTATCGTACCACAATATCTTCTTATTGTAATAGCCACCACATTATAAGGTACTATTCTTAGTTCTTAGCCTTTTGTGGCTGTGGGTTGACGTTAAAAATATCAAAAAGATAACACAGAATCTTTAGAAAATAATGGTACTGATTCAGCAAAAAAGAAAATAATGGTACGTACTGTTTGGACTAAGGGTAGAAAGCAATTATGAAGTCGGGCATATTGCTTAAATTGAATAATGGTACTGATTTAGCAAAAAAGAAAATAATGGTATGTACTGTTTGGACTCAGGGTAGAAAGCAATTATGAAGTAGGGCATATTGCTTAAATTGACAGCCGCATTTTAAAGTGTGGGTTTGGATACCACGTTTCCAAACCCACATTTGTGTTTTCTGTCCTTTGTTTTGTTTTGATTTTTTGTTTTTTTGACGTGTAAATAGTAATATCATGTGAGCCCTACGCAGGGATGAGGCACTGTTTATAAATAGTAACATCACATGTGAGTACTGTACAGGAGACAAAAAATACTGTTTACGCATTGTTCACTAGTCCCACGACACTATTTACATATTTAAAAATTATTTTGCTACAGTGTTTTCAATTTTCAGTTTTAGCAAAAATAAATTATATCCAATTACACAGAAAAGTGGTCGGTAAGCTTTTTTTATTTATTTATTTATTTTTTTTGCAAAACATTTTTTCGACAAATTATAAGCAACAAAGTGTTACTAGTTCTAATTTAAATTAGTCACTAAAATTACTTTTTTACCCATTAATAACAACTAATAACAACCTACCAAATAAGATTTATTATGAAAATTTATTGAACATAGCATTATTCAAAGAGATATTATTATTCAAATTTGACACTTTTAAATGATCTACTACATATATAAACAGTAACTTTTTCTTTTTCTCCTTCATTGTCATTGTCATTCTTTTCCTTTTGTTAAAACTTTATATATATATATATATATTATTTAAAATGGCCTGGTTTGAGCTTTTTTTTTTTGGATTTTTTTTTATTTTGTTCAATTTTTTGTGTGTAAGAGAGAGAGAATTAATCTTTTTTTTTTTTAATACATGTTAATATTTTAGGTGTAATTTATTATCTCCTCCTACATTGGAGCCTTCTTTCCCGATTTTAACTCGAGTATTTTTCTTTTCCAGATAAGAAAATTACTTAAAATTAGAGTTTGTCTAGTGTTTGAAACAAAGTTATATAAATATTTTTTAAATTTTAATATTCAAATGGATTTAGTTCACTTGGTTCACGGCCGCTTGGCGTAGTAGATGCTTTCCCTATCACTCTCATTGTTGTAGCTAATTAACTAGCATTATCTTACCATCTTCTTGTTATAATATTCACCACATGTTAAGCTACTACTATTCTGACAAAGTGCACCTACAGGAACGTTTTTTAAACCATGTAATACACATTTGCTTTTTGTTTCTCCTGTCTTGCTGCCAGTTGCCTGCAAACGTACCGAATTAAGAACCATGCATTATTTTTGTTTTTGTTTCTTACGTTCCTGTGAGGGGAAAAATAGTATAAGTCATTTCTCTCATATAATGGTGGATTCTAAGTGTGGAGTCTACCGACAAAATAGTATAAGTCTTCCCCTCACATTATGGTGGATCCTATCATGTGAGGGGGATGATTCATGTATTTCTAAGTGTGGAGTTTACCGACAAAATAGTATAAGTCTTCCCCTCACATTATGGTGGATCCTATCATGTGAGGGGGATGATTCATGTATTTAATACCTGATATAACTTCTCTCTGTGAATGACCAAATAATAAAAATTTGAAAAATGCAACAGGAAATTCTTACGAAATCGTGCTAGGGAAGAAGTTAATTGTGCAGAAGTGACACAGCACTTGTTAGAAACAATACTAAAGTGATGTCAATGTAAAACTGCCTTGCACTATCTTTTTTGTTTAGGACTTCATTTTTGTTCAGCAGTTTTTTTTGTAACCCGTTGGACTACTTTTTTGTAATTGGGATGAGTTCATCTATAGCTTTTCTCTTCTTTCTCGGGTGCTTGTTCATGAAGTTGGAGATGGAGTAGGATCCTCTTTTTTTTTTTTTTTTTTTTTTTTTTTTTTTTTTTTAATGTTTATCAAATATTCATTAAATAAGATGAATCACAAGCTTATCAACGTGCATTACCTACCAACCACGGTCCTTAATTAACCAGCAAGACTGGATGACAAAGACGACTACGTGTGTGTGTGTGTGTTTTTTTTAGTTGGCACGTGTCAACGAACCAACCAGCACCTCTTTAAATATCAGCTATAATTTAACAAAGCTTAAACAACTAAATCTCTTACTCCTACACTCCTACTATCTATCAGTAAGAGCTCTTTCCTCCTTTGTTTTTTTATTTCATTGCTTTCATATGGGATTATCAATCATGTATTTTTATATCTATTGTTAGCTAAAGAAGAAGGCTTTTTAATTTTTAATTTTTATTTATTTTTATTTTTTTTAACTCTTTTCTTCTCAGGGTACATAATTGTAATTCTAATAAGCCAGAAAGTAGTTTTAAATTGCCAAATTTAACTTTAGTAATATCCTCTCTAACTATATATATTATATCCTATTAGGCGAGAGGGTTGGAATAACGATACCAATCCAATAATTTTCACAACATGATTAGGCATAAGTTTTTTATTTATTTATAATAATCATAAGTTGTTGTTGATTTTTACATTGACATCACTTTAGTATTGTTTATTACTGTCAACTTGCTCATCTCAATATTCAAGAAAAATGTTGTGCTCTATATATATAAATCAAATAACCATGTCATGAAAAACACGAGAGACAACCTTATAATCAAATATTAACTAAAATTTTCCTATTAAAAAAAAAAAAAACTAACTAAATTTTATTTTTTGAGCCTTTAGGACAAGCTGATTCGAAAACTGGCCTAGGAATGACAAACCAAGGCAAGAAGAATATTATAATTTTTGTTTTTCTTATTAATAGCTTCAGTTAGACAATGGTTTGAGAACTGTGATCTAACAACCAAAATGAAAAGGGGATGAACAGGGAGTTAGGCAGTTGGTTTGAGATCTGTGATCTAACCACCAAAATGAAAAAGGGATGACCAGAGAATTGTCATAAAATAATATAATTCTTTGGTGAATAAACAAACAAGTTTGGATCTTTGTGAACTCTAAACCTTCCTGTTAACCCACTTTTCCACTTCCAACTCCCACACCACACATAAGTGACACGTTTTACAATTTCAATTGAAATCATGTTTTCAAAATACGATTTGTTATTTACAATTTTAATTGAAATCTTTTTCTCAAAATATGATTTCAGCTCACGTGGCTGTACGTATACTGTAAATGTGCATCTAGCAAGTTTGTGACCATTGTCGTATTAATATTATTATTGTTGTTCTTTTTCGCTGAATCTTAACTTACCGTTACGTAGTATTCCCTTAACTTCTCACTTATTACTCCTCCTACCATATGCTAATTGTTTTTCTCTACCGTTTTGTTTTTGTTGTTGCTAGTTATTTTAGCTTCAGGTCCTGCATCCCGGATTAATTGACTCAGAGAATTAGAAAGACATGGGTGCAACATCATTGCACTTGTTAATGTACCCCTGGTTTGCTATTGGTCACATTACCCCGTATCTCCACCTTTCAAACAAACTAGCCCAGAAAGGCCATAGAATCTCCTTCCTGATTCCCACCAAAACACAATCAAAATTACAGAGTCACAACCTCTACCCGGATCTCATCACCTTTGTCCCCATAATTGTTCCCCATGTAGATGGTCTCCCTCTTGGTGCTGAGACCACTTCCGATGTGCCTGTCCATTTGCTACCCCTCCTTATGACTGCCATGGATCGATCTGAGAGTCATATTGAACTTCTTCTTCGTGAACTTAAACCGGACATTGTCTTCTTTGATTTTGCCCATTGGATACCAAAATTGGTCCGCAGCCTAGGTATTAGGTCAATTCTCTACTCCGTTGTCACTCCACTTACACTATATATTTCCACTCCTGCACATGTTGACAATATGCAAAAGCCTGGGTCTAGTTTTCCAGATTTGTCTTCATTATCCATCAAACTCCATGTCCATGAAGAACGAACCATGGCTCCATTAAAGACTCAGAAATTTGGTAGCGATGTCCTTTTAGCTGATCGCCTGTTCACAAGCGTAAGTCAATGTGACGCACTAGGATTCAGGACATGTAGAGAAATTGAAGGACCTTATATTGACAATCTTGAAAGCCATTTTGGGAAGCCTGTATTTCTTGCAGGACCAGTCATGCAGAAGTCAGCTACTTCTACTAGTTTAGAAGAAAAATGGATTAAGTGGCTAGGAAGATTTGAGGCCGGATCAGTAATATACTGTGCATTTGGAAGTGAGTTATTCTTAAACAAAGATCAATTCCGGGAATTGGTGTTGGGGTTGGAACTTTCGGGCAGGCCATTTCTGGCAGCACTTAAACCGCCACGCGGGGTTGAGTCTATTGAAGAAGCATTTCCAGAAGGGTTTGAAAAAAGGGTTCAAGGAAGAGGGATAGTACATGGTGGATGGGTTCCACAACTACAGATTTTAGAGCACCCATCAATAGGGTGTTTCATCACACACGGTGGGTTCGGTTCTTTACTCGAAGCTTTGATGAACAAGTGTCAGCTGGTATTGATACCGCATACATATGACCAGTTTTTCCATGCAAGGATGATGAGCAACATTTTGAAGGTTGGAGTGGAAGTTGAGAAAGGTGAAGAAGATGGTTTGTTCACAAAAGAAAGCGTCTGTGAGGCAGTGAAGATTGTGATGGAGGTTGACAGTGAGGTAGGGAGGGAGGTCAGAGCCAATCATGCCAAACTTCGAGAGCTCTTAAGCAGGGAAGATTTAGAGTTATCTTATATTGATGGTTTCTGTCAGAATCTTAAAGATTTGGTTGGATAATTTATGACTTTCTAGCCAAGTATTGCTATTCTTGCCGTAAAAGTTTGTTAACTCTAAAATAACATGGTTCTTTATTGTGAAGTTTGAATCATGAACAATGTGTTGTATTGTATTTGGTGGCTTCCTTAAGAGAGCTGTACTTTGTTGTGCTTGTGCAGCCATCTGCTGCTTGTATGACTTTTTAGTCTTGTGGTTTCAATATTGCTGTTATCAAAATTTAGCGGATGAACTTCGCGTACTCTTCTGCATGTTTAATGTTATATAATGTTTTATGTTCTAGTACTTTGTGTTCATGATCTTTGGCGTGGTTTGATCTTCATATATATTCTACTGCATGGGACGATATATATGTATATGTATATATTCGGCTTTCCTTGTTCTTTACCTCCATAGTTTCTTCTCTATATATAGTTCGTTAATGGATCACAACCATCAAAATGGATATATTATCAATAGGCAGTGTTTGTCTTACACTCACTGTATCGTGAAATTTATTTTTAATATTTTTAAATGTGTAAACAGTACATAAATAATATATAAACAATTTTTTTTATCTCTTATACAATAAATTTATATGATATTATTGTTTATGCGCTAAAAAAAAAAAATGTTTGAAAACGCAAACGTAAGTTCGGAAACTTCATATCCAAATCCACACTATCATAATGCTTGCGTGAAACAAGTTTTTACGCACAAGTTAACGTAACTTTTTTATTCTCAATACGCTGGTGGGATCTCCAGCAAAATGTTTTGTTAACATTATATTTTTAATTTTATTATATGGTGTCGACTTTTGGACGACGGCCACATTAACCAAGCTTCTCTATGGGATTATTACTGTATTAGAACAAGTATTCAGAGTCTAATACGATGGGAAGAAAAATCACGCATGGGTCTGTGCATGGGAAGAGAACTAGCAAAGAGAAGGGAAAAATTCTATGGTGACCATAATACATCATTTTAAAAAAATGTGGCCTACAATTTAAATAATAGCACACTTTGGCACATGTTCATATATAATTACCTTCTTTTCTAATCCCCCATGTTAACACCATTTTCTAAAGATACTAGCTCTCTTATCTTCTTATCTTTTTCATGGCTTTATCGTTAGCACCTTCACCTGATGATAAGAATGCAATCGAAGAAAAAAAAACAAAAAAAAAGCTAATGCTAACAAAAAAATGTCTCAACATTTTTAAATTAACATATCACAATCTCTAATTTATAGTTTTTGCTATGCTAATTTAGGAATGTTGTGACATTTTGTTATGTTCCTAGCATTACTCATAAAAATAATATAGGCCTATGAAACATAATCCTTTACCCCTTTAAAAGAAGAAGAAGAAGAAGAAGAAGATGATGAAGCCCAAATAACAACAATAGCATTAGCCCAAATAACAGTAAAAACAACCTAAACAAGAACAAGATTTGGGCAAACAACAATAAATGAAAAAAATATTTAACAAAAAGCTCATTCAAAAACAAAAAATTAAAACTTTAATAGTTTAGATTTATAACTCGTTCAATTCATTTCATAAAATAATTCTCAATTTCAGTTTTCCTAAAACAAGGTACTACAAGAGATACTATAGCCGTGAGTTATCCAAGACGACTTTGCACTCCTAGTCCGCAAAAAGAATTATTCTTTTTTTAAAACATGTTAATATTTTGGGTGTAATTTATTACCTCCTACATTAGGCCTTCTTTCCTGATTTTTTTTATTTGATTTATTTATTGGTTATAATTTGGGGTTTAATTAATACATTTTACAGAACTTTTTTTTTTTAATCAAATAACTAACTTAATTGGTTAAAATTTCGGGGTCTTCTTTTACTTGGAGGCCTTAGGCAATCACCTAACTCGCCTAAATCTAGAGCCGGCTCTCACGTTCTCTTATCTTTATGGGAAATTTTCATATGCGCTTAGTTTATATATCCATAAGCTCGGCGCAGCAAATATCTTCCTCACTTTCTATCCTCCCAATTTTCATCCCAACCAAATGCATTGTTACTCTAATAAAACAAGGCTTTGGGCATAAGACAATATTTTGTGCTTATTATGACAATAATATCACTGTTACCTAAATCTACAACTCTAATATCACTTTTATTATGTATCATTCGCTATAAATCATGTTAACAATTATGAAAAATTATATGATTATACATACATACATGCATACATACATACATACATATATCTTTGATAATTGTTCTTTATTAGTTGATAACCCATACAATGCACGAATAAATTTCACATATTAAAAAATTTTATCTTTTTCTTTTAAAAAAAATTGTCTCAATATGAAAATTATTGTAGCTATTAATAGACATTAATTATGATTGTATTTATATATGAAACCATATATTTTAGTATTATGAATTTATTATTATTCTGTTGTATATGGAATTATATAGCAATAAAGCTAGCGACACAATCACACAACAAAAATTCAAAATAATTTCACAACATTCCTAATAATTTATTATTAGGTGCTATCTTGCAACAGATTTGATTCATGTTCTTATTTTTCGTTTGGTTTCATTTTGTGTATTTTCATTTATAGCTTTACCTGGAGTAAGTTTTTATGATTCCAAGTATAAGTCCTAGATTCAGTGGGGACTTTGTGGTTGAAGAGTTCGCAAGGTTTTAATTTTTTTTGAGTGTGGTGGTCGTTTTAGAGTTTTAATTGGAGGTTGTGACGAAACGATAATACTCCGTAGGATTTTGTTTCATAAAAATTAGCAATGCATTTATGCCTCCATCTATCACAAGAGACAAATTCTGCAAATCATAAAGTTAGATGAATTCGATTCATCTTTCCTTTGGTGGAAGAATTGACTGGATTAGTGAAATAATGTTTTGTGAAATCATACAAACTTCAATTTGATTTGATTTGAGTTTTTTTTTTTTTTTTTTTTGGGGTGGGTGGGGGGTTGCGGGCAAGTAAAATTGATATAGGGGAAAAAAAATGGAGATTCTTGGGCAATGCATTCTAAAGGGAAGAGCAAGGAAGAGATGATATTTTTAAAGTTTTAATATTCAACTGGATTTAGTTCAGTTGGTTCACAACCGCTTGGCGTAGTAGATGCTTTCTATATCATTCTCATTGTTGTAGCTAACTAAGTAGCATTATCTTACAATCTTGTCTGTTGGGTTAAGATTTCTTGACCCCAGTTAATTATTCAATTACCCAAGTTCATTAATTAAATTCAATTTGCATGCAAAATGTGAAGGTACAAACAAATCACCAAAAAACTAAGTGCAACGGAAAATAAATTTGACATGGCGATTTGTTGACAAATAGGGAAAACTTCGGAAGGCAAAAATTCCACCGAGTGATTTTAAGGTCACCACTTCCAAGAATCCACTAAGCAACAATCAAGCGGTTACAAATATTAGGAATCTTACCAACTACCGTGGCCCATCCCAAAATACCAACCTACGGTTGAATATTTGCTCTAATACTCAGTTGGACTTGATCTTGTAATAGCTTTCTTTTCTTTTGATGCACGAACCTCCAATTTGTGATTAATACTTTGCATGGATCCCAAGTATGTGACTAACTTCAGCAACTTGAACAGATGTTGTTGGCTACAAAATTCTTTACTTCATCAACAATGAAGATCAGAAAGCACTTGGTTACGAAACCCTATGGCGTACAAATGCAGTGGCTTCATAAATAAAATAATTTATTCTAAACTTATTAAGTGATATAATTACATTACTTAAAATTACACCAAATGTAACTTGATCTTGATCTCTCTAATTAACTCAAATAATATAATTTTAATTATAATTTAGTTACTAATTCTTAGCATAGATTTGTGAAGGGATAATGTTATTTATTCATTGTTTTTGCAATATATATGAGGCAGGAATAAATTAATTAAGTATATAAAATTTAATTAATACATAAAAAATTAGTCTTTTTCTTACAACTTATTTGGATACACTGAAAACACTGTAACAAAATAATTTTTAAATACTGTTGCAAACTTATTTTTAATATTTTTAAAACTAAAAATTGAAACTGAAACTGAAACTGTAGCAAATTAGTCTTTTTCTTACAACTTATTTTTGCTAAAACTCAAAACTGAAAACACTATAGCAAAATAATTTTTAAATGTGTAAATAGTATCATGGGATCCATTTTTAATATTTTTAAATGTGTGAACAGTACATAAACAATGCATGAATAGTATTTTTCGTCCCCTGCACAATAAATTCATGTGATGTTACTGCTCTTGCGCTAAAAAAAAAAAAAAGGTCTGAAAACGCAAATGTGGGTTTGGAAACGCCGTATCCAAACCCACACCATGATGTTAAAAAAATTAGATAGAAAATTATAACTTAAGTTTGTCCAATTGTTTCTCAAAAAAAAGTTTGTCCAATTAGAATATTAAAAAAGCATGAAAACATATTTTAACGTGGTGATTTCCAGTTTGGCCCATGTTCAAAATGACATTAAATAAACTATTTAAAATTATTAGATTCAGTTCAAATCACTTCATGGACAACATTTTGGCACCTCTCTATTATATATTCTTATTATTGTTGCTGATTAGCATTATCGTACCACAATATCTTCTTATTATAATAGCCACCACATTATAAGGTACTATTCTTAGTTCTTACCATTTTGTGGCTGTGGGTTGACGTTAAAAATATCAAAAAGATGACAAAGAATCTTTAGAAAATAATGGTACTGATTCAGCAAAAAAGAAAATAATGGTATGTACTGTTTGGACTCAGGGTAGAAAGCAATTATGAAGTAGGGCATATTGCTTAAATTGACAGCTGCGTTTTAAAGTGTGGGTTTGGATACCACGTTTCCAAACCCACATTTGCGTTTTCTGCCTTTTGTTGTTGTTGTTGTTGTTGTTGTTGTTGTTGTTGTTGTTTTTTTTTTTTTTTTTTTTTTTTTGACGCGTGAACAGTAATATGATGTGAGCCCTGCACAGGGATAAGACACCGTTCATAAACAGTAACATCACATGTGATCACTGTACAAGGGACAAAAGGTGCTGTTTATGCACTGTTCACGAGTCTCACGACACTATTTACAAATTTAAAAATTATTTTGCTAGAGTGTTCTCAGTTTTCAGTTTCAGCAAAAATAAGTTGTATCCAAACAGAAGATGTAACGCACTTCAACTTTTTCTTTTCACTAAAGTCTAAAGATACACAGAGAAGTGGTCGGTAAACCTTTTTTTTTTTTTTTTTGCAAAACACTTTTTCAACAAATTATAAGCAATAAAGTGTTATTGGTTCTAATTTAAATTAATCACTAAAATTACTTTTTTACCTATTAATAACAACTAATAACAATCAAATAGATAAGATTTATTATGAAAATTTATTGAACATAGCATTTTTCAAAGAGATATTGTTATTCAAATTTGACACTTTTAAATGATCTACTACATAAACAGTAACTTTTTCTTTTTCTCCTTCCTTGTCATTGTCATTCTTTTCCTTTTGTTAAAACTTTATATATATATATATATATATATATGTATTATTTAAAATGGCCTGGTTTGAGCTTTTTTTTTTTTTTTTGGATTTTTTTATTTTGTTCAGTTTTTTGTGTGTAAGAGAGAGAGAATTAATCTTTTTTTTTTTTTAATACATGTTAATATTTTAGGTGTAATTTATTATCTCCTCCTACATTGGAGCCCTCTTTCCCGGTTTTAACTCGAGTATTTTTCTTTTGCAAATAAGAAAATTACTTAAAATTAGAGTTTGTGTAGTGTTTGAAACAAAGTTATATAAATATTTTTAAAATTTTAATATTCAAATGGATTTAGTTCACTTGGTTCACAGCCGCTTGGCATAGTAGATGCTTTCTCTATCACTCTCATTGTTGTAGCTAATTAACTAGCATTATCAGTGGCGACGCCATGTTGAGGGCAGGGTGTTCCCAAGAACACCCTTGGCTCGAAAATAATTTTTTTTTATATATATAATAATTAAATTTTTTTTTTGTTTACCCTTAAAAAAAAAAAAGGAACACCCTCAAGCAAAATCAAGAACACCCTCAAATAAAAATATATATATATATATATCTGTTCTACTTTCAAGCAAAAAAAAAAAAAAAAAAAAAAGCCCAAAAAACATTTTTAAACTAAAACCTGAAAAAAAAAAATTAAAAAATAACAGAGCAAGCCCACTGCCCAAAGCCCAACATCAATCCTAAACAACAGATGGGAAAGCAAACCCAATCTAAAGAAAAAAAACAACATATGGCAAGCCCAACAGATGGTAGCAAATCCACGGGCCACGGATTCTCAAAAAAAAAAAAAAAAACAATACCCAACCTAAAGACAAATGGTAGCAAACCTAACCCACGGATGGTAGCAAAAACTGAAATCATAAATGGAGAAACAGAGCTCATCGCCTCCGCCTCAAACTCAAGCAATAGAGCTCATCGCCTTCGCCTCGCCAGTTAGATCGAAGATCGGAATAGCACAGATTGGATCGGAGATTCCTTCCTCGCCAGTCGCCTCGACGTGCTGCCCAGCCCGACGGCGACGCCCTTCAGCCTCAGCCTCCCTGCTCCCTCAACTTTAAGGTATTTCATCTTTACTTTACACTTTTCTTCTCTCTGACTCTCTCTTTTTCTCTAATGGGTTTTCTCTCTACTCTCTTACTTCTCTCTATCTCTTTCTCTCTTTTATTTGCTGAAAGTATGAAAATGAAATGAGAGTGTCTCTTTCTCTCTTTTAATCTGATTGGCTGATTCTCTCTTTTTCTTTTTCTTTTTTTCTTTTTTGGTGAAATTGCTTAGCTTTATTTTATTTTATTTTTTTGATACGGGCTTGCTTAGCTTTATTGTAACTTTATTAATATCTGTGATTGGTTGATTCTCTTTTTTGTCTTTTAGTGTATTGTCTATTGTGATTGGTGATTGTGAATTTCTGATTGGCTCTTGTGATTGGGGCTTGTTTGTTGAGTGGGGGGAGGGGTGAATGGGGCATGGGACCGGGTGGGAAGTAAAGGCATGAGAGGCAGGTAGTTGATAATGCACATGTGGTGTGTGCTAATAGTTAGTAAAAAAAAATAATGAAACAACTAATAAGCAATAATTAATAATTTAATTAATCAATACATTATAAAAGATAAAAAAAAAATTAAATTATGTTAGGCTAAACAACAATTAATAATTTTATAATTAATGAAACAACAATATAACAAATTATAATTTATAAAAGACAAACAAATTAATGAAACAACTAAACAACAATAATTAATAATTTTATTAATATTTCAAATGATCTTATAGATTTATTGTATAGGTAACTTTGTTCATTTCTTTTCTTTTCATTTTTTTTTCCCTTTTGAGGTTTTTCGGTGTACAGAACGCAACTTTGTTTTGGTTTTAAGAACATTTTTTTTTTAAGAACAAATTTCATGCCGGCCAAATCTTGAATTTCGGCCGGTATTTCCTGAAACACCCGAAATAGACCGAAATGATCCAATTTTTTTTCAAAGTAGAATATGAACACTCTGAACAAAATTCCTAAAGTAGCCACTTAGCATTATCTTACCATCTTCTTGTTATAATATTCACCACATGTTAAGCTACTACTATTCTGACGAAGTGCACCTATAGGAACGTTTTTTAAACCATGTAATACACATTTGCTTTTTGTTTCTCCTGTCTTGTTGCCAGTTGCCTGCAAACGTACGAAATTAAGAACCATGCATTATTTTTGTTTTTGTTTCTTAGGAGCTATATTGCTATATAGCAATAATTTAGCTCCACAAACCCCCAAAATCAGCACAAATTAGTGGAGCTAAATCTATTTTTTTTAGCTCCACTGCTATAGTGCACATCTATCTTTAGATGTGCACTGTTCATGATAGCAAAAAAAAAAAAAAAAAACTACTATTTTATTCACCGGCCAGATTAAAATAATCCACAGCCCATTTCTTTCTCATTCTTCTCTCTCGTTCACTCTCATACTCTGAACCTCATCTCTCTCAGACCGCCCATCTCTCTCAAATCCGATCTCAAATCCACCACCCATCTCTCTCAACTCCCACCGAAGCTTGACCCAGCCGCCGATTGCCTTAGACCCACGCTGTCCCAATCATCGATTGCCCTGCCCAGCGCCGACAACGCCGACCCAAGCCTCTTCGTTCTCCGTCCCTATCTCTCTGCTATCTCAGACCCAAGCGTCGACCCAAGCGCCTACCCAGCGCCGATCGCCTCAGACCCACGCCGCCGATCGCCTTCGGCCTCGTGGATCGAAGTGGCTTCCCTCACCTCTAGTCTACCGCTAGGTCGTGGTTGTGCTCCGATATGCGTTGGCTGTGGCTGATGGTAGAGTGAGTTTGTTTTGTGGTGCTGTGTTGGCGGTGGCTGTGCCGTGTTTTGTGGTGCTATGAGTTTTTTTTTTTTTTTTTTTTTTTTTTCCTGCTGTGTACTGGTGGTGGTTGTGGCTGTTGTTGTGGCTGTGGCTGATGGTAGAGTGGGCTTGTTTTGTGGTGTTGTGTTGGCAGTGGTTGTGCTGTGTTTTATGGTGCTGTGAGTTTGTTTGTTTGTTTGTTTGTTTTTTTTTTTTTTTTTTGCTGTGGATTGGTGGTGGTGGTGGTGGTTGTGGCTGATGGTAAAATGGTTGTGGTTGGTGCTGTGGTTGTTTTATTGGTAGTAGGATATATTATTTTATTGTAGTGATTATATTATTTTATTGTAGTGTGTATATTATTTTATTGTATTTGTTAGGTTTTAAGGTTTTAGGATTTTATGTATTTAGAACCTAATTTGTAATGTTGGCAAACCATGATCAAAACAATGTATTTAGTCTTGTTTAGGCTTGCTCAAAGTTGGTTTAATTTTGTAAAGTTGGAATCGAGAGACTGTAGAAGCATTGGAGCTTCTCGGCCTGGCTCGATCGATCGAATGTAATTCTCGATCGATCGAAAATCGGCCCAGATGCGTTTTTCTGCAGAATTCCAACTCAGCCCTAACTCTTTAAACGTTTAGGGTTTTATGTTTTTGCCCTAGGTATATAAGGAAAACCCTAGCTACGTTTTTCAGAGTTGCACAAGTTGTGTTGTTGCTCATACATTGCGGTTTTGTGTAAATCTCTTGTGAGATCTAGAGGAGCTTTCCTTTACACATAACTTAGGGTTTTCAAGATTAAGATTCTTCTACATCTTGATGATCAACTTGGTTGCTGCCTTTGGAACTTAAAGATTAACAAGTGAGGAGCTTGTACCTGATTGAAGGAAGACAAAAGAAAGAAGTAGTCCGTGGATTCGGAGCCTGCACGTGGTCGTGTCAGGAAGTTACTACTGGTGGGTAGCATTAGGAAGTCAAGCGGGGTTGCTTGTAAGTCCTTTTGTAACAACTTCAATTCTTTCTTAGTGGATTCCGTTTTGCCTTGAGGATCGGTGGGTAAAATCCTCCCCAGGTTTTTTACCGGTTTGGTTTTCCTGGGTGATCATATCACTGTGTTATTTACTTTCCGCTGCTTTATATGTTTACATGCATGATATGATTTTGTAATTGTTTTAACCTAAAATTGCTTAATTTGACTAAGTAAAAACTTGGCTAATTAATCTAGGCTACGCAATTTATTTGTGGTTTAAGGGGTCTAAACCCTGTCAAGTGGTATCAGAGCAGGTTGCTCTTTTGTTTGAGATTTTCATCTCTGAGCTGATCCTTGACCCCTGTTGTCATGGAGCATGGACACTCTTTGTTTGTTCCTCCACACTTTGATGGGAACAATTATGCCTACTGGAAAGTAAGGATGAAAGCATTCCTGAAATCCATTGATGAGAGAGTTTGGAACTCTGTTGAATATGGTTGGGAGAAGCCCACTACTCCTGTGAGTGAGTGGCAAACTTCTCAAAAAGAAGCAGCTGCATTTAATAGCAAAGCTATGAATGCCATTTTTAATGCTGTTTCAATGGAGGAATTTAAGAGGATCTCTAATGTTGAGGTTGCTCATACTGCTTGGAAAATCCTCCAAACTGTGCATGAGGGCACAAAGGCTGTTAAAATAAATAAATTGCAGTAATTAACTTCTAGGTTTGAAAGCATTAGAATGTCTGATGATGAAACCTTTGATGAGTTTTATGCTAAACTCAATGACATTGTTAATTCTGCTTATAATTTGGGTGAAGTCTGTGATCAACCTAAAGTTGTTAGGAAGATACTTAGATCCTTAACTGAAGACTTTAGACCCAAAGTGACAGCCATTACTGAAAGTAAGGATGTTGACTCCATCCCTGTGGATGAGCTTGTAAGATCTCTTCAGTCCTATGAGTCTGACCTTCCTAAGACTGCCAAATCCAAATCAATGGCTCTTAAGTCTGTTGATGATGTTGAAGCTGGTGGATTTGATGATGAGCTCTCTCCCACGGAGATAGCTTACCTTACCAAGAACTTTAGAAATTTTCTTAGAAATACAAACAGGAAGGCAAGGAATACCAACACTGCTGAACCATAAACTTTAGGAAGAATGATCCCACTAAGGTTAATAATTTTGAAAAACCTAGAGAACTAGTAGGTCAATCTTCTAATAACTCTTTGGGTCCTCAGTGTTATGGTTGTCAAGGGTATGGTCATGTCAAATCTGAATGTCCTACTTTCTTGAGGAATAAGGGTAAAGCTATGGCTGTAACCCTTAGTGATAATGAGGTTTCTGATGATGAGTCCGGTTGTGACGAGGATGGAAACTTCATTGCTTTCACTGCTACTGCTGAAGTTGATGAAAGCACATCTGCTGAGGAGAACCCTGCTGATGGGGAACTCTCTGAAGATGCAGATCTTCAAGAGGCCTATAACAAACTTTGCAAGATTGCTGCAAAGGATGCTATGAAAGTTGATCTTGGCCTGAAGAAAATTGATGCTCTTGAGCTTGAAAAGAAAAGTTTGCTTGTAAAACTTTTTGATGCTAATGATCTTTTGAATAATGTTAAATCTGAAAATATGCTTTTGCTTGATAAAGTTAGAACTTTGGAACATGATTTATCTGTTGCTAGATCTGCTAGTTCTAAACTTGATCATATGCTGAATATTCAAAAGTATCCTTCTGATAAAGCTAGGTTAGGATATGTTGAAAGCATCTTTGATTCTGGACCCCATTCCACTGTCTTTGTTCCTTCTTCTTCTTCTTCTGAACCTCTTGTGAGTAAGGTTGTGAGTGAAACCATAAAACCCCCTTTGAGTGAGGTTGTTAAACCTGTAGAAGTTTCACCTCTAAAGAAGATTAGGGTAGACTTAAGAGAATCCAAACCTAAGGAGCCTACCAAACCAAAGGACAAGATGCATGGTAAACCTGCTTGGGTTTGTCATTATTGTGGTAAGTCTGGACATATCCGTCCTAACTGTTACAAGCTTCAAGCTGATAAGAGAGCAAAAAGACCAAAAGTGCCTGTGCCTCAAGCACAAGATCCTATGGCACTAATTGGTGAATTGGTAAAGGCGTTAAACCTTTATTCCAATTCTGGAGTTGGGAATCACTCTAAAGTGAATAAGAACTCCAATGCTCGGGGTGCATCTAAAAAGTTTTGGATGCAAAAGACTCGAACTAACTGAGTCTTTCTGACATGGTCCTTGTGCTTCATTGCTCTATTCTGTTGTGACCATTGTTATTTGGTTTTTGTGTTTTTCTTTTGTTCTAGGACTTGCATTGCATTACATACATGCATTTCATTTTAGGATTTATTTGTTTTCTCTTTAAAAAAAAAAAAAAAAAAAAAAAAAAAAAAAAAAAAAAAAAAAAAAAAGGAAAGCAAAATCTTTGTTGAACACTATGTTTCTTGATTTTTTTTAAGGTTGGTCATTCTTTTTACACATGTCATGTCTAGTGTACCTTGTTTAACTTGGATGAGCTTATTTACTGCACTTAATTAGTTGAAACTTTGTAGTGCATGTTGTGTGGGAAAGATGTGTGTGGTTTTTAATCACTTTGTCTTGATCTTGAAGTCATATGTTATTTGACTGTCGGACTTGATCCTTTTGAGAAAGGCATAAATAACCATCTCACCACTGTTCACTAGCCAATCATGAACACCTTAGTGCATATCATAAGATTTGGTGCTCGAGAAAGTGTAGCACATGCACAAAAAGAACATAAGGTGTAGCCTCAAATTAAATTAAAAACTGGTGTGTACTATTAGGCTTGATGCCAATTCACTTAATTCAAACCGGTGTGTACTATTAGGCTGAATGCCAATTCATATATAAATAAGAGGCAATAATGCAAGAAACTTACATGATTGCAAGCTTTTGTTCTAGGAGATGTGGGAGTTATAGGATGTAACTTTTTAGGTGATAGTCTCTTTTAATTCTATGTGATGAATTGTGTAGACTTTGTGCTTGATTGCCATTCACATATCACCTCACATGTATCTCAAGTCTTTGCTAGTTTCACACACTTCACAAGTTATTCTTTGTTAAACACTGTACATGTTAGTGTGTGTGTCCTTGGTCTGACCAACCAAGTTTAAAAATATCTTGAAATTTGTGCACAACATACTTGCTGCTTGAGAAAATTAATTTGGAAGACAATTGAAACTTGTGTTTGAGAGAATTGGGTTTAAAATTTTGGGTTTTTGAAGATGCATTCCATTTCATACTCATGCATTTTGTTTTCATTGTTCAAGTGCTTTGAGGAGTTGTTTCAAAATTGGGTTTGCAATTTTTCAAAACTATGTTTTTCCCCAAAATTTAGTGTGCCTCTGCCTATTTCGATCGATCGAATGTATTCTTCGATCAATCGAAAAAGTGCCTCAGAAAGTTCTAAAATGACTGTCACATTCGATCGATCTAATGTAATTTTCGATCGATCGAACATCGTGAAGAAGCTTTTTAAAAAAGGGGAAATCTGACTTTTTCAAAAGTTCAAAACTCTTTCAAAACTTTTCTTTTTCTCTCTCCAACGAGGCAGGACCAATTCTTCAAGTTTTTGTCGTTTTCCTCCGAATTTTTTGCATAATCTCTCTCTTCTCAAGCCAGTATGTCCTTTTTACCCTTCCTTTTCAAATTATTTTTAAGTTTTCATGCATTTTTCATGCATTTTTTAGGGAGATTTTCGAAACTTTTCATATTGGGATTTTTGTTGATTCGGACCATAATGTTTGCAATTGATCATTGGGTTTTGTTGGGGACACCCTCTAGACATGTTCTTGAGTGATTAATTTGATCAATTTTGTGTTTTGTGGAAAACTTAAATTTCTAGGGTTTATAATTGATCCGAATTGGGGTTTTTTGTGCAATTGGGTTTAATTGATGAAATTGGCTTGTGTAATTGATGCAATTGGTTATTATAAATTGTTTGCAATAGTTTATAATGATTGGTTCATCAATTTGGTACAAAAATTTTCAAGTTGTTCTCAAATTTTTAGGGTTTTTGTTAAGAAACTTTATGTTCAAGCCAATTTTATGAATTTGAACTTAATTTGATCCTGATTACTGCATTAGTTCATGCATCATAACATTGTTAATGTTCATGCATCATATAGAATTTTAATTCTATATTTTTTTTTGTGTGCTAACTTGCAGTCTGCCCTTGGTTTTTGTGTTTGTTCTTTTTGGTTTTCTCTCTGTGTCTATGTCCTTTTCCTTAGCACCGTGCCTAGGAAGACTAGAGCACATAGGACTCTTCCCACTCCTACTCCTTCCCCTCCCTCCTTTGATAGTGAGCGGTTCCCTAGTGAGAAAAACCAAGAGCTTTATGACACTTTAAACCTTAAGAGGAAGATATGGGCTGAGCGGTCTGTCTCTTTAGATGAGCTTGATCCTGCCATTAGGGCAAATTTTGAGCGTAGGGGTTGGCTTCCCTTGTTTGTTGTGTCTGACCCTCCTCCTCCTGCTACCTTGATTCGAGAGTTCTACTCGAACATCTCGATCCGCGTCTATGATTCCAACACCCTTGTTCGGAGTTGGATACGAGGCGTAGAGTACTCCATTACTCCTCAGGTAGTGGCTGATGCTCTTGAGGTACCTTTAGTTAGGGATCCTGTCTATCCCTATGATGAGTCACCCGAGTTGAGTGATGTCATATCTTACATCACTGGGTCATCTATCCAGTGGGGTTCTGATCCTCGGATCACTTCTGCTGAGCTTCCTGAGACTACCTATCTTTTCTCTAGGATAGCATGTCACTCACTCTGGCCCATTTCTCATCTGCACACCATTCCTCTTGAGAGGTGTGTTTTTCTGTACGCTCTTGTTACAGATGCTCCTATGAGTTTTCCTCATCTTTTTCTTCGTTCTTTGAACGAAGTTTATAGGAGTTCATCTACTGCTCATGCTCTCGTCCATCCTATTTTCATTCATAGGATTTTATTGTATCTAGGTTTAAAGGATTTCCCTACTTCTGAGCCTGTTCATGTCATCGGTCCTATAGGTGCGTCTTTTCTTAGACAGAGGGCCGCTCATCTTCGAGTTGGTTCTAAACACCCTAGGTTTGATCCCTCTTCTAGCGCTCCTCCTCCTCCTTCATCTTCTACAGGTCTTGCTGGTGAGGATATTCCTGATCCAGTTGGTGATGATGCGGATGTTGCTGCTGCTGCTGCTGCTGTTCCTCCACCTCCTGCGGCCGACTTTGATGTTCGTCGTACTTTGGAGACTGTCATGACCGTTCAGGCGGCTCATGGTCAGATTTTGGTGGACTTGCTGGACGAGATGCGTGCTCTGCGAGCTGATCTTGCACGTCTTCATTCACCTTCACCACCACCTTTTGATGGCTACTTTTGATTGCCCTTTGGCATTCCGTCACAAAAAGGGGGAGTGATTTTGACTTGTAGAGGAGTTTTGTACTTTTTGTAGTTAGGGGGAGACATATAGTTAGGGGGAGACATATGTTTAGCATGGGATATTTTTTGTGGAGTTTATTAGATTGTATCTAGGTGCTTCACTTTGTATATCATTTTTGAGGATATTCATGTTAGGGGGAGTAACATTGATATATTAACATTGATATATTGATATACATGTTTTCTTTTGATTCTTGTTGACTTATGATTCATTGCTTATTGATTTATATTTATGAGTTGATTCATTGATATATATCTTTATTTTGAGTTGTGTGAATCTTACAAGAATATTATACCTATTTATATACTATTTTCTGCCACACATGCGTTTATGTGTTTGTTGAGTATTTCAGGAATATACAAGTTGATTCAACAAAGCTGCTGTCTACACTTGCAACCGATGGATAGTAGTTAGGTTGAACTTTTGTTTATGAGCATTATTTTGTAAAGGGCTTTTATACTTGTAAACTTTGAGCTTTTGATTTGTGTTTTGTCACGGATTGCCAAAGGGGGAGTTTGTTAGGTTTTAAGATCTTAGGATTTTATGTATTTAGAACCTAATTTGTAATGTTGGCAAACCATGATCAAAACAATGTATTTAGTCTTGTTTAGGCTTGCTCAAAGTTGGTTTAATTTTGTAAAGTTGGAATCGAGAGACTGCAGAAGCATTGGAGCTTCTCGGCCTGGCTCGATCGATCGAATGTAATTCTCGATCGATCGAAAATCGGCCCAGATGCGTTTTTCTGCAGAATTCCAACTCAGCCCTAACTCTTTAAACATTTAGGGTTTTATGTTTTTGCCCTAGGTATATAAGGAAAACCTTAGCTACGTTTTTCAGAGTTGCACAAGTTGTGTTGTTGCTCATACATTGCGGTTTTGTGTAAATCTCTTGTGAGATCTAGAGGAGCTTTCCTTTACACATAACTTAGGGTTTTCAAGATTAAGATTCTTCTACATCTTGATGATCAACTTGGTTGCTGCCTTTGGAACTTAAAGATTAACAAGTGAGGAGCTTGTACCTGATTGAAGGAAGACAAAAGAAAGAAGTAGTCCGTGGATTCGGAGCCTGCGCGTGGTCGTGTCAGGAAGTTACTACTGGTGGGTAGCATTAGGAAGTCAAGCGGGGTTGCTTGTAAGTCCTTTTGTAACAACTTTAATTCTTTCTTAGTGGATTCCGTTTTGCCTTGAGGATCGGTGGGTAAAATCCTCTCCAGGTTTTTTACCGGTTTGGTTTTCCTGGGTGATCATATCACTGTGTTATTTACTTTCCGCTGCTTTATATGTTTACATGCATGATATGATTTTGTAATTGTTTTAACCTAGAATTGCTTAATTTGACTAAGTAAAAACTTGGCTAATTAATCTAGGCTACGCAATTTATTTGTGGTTTAAGGGGTCTAAACCCTGTCAGTATTGAAAGCTAAAATAGATCTACTGCTGCAATATGTATGTAGCTAAAATAGATAAAGTGACTTTTTGTATAGCTAAATAGCTAAAATTTTGCCTTCACTATTGTGAATGCTCTTACAATCCTGTGAAGGGAAAAATAGTATAAGTCCTCCCTCTCTCACGTAACGGTGGATTCCAAGTGTGGGGTCTACCAAAAAAATAGTATAAGTCTTCCTCTCACAAGATACTGGACCCCATTATGTGAGTGAGATGATTTATGTATTTAATATTTCATATAACTTCTCCCTATGAATGGCCAAATAATAAAAATTTGAAAAAGACAACAGGAAATTCTTACAATATCATGTTAGGAAAGAAGTTAATTATGCAGAAGTGTCAGAGCACTTGTTAGAAATATTTTTTAAACCATATAAAACACCTCAACATTTTACTTCCCCTCTCTAGTAAGTTCTCTGCAAAGGGATCATCTGTGATTTTTATTTCTTACTATCCTGTGAAGTTAGGTGGTAATTGGTAAATGAATCAAATCATTTATAAACAACTCTGGCTTAATTCAAAAAAAAAAAAAAAAACACTCATTCACGTATAAACAAGTTAAGCCCTCCCTCACCCCCCCCGGGGCGCGGCGGGGCGCCAATTTTTTTTTTAAAAAGTCAGTAGATACTAGATATATATCAATATAAGAGTTATCTCTTCTATTAAAAAAAAAGTATAATAGTTATCCATTATTATGGCTCCCTTATGGTTATTTTTTTAATATATATTTACGAATACATTTTAGGTTCATTTAAATAGGATCACAATTATGTACAATTTATCACCAAGCTAATTAATTGGACAATCAAACACTGATGATAAACACAGGATTATTTTAACAAGTGAAAAGAAAAACGAGAATTAAGAAAAACCAATTTTTTTGCTCCAACCTCAGTGAAAAACCCCTATGACTTACTTTGGAATTTGACGGAAAGGTCTCCTTCTTTGTACTCAATAAATTTCATGGCTTACAATCACACTATCACACCACCAGACGCCTACATATTTGCATCTCTCTCTCTCTCTCTCTCTCTCTCTCTCTCTCTCTTTAAGATAGTTGGTTTGGTTTGTTGTTTTACCTTTTGTTCTTGCTTTACTCTTTCATCCCAAGTTCCAAGACAAGAATTTTTTTTTTTTTTTTTTTACATATTTGAGATTATAATTTTTCCAACACCTACACGTGTATGGTTTACACTTCAACTTGTCTTAAAAAACAAAAACATGTTTGACCTTTGTGAAGGTTGAATTTAATCAACTATTTTGTTAGCTTTATTTCATGCCAAATTTGCTTGTATTTTAGTATTTAGTAATCCTGTATTTAGGTGAGATTATTGTAAGGGTAGTGTGTGAGAGAGGGTGAATAAATTTTCTCAATGTGCAAAGGAGCAGAGACTCGCGACTGGAACTCGTGGGTGCAAGCTGCCAGATGAGAGTCACGTGCCAAGCATGCAGGAAGCTGAAGCGTTATGCCAGCTGGTGCACTACAGGACAAAAGTTCCAAGCTAGCCAGGAAGTTAACTCGCGGCTAGAACTCGCGACTCAGACCAGTCGCGAGGCCAAGCTGCCAACTAGCCCTGTTTGGGAAAAACTGTCTCTTTGTATTCCAAACACTCACCACTATATATAGACCCTTATATCCACCAAATGTAGAGAGCTTCCAGAGAGAATTTTGTGAGAGAAACCCTAGAGAAAAACAAGATTGATTCATCCACAATCTTTACCTTTGTGACTCTTCAAATTTCTCTACTCTCTTCCTCTTCATTGATACATCCTTGAGAGGTTCTTTACCAAATTCTTTTCTCACCATACCCATATTCGTGAGAAGGTTTATTTGGTGCTTTTGGGAAGCAGCTAGGAAGGAACCAATGTCTATTGGTTGATGCTATGGCTGATAGCGAAATCTGGTAAGCTAAAGAAGAAATAGGATCGGCGCAACCTCGTTGGAGCAAGAAGCTTGGAGGGCTTAGGTACACTAAGTAGATTAGGCTTGGAGAGTCTTCTGCTGTTCATATATCCTAACTATATTCTTTAGTGGATTATTTACCGCTTGGAGGGCGGCGAAGAGGTTTTATGCCGAGGGCTTTGGTTTCCTCTTTGATAACACATCGTGTGTTGTCCGTGTGTTTACATCTTCCTTTCCTTATCTTTGCCAATTATTTACTGCTGTGGATGTGTTTATATTTGGTTTAAATTATTTATCAATTTTGTGTTTGGTTTATGTTCATGTTCCGCACATTAATTGTTTGATAATAAGCTTGAATTGATAATTTGTTATTTGGGGTCTAAACGTTCAAGGATAGTTTATACCCATATTGACCATTCAACCTTGCTTTCTTCTACCTGTTATTTGTCATTAAATTAATAAATATATTAATAATATATAAATATAATATACGATTTATGAAACAATAATATATATAATAGAAATAAAATAATAGTATAATGTATAATCTGTTGTTTCATATTTCATATTTGATTATATTTTTGTATGCAAGAAGTGTTTGTTTTCTACTCTTTTTAATTAGCAATCTTTAATTGACTAGTAATTTTATTGTATCTTAGTCATTATGCTCAACGAGATATAATTTATTTGAAAATCTAAGTTTATGGGAAAGTTAAAATTTATTGATTCATTCTTAAGAAGAAAGAAAGATGGTAACATTATTATTTTAATTCTTGTATATAGAGAGAAAAAAAAAATTAATAATCTTTTTTATAATAAAAAATAAATAAACATCTTATTTTTTTGTTCCCCCCTCCCCCAAAGTCAAGTTTCTAGCTCCACCACAGTTTGTTTAATAAATGAGTCAAGCTCAAGGATAAAAAAATGTTCATGAACAAACTCATGAACATTAAGGTTTGATAAACGTTTTTTAAACCATGTAACATCAACTTTTTATTTGCCTTCTCCTGTTAGTTCTCTACAAAGAGACCATGAGTGATTTTTGTTTCTTACCAGGTTATAAATGAACCAAACCATTCGTAAATAGCTCGAGTTTGGTTTGATAACAGGCTTGGCTCAATAAAAAGAAAAAAACTTGTTCATGTTTATCTATTTATATATAAGCCAAACTTGAATCTTAGTTTTAAGCTTGTTTAATAAATGAGTCAAGCCCAAGAAAAAAACAATGTTCATGAACTCGTGAACATTAAAGTTTTATAAATAATAAGTTGAGCCTAGACTATTTTATGGACTTGATAATAAGTTTGATATGAACTTAAGAAATAAATAAATTTATATCTTATTAAGACTTTAATTAATTAGGAGTTGGAACCATTTGTCCAAAACAAAATAGGCTTTATATGGGCTTGATAATGAACCAGTGTTGAATATCAAGCACAAAAACTTGATATTAAGCTCAAGTTTGAGTTTGATATTGAGCGTCTAATGCAGCTTAATTAATGAATCAAGCTAAGCTCAAGCTTTTAGACTTTTTGATAAGCTCGAGCTCAAACATTATTTGTGATGCCTCAAAATTGATTGGATATTGATTGGTGTAGGTGTCTGATAAGTCCCAAATTTTGCATATGTTGGTTAATCATGGCTTTATCAACAACTACAAGAAGCTTTAATTGTGACTAGACTAGTTCTTTTGGAGTATAAACACAAATGTGGTTAACTTTTTTCCTTTGGCCATTACAAATGACATCAAAGCCGGCTTGGTAACCCCGTGTGAGCTTAGAGGCACATCCCCACAAAGTGGGTCCTAATGAGGACTTTAGGGATTTAAATAGGGGAGGTTGTGATACTCCAAATTTGATTGGATATTGATTAAGGTGTGTGATTAGTCTCATATTAGGCATATACTAGGATGATATTGACTTTATTAACAACTATAAGGAGCTTTAATTGTGATTAAACTAGTCCTGTTGAGGTGTAACTGCAAATGTGGCTACAAAACTAAAAGATACCTTGGAATCTTTATAAAATAGTGATAGGGAAAAAGTTAATTTTGAAGTAGTGACAATGATCTACGTACAAAAAATTGTGGTCCAAAAATATATATGATAAAAAATATAATAATAATTACAAGTTGTCTCTCTACTTTTGAACCATGTTTATCTCCTCTCTATATTGGATGAAGTTGTAGTTGATCAAAAAAGAAGAAATATATATATATATATATATATGATGTCATAGAAGCTTGAACAAAGCATACACTATTAGGGCTGTACACGGTGCAGTGCAGCCGGTTTTGAAAGGCTTTTTTGCACCGCACCTACAGGGGCGGGTTTTCCTCATCCTTGACCGCACCTCATCTGTGGAGTGTTGGGAACTGGTCTACACAAGGTGCAGTGCAAGATACCGGTTCGGTACGGTTAGTTAGGTTAATTTCTCATTTTTTTCAGGTACCAAACACAATGCAATTAACAACCCCAAACCACATCATGCTCATTAAAAAAAATCCAAATATTCTATAAAAAAAAAAAAAAACTACAAACAAATTCACAATATTTTCTCAAACACAACCCATTTCCAATCACAAAAAACCCAAACAAAAAACTAAACCAAACCCATAAAAGATCAAACAAACACCATTGAAAATAAATTACATAAACAAACCTGGTAGAACACATTGCATTTGTAAGGAGAAGCATCTGAACTTTGAAGTCAGAACATCACTAGAAACTTATGGAAGTTGAGGCGAGAGAGAGAGAGGAGCTATGAAGAATTGAAGATTTTGCTGGGACTGTCTGAGAGAGGGAGACTGGCGAGAGTGAGGGAGAGAAAGAGAGGGGATGGGTAAATAATCCTAGGGTTTAAAATTAAAACGACGTCGTTAGTAGCTTATAATAGTTTTTTTTTTTTTTTTTTAATCTGATTATAAAACAACGTCATTTTGGAGCTGGTATTAAAATTTAATATCAGGCACTAAAATGACGTCATTTTAGTGGCATATTATATATTAAAAAAAAAAAAAAAAAAAAAACCTAACTTTTTTTCTTAACTTACCCAACGCCGTTTCCTTGTTCTTCTTTTACCTTGCTTTCAGTTTTCATGTCTAGCTTTCTAGCTTCTAGTTTTCTTCTTTGTACACTAATACATATATTTTAAATCATAGTGTGTGTGTGTGTATATATATATATAACGGTGTGGTGCGGTTTCTCGTCGGAGTGCAAAATAGCCACCGCTCGCCGCACCGGTCGTCCTCGGTTTGCCCATATCGCCACTGATCACCGCGCCGAAAACCTGCAGAGTGACTTGGAAACGGTCGGATCAGTTCAACGCCGGTCGGTTTCATCGGCGCTGGTCAGATCTTGAACAGGCCTATACACTATACTCTCTTTGATGGAACAAAAATAAAACAATTAGTTTTTTTTTTTTTTAGTAAACCTCGAATCCATGTGAGATCCCTTGAATCCACAAGGTGATAGGTGTAGAATTCACCAAAGAAAACAATTGACAAAAGTTTGTATTTTTTTTTTTTTAATAATAATCTCATTTGACTTTAGAGATTACAATTAAAACATATAAATACTAAGAAAGTAAAACCCTAGGACGATTAGAAAACTGTCTGAAACCCTAATTCGCACTAATCAGGAGATTAGGTATCAAAATACCAAATTTTACCAAAAATAGTAAAATTGACCTAAGGGGTCGTCCAAAAATAAATGGAACTTTATTCTGACTTTTGAGAAAAATGTAATTAAGGATACAAAAATTACTAAAATTGGAAAAATCACTATTTTTGAGGCCTAAATGAGAGAATTTACCAAAATCAGGTGGCACCTCGTGGCATATTCATGATTATTGACTAGAAGACCGCTTCCCTTTAGCTTGCCAAATTTCATGCAATTCCAACTCCATTGCCTAAATGATTTTTACTAGTGCCTTCTTACCTTGTGCAATTTCAAACACTCTTGATGGTCTAAGAAGGTCATGGCAGTGTGTTATATACTTATATATATATATATATATATAAATTTATTTATTTATGGTCCTAATATCCATAATGAATGATGAACTCAATTTTTTTTATAAATTTTTTTTTTTTGAGTTTATTTGACAATTAAACAAACAAATTTTGGTAATATTATCTAGTTTGGTGATGAATTTAAGTTTGGCTCGTGATTGGAATAAAATGAAATACCACAAACCTGAACTTGTAACAATTGACTCGGTTTAACTTGTTAATTGTCTTAGAAAAGGTTATTGTTTACCGTCTTAGAAAAGATCAATAAAATACTTCTAAAATATCTTTAAATTCATAATTAAATAAACCAACATTTTTTTTTGCTTTGCGTTGCATTGAGCAAGATAGAACTATGCTTAGACCGGGGGGGCATGCTCCCAAGAATTTTATTTTGTTAATAATATATATATATATATATATTAAAATATATATGATGGATACATTTTGTAATAAAAAAAATTGATGTTTGACCCCTAGAATTAAAAACTAACCCTTATAAATTTGCAGTGGCAGCTTCAGAATTTTTTTCTAGGGGGGTTAATAGTGTCAAAGCTAGAAATAGTCTAAAGAGAATGTTTATTTATTTATTTTGTTTAACAAAGAAGCATTTTTAACAGTAATGCTACTGATGCAACACTTTCATAATAAAATCTAGATGGCAAGTCATGTTAAAAGTATATAAAAAAGTGATGTCAGTTGCGGGTCTAGAACTAATTACAACATACAACTTAATCTTTATTGTAAAATTATTGTAAAAATATTGTGAAAGTATCCCCAAGATAATTATATTCAAGCTTATTTCATCTAGGTTTAAACAAAATTTAGATTTAGGGTGTTCAAATTTTTTATTTAGGGGTCAACAAAAAATATATATATAATTTTTTTTTTTTTTTGGCCAGTTCAGGGGTTCATTTGAACCCCACAGGCTAGCTGTTAACCCCAAAAAAAAAAAAACAAAATGATCATCTCATTCAAATTTTCTTCATTGAGAGAAAAACAGCCCGAATCACCAGCTAAGGCCCCTAAATGACCACTCATTGATAAATGAGGTAAGGTGCAGAGATAGCCATGAGGTTTTCGCAAAAGTAACCATCCTTGAATGATTGCGCAATAGCTCACTAAATGTAAGAAGGTCTGCCTTAAAGGGAAGCGTTTGAGAGAGCAATGATAAAGTAATCGAAGAGTAAATAGGTTCTAAGGAAATTGAAGGTTTCGACTGTTAGTTGATCAGCGTGTCCTTTTGATTTTTTTTCGCTACTAAATTAGGAATGAAGAATATTTATGGGGCTTTTTCTTGGCTACCAAACATAAAATTATTAATAATTTTAATATATATATATATATATATTATTTTAAGAAAAAATCTAAGAAAAACGTTGGTGTGGTGTTGATGAAACATGGAATGATGTGGTGTAAATGTCTCACAAGCTTGCTGACTTTGTAGTCTTCTTTCAGAAATCATAGTGTAACTTTGCACTTTGGGAGAGAGTGAAAAAATTAAAAGACCAAATCGGTCATTTTCAAGAAGTTGTGGATATATTGGCATTACCCCAAACTTCAGGGTATTTTACCCAATTTTGTAATATAAAGGGGGCAAAACTATGTTGTATTAAATGGGTTTCCATGGAAATTTTTTAACGAAATGGATGACAGAATCAACAATATAAAATAAAAATAAAATAAAATTCAAACTCAGTGAAAAAAAGTAATTGATATATAACAATTTATCAAACTTATATGATATAATTTGTTTTTTTTCCCCTTATAGGAATGATTCAAGCTCTCTTCATAAAATTAGTAAGAGATCATGGTAGAACTTGATGTCATATTTCTTATTTTACCCAACTAAACTACTGGCATTGAAAGTTTTAGAGATAATGGATAGGATACTTTGCATATCCCAAAATTGAAAACTAGTCTTTCCCAATTGAATGTTGAACCAAAAAATCTATTAAAAAAAAGATACACCAATAAAATTTAAATTTATTACATGCAATTTCAAGGAATAAAATTTCATCAGTTTCGACCATCGAAACTTAAGTTTGATCGATCCAAAGTTGATTCCAGAATCAGTATGTTGGCACATTAAGCTTAGTAAGTGATTAGAGTTTCATTCCAACTACACTTTGTATTTAAGTGAAACTTGTTGGGCAGATAAACACCTTAGGGAGCTTTATTGAATAATTAATATAACATATAGAGACATACTTTAACCCAAAAGGTCTAAACCTAATGGGCATATGCTCAATTATGTTATATTAATTATTCATTATTATTCAATGTGAGATTTCATTCACATGTGTATTCCCAACAATCTTCTTCTTACGTACGTGTGAATCTCTGTCTCTCTGTAGGCTTCAAGACATTTCTATTGTAGATATGATTGAACATAGCCTTTTAAGATTTAAAGATCCTTTGAAAGGGACGCTTGAATTTTATTGTGGGAGTTATTGGTTTGTTGTTGATGATGTTGTGGTTGATCCACACACAAAAAAAAAATGTAACAATTAAAAAAATGTAATTTATTTTTTAGTTATTTATTTATATACTGATACCCATAATCAATGATAAACTCAAATTTTTTTTTTTATAAAAATAAATTTGAGCTTATTTGTTAGGAAAATAAACCAAATAAAACATATTATTCAGTTTGGATATAGTGAGTTTAATATCGATTCTAGATCGGAATAAAATTAAATAAAAAAAATTTAATCATTTAATAATTGGTTCGGTTAAGCTAATTTACAGTCTTTGACAAGGACAATATACTCTTCTAAAATATCTTTAGATTCATATTTCAATTAACCAACGTTTTTTTTAGCTCTACAGTGAGTGGAAACGAAACTTTTCTTAGACCCAGGGGGGCATGGACCCCTTGATATATATATATATATGTGTGTGTGTGTGTGAGAGAGAGAGAGAGAGAGAGAGAGAGAGATTTTAGACCAAAAGTTTTATATTTGGCCCTCTAAAACTGAAAACCAAACTTCCCAAATTGTAAATTGAGACAAAGAACCCAAAAGGTAAAATATCCACGTGAATCTTATTTGTATTTGGTATGAAACTTTGATTGTTTACTGTTTCATCTCAAAAGATATATGTTTAGGATTTAGGCGTTGTCATGCTGTATGGCTCCACTAGACATGGCAAAACGGGTCAGACTCGTTTGACCCGACCCGTTTGACTTGCAACCCGTTTGACCCATTTAAAAATAATACTTTTTGACCCGTGACCCGTTTTGACCTGCGACCCGATTGACCCAACCCGAACCCGACCCGACCCGACCCGCCCGTTTTGCCACGTCTACCAACGTTGAGTAGATTGAGATTGAGGTGTAATTCTTATAAGATATTTACTTATTCTTCTTCACTTAATATGTTATGTACTCCATTATAGTTTGTTATTATTTACTTGCTACCTTCATTTTCTCTTCCTACTTTAAACAGATCAAAAATTATACCAAAATTAGCTTCTAGAAATCTGGAACAAGAGTTGCACCAAATTTAGGAATCAAGTGTTTAGTGGTAATTGGTAAGTGGTAACAGTATCACCAATGAGAATCTAATCACAGTTAAGGAACTCAGAAACAATTGACAAATTGCATCTATTTCCAAAAAAAAAAAAATTGTTTGAAAAATACGGGTCAACTCGACCCGTCCCGCGACCCGACTTGACCCGTGACCCGAATTGACCCGTGACCCGTTTTGACCCGCGACCCGATTGACCCGACCCGACCCCGACCTGCCCCGCCCGTTTTGCCATGTCTAGGCTCCACCTAAAGACTTGTATAGATTTTTCTTTTCAATTCATTTTTTCCTATGCACTTTTATTTATTTATTTATTTACAACACTAATTGAGTTTTTAGTTTGAAGAATATTGGATATAATGAGATAAAAATATGACTTTAAACTTGCGTGATTCATGTTATTTCCCGTATGGCTTGAGTATTTACCTAAGAAAGATATGATGAGTTTTTTTCAACCACTGTCTCTTTAATAAGCCATTTGTGATTAATAGACAAAATGCAACCATTGTCATTTAAGAATCAAAAGAAGAAGAAGAAAAAGTTGATGGAAAATTATGTGTTATTTCGTATAATGTAGGGAATAATCCTAAGGATTTGTTTGGTCGTGAGGATAGAAAAATAGAATGATATATATATATATATATATAGTTCCTTTGTTTGGTTGGGAAGAACAATGTGAGGAAAGAGAGTGTAATTTTATATAAATTTACTCGTGTCCTAAAACTATTGTTTGATTCAACCAAAAAAAAAAAAAAGGTGCGCAAGGAAAACATGAGTCATTTCCAATCTCCCTCTTTCCTCTCCTAAGTATTTTTGTGGATTATATGACCTCAAGAAAACACATAGACCCCACCAAAATTCTCCCACTTTTCCTCTTCTAATTAAAAACTCAATTTCCTTTATTTTCCCCTTCCTCTTTTCCATCATCTCCTAAATCACCCTAACCAAAGGGGTACTAAGTGCCCGTTTGTTTGAGCGTTTTGAGCCCAAAATTTGGGTTTTTAAAAAAGCCAACCCAAGTTCAGCGTTTGGTGAGTATAAAACGCAACTTTTTGACGAAAGTTACGTTTTATATTTGTGAAGAAACGTGCGTTTCAATTATGGACGTGTTTCGGTTCATTTTGTAAGAGCTACCGTGGGCGTTTGATATAGATATCCGTTGGGTGAGTTCAATTACCAAATTACCCTTTATTATTTCTCAGTTCTCACGCCGATCTGTCCTTACCGTGCTGCTACAAACACAACACCACCCAACTATCACCAATCTACCACCACAATCAACAAAATCAACAAAACCCATTTCAAACCCAACTCAAAATCAACCCAAAACAAAATCAACTCAAAATCAAACCCAAAATCCACAGAAAATCAACTCAAAATTAAACCATTAACTGAAAACCCATAACCCAAACCCAAAATCAAAATCAAATACAAACCCAATGGGATTTCCTTATGTTTCAATCATCTTCATCTTCTTCATCATCATCATCGAACTGTCAAAAAAAAAAAAGGGAAAGAAGGAACACAAAAAGCTCTGCCGCAACTGGAGGAAGTGGAAGGGAAAAAGGGGAAAGAAGGAACAAAAAAAGAAAAGTGGAATGTTCTGGAGGAAGTGGTAGGGAAAAAGGGGAAAGAAGGAAAAAAAAAAAAAAGAAAAAAAAAAAAGAAAAGAGAAAGAGGAAGAAGAAGAGCACAGTGGAATGTTCTGGAGCTTGGAGGAAGAAGTGGTATGGAAAAAGAGATGAAAGAAGGAAAAAAGGAAAAGAGTGAAGGTACGTGTGTGGAGGAGAAAAAAAGAGGGGGAAAAAAAAAGGAAAAAGGAAGAAAATTTTATTACAATATTTTCACAATAAATTTTAAGTGGTAGATTATTATTAGCTAATATTGGTGAGAAAAATTAATTTTTTTAGAAAAAGAAAAAATTAATTTTAATAGTACGTTAAAATTAAAATCAGTATCAATTTTTATTACAATATTTTCACAATACTTTTACAATAAATCTTAAGTAGTAGTTTATTATTAGCTAATATTGATGAGAAAAAAATAATTTTTTTAGAAAGAGAAAAATTGATTTAAGTATAAACCAAACTCACATCCAAAAAAAAAAAAAAAAAAGTATGAAATAAACTCTCTTATATATACATTGTCATTTTTTTGTTATTTATTCCTCAAACTGCCACTTTTATAAGTGTTAGCTAAACACTCAGTTTTTTCAAAAAGCACTTTTAATAGCTTTTACCAAACATTCAGCTTTTTGAAAATACACTTTTTTATTATGCACTTTTTGAAAACTCAACTTTTTCATTATGCACTTTTACAAAAAGCTGAACCAAACTCACCCTAAGTCTCTTCAAAAAGTTACTTAGAAATATGTGAATATTTGATGTCATACATCTTATTTCATCCACAAAACCCACTTATCCAACATTTTACATAATGGATGAGATATTTAATTTACATACTACCGTACGTAAAATTAATTAGAAAATAAATCATAAATAACTTTCAAAATTTAAAAGAGTGGTCTTTCATTTAGATATAATACAAATGATTGAATTAAAAAATATTAAGAAACAATTATTGTATTTTCTGCTTATATTTTATTAATACAATACTAAATAAATGTTAGTCACCTTTTTATATATATATATATATAAATTTAATTTTGAAATATAGTATATTTCTAATATTCTTAAATGATGTTTTTGTACATGCATTGCACTCGTAAAGAAAGAGCAATACTGGTCGAGGAAAGAATATTCCAAGTCGATCGCCTATTTATAGCAGGCTCACCAGCCTCAGTTGTACACAAATTAAGAACTAAGAAGTAACACAACTTTAAAAAAGAAAAAAAAGAAGCAATGAGGTTCTACCTACTCTTACCCTTCGTTTTTCTCTCCACAGTTGCAGTTGGGGTCCTAGCACAGTCTGCTCAATGTGGAACTGAAGCTGACGGAGCTGTATGTCCCAACGATGAATGTTGCGGCTCACATGGGCTTTGTGGAAGCACTGAGGACTTTTGCAGCGTTCAAAATGGCTGCCAGAGCAATTGCCACCTACTACCAAGTAATATAAGCGATCTCATTAGCCGGACCACGTTTGAAAATATGTTTAAGCACCGCATCGGGTCTTCGTGTGAGGGGTCCTCACTACAACAAACTTGACTTCTTTCAACCCACTTTTCTCAAGGGTTGGTTAAAAAGCGCCGAAACCATCACTAAAAACAGGGGTGCAGGGATAAGTTTGATTAGCTTTATTCCGAGGGTCACTAAAATCCTCGAAATAAACCTATACGACCCTCGGAATAATCTATTAAAATTACGCGGACTAATTTTTACACTCCAGCGCTAATTTTAGCTCCAAATTTAAACATTTTTCAACGCATTCTATGACAACCTTTGATAGAAGATATCTCAAAATTTCCAACCCTTGAAATAAAGTCCAAAATTAAAATCCAAAAAGGAAAACTCTTTTTTTTTTTTTTTTGTCACGCTCCGCACTCAAAAACCGCTCACACATTCAGAAAATTCTCTCAAAATCGGAGCTCATCTTAGAAAATTCTATCAAAATCGATCTGAGCTCATCTCAGAAAACTCAAAGATTAGAGCTCATCTCATCTCCGACGGGCTGATTTGCGGTGGTCAGCTATCTCATCTCCGACGACAAGCGAGCCGTTGATAGCTGTCTCTCTCTGTTTGTTTCCTGAGAAATTATGGAAATTACACTCATTTCCGATTCTACTAGGTACGATCTTCTACGGCTTTTCATTTCATTGCATTTCTATAGATTTACTTGGATTCTGTATTTGGAGAAATTGTTTGAAATGAATAGGCTTTGTTTGAGTTTTTATTTATTTCAATTGCTTTGAAATTCTAGCCCAATTCGTTAGATTTGTGGTGGAATTTGAGCTCGATTAAATTTCTTTGGACTCGTTTAGAATCTGTTTGGTTGTTGAGAAATCGTAGGAAAATAAATGAGTTTGTATTGTATCGGTTTTGTTGAGATTTTTTTTTTTTTTGGTTGAAAGTTTTTATTTTTTATTTTTTATTTTATAATTTTATTGTTGGTGTTTTCAATTGGTAAATTTTCTAGCTCGAATCCCTAACCGTTACCTTGTGCTGAAATTTGAGTTCTATTAAATTTCTTTGATTCATTTGAGAATCTGTTTGGTTGTCTAAAAATTGTAGGAAAAGAATGATGGCAAATTAATAGCTGTTCTGTTAAGTGTTTCATTGCTTTTATGTGTACTTTTTGGTTTATTGTATTAATGCGTTTCAATGAGTTCAGTAAGATTGTGTTGTAGAGTCTACTGGTGTTGAGTTCTCCTACAATGTGATCTTTCATGGGGGGAGGTATTTGGCTATGTCTTGACTGTGCTTACATCTGGACGTTTGCTTATATAACTGCCTTTGTTTACTGATGTATCAATGACATTGTTTAAAATTAGCACTAAGGTGATGGGCATTATGTTTTGAAATGAATGAAAAAAGTGTCTCACTATGTCAAATGGAATAGGGAATTAGGAATCAAACCCAGTTGTCTTACATTGTACTGTTTATGTGTAGCCACGCCAATTTGTGTGTGCACATTTGGAAAAAGAATGGCAGCAGATTCGTTTTAATTGATTACTCTAACTTGTAAATGAGATCTAGTGACTTTGAATATACCTTTTCATTAGCCACTATTGATGTTTAATATTTTTTGTAGTATTAGTAGTTTCAATATATCTAGAAATAAGACTTGATGCTGTTAATGAATGAGTGTTTTTAAATTCACGATTATTTCTGCCCCAAACTACTAATCGGACTAGTAAACAAACAACTTGATAAGGTAATACCTAATAAAAAGCTAACTTGGACTCTTAACACCAGTAAAGTGTTGAACTTCGTATTTTAAGTTATTATGCAATGCTTTTGTTTAATGTATACATTTATGCTTTTTCATGAGCCATTGTTGCAATTCAAAGTCTCACTTAACTTCCAACTGTATTCTTTTATATCCCTTGTATGTTTTACAGGGTGCGCCGTGTGCTTCTTATCAGCTTACTGTTTCTATTATCCAAAATTGTGCAGAAAAGCTTGAGCCGTTTATCTGTGGGTTTTTAATAAATTGTATTCTGGATAAAGATGCTGTAGAGAATGAGCTCATTTTACCATGAAATTATTTTTCAAATTTTCCAGTGTGCTCCTCAGATACAATGTTTATACAATGTGCTTGTCTCCAATTCAATGAAAGGAAGCATACACATCAGAAGAGGCTATTGAAGAGCTGTTGCAAGTTCTTTCCATAAAGTCATTGACGAAGTTGGAAGGTTGAGTTTTTTGACATTGTCACTGAGAAGTTATTTTGTACTATTTTTGGCCAAATAAGGTTAAATTAGTTGTCATAATCCTTCTTCTTTTCCCCTTTAATTCAAAATGTGCATTCTAGAAACTCAACTCAATAATTCTTTTGTCCCAATTATTTTGGGTTGCCTACATAAATTCTGTTCGGCCTTTTTTTGACATATATTCTTTAGTTGTCAGGTCATCTCTGCCTTCCCTGTGTCCTCAAAGATATAAAGATTTCATGTTGTGTGCAACCATGCTGCTAATCTTTCATAAGTTCTAGGGGTGTTAATGGGTGAATCAACAGTTAATTGAAGGAACTGTTCCCTATTTTTGGGTGAGGGATTTGGCTGGGGGTGACGATGATGAGCACGTGGTGAAGAGTAGCGACAAAGGCAATGATCAAGGAAAGATTTGGACAGTTTTGGCTATTAAGATAACAGAGTGGGGCTGGGACAAAGATGATAGAGGGAGAGCATTGGTGATTTGGGGAGAAGATTTTGAGGTGTAGGGGCTTTTGGGTCTTTGAACAGCCCTAGTCATAACTTTGCAATGGGTTAGAAATGATAAATAATTTAATGTAATATCTTTTATATCTGTTCAAACCTTTAGGATAAACTAGCAATTGAGTTAGTCTTTCATTTGTTTCTGTAAATGCATCAGTTTCTCTGAACAGAAATGAAACATAGAGTAATTCTAAATAGGTGTTGCATATTTATGTGTATGTAGAGATACTTGGAGGTGCTGGGGAAGCTGTTGCTGATCTGAAGCAGCTGTTCTCCCTTGCTGAAAAGTTTGGTTATGCTGAATGGATTGAATTTGATGCATCTATTGTCCGTGGGCTTGCATACTACACTGGTATTGTGTTCAAGGTGAGATTTTGTGTTGTTTTTCCTTCTTTATGTTTTGATAAGAATGTCACTGTAGAGTAAACTGGAGTTAAAATCAAAATACTTCAATCCACTTATAATGTTCTGAATATTAACCATTTCTTTACTTATATATATATAAAAAAAAAAATGTTCTGCATTTCCTGGGAACAGCATTCTTATCTGTGGCTTGCATTGCTTGATAATCTCAGACAAAATAAAGAAAGTATTGCCTTCAAATTTAATGAGTAATGGCCTGGAAATTGCTATGAGTTTTTGTAAACAAGACTGCTTTAGAGGCTATTGTCCAGGCTGTGAGGGCTAAAAGTTGCAGGCATCATCACATTGACCATAAGTATAGCTCTGAGTTTTTTAGGTGCTGAAACATGTAAAGAAATATAATAAAAATATGAGTTTGAGTGAATGTGTTAATTTTTATTTTTTAGCTTTATTATTTTACACCCAAACAATGCACTAGAATATTTCAAAGTTCTTTCAGGTGTATATTTACTTGTGCTGGTAACATTGCGGCATAATTATGACTTGTGAGAGTATTAATCATTTAATTGTCACTAGCTTTTGCATGAAGCCAATGGTGTATAGCAGGAGTCCTGGTGAAATATTAAATTTCCAGATGTGGCAAACTGATGAAACTCTCTAAGATAGAGATGGATGTGTGTTACAGGTTCTGCATGCAAGGAAACAAACACTGCACTGAAAAACCAATTTACAGATACAAACTGCTATATTTTTAAGGATGAAATACTTTTACCCATATGGAATGGTCCCAAATTCTTTGTAGTTCTTGATCATAGAGATTAGTCTTCATTTCGGGATTGTTTTGGTGCAACTATTCTTTAACTGATGTGTATGCTTCCTTTCATTGAATTGGAGACAAGCACATTGTATAAACATTGTATGAATTCTGTGTGTGTGTGTGTGCTTGCTGGGTCTTTTCTCTGTTTTGTTCAGTTGGTGAATTTATCAATGCTTCTATACTTATTAACCATGTGCAAGTAGATTGATCAAGTTGATGTCCGAATAAAAGCTGTTAATTTAGTTGGGAAACTTTTTGCACTGCCCAAACAGCAAGTTGCACAACATTACCGTGATCTTTTCTTAGAGTTCTTGAAAAGATTCTCTGATAAATCTGTGGAAGTTAGAGTGAGCGCTCTACAGTGTTAAAGCTTTCTACATGGCCAGTCCTTCTGGAGCAGAATCTCATGAAGTTATCAGTAAGTTATGAGCAATCAAACTTGTACTGTTAATTTATGATGGAAAATCTCTTGATTCTGTTGTCTTTTGAATCTACTTAACACAACTCATTTGTTTAATGCTTACTAATTAACCAGCTGCCCTTGAAGATCGATTGTTAGATTTTGAATATATATTTTGCTACAAAGCATATCATCTCAACAATTGTGATTTTTTTTTTTTGGGTGTATATATATATATATATATTTTTTGTGCATGATTGTGGTTTTTTATTTATTTATTTATTATTTTTTTAAAAATTTATTTTGAGGGTCAATAAACCCCTTAAATAATCTTATTTATTAAGGGTTGTAAATATAAATCTTTTAAACTTTGGTAAAAGGTTATTTAAAGATCTCTTGACCTCCAAAATAAGATTAGAGCACTTGTTTTGAGGGCCACAAAGGCCTTCAAAATTTCATTTTCGACGGTATAAGTTTCGAAGGTTATCAGGGTTAATTGGACTCTTAAAATAATTTTTCTCAAGGTTTCTTAATACCTTTTTCAAGGGTTTTGACCCTTGAAAAAAGTCATATTTGTTGTAGTGCCTTCTACACCTATGATGCATTTATGGCGGCTACCTCTGTGTTCGGAGGATTTGGAGGACATTCTGGCCTTTTGCCCTTAATTTTTAAAAAATTTAGCAATATGCCCCTGTTTTGAAACTATATAGGTATATGCCCCTGTTTCGATACTCGATTACCATAAAATCGAGTTTCAACGCAAAACTCGATTGGTTTAAAATCGAGTTATGCCCGATCAAACTCAAAAAAAAAAAAAAAAAAAAAAAAATTTGCATAGAACTCGAGTTCCGGGAACTCGAGTTTCATGTAAATTTTTTTAAATTTTTTATAAGTTTTTTTTACAAGTATGCAAATCAGTTTCAATGGCCTTATAGCGGCGTTTTTTCATCCCTATAGCGGCGTTTTTTCATCCCTATAGTGACGTTTTTCTGAAAAATATTTTTACTAGTATGAATATTGGCCCTATAGCGGCGTTTTTTCATCCCTATAGTGACGTTTTTCTGGAAATTTTTTTTATAAGTATTCAATATCAGTTTCAGTGGCCCTATAGTGGCGTTTTTTAGCCCTATAGTGACGTTTTTAAGTCCTATAGTGGCGTTTTGGTACCCGATTTCCATTTTCTCGAATTTTATGCAATTTTTTTTTTTTATTTTTTTTTATTTTTTTTTTTTTTAAAGTTTGATCGGGCATAACTCGATTTTAAACTAATCGAGTACTTTAAATAACTCGATTTTAGGGTCATCGAGTATCGAAACAAGGGCACAAACCTATATAGTTTCGAAACAGGGGTATATTGCCAATTAAAAAAAAAAAAGGGGGTAAAATGCCAGAATGTCCGGATTTGGAAGAACTGCCAACCCCACCACCCAGAAGAGAGAAATTGCAGCCTTTTTGGCTCAAACTGCATATGCAACTGCAGGTTAATTTTCCAAATAGAAATTAAAAACCTTTTTTATTTTTAATAAAAAATAAAATACAGTTTTACTATATATGTTTATTTATGTTGCTTTATGTTGTGCATGGTGATGACCACAACCAGGTGGGCAAACTAAAGACGATCTCTATTACTGGGGTTATTGTCACGTTGTAGAGCAAAACACTACCGAGGAAGATTATTGTATTGAAGGAAGTATAAATTGGCCATGTGCAGAGGATAAACAGTATTACGGCCGTGGTCCCATTCAACTCCGATAGTAAGAAATCGATAATTAGTTCTATGAGTTTAATTTATGTAGTAGGGCTCGCATCGATCCATTGAAGCTATTGGCTTAATTTGACTGAATATGATGTAATTGCAGCAACACCTAATATTGGTCCGGCCGGATTAGACTTGGGTTCTCCACTTCTATCCGACCCAGATCTGCTTGAAAAGGACCCAGTCATGTCTTTCAAGTCCGCATTGCACTATTGGATGAATTACCATTTACAAAACCCTCATGCCATGCTGTCATGACCAACCAATGGGTGCCAAACTCAGACGATTTGGAAGTGAAACGAGTGGCACGCTTTGGTCTCACTACCAATATCATCGATGGAGAAGTTGAATGTGGGAGTGGAGAGATCGATCCACGTGACAGGACCCGGTTGAACTTCTACCTGAGTACCTGACCTTCTGCAACCTATTGAACCTTGCTAGCTACGAGGTTCTGCTTGCGTGGTTTCAGTGTTATTAAAATTTAGTGGATGAACTTCGTGTACTCTTCTGCATGTTTAATGTAATCAATGTTATATAATGTTTTATGTTCTAGTACTTTGTGTTCATGATCTTTGGCGTGGTTTGATCTTCATATATATATTCTACTGCATGTGACGATATATATGTATATGTATATATTCGGCTTTCCTTATTCTTTACTTTCATAGTTTCTTCTCTATAGTTCATTAATGGATCACAGCCATCAAAATGGATACATTATCAATAGGCAGTGTTTGTTTTACACCCGCTATATTTTTATAACATAGCTTGAAAACATGACTTTAAATCATGTTTTTAGTTATAAATTATAATTCTTGTGTGTAAAACAAGTTTGTGCACAGAAGTTAACGTAACTTTTTTAATCTCAATATGCTGGTGGATCTCCAGCAAAATGTTTTATTAACATTATATTATTAATATTATTATATGCAGGGACGGAGCTGTAGTTGGACATGGGGCAATGCCCCCCAATTTTTTTTAATAAAATACTAGTATATATAATGTATTGAATTTAGCAATTTATTTCAATAAATTTGAATTTTACCCCTTAATAATATTATTAATCTTTTTAAAAGCTATAAAAAATTTATTGATTTAAAATTTGAAATAAACTTAACAAGATCAAAAATATTAGCCCAAGAGCAAACTTAAGCCCAAACAAAATCCTAAATAAACTCACATAAGGTGTGCAAAAAAAAAAAAAAAAAAAAAAAAAAGGCCTAAGCCGAGTCTAACAACTAGCCTAGGAGAACAACCACAAACACCTGACATTACAATTTACAACACACAAGACACCCAAAAAAATAAAATAGAAATAAGAGAAGGATTTAAGCGGCAGCAAGACACTCAAAACCAAAAACAAAAACAAAAACAAAAACAAAAACAAAAACAAAAAAAACAAAATCCTAAGAGTATGTTTGGTAACCGTTTTTTTCCTCAATTTTCTGTTTTCAAAAATAATTTTCTGTTTCCTAAGACAAAAAACTTGTTTGGTAACTTATTTTAGGAAAAAATCAAAAACTATTTTCAATTTCCATATTGTGAAGGAAACTGAAAACTGGTCTTGAGCTGTTTTTATTTTTCAGTTTTCCCTCACCTCAAAAAACATGCTGAAACACAGCCAATTAATGAACCAGCGCATTGGCTTGACCCACATGACTGACAAAAAGCTTTTCCCGCGCTTCCATTTTTTTTTTTTTTTTTTTTTTCACTCAATATTTTTGCGCCTAACGTATCTAATAACCCTTTGTATCTTTCTCTGCGCCTTCACTGCCCCCATCTTGTTCACAGAGATGATTGAGAGAACCAATTGTAAGGTAAGTGAGTCTTCACCGGATTGTACTACCTCTTGTTTTTCATTAGATTCTACCTATTCCTTTTCTATTCATTAGCTCACTCTCCTTTTCTTTCTTTTTTTTTTTCTTTTTTTTCTTTTTTTTTTTTTTTTTTGTGTGTGCTTGATGTAGCAGGTCTGTGCAGTGTCAAATTTGGGGAAGTATTTCATAAGATTGATGGTATCACTTTTTTTGTTGTTTTTTTTTTTTTTTTTTTTTGGTTTGTTGATAATTTATAATTACAACAAAGAGAGGACAATTTAAACTCTAGAATCTCAAAGACTAAGAAGTGTCAACTAATTGAACTAAAATACTCTCTGTGACGTGTGGTTCCACTTTAAGAGATAACTTGATGATAATATTATTTTTGCTTATAGTTTTATATCTTGTTATTTCAAAATGAAATATTACACATATGGATCAATTGCCCACCTGATGGGGACCTAAATTAGAGAATGAGTGGACATGGGCCTATGCAACATGGGCTGAAAACTATTTGATTCCTACATTCTTCTATAACCCATTTGATTCTCAACTATTCGGACCATTTTAGGATACTCTTTAATGTAGAGTACCCTTCCAGCATGCGACTTAAACTTTTTTTAGTTGTGTTTATTACGCACAAATTATTCATACACCCTACTTTTTATCTGAAATTATGAAGTCACAATTTCAAACTTGAAAATTGTGATTTCAAGTCATAATTTCAATGGTGTAAAAACTTATATGCAACAAAGTATTACCCCTTTTTTTTTAAGAGAGAGTTTTAACCTATGACGTCCGCTCTTGATAATAGTTTTTATCATTAGACCAAGACACCAATCAATTTTTTGTGTAGGCGAGGATTGAATCTCAGATCTCTTTTCTTCCAACTATAAATTGTTGGAAATATCGTCCTTACCATTCTCGTCAACTTTTCTCCTTTCCACCGAAAACTTTCTACAATAATCTCATATTCAAAACTGTCTCAGAACGTAAAATACCCAAGTCTTGGTAACATTTTTTGAGAAAAACAATAGTCCGTTGGCTAGCTCGTCTTTGAGAAATTCATAATGCTCTTTGTACTTATCCCTCAAACTCTTTGTAGACACTAGAAACATCTCTCTTAAATCAGCTACAGATACGAGAGAATGAAGAAAAATCAAACATAAATTTTATAGCTATGAGGTGTGTTGAATCACTGTCCGCATTTTAACTTTTAAGGTGATATTTGCCCCCACTTTACGGGAGTTTGCTAAGGGTCGTTCCTAGTGAATCATCTCTAGGATATAACAAAGCATGGAGTGAATTCTACATATAGTACTGATTTTGGAGACACGATATTTGTAGAAAACACGTAAAATACATATCAAATGTCTTCATAATTCCTGAACTGCATCTTATCATTGTACAGATGCACTATTGAGCTAGAACTGAAATACCAATCAAAAGTGTTAAAAAAATTTAGACCCATCGGTTGTTTTAAAGAGGAATTAATCAATTTATTAAATTAACAAGTTATGAGTTCAGATTGATTGCCAAATTAATTATCAGAATTGAAGAAAAACAAGAAAACATGCAGTATAACAATGGTGGAATTGAGAGAACAGAGAGTAAAATCTATGAGGTTGAATATTAGCAACACTGACTGAATAATACACTGTGTACACATGTGATTAATGTGCTCTTAACAGAAAAATATCTACTTACAAGAAAAATATCTTAGCTGCTAATCTCAGTAGAAGAAGCTCTGAAGCTCGGAGAGGAAGACAAGCCAAGATGACTAAACGACACCGTTTGTAATAATGAGATATGGTGCCGTTTGTTGCTGAGGAAGAATATGACCGTTAACTAAAAGCTAGCCGTTAGGCTTCGGCTCTGAATCTTCTATTCTTCTACCAAGAACGAGAAATACTATGTGTACAATATTTTTACAACAAATTATAGGTGGTTAGTTGTTATTGGTTTAAATTTGAATTTGCCCCAACAATAACAACTAGTAACAACCTGCCATTTAAGATTTGTTGTAAAAATGTTGTGAAAATTTTGTGGATATATCATTTCTCATTAAGAATATAACATACCCCATATGAAAAACAATTAACAATCACACAAATATTCCATAAAAAAAAAAAAAAAAAATCACACAAATAACATATCATGTGCCATGTGGTGTGACACATTGAAAACTAATGAAAAAACCATTTTCAAAGGAAAATATATTGCAAGGCCTTAACCAACTACTCCAGATGCAAAATAGATCCATTTTCACTAATAGATTGCATGAAGTTTGTTTGTTTTGTTTTTTGTTTCTAAACTTTAAAAAGTTATTTTTTTCATTCCTAAACTATTGAAAACATTACACCTTCTTTTAAGGAGTTGCTATTGTTGTTGACGTTTTTGTTATTTATTTATTATTTTTTCAATAGTTTAGAGGAAAAACTAGGGGGAAAAAAAAACCTTTTCAATAGTTTAGGAGTGAACAAAGATATTTTTAAAATTTAATGACAAAAAGTGTAACGTTTTCAATAATTTAAAATGAAAAATGAACTATTTTAAATTTAGGGATGAAAATCAATTCAAACTTTAAAAATGGGAAAAAATATTTTAGCCAATATTATATGTTTGTATGTATATATGTATATATACATGTATAAAGATATACTTGTATAGATTCAAGGTTGGATTATATAAGTTTATAAATAAGATCATAAAATTTCAAAGTATTATTTGTAATTTCTTGATAACATAAATAGTCTATATCATAGTAAATTTATATATTTTTTTAACAATATAAGGTCAGTAAATCTAATTTTTATAAGTTCATTAAAAAAATCATTTTCTCTAATTAATTCAAAGAATATTGTGAGGGGTGGAAGCCCATAATGCTTGCTCGGCCTTGGGCCTTATCTTAATCATGGAGCGTCCGAGGGGGGATCCCATGCCTAGGATAGGTTGGCTTAAATATGGTCCGAGGGTAACTCACCCTCGGATATTATTAGATATCAGTCGGCCATATTCCTCACAGTACAGGTGACCAATCGGAAGGCTTTTTTTTACAAGAAAGACCCATATAATCGTGGAAAAGATGAGCCCAGAAATGTCCAATCGAAAAGCTATTGCCTCCACATTAAATGCTCACCAATCACTTTTCTGGCCGCATTTATGAGGAAGAGACGCCTAAACAATGTTGCATTGGCAACAGTAACTCATAGAGGGCTAGAGAAGGTGGCTGATGAGACGAGCACTCAAGTATCAACCCTGATGATCGACAGGTGGACGATCAAGATGGCCTAAGAGTAGATATAAAATGTAAACAACCCCCTTGCAAAGGGGGACGAGGTGAATGTAAAAGAGGGAGAGAAAGATATTCTATAGAGGAGGCCTAGCTCGGTTTAAACAGGGGTCAGCTCTCATGTGTAGTGTACTCGTATGTTTGAGTTTAAAACCATTTTAGCCGTTGGTAATTTTGTCTAATCCTCAGTCTTCAATCTACTCTCTATAAATCTATTGGATCGGGCTCTTTGGATCTGGACCCAACTCCTCATTAGGCCTGGGCTCCAAATTGTAACTGTACAATTGGCGCCGTCTGTGGGGAAGAGCTCGTGTGGTAGTCAGGACAACGGCTAACCATGGCAAATTGAGATCTGCAACCAGCAAAATCAAGGGGCTTTGACCGTGGTGACCCTTTCCTCAACCTTGAGCGAAGAGGTGACCGCGAGGGAAATGCCCACACCGCACGCCCTAACAAGAATCACCCTGGAGAAGAAAACCATGCCTCCTATGCAAACGACAGGAAGGACATACAACTGGAAATCGACTGGTTAAAAAGGGAGTTACACCACGCGAAGAGAAAGCAGTTTTCTCCGGACTCAGGTTCTTCCTCTGATAGCGAGAAAAACGTCAATTATAAGCGGAGGTCTCGAACCCTGCCCAGTGAGTCTTTCTCTTATCAAAAGGAAAGCCATCACTGACGTCGGAGTCGAAGCCCGTCACATCATGGTGTGGGAAGCAACGCCATGAGCAAGGCTTTGAGCCAAATCTCCAAATCGCCTTTCACAAGCAACATCGAAAGGGCAAAGCTCCCCAGGCATTTCAATCAACCAATGTTCACCATCTACCATGGCAAAATGGACCCTGTAGAACATGTTAGCCATTTTAATCAGAGAATGGCTATCCATTCCAGGGACGAAGCTTTGATGTGCAAAATCTTCCCGTCTAGCTTGGGGCCAGTCGCGATAAGATGGTTTGACAGCTTGGAGACAGACTCTCTGAGTTCTTTTCACGATCACACTCAAGCATTCTGTTCCTTCTTTGTTACATGCCACAGAACTCCTCAGTCTTTGGCTTCCTTATTGTCCTTGAGCATGCGAGAGGGTGAGACCCTGAAGGCCTATTCGGATAAGTATTGGGAAACGTTCAATGAAATGGAGGGCAACTTTGACAAGGTGGCCATTAGCTCTTTTAAGCTTGGCCTTCCAATTAATCATGGCTTGAGAAAATCTCTGACTGGTAAGCCAGCCACAAGCATGCGCCAGCTGATGGATAGAATCGACAAGTACATAAGGGTTGAGGAAGACCAGCAACAGGAAAAGGGAAAGGATAAGGTTATCCCCCAAGAGAGGAGAGATTTCAGGTCGGACTGTTACAGCAACAACAGACCTCGTAGGGATCTGACCGAACAATCAGGGTCGGCGAATGTTCAGGCAGTTCACGCTGTGTTCCGAGAACCAGTGCAATGAGTCCTGGAGATGATAAAAAACGAACCCTTCTTCAAACGCCCAAATAAGATGGTGGGAAACCCTGAGAGGCGCAACCACAACCTATATTGTCAATACCATCAGGACCATGGGCACACCATCGAGGACTGCAGAAGTCTGTGTGATCATCTGAACCAACTTGTCCGTGAGGGCAAGCTGAAGTAATTTTTGCACCACCCCGATGGTAGGGGGGTCAGTCAAACTCAGGGCCTCGAAGGGATGATCCTTCAAGACCCCCCTTGAGCACAATAAACGTTATTTTCGCTGCGCCAAGTAGAACAGGGTCTTGCCCATCCAGGGTAATGTCTGTGGTGTGGCTATCACCTGACGACTATGGCCAGGAGCCGAAAAGGACTAAGAATGAGACGCAGCCAGTGTTGGGCTTCTCGGACGAAGACAAAATTAGAACCATTTAACCCCATGATGATGCCTTCGTGATCACCCTCAAGATCAGAGGGTATGATGTAAGAAGGGTAATGGTAGACTAAGGCAGCGGTGCCAAAATAATGTACCCTGACCTCTACAAGGGGCTGAACCTGTCACCCAAAGATTTGACGCCCTACAGCTCCCCCTTGATGAGCTTTGATGGAAAATTGGTCACTTCGAAAGGCCAAATTAGGTTGCCCGTGCAAACTGGCCAGGAAGTGGTGGAAGTGGATTTTATTGTGGTGGATTCATACTCACCCTACACCGCCATCGTGGCCAGACCTTGGCTTCATACACTGGAGGCTATTTCCTCCACCCTTCACCAGAAGATCATGTATCCGTCCGAGGGTGAAGTTAAGGAAATTCTGGGAGACCAATCGGTGGCCAGGCAATGCTTGGTGGCCGCGATTCACCATACACCTGGAGCCGAGCCTCAAGCTCCTAAAGAAGGGAGCTTATAGCAGTTAAAATCCTCGGTGCCAAATACTGACGACCTAACCGAGGGGGCAGCATGCTAAAAGTATGACAAGAATCGTTATTGGCGATGATCCAGAGAAGTTTTTTCAAGTCGGATCCCGACTGCCTCATCGAGAGAAGGAAGAGCTGATGGAATTCCTCAGATCAAACATTGACGTATTTGCATGGGACCCCACAGAGGCCCCTAGGGTGAACCCAGAGTTCATTTGCCATCGCCTAAATGTCAACCCAGCCGTCACCCCTAAGAAGCAGCCGCTCTGACGCCCATCCAGGGAGCATGCAGAAGCAGTCAGAGAGGAGGTGGCGAAGCTCAAACGATCCAGAGCAATTAAAGAGGTTTTTTACCCCGAGTGGTTGGCCAACACTGTGGTAGTAAAGAAAAAGACCGAGAAATGGCGAGTTTGCGTGGATTTCACCAACTTGAATAAGGCTTGCCCAAAGGATCCATTTCCCATGCCAAAAATTGACCAGTTGGTAAATGCAATAGTCGGCCACCCTCGGATGAGCTTCCTAGATGCCTTTCAAGGGTACTACCAGATACCACTGGCCTAGGATGATCAGGAGAAAACCGCTTTCGTCACACCAATTGGGAACTACCACTATAAAGTAATGCCATTTGGATTAAAGAATGCCGGTACAACCTACCAAAGGATGATGACGATGATGTTTGAGTCTTAGTTGGGTAAGAGCGTGGAAGTTTACATTGACGATATGGTGGTGAAGAGTAAGATCACGTCTAAGCATATTGGAGACCTCAGAAGCGTTTTTGGAATCCTCAGAGAACATAATCTGCGTTTGAATGCCTTTAAGTGCACATTCGGGGTGGGATCAGGCAAGTTTCTGGGCTACATGGTTACTCACAGAGGAATTGAGGTGAACCCCAACCAAATCAAAGCAATTAGTGACTTGCAGCCCCCTCGGAATCCCAAGGAAGTCCAAAAGCTAACCGGAATGGCCACGACCCTAAATCGCTTCATTTCCCGCTCTGTAGATAGGTGCCGACCATTCTTCTAATTGCTAAATAAGTGGAAGGGGTTTAAGTGGACTGAGGAATGCGCCTTGGCCTTCCAATAACTTAAAGAATACCTCTCTCGGCCCCCTATAATGTCCAGCCCTGAGAGAGATGAGGTCCTATTTGCATATATTGCTGTTGCCCCTTATGCTGTGAGCCTAGTGTTGATACGAGTCAATGACAGAGTACAACGACCAGTTTACTATGTAAGTAAGTCACTGCATGAGGCCGAGATTCGATATCTACCCTTAGAAAAAGCTGTTTTGGCCGTGGTACACGGAACAAAGAAGTTACCCTAGTACTTTCAAGCGCATACGGTTGTCGTCCTCACCCAACTTCCACTTAGAGCCATACTAAAAAACACCGATTACACGGGAAGGATCGCCAAATGGGGAACAATTCTAGGTTCCTTTGACATTAAATACATGCCTCGCATCTCAATTAGGGGTCAAGTTTTGGTAGACCTAGTGGCCGAGTTTACAGAGCCTTCTATAGAAGAGGTAATCCCGCTACACGACATGGATGGAAAATTGGTTGGCCTGATTGCTCAGCGTGACCTATCGCCCTAGGAGGTGTGCGTCAATGGCGCAGCAAATCATAAGGGCTCTGGTGTGGGGCTAGTGCTCATGTCCCCAAAAAGGATCATCATTGAAAAGTCGTTAAGGTTAGATTTTGCGGCAACAAATAACGAGGTTGAATATGAAGCTCTGCTAACGGGCATGGCTGTGGTTAGGAAAATGGGGGGGGGGGGAAAGGATAGAGTTGTTCTCGGATTCTAGATTGGTGGTCAGCTAGGTGATGGGGGAATTCTAGGCGAGAGATGAAAGAATGCAAGAGTACTTGAGGTAGGTCAGGCGCCTGTAATCGGAGTTTGAATCTTTCAGTTTACTACACATCTCCAGAAGCAGTAATTCCCATACTGATTCCCTTGCCACCTTGGCAACCTCCTCGGCCCAAAGTCTTTCTCGGGTTGTTCTGGACAAGTATTTGAACAGGCCCACTGAGCCTCTGGGAGAAGCAGTCCAGGTTCGTCAGGTGAGAGCAGAACCTAATTGGATGGACCGAGTAGCGCTGTTCTTGAAAGAAGACAAGTTACCGGAAGAAAAGTCCGAAGCTGACAAAGTACGAAGGAAGGCAATGCGGTTCTGGTTGTTCGAGGACCAGAAATTGTATAAATGGTCCTTCTCGAGGCCATATTTACTATGCGTACGTCTCGAAGCAATCGAATCACTCCTTGAAGAGCTCCATGAGGGAGTTTGCGGAAGTCATACAGGCGGTAGATCCCTAGCGCACCGTGCTATCACTCAAGGATATTGGTGGTCGAATATGCAAAGGGAGGCCCAGGAGTATGTGAAGAAGTGTGATCAATGCCAACGGTTCACCCTAAACATACATCAACCTGGAGGAGTCCTCAACCCACTTTCCAGCCCTTGGCCGTTCGCTTAGTGGGGATTAGATATTATGGGTCCATTCCCTAGAGCAGTCGGAAACAAAAGGTATTTACTGGTTAGCACAAATTATTTCACCAAATGGGTGAAAGTTGAACCCTTGGCAAACATCCGAGACGTGGACGTTAAAAGATTTGTCTAGAAAAACATCGTGACTCGGTTCGGAGTCCCTCAGACCATTATCTCGGACAATGGCTTACAGTTCGACAGTAGGGAATTTAGAAGATACTGCGGCGAGTTGGGAATTACGAACCAATACTCTACTCCCACCTACCCCCAGGGCAATGGACAGGCGGAGGTTGTTAACAAGGTCATAGTAAACGGACTAAAGAAGAGGTTAGACAATGCGAAAGGCAAATGGGTGGAAGAGCTGCCGCATGTCCTTTGGATGTACCGCACCACCCCTCGTAGGTCCACTGGGGAGACCCCATTCTCAATGACATATGGAGCCGAAGCTGTCATCCCCCTAGAGACTGGTCTTCCGACGTTAAGAACCAATTCATTCTGTCCGGATACGAACAACGGCTTGCTAGAGAAAAATTTAGACCTGATCGAAGAGAAGAGGGAAAACGGGATGGTCCAACTGGCATACTATCAGCACAAGCTCAAGAGGGGATATGACGCTAATGTTAAAGCGAGGCCTTTAGCTCCTGGGGACTTGGTGCTGAGGAAGGTTATTGGCGCTGCGAAGAACCTAGCTTGGGGGAAGTTGGGACGTAATTGGGAGGGGCCATATCGTATCACCTCGATGGCCGGCACTGGGGCATATTGCTTGGCAGATCTAGATGAGCATGTAATACCACGACTGTGGAATGTAAATAACTTAAAAAGATATTATTATTAATGAATTTTTGTTGGTATGTTTCCCGATTAACAGTATTTCTTAATTATCCCAAGTGTTTAAACTGACTCCCTATTAGGCCTGTAGTCCTCGGACTAGCTGATATGGAGAAGTTAACACTAATTTCTTAATTACCCCAAGTGTTTAAACTGACTCCCCATTTGGCTTGTAGTCCTCAAACCAGCTGATATGGAGAAGTTAACACTAATTTCTTAATTACCTCAAGTGTTTAAACTGACTCCCCATCAGGCCTGTAGTCCTTGGACCAGCTGATATGAGAAGTTAACACTAATTTCTTAATTACCCCAAGTGTTTAAACTGACTCCTCATTAGGCCTGTAGTTCTCGGACCAGCTGATATGGAGAAGTTAATGCTAATTTCTTAATTACCCCAAGTGTTTAAACTGACTCCCCATCAGGCCTGTAGTCCTCGGACTAGCTGATATGGAGAAGTTAACGCTAATTTCTTAATTATCCGAAGTGTTTAAACTAACTCCCCATCAGGCTTGTAGTCCTTGGATCAGCTGATATGGAGAAGTTAACGCTAATTTCTTACTTATCCCAAGTGTTTAAACTGACTCCCCATCAGGCTTGTAGTCCTCGGACCGGCTGATGTGGAGAACTTAACGCAAGTCTCTTAATTATCTTAAGTATTTAAACGAAGTCATTATTGTTCGCAAAATTTTCCCTAGTTTTTATAAGACCTAGGTAAGCGACAAGGCATGTACATGCGCATAGGAAAGAAACAAGGCGAAAGAGAAGAAAGATTCATTCATTGATCAAAAAATGGGTTACAGCGCCACATGATAAAGGGTTCACAAAAAAAAAAAAAAAAAAGCATGATAGCAACAATAAATTAGATTTTCGCCTTTGGAAGGTCCGCGCTCTGGCTCAGCTGAGAGGTAACATTGTCCTTGGCCTTGGCAATTTTTTTGGCTGGTTCCCCCTCGGCTTCCTTGTTCCTCTCAGCTTCTTGGGTCTCCAAGGGTTGCTTGTCCTCTTGGGCAAGATCAACGGCAGAAGGGGTGCTTTCTGGGGTCTCTCGGATCTCAGGGTTGTAATAAATACTCCCAGGTTGCCTCCAAGCTGAGTCCATAGGGACGCCTGCCATATCAAGGGCCTTACCCCATGATATTGAGCAATAATCCCAGCATAACTCAACGAACTCTTCTGTGAGCCTTGCTTGCGTCTCCTCTACACCGAGCGGGTAGAAAGCCTTTTTCTCAGCCTCTAGAGCCTCTTTTGCCAGCTGCACTGCCTCGTGTGCTTTCTTTAGTTCGGCCTTGAGGTCCAATACCTGTTGCTTTTCAATGGCCAGGTCTATTTCAGTAAGGTGCAATCTCTTACACTGGTCCTCGGCTTGTGCTTCAGCGCTTTTCAGACCGGCCACGGCGCTGTTTCGCTCCCTCTCCGAGATAATAAACTTATTGTTGAGCTCAGCATGCTCCTCTTTGAGCGTGCCCAAAGCCTTCTCAACCTCATCATGAGATTCAAATGCTGCGCAAGCTTGATTGCTTTTGCTTTTGACCCACTCCTCAGCTACGAAAACCTACTGGGTAATCTACACGAATGGATTCGAGGGGTCCAAGTTAAAGCCAAGAAGAAAACAAACAAGTATTTTTGGTAAACGGATCAACCAAGGATTGAATGTATAATTGACCTTAAAAGGCTTGCCATAGCTAAGTCCCTCTTTAGGGATAGAAAGAGGTCTGGCTGCCTAAAGCGCCTATACACCTCCATGTCCGTCTGAAAGAGGAGGGGTTGCTCTAGGGCTTCGGCAATAAAACCTACCTGCCCCCTCTGATAACTCCGGATCGAGGCGTCCGGAAGGATGGGAGCACCGTCCACTTCCAGTTTGGGGGCCCAGACCAGAGGTGGTCGACACACATCGGCACCTTGAGAACCCTCTCTGCTCTCCACAGAGGATGCCTGCTTGTCCCTGGCTCACCTGGGCTTCTTGGCCTTCCTCGGTGGGATCACTTCACCCTCATCCACCTCTCATACCTCTGTTTCCTTCCACTTCTTCTTTATGTTAGCGATCGTCTGTTGGTTGATTGAGGCTGTCAGAGGTGGAGGGGGAGGTGGGAACTTGGTGGTGGTTTGGGTCTTAGGGGCATCCTTCGAGGAGGAGCCTTTGCCCCTCGCTGCCATCAACGCCCGCAGAGCAGTGCCACCCTTGTTCGGCGACATCTCTTCTTCTTCTTCCTCGGAGTCCTCTGGGCGAGAAATTACTAGAAAGGGAGCTTGGACACTGGAATGCTGGTCCGGCTCGTCCTCAATATCTGATAATGAAATCACTTTCTTTCTCGAGCCTTCTTCGAATTGGAACTTGTCAATCTCCTCGTCAAGCAAACGGTTTGAAGAGGCGGTCCCCTCTCCGACTGTAGGAGCTTCGACGAGAATGTGGTAGGTCGCCTAGACAGCCAAAGTTGCACCTAAGGGAATAGGATGTGCTACCGAGGGAAGGTCGTAGTCGGCTAAGAAGTTTGGCCGAGATACGTCTATACGACGGATGCGGCGGTCCTTCGCCCTTATGGCATTACCGACGTCCAAGAATGTATCCGATATGGGCTTGAAGTCCAAAATCAGGTGGACAACCTGCAGTTATCTGTCCTCGCTCACGAAGATCTCGGATCGCAGCAGATAGTTGAGAGCTTGGACGTTGGTCAAGCTGAGCCGAGGAGCTACGTGTGTTCTATTTGCAAAAACCGTCGAGCAAGAGAAAACGGTTAGACACCACCAAAATATATATATATATATTATCCTTCATGGGGTGGGGAATGGTACAAGGTCAGGAGTGGGGAGCTCATATCTATCACTAAAAGGCATAAAGCATCCCACTTGGTTCCCCCGCTCGGACTGGACAATGAACGCCATCGTGCCACGCTTCTGAAGCTATGAGAAAATCATCCTTCATACCCTTATTTGACTTGGGCAAACACGATATTATCCTTACTATGTCTGAGCGGGACCTTAGGTAATATCCAATGGATTTTTGGAAATGACACTCATACATATGTACCATGTCGTGCCAGGTTAGCCGTAGACCCAGATGCTCGTTGAGAGCATCAACGCTACCCAAGACTCTGAATAAGTTGGGCGCGCACTGGTGAGGGCACAGTCTATGATTAAATAAAGAATCCTTAGTTATTGAGCCCATAGGGAGGGTCATCCCTCCCTCTATAAAGGCAATCATGGGGATGACCACCTCCCCCACTTTTCGGTCGGACTCTATCTGTTCTGTTGAACAGTAGCGTAGGTTGACCCCCTGGGGTATGTGATATTTTCTCTTGAAGGCCTCTATTTTCGCACGAAAGTTCACTAAGCTCTCGAATCTACCCATTTTCTTGGCAAACTAAAAAAGGGGGAATCACAATCCGAGTGGACTTGGTGATAGGGAAACAGTAAATCAGAAGAAATTTTGACTTACGTATGCTAAGGTGAAAGGGGATCCACGAGATCCTCCAAAGAGGAATTCTAAAGGTTCCTGAGATAAAGGTAGCAAGGCGTGTGGTGATTTGATCAATGTGAGAATCTGAAGCGCTAGTTATCGCTCAAGAGTCTGGGAGTTTCTAAGATAAGAAAAAAAACAAAATGAATCCCTCTAGCGCTTTATATAGGAGGCGAAAAGTTGTGGGGAGTTATCTCGCCCAAACTTGAGGGAAAACATTAGCCGTTGGATCAGTGCCTCACCAACAGATGTAAGAGACATAGCGCCGGTTGGAGCAATTAATGAAGCCTTGCGAATTCCGAAGCAATTAATTGTGATTACGACACGCACAGAACCACGCCCTCCACGTGTAAGTTCAAAGGCTCTTGACGCTCCGATTGGTCAATTCCAAAGATCATCAAAATCTCTCCTTTTCCCCTCGAATGAGAGAAAAAAGCCAAAAATTTTGAGGGGCTATTGTGAGGGGTGGAAGCCCATAATGCTTGCTGGGCCTTGGGCCCTACCTTAATCATGGAGCCTCCGAGGGGGGATCCCATGCCCAGGATGGGTCGGCTTAAATATGGTCTGAGGGTAACTCACCCTCAGATATTATTAGATATCAGTCGGCCCTATTCCTCATAGTACAGGTGACCAATCGGAAGGCTTTTTTTGACAAGAAAGACCCCTACAATCGTGGAAACGATGAGCCCAGAAATGTCCAATTGAAAAGCTACTACCTCTACATTAAATGCTCACCAACCACTTTCCTGGCCGCATTTATGAGGAAGAGACCTCTGAACAGTGTTGCATTGGCAATAGCAACTCACAAAGGGCCAGAGAAGGTGGCTAATGGGACGAGTACTCAAGTAGCAACCTCGATGGTCAACAGGTGGACGATCAAGATGGCCTAAGAGTAGATATAAAATGTAAACAACCCCCCTGCAAAGGGGGACGAGGTGAATGTAAAAAAGGGAGAGAAGGATATTTTATAGAGGAGGCCCTGCTCGGTTTAAACAGGGGTCAGCTCTCATGTGTAGTGTACTCGTATGTTTGAGTTTAAAACCATTTTAGCCGTTGGAAATCTTGTCTAATCCCCGCTCTTCAATCCACTTTCTATAAATCTATTGGATCGGGCTCTTTGAATCTGGACCTAACTCCTCATTGGGCCTGGGCTCCAAATTGTAACCGTACAAATATAATTTTATCTATACTTTAGTTATTAATTATTAGCATGGTCTCAAAAATATATATTAACATAGATTTGTGAAGATGTTAAAAATGTTGGTAATTGTTTTCACTATATATGGGTGAAGAATTAAATAATCAAGTAATTTATAAACACGATTAGGTTTGATTGACAAGAAAATGCACCAAGTTGAATCTAACTTGATAATGAGCTCAAACTTGACTGATATTTGAAACAAACTTCAGTAAAAAAGTTAAAGTATTTATACTCAACTTGGCTTGAGATGTTTAGAACTTACAAAAGGCCAATAAAATTCCTCTAAAAGATGGTTCAAAATAGAGAGACAACTTAACCTTGTTGCAGAGAGGGAAAATTTATGACCTATCACAAGCTAACACGTCACACTATCAAGTCCACAAAATACAACAATTTACAAAGCTCCACGTATTGCTGCTAGGTTTTGCTATCACTACTCAGAAACCAATAGAAATTTGTCAAGTGTCATGCAAAAACCAATCACGCATCAATGTATGTAAACGATAACATAAGCAGCCTCACACATGTAAGTGATGACATAAGCAGCCTCGCATGTGTAAGCGATGACATAATCAGCCTTACATATGTAAGCGAGGACATAAGAGGACCAATCAGGCTATGGCATGTGTCATTAATCAGACTCTGCCACGTGTCACTCACCCACCCCCAAACTCCTATAAATAGAAGCCTTCCTAAGACATTTAAAAGGGCACCAAGCCATATGAAGCATAAACAGCATCAGAGAAGGTTCAGAAGTACTGAATCTCTGCTGGAATCAAGCCCTGAAGCCTCCAAGAACTTCAAGAACTTCAACCCCAAAATTGAAGAACATTCGAATCAGAATCATTCAAACTATTTGCCTAGATCTCAAAGTTCATTGGAATCAAGCTCAAAAGTCTCTAGAAACCTCAACAAACCACAAATCAGTGAAGCTCTACGGATTCAAGCCTCTAAAGCCTGGAAGAATTTACACCACAAATCTTCAAAGACGACGAACACACGAAGAACACGAAGAACGTGAAGAACAAAGGATTTCTAACAAGCTCATAGCTAGAGATTCATTGTAATTCCATTTCAAAGATCTTCGATCCATTCTTCAGCCAAACTAAAGTATATTTAGTGTTCAAATCAAAATCACATTACCACAATTCCAATGAAAAAATCTTTCAAGGAGATCGAATCAGAGGATCACTCTTTTGTAATCACAGAGAATTGTATCCAACATTCATCAATACAAATTCGCAATTGTGAAACTATTTTACTTGTTTAACTCATTTCGAAACCGAGAAATTTAGTCATCCACACTTGTATCGTTTTTTTTTATTAGACCTTGTATCATTATTATATTATATGGTAAAGCTACATTAACCAAGTTTTTCTTACCCTTGCCTGGATGCATATACACTACAACAAAGTTAATTGTTTTCGAGGGTCAAAACCCTTGAAAAAAGTCCTAGAAGCCCTCAAAAAATATTATTTTGAGGGTTTAATTGACCCTTGATGACCTTTGAAACAAATTTCCTCAGGACGGAAATTTCTACTGCCTACGGCCTTCGTGACCCTTGAAATCGAAATTTCAACAACCTACATGACCCTCGAAACAAAAATGTTTTATCTTTATCGAGGATTGGCAAATTTTGAAAAATTAAAAGGATAAAAGAACAATAACCTTTTTTTGAGAGTCTCCCAACCCTCAAAATAAGGTTTTCACTTTTTTTTTTAAAAAAATAAATAAAAACCCACAGCCATGCACATAGACTTTAAATAACCACATTAAAAAATATATATTATACCAAAACACAAATATCAAAACAAAATTCAATTAGCTTTCCAAGTTACTAAATTCTTCATTCTTGAAGTTTGTGTAGACATTTTCACATTAACATAAATGAACTTAGTATTTTAACTAGATGAAGGAGAAAAAAAAGGAAGAAGAAGAAGAGAAATGAATCGGTACAAGAACCATGCATGATCAAAATCCTAATCTTAATATTATTCTATTTCAATGCAAAACAACTTGATGTACTAATGTTTAAAGGGTCTCACATAAAGGATTCTACCTTCTCTTAGTACTTCTCAAAGACTGATGCATAGCCACCAACTTTTCCTTGCATTAAGAATTGCAAGGAAATAGACAAACCAATTAATCATGCACTGTTAAATGGTTTAGGTGTTTGATTGAAAAATTGTCATACAATAAAGTCCATATTGACATGTGATTTTCAAAATGTAACATATTTCTGAAAAAGCAAAATGAGTAGCATAATTTAGTTCATGAATTATTACCTTGACCATAGGTGTCCAACACACAAGTACACACACTTACCCACTCTGTTTTGAACTTAATCAACTTGACTTGCACCATAAAACTTTCAGTTTTCTGAGAAATGTGTGAAAGGAAAATCAGAGAAATCAAGAGTTTTCTTAAGTTAGATTTTGATTCAATAAATCCTAGAAAAAAAAATTCTAATTCAATAAGGAAGGGAGAAGGAGCACGAAGAATTGACACATACTGCCATGAGCAACACACTTGGCATCTACATTGAAATTAAAGGAAAACATAAATTTGAAAATGATGGAGAAATTAAGCAGTGTCTGATATACATTTTCAAAATTAATGAAATGGCCAAGGACACCACTATCTTGCCTAATACCACAACAAAAAACAAAATTGATATTAGGACTATTATGTGTTCCATTCAAGTGGAATACCACCAAAACTTATCTTACACTGTTTGGCAAGCTTGAACCAAGACACAGAAAATTTTGAAGCATGATTTGTAATAAAATTGACATCAAGGGGCAGAAAATTCAAACATTGTATTAAACTTCTTGAACTCATTCTCTAGTAGGGAAGGTGTGACATTCAAAGGGAGGCCTTTTTTGTAGATGGAATAACCTTTGGCTGGCCATAAAACGCAAAGTGAACATATTAACTAGATTAATACACCCATACAGAGTAAACAACAACAACTAATGAAACAAGTTATAGTGCATCCATCTACTCCATCATGTAAAACATAACAGGAGAGGTAAAAGGTAAAAGGTAAAGGTAAAGGAAAAAGGAAGAACATATCACCAAGGCAAAATCGATGAACAACAGCACAACAGAATTGCACCTTGCAGAGAACTTGCTTAATTAAACCAAAAACTCAGAAACATAAACAACATATCCCAGTCATAACAAAGTCCCATAAATTATTAAATAGCCTTTGATTTAGTATGTAAATGAGTATAAACTCATATTTACACCAACAGGATCTAAGAAGTCCTAAAGTCAACCAATGAAAGAAGTTATGGCCCATTCATCTGCTCAATCATATCAAGAATAACAAAGCAACTGAAAACAGATCAGCCCAGAATAACACAGATTTATACCTTGATTGCACTTTGCATAGCACTTGCCACCTCAAATTCCACAAAGCCAAAACAAAATCCCTGTTGTATTGACACATTGAGAATAATTATATGCTCAGGGAACAGCTAACAATGAACAACATAAACTTGATTAACATATGACATACCTTTTGGCTTCTAACTTGAATACCACCATTCTTAATAGGTCCAAACTTCTTGAACTCATTCGCTAGTAGGAAAGGTGTGACATTCAAAGGGAGGCCTTTTTTTGTAGATGGAATAACCTTTGGCTGGCCATAAAACGCAAAGTATACATATTAACTAGATTAATACACCCATACATAGTAAACAACAACAACCATGGTGCAGATCATAATGTGAGTTAACTAGCAGAAATAAAAGTCAACAATAACAAACTACACAACTTCATAATCCTTATTACTACTGTTTTCATTAGCATTTGTGCTGGAAACAGGTGTCCCAGACACCAGAGGAGGAGAAGGAGGTCCAGCAATTACTGGCTGCTCTTGGCTCTTGGAAACAGACCTCCGAGGAGCATAAGTTGGGGCAGAAAAAGCAGTTGGACTCTCCTTCATAACCTTAACCTGCAACAAAAAATTGAAGTAAAAGATATCACTTCTGCCCATATCCAAGATAGAGAAATTACAAGAACTGTAACTGCCAATGAAACCACACACCTAATGAATAAGCAAGTCAAAAGGATAAAATATTGATTGATGATGCTTACAATAGAGGCATATGACTTTTTTGGAGTTTCTTTAGTTTCAGAGTTGGATTCAGCCACTATCTGCCATTCATCTGAAACTTCATCTACTACCTCACCAACCGGCATTTCCTCTTCTTCAATTGAAGCGTGTCAGGAGGGTTGTATACTTCTCCATCAACAACCTCTGACAATTCAATTGCTGTTTCAGAAACATGATTCTCCTCGACAGGAGTAGGCTCTGAAACAAATTTATCCTAAAAATCAGTTAAAGAAGAACAAAGGTCTTTACTTTGAATTATAAAATTTGTTTCACATTACCAGGGTCAGGAGTAAGGGGCACTTCAACATCATTCACGAAACTTTGGCTCCCATCGTCAACATATCTAAATGCATCATTTAAAACAAAGTAATCTTTGTCTTGATGTGCTAGGAAGAAACTCTGAGTAAATTTGGGCCTCAAACTGTCCTTTCCAGCCAAATATCCAATCACAAGAATAAGGACTCCTTCATTGAAAGAATTTTGTGCATCCACAGCTAAGATTTGTGCACTGAGTTCACCATAATGAAGAGAGAGTATCTTCTCGTTGATTGCTTGATCAATGAAAATCAATCAAAATATATAGAGAGATCAATCCAAGTCCTTCAATTCTGTAAGAGTCCCAAGAAATTTGGAAGCATTCCAGTAAAGCCATTATCATATGCCCATCTGAACAAGAAAAGATCAATTCATAAATGAATTTTAAAATAACATAGTCAAACTATTTCCATGTTTCAAAACCACCGTATACTGATCTATAAAAAGAGATAAAAGTACAGAATTTGAAGGGCTTGTACCCGTACCCGTGTCCGTGTCCGTGTCTGTGCTTCCTAGCTCACTCAATTGCTATCAATGTACTTGAAACAATATAGGTAAATAATGATACTGCACAGCTAATAAGAAGAGGTTACTTCCTGTTTGACAAATATATATATATATATATATATAAATTACAGCTGTTGTAATAAATTACAGCTGTTGTAAGGAGGTAAACATTCCAAGCTGCATAGGTAATGTTCCATTGAAATTGTTTGAGCTAAAACTTCTGTAACATTATAGAAAGTTTTACAATTAATATAAGTTCTAATAAATGGAATCGGAAAAGGGTTAACAAAAAGAAATCATAAATAAAGGGAAAAGATTAAACCCACTATCTTTCAACTAAAGTATTTTATGATAAACATTTGAGCAGGGCAATCATATCATAAGAAGTTAACCAATGTAATATGAATAAATACAATATAAACCAAAAGAAACAAGTTCTTGCAGTTTCCTTAGACACTATATCTATTGAATGAATCTTAACCACAAGAGAGCTCGATTAATCACAAATCTAAAACAAAAATCAATCCTAGCTTGGCCAAGCCAATTTTATTATTTCCTTTCGTCCCTTCTAGCAAATTAAGCTCATACAATGTCTAATGCCATATTCCAACTAAAGATTAGTCTGAAACCAACATCCAGCCAACATTGGTGAAACAAAAACCTCTGGGACATGGTCCCATAAATACACCAGGGAATGTAATCCCAAAAAATCAATACAATTCCTGATTTTATAAAAAAAAAAAAAGAATTAAAAAAAATAGTCATGGTTTCACTACAATATTTCACAAAGAAACTATAAAATCAGAGTAACTTATTATGAATGCAATGGCTACAGTTAAAAAAAAAATAAAATAAAAACAGTGAGAAACAAAATAGGAACCTAAAAGTTTGAATATTAAGTTGTAAGCTCTAATAAGCATTTTTAGCTCCAAGTCTGCAACTATACAGCTACATTAGTTTTAGCTGCGAGATTTTTTTTTTTTTTTTTTTTAATTTCCGTTAATTCAATATCTATGACTAATTAAGAAGATAACCTTTTTTTCCATCATTTGCCTAAATTTTCTCACAAATCAAAGAGTGCAAAACTGCAAAATATAAAATAAATAAATAATAAAAAGAAATACAAGGCAGAGCATTCCTGGGAAGCACGGACACAGCGCTAGAGGAGTCGCATCGGTGTCCGACGCAGCAATGCGCAAGGGACGCGGCTACCCACGCGTCGATGCCGCGTCCAATTTTTTTTTTTTTTTTTTTCACGACTCACGTCGACACGGCTCAGACAAGGGTCGATTCGCGCCGACTCGGGCCATATTGGGCGAAATTGCCGATTCAGGCTGAAATTCAAAAAAGTAGGTGCAGAACGCACCGTTTCAACTTAATAACAAACCCTAAAGCTCTCATGCATTCTCAGTTTCTCACTTCATTCAAACTTAGCTCTCTCTCACTCGTCTCTCTGTGCTCTCTCTGCCTCTTTGTTTCTGCTCTCCGTCTCCCCTGTGAGACACTCAGGCCTCAGCCACTCAGTCACGCACAATCTCACTCTCAACAGTCAACTCACTCTCACACTCACACAATCTCACTCTCAACTCACTCACAATCTCATCGACCCACTCTCAATCTCAAGTTCTCAACTCTCAGTCTCAAGATCGACCCACTCTCAAGAGTCTCAACTCAAGTATCAAACTAAAGCTTTCAACCTTAGTTTTTCAATTTTTTTAAGCTCAATTTTTTATATAAGCTGTAATGTAATTTGTGAATCTGTGAACTGTGAACTTGTGATTTTTTATTTAGTTAATAGTTATTACTCATTGTGATTTGTGAATCTGTGAACTTGGGTTTGATTTATTATTAATTAATTTAGTTAATAGTTATTATTTGTAGGTTAAATTGAATCTATTGAATTTGCCATGGATGAAGTTTCTAGCACAAAAACTTCACCTTCATCTAATCAAGAAGTGCCAAATGATGAAGCTCCCCTTTGGCAGTATGTGAGTAAAGTAGAAAAACCACCTGGTTCTACTGTTAAATTAGGTGGAAACACATACTTTAAGTGCAACTATTATGGTGTAGTTTATTTGGGATCCTATTCTAGGGTTAAGGCTCATTTATTAAAAATTCCTAATAAAGGTATTAAAGTATGCCCTAAGGTGACACCGAGCCATAGGCTAGAAATGCAGCGAATGCATGATCAAGTTGAGAATGATAAGTTGGAGAGAGAATGGAGAAATCAAATTCCCTTACCCCCATCTCCCCCAAGCCGTGGGGGTATGTCTATTTCCCCATTTCGGAGACAGGAAGGGAGTGATAGTACAAATCCGGTTGATGGTAAGAGGAGGAAGGTGACTATGAATTCTCCTTTGGAGCGAGTATTCCAGAATAATGCTAGACGTGAATTGGATAGTAGAATTACTAGGATGTTTTACACCGGTGGGCTTTCGTTTAACTTTGCAAGAAACCTATATTATCGTACTTCCTATGCATATGCTACTACCCATAGCATTCAAGGTTATGTTTCTCCTGAATACAATGCCTTGAGAACAACACTTTTGCAAAAAGAAAGAGCTTATGTTGAAAGACTTTTGAAACAGATTAAGGACTTTTGGCTTAAAAATGGTGTAAGTATAGTTTCTGATGGATGGTCAGATCCACAAAGGAGGCCTCTTATTAATATTATGGCTGTATCAGATGGGGGTCCAGTGTTTATAAAGGCAATTGAGAACAACACTTTTGCAAAAAGAAAGAGCTTATGTTGAAAGACTTTTGAAACAGATTAAGGACTTTTGGCTTAAAAATGGTGTAAGTATAGTTTCTGATGGATGGTCAGATCCATAAAGGAGGTCTCTTATTAATATTATGGCTGTATCAGATGGGGGTCCTGTGTTTATAAAGGCAATTGATGGGTCAGGTGAGTTCAAAGACAAACATTATATTGCTGGGGTGTTGAAGGATGCTATAAAAGAGATTGGACATGAAAAAGTTGTCCAAGTCATCACTGATAATGCTAGTGTGATGAAGTCTGTTGGAGCTCTTATTGAAGGTGAGTATCCTAAAATATTTTGGACACCCTGTGTTGTCCACACTCTTAATCTAGCTTTGAAGAATATTTGTGCAGCAAAAAACATTGAAAAAAATGAAGTTACATATGAGGAATGTAGTTGGATTACACGTATTGCTGATGATGCGTCCTTCATACGTGTTTTTATCATGAACCATTCAATGAGGTTGGCAATGTTTAATGAATTTTGTCCATTAAAACTGCTCCAGGTTGCTGATACTAGATTTGCTTCGATTGTTGTAATGTTGAATAGGTTGAAGTTGATAAAAAGATGCCTTCAAGCCATGGCTATTAATGAGAAATGGGCTTCTTATAGGGAAGATGATGTTGAAAAAGCTCAAAAGGTGAAAGATATGATTCTAAGTGATCTTTGGTGGGATAATGTTGATTATATCCTTTAATTCACAACACTTATTCATGATATGCTACAAGTAGTCGACACAGATAAGCCTTGTCTTCATCTTGTGTATGAGATGTGGGATTCAATAATAGAGAAGGTGAAGGCAGCAATATATCGGCACGAAGGCTTGGAAGATGATGAGTATAGCTCATTTTGGGGTGTGGTGTATGATATATTCATTGATCGATGGACCAAAAATTGTACACCACTACATTGCTTGGCTCATTCTTTAAATCCAAAGTAAGTATATTTATTTTCTATTTTCCTTAGTTCCCCCTTCTAGTAAAACACACGTTTCATCTATATTTGTTTTTTAATCTTTAACTAGGTATTACTCCATTGAATGGCTTTCGGAGAATCCAAAACGCATCTCTCCACATCGGGATCATGAAATTTCTATGGAAAAGAGCAAGTGTTTGGATCATTACTTTCAAGATGAGAATGACTTATCAAAGGTGGTGAAAGTTGAGTTTGCTGCATTTTCAGGAGGGAGGTTTCCTTCACCAGATACCTTGACAGATAGGTAGGCCTTACAACCTTTGGTTTAGTGGCAATACCATGACTCAAAGCCTTGCCCTTAAACTTCTTGGACAATCTTGTTCATCCTCATGTGCTAAGAGGAATTGGAGCACATACAAATTCATTCATTCCTTAAAAAGAAACAAAATGGCTCATGCACGTGCTGAGGATTTGGTGTATGTACATTCTAATCTTCGACTCTTGTCAAAGTGCAATGATGAGTACGTAAATACAGCAACAAAGATGTGGGATATTGCAAGAGACTCTTAGAATGAGAGCGACATACATGGAGGAGCTGGAATTCTTGAGAATGCAACCCTTACACTTGATGAGTCAAAATTGGAGGCCATGGTTATTGGGAATGCTAGCACTAGTGCCACTACTAGTGAAAGTGAAGTTCGAAGTGAAGCTATTGATCTTATGATGATGATGTTGGTGTTTGATTGTCTTGTTGATTATCTTTTATTTTGTTTTAGTTTCAAACTTGTGAATTGTATTCTAATTTCTGAACATCATGGAATGTTTTAGTTTCAAACTTGTGGGTTGTATTTAATTTATGAACATCATGTTTTAGTTATTATTTACTATTGCTCTTAAATTTGGAATATGTTTATGTAATGTGAAAAAGTATGCTTAGCAATATATTAAAAATATAAATAAAAATATTTTTAATAATTTTTTAATAGCTGCACCTCGCAACCGCACCCAACTTTTTCAAAAATTGTCGAGTCTCGCACCCGCACCCACACTCGAATCCCGAAACGCACCTCTGCTTCATAGGAGCATTCATGGAGGGTAATAGGAACATACTTTGGAGCTTTTTGTCCATATATTTGTTTGCAAAAACAACAAAAGTTCAAAAACAAATTAGAATCTAGTTTGTAAAAACAATGAAATTGAAATTGAAATTGAAACCTTAGAATAAATTGCTGCTGAGAGAAAGAGAAAGAGAAATTACTTCTTCAAATTTGGAGGCCGGCCCAATTTGCTCATGTTGAAGACTCTAAGAGAGTGAATTAGAGAGAGAAAGAGAGAGAGTGTGAGATTCTGCAAAACCCTAAGAATTCAACAATAATACTGAGCGAATGAGCGAGTGAGATTGTGTTATGTATAATCAAGATACGAACTTAATTTTTACAAAAAAAGAAAAAGTACCATTGGAAGATTCGCCGGAGGTGGTAACGGAGAGAATATTCCTTCCTCTGATCAGAGATTCCTCACATTCTGGTGATTCATCTTCGCACATAGAGAAAATGCGATCTACTTCGAGAGCGAGCGCGAGAGAGAGAAAGAGCAATCGAAGAAAAAAGAGGAAAAATAAATGAAAAATAATGAGACGGGAGGACCTAAATACTCTACTAACGAAAATGTGAAATTTTCATACAAAATTATTTAGTCTTGCTTAGGAAAAAAAATCAGTGAGTGTTTATGTTATATAGTCTTTTTTCGAGGGGTATTGGAAAATCTACAAATTTTAGAGCAAAAACTCACGCTGGTGTGCCTGCCATTTTTTTTAGCACTTATTCCAAGGGTTACATGTTGACTTATTTTGAAGGTTCTTAGTAAGCCTAGGAATAGTCACCTTGCATGTTACATTTAGTGTTTATTTGGACAAATTTTAATAAACCCTCGAAAAACAAGGGTCGAAACAGGTCCACTTTTTTGCATATGCAAGCGTGGGCTTGAGTGTTTTCCGTTACTGTCGTTTGAATTCTTCCAATCTAGAGTCGGACACATCTTTCTTAATTTCTTGATTGGGTTTTATGCATATTATTTATATTGCAGCAGTTGCAGCGTATTTTGAAATTCTGAGTTTGGATGTACAAAAAGGCACCCCAATTTAAAGGAATAACCCTTTTATTTATAAACCTAAAAAATATAATTAATCGCAAACCTTGAATCTACTCTCCAATTAAATGTTCAAAGCCGCCCTGTATAACTCAATTTAGTCTAAAAACCTTCGATTTGACATCCAAAAAACAAAAAAAAAAAGTCCCAAATTTGGTTTAATTTCATACTTTAACCATTTCTATTCTTTGATTACTCTCAAACTAAAAGCGCACACACATTTATTTTGGATTTTGCATTTTCAATTTACTTTTATTGTAATATTTACATCCACAAACTAAAAGTACAAACTATTTTTAATAAAAACAATATAAGGTTAATGAATCTAATATTTATAAGTTCATTAAAAAATCACTCTATCTAATTAACTCAAAGATATAATTTTAACTATACTGTTTTTATTACTTATTACTAAAGATTTGTGGAGGGATTAAAAAATTTAAGTCATTGTACTTACTATGTATGGGGAAAGAATAAAAGAATTAGTAAACTTGTGAACAAGCTTGAATTTGATCGATAGCAAAATGAATCAAACTTAAATACGTAATCTAACTTTATGATAAGTTCAAACTTGGCTCATGTTTAAAATAAAATTAAATGAACAAATATTAAAATTCTAATACTCAGTTCAACTTAGAATGCTTAAAACCCTAAAAAAGGTCAATAAAATTCTTCCAAAAGGTGATTCAAAGTAAAGTAGAGAGACAACTTAACCCTATATTATTATCATCATATGGTATAGAATTTTGGACCAAAACAGCAACAAAGTTTTTGAAACCCTATATGGTTGCATATTGTACAAATAGGTATTTCATTAGAACAAGTGCTCCTGCAGAGACTAATTTGACGGGACGACAATATCATCCATGGTCTGTACGTAGAAAGTGAGTGTGTATAATTACATCGTTTAAAACATGCCCGACAATTTAAACATGAGGTACATCTCCATAAACCTTAATTGCTTTCTTTTCCAACCCATACAATTTTCTAAAGATTCTCTCTGTCATCCTTTTCATATCTTCATCGATCGTTAGCCCCAAACACATGATGATAAGAATAGTACATACATAGGTTAATATGTGGTGAATATTATAACAAGAAGATGGTGCTATAATGCAAACAACAGTAATAAGGGTGATAGAGAGGTTACAAAATGGGTGTCAATGGAGTGGTGGCAGCAATTGCTCATAGGAATAGGAATCTATTTTAGTACAATAAATTTTGGGTAAAATGCAAAACTGTCCTTCTAAGTTTTTTAAAATTTTATTTCAGTCCTCTAATTTTGCTTTTGTTCATTTCAGTCCTCTAATTTTCAAGTTTATTCAATTAAGGCTTTTCCATCAACTTTTGTTATATGTTGTGGTTAATTTTTCAATTTTATAAATTTTTCTTCAAATTTTTTAAATTAAAAAAAAAATTCAATTAATGATTGAAAAATATTTTCCAGATTTTTTTGCTTCCAAAAATTTTAATAAAAGTTAACGGAAAGGCCTTAATTGAATAAATCTAAAACTTAAAAGACTGAAATGAAAGAAAGCAAAATTAGAAGACTGAAATAAAATCTGAAGAAAGTTAAAGGGTCAGTTTTGCATTTTAACCATAAATTTTTAAGCCATACCTTATTTGTGGAGTACCCAATCGAATCAAATCAGAACCCAATCCCGATCGATCAAGTTAGCATTGATTGATTTTAATACTGTCACATATTGGTTTGTGGATGATTCAACATAATATGAGGCCTAAGATAGTAACTTTAAAAGTAACTTTTTTATATTTAAATATTATTTATTTAAATTCCAATATTATAGTATTTTTTATATATTTAAAATCCATTCTTCTTAATTTTTGAGATACAAAATTACTAATTGAAATTTTAGTTTCTAATATCTCTTTATCAATAATATGACTAATTTAGTTAATTTTGTATGCCATATATCCATTTGAGAAATAATATAGTCTTTTGTTAATTTTTGTAAATTCTGTATGCAATATATATATTTGAAGACTAATATAGGCTTTAGTATAATTAAGAGCTATCATATTACATATTTGAACATAATTATCATTTTTCCATCGATCAATCATTTTATTGTAATTTTTCATTACCTTCTAACTCTTTGTGTTGAATCTTATCAAAATCATTATTGCAACTTAACTTAACAATATAAATGCCTATTGACCTCAACTTGCAAAAAAATAGATTAATTCAGCACATAACTTGAATAATTAATACTAACCAAACTAGAGACCAATTTCCATTTAGAGAATCAAATATTGTAATATTTGACAAAAAAAATATGAAAATTAAATATTAATTTAATTTAATTTATCTTTGGTAAGGACCTTAAGGTGATGCATGATCATGAAGAATAGTTGAAATCTAATTTCCAATTTGGCGTTTATTCAATTTTTATCCATTAATTTTAAATCATCGATGTTGGGCCCTAAAATATCTAAAAACAGAAATATTTGGTCCCAACATCTATTTTCCTATTCACGTGAATAACGAGATGCTAAGTTATCTACAATATTAGTTGAATGTAGTAGTAATGGTTTAAGAATGGAGTATCTTTCAAAAAAAAAAAAAAAAAAATGGAGTACTTAATTTTTTTTTTTTTTATAGAATTTCAATTTTCATATGTTTTGCTCTTAAAGGTGTAAAAATCTTGTTATTTATTCTCATAATCTGAAAAGTAAAAAATTCTTTATGTGGGTGCCCAAGGACCGAGAACGGGATTGATGAGTCGTAGTACTGATATGGGGGTATCACGTGCCCGAAGAGGAAATTCGCTCGAGGAGAGGAGGGGATGAGACGAAGTACTCTAAGGCGATCTAGGTGGGAAGAGTGGTCTGAAGAGAGAGAATCAGTGAGAGTAAGAGAAGTTTTCAGTTGGGAGTAGCCTGTTGCCTTCGCATTAAATGGTAGATAACAGTTTTATCAGCTATATTGATGAGGAAGTGATTTGAACAGTTAAGCAAACTTCATCTACCACTTTCTTTAGATGTTTAAAGGGACAAGTGTCACAAAGAGAAAGAGGGGGAAGGTAAAGATGGAAGGTCAAGATGCAAAGGGAGGGGGAGTATATATATTAAAAAAAAGAAAAAGAAAAAAAAAAAAGAACATTGAGAGAAGAGAGTGAATAGTGCAACTTTCTATACAACATTGGCCTCCTCGGGCAGGCTTGTAGGGAGATATTTGCTCATATATTCTATAAAATTAACCATTTCTTCCTTATTTTCATCCTCGGGTAGAGCCCGCTCTTGTTGTTTGTTTTTTTTTTTTCTTACAAATTTTATTGACTTGGGCCAATGTTGAACTGCACAACTCACTGTTCTAAGTGGGCTTGGGCTGCTAGCTAGACCGGTCCTTACACTTTATATTTAGAATATTATTGACTTCTTATACAACTTAAACTGTTCAATTGTGATAATAATTTGTGTCTAGGATTACCAACTTTTTTGACCAAGCAGTATAAATTTATCCTTCCTAAAGTAGAGACATGAGTATATACATATTATATGTTTATATTTGTACATGCATAAGGATATACTTATAGAGATTTGGGAATATATATGTGATTATGTAACTTTATAATATAAATAATCAATTTTATAGCAAAAATCATAAATAATTTTTAACAATAGTGCTAATGAATTTAATTTTTGTAAGTTCATAAATAAAATAATTTTATCTAAACTTATTAGGTGATATAATTACAATACTTAAAGTTACACCAAATTTAACTTGATTTTGATCTATCTAATCTAATTAACTCAAATAATATAATTTTAATTATAATTTAGTTATTAATTATTAGAATAGATTTGTAAAGGGATCATGTTCTGTATTCATTGGGTTTGTAATATATATATAAGGCAACAATAAATTAATTAAGCATATAAAATTTAATTAATTACATAAAAAATTAGTCATTTTCCTTACAAAAGTTTAGTATATGATGTTAAAAAAAATTAGATAGAAAATTATAACTCGAGTTTGTCCAATTAGAATATTAAAAAAGCTTGAAAACATATTTTAAAATGACATTAAATAAACTATTTACAATTAGGCATAAATGCACTTTTAGTCCCTACATTTTGGGGTCATTTCTATTTTGATCCCTACATTTCTATTTTACCACTTTTAATCCCTAAAATGAAAAACGCGTTCCATTTTGGTCCTTACCATCACTCACTTAAAGGAAATATCCTACATGGCAAACAAAATACACTGTTAGTATAGTAAATGCTGACGTGTCCATTAAAATACTATTAAAAAAAAAGGAAAAAATAGAATTAAAAATGCCACGTCAGCTTAGAAATTTAAAAATTAATTTATCAATTTTAACAACAAAAAAGAAGAAGGAAAAAACAAAACTAAAAATAAAAAACACATGAATTCAGATCTAAACCATACAAACCCATCAAAAACAAACAAGAGCACAAACCCAAAAAAAATCATGCAAACCCAGAAAATCAAACAAAGAAAAATCATAAAAGAATATTGTGAAAAACATAATCAATCCATAATATGCATAACCCAAATCATCCAAAAAAAAAAAAAAAAGATTTAAATCCAAAATTTAATCAATACAATCATTAACAAAATACCCACAAAATTGAATAAACCCAGCTCAATCCCTCAACCATTCCAACAACAACAAACACAACTCTCACCCAAAAAAAATACCCACAAAACCATTAACCTAGTACACCTTAAACTCTTTCTCTCAGTAAACTCCCTTGACCAAATCTTAAGCCCTCATCAGAAAACCAGATTTGAACAAGGTGAAAACCCCCCACTTAGACCAACAAAAATCATCACCCACAAACCCACCATTGGAGTGCGCCGCCACCTATCTCCATCGAAATCTCCACCACTGAACTGAGAGATAGAGAGATGAAATAGAGAAAGACCCACCGATTTGAGACAAAAACCACGTATCGATCCAAGAGCACCCACCGATCTGAGGTAGAGACCCACTGCTCTGAGAGAGATAGTGATTTGAGATAGAGAAAAAGAAACTTAATTGAGATAGAGAAAGATTTGGGGTTTTCAGTTAAGAGATTGAGAAAGTTTGAGAGAGAAAGAGAGAGTTTGAGCAAGATATTTTGAGCTCAGAAAGGAGAGTTTGGGGAAGAACATGAACAATCATGTTCTAGTGAAGAACATGTCTTTCAAAAATATAATGAAAAGAATATTTTATTTTATTTTTAAAAAAATAATAAGTTTATTTTAATTATTTTATTTTATTTTTTCTGATGTGGCTTTTTTTAATATATTTAAAATGCTGATATGTCATTTATTAATTGCCAAATAATTTTTTTTTTATTTTAATAGCCACGTCAGCATAAAGTGTGTCAGCACTCTACTCCGTTTGCCACGTAGGATTCTTCCATTAAGTAACGGTAGGAACCTAAATGGAACGCGTTTTTCATTTTAGGGACTAAAAATGGTAAAATAGAAATGGAGGGACCAATGTAGAGCATTCTTATCAAAGGTTCTAAAAATAATAAATGCTATTTTTTAGCATTTTTAGCACCTCAAATGATTAAAACCCACCTACATCAATGCTAAAAATTTTAAGATTTAAGATATTTGATGTAGGTGGGTTTTAATCATTTGAGGTGCTAAAAATGCTAAAAAATAGCATTTAGTATTTTTAGCACCTTTGATAAGAATGCTCTACATTTGGGTCTTCTTTCCCCATTTTTTTTCTTTGATTTTTTTTCCTTATTTATTGGTTTTAATTTGGTGGTTTAATTAATAGATTTTATAGAACTTTTTTTTATGAATCAAATAACTTACATGATTGGTTAATTCAATTACCCAAATTGATTAATTATTCAAGTTACATGCAAATAACATTGAGGCACAAACATATCACCAAACTAAACTAAAGTGCAGCAAAAAATAAATTTAACATGATGATTTGTTAACTAATGAGGAAAACCTCTCACAAGACAAAAACCTCACCGGGTGATTTTTAAGTTACCACTCCTAATAATCACTAATCAAGTATCAAGTGGTTAAAAGCAGATGGAAGATGTATCACCAGATATCACTACTATTTTACAGGCTGATTTTACCAGCCTTCATTAATGAAAATCATTGTCTTTCTTCTCAAAAAAAAAAAAAAAATCAATTCAACACCAAACGTTGTCTTGGCCTTTTTTCTTAAATTTCATATATTTTTTTTTAGAGGGTGAGTTTACAGTGTAAACACTAAAAGACAATGAAGTACAAGATTGTGGAAGTAGGGTGTGGAACAGTGAATAGTGAAGACAATTTGTTTATTTATCTTTTTAATAATTGTGTTATTGTGTTGAATTCTTAATAGAGTAATGCAAAAGACACAACAAAAATTTTTCTTAATGGATTACAAAGACAATAAATTGTGAAAGTAGAGTTGAATTGTTGGATAAGAAGGAAAGACTATACTTGGGTCTATTGTCCAACACTTGACTCATTAGGATGATAACGCGTTATCATCTTGATGGGTTTAGAGCATCCATAGCAGCTGTTGCAAAAATTATGCCATTTTGCCATACTAAAAGCTTACTTTATTATTCTACCACATCATTTTACAATATTCCATTTATTATATTTTTTATCATTCAATTCTATACATTAAAATAATATTTACTACCCATTAAAATAATATATTATCTACTCCCCATTATCATCAACAACAGCAACAACATCAACAGCAACAACACCAACAAATTCCAAATCCAAAAACCTCAATAAGAGGGAAAAAAAAAAAAAACAAAAAAACAAAACAAACAAACAAACAAACAAACAAACCGTCATAACACAACAGCAACAGCCACTTCCACCGTTGCCCCACCATCCACAACCACAAACTACGACAGCAAGAAGAAGAAAAAAAAAAAAAAACACAATCTAGGCCCTAACAACCTTCCTCTTACGCCACTTCTCAACCGGTAACCACCAACCACAACCAAAAAAAAAAACCCCACAATCCAGCCACCACCAACCTTCCTCTTTCACCTCTCAACCACAACCATAACCACAAACATAGCACAATCACCGTGACTCACCTCTCACCGAAATCAAGCCATCGAAGCTAAACCCAGAACCTCAATCCAAATCAAAACCCAATCCCAGACACGATCCATGATCCGGCCGCAACCCACAACCTCAACCCAAATCACCTGAATCAACCCATTGAAGCCACAACCCATAACTTCAACCCAACCCATCGAAGCCACCTGACTCAGCACCCACAACCTCAACCCAAATCAAAACCGTTGAAGGAGATTTTATAGATCAGTGATGATGGAATTTGTGAGATAGTAGAGAGGAAATCGGTGGTGGCTCATGATTCATGAATGGGAAGAGAATAGAGCAAAAGGGAAGAGGGAAGAAGAAGGAGTATGGGAGAATGGAGATGGAGACGGTGAATAGCTGAAGGAGAAGACGAAAGAGATAATTGGGATGAGAGAGAAAGAGGAATAAAAAAATAATAAAACCATATGCCACAGATGTCCGTACCGTGCCAAATATGTGAGGATACTGTAGCATGTTACAAAAACTATGAGATTTGGAACATTTAATATTGGGTGTTTTTTGGTGTTTTGTGTGCTAAATGTGTCAAATATTTGGCATTTGGCACATTTAGCATATCTAGTGTGGATGCTCTAATACAACTTAAAATTAGACCCAAATCTTATCCAAGAAAGAAGGTTCAACGAATCTTCATCCGTGAATGTTGTTGAATGAGAATGAGTCACAAAGTTCCTAACAACTTTGTAAGGCACGCGAAGCTAAAACGTTTTCACAAGGGAGACTCTTTCTTCACATATTCCTTTATGCTTTGCTTCTTTTGCAGGGATAAGTAACTGATGAAGGCCGTCAAACACGTTTCTATGATCGAACTATTTTCTTCTACATGACTGCATGAGGGTTGATTCTGGACCTTAGACCCAAAGAAGAGAGGAAAAGATCAAAAAAGAAAAAGAAAATGAAAGAATTGACTCAAAAGTAATGGGCCAGGAGAGGACATGTAACACAAACATGTCCGGTAATTCTGAGCTAAATCTTTTTTTTTTTTTTTTTTTTGCCCCTCTTAACTTGCCCAATCAATGTTAGCAGACTATTTCACCTAAACATTATACTGATAGAATCTTCTTTTAGAAGCCACAACTGTGAGACTATAAATCATGTAGACTAGTGGTGTGAATCCGGATTAGCATACAATTTGAAAGTTAATAATAACATTAAATACTTAAAATATATCATTCAAAATTCAAAATAACATCAAAGTACTTAATAAATATTAAGTCAATAATGTAGTATCATTTATCTAGAAATAAGTTCTTTAGTGTTTGTAAAGTTTCAACTTACAACTATATCATTTATATGTTTTTGAAATTACTCACTTTTTTTTTAAGTTTAAAATATAGGTTAGATATAAAAGGTATTTGAAAATTTTAAAACAAATTAATATTTATTTATTATACAAATTAAACAAATTATTGTTAAATAAATCATTTCAAATTAATATAAATAAATTAAAGTATCATTTTTGTCAATTATGGATCATGAATTAATTAACTTATAATATGTTTCTTATGATGTAGCTTCCAAGTTAATTCATTTATAATTTGAAGTCGTTAAGGCCCCACCCTTACTCTTAAGAACATGTCTTGTTATTATCGCACACGCAAGTCATGCCAAACACTGACATCTCCAATTGTAGACTTTAGGGGGTACATAGGACAGCTTTTAACGACATTGGGATCCCATCTTGTGGTCTTCAGAAAAATCAACATTGGGGTCCCATGGCGTTGCCTGAAAACAAATAGGTAATATGTTGCAATTTCTAATTACAAATGAGCATATCCAACAGTAATTATTTGGTATTATTATTATTATTATTATTATTATTTTTGAGTGGTATTATGTTGTTGGTTGGTCATAACTGAATATTCAAAATGTGTATAAAATACCTTTCAATATTTAGATCTTAAATTACAAATTATCAATTGAAACTTAGGGTCCGTTTGGATACAGCTAAAAACTGAAAACTGAAAACTGAAAAATATTGTAACAAATAATTTTTAAATGTGTAAATAGTACCGTGGAACTCATTTTTAATGAAAAAGTTGTTGAAAAGTGAAATTTGTGGGTTTATGAACAATAAAATTTGCGCTGAAAAGTCAAACTTTGCGGCTACTGTTTAATAAACAGTAGCCGCAACAATGCTGTTATAGTAAAATTTAGTTGGAAATGCGTGAAAAAAAAATGTTGAAAACGCAAACGCTAGACGCAACACGCAAACCAAACGTACACTTATAATCAAATAATAAATATGCGGAACATGAATATAAGCTAAAACAAAATCGATAAACAATCTAAATCATAAATAATCACAACTACAGCAATAATTAAATGGTAAAGATAAAGAGAAGAAAGATGCAAATACAAGGACAACACTTGATATGTTATCAAAGAGGAAACCGAAGTCCTCGATGTAAAACCTCTCCGCCGCCCTCCAAGCGGTTAATAATCCACTAAAAGATGTAGTTGGGATACATGAACAATAATAGACCCTCCAAGCCTAATCTACCCAGTGTACCTAAGCCCTCCAAGCTTCTTGCTAGAACGAGGTTACGTCGAACCTATGTCTTTTCTAGCTTACCAGATTTCGCTATAGACCATAGTATCAACCAATATGAATTGGTCCTTTCCTAACTGCTTTCCAAAGCACCAAAAAGTATTCTTACAGATATGGGTATGGTGAGAAAATAATTTGGCTAAGAACCTCTCAATGATGTAACAATGGAGAGGGTGAGAGTAGAGAAATTTGATGAGTCTCTTAGGTGAAGATTGTGAATGAATCAATCTTGTTTTTCTCTAGGGTTTCTCTCTCACAATTCTCCCTGAAAGCTTTCTACATTTCATGGGAATAAGGGTTTATATATAGTGGTGTGTGTTTGGAATACGAAGAGTTAGTTTTTCCAAAACAGAGTAAGTTGGTGGCTTGACCTCACAACTGGACTGAGTTGCGAGTTCAAGTTGCGAGCTAACAAAATGGCCAGACTGGACTTTTTGTCCTGTAGTGCTCTAGCTGGCATGACTGTTCATCTTCTCTGCACGCTTCACTCGTGTGCTGCAGTTGGTGGCTTGCCAGTTGCCAGTCACCCGCGAGTCTCAGCCGCAAATCATCCTTGCACAATCTTAAGCATTTCTTCACACTCTCTCACATACTACCCTTATATGATTCCCACCTAAAAACAGAGTTTCTAAATGCTGAATTACAAGCAAATTTGGTACGGAATAAAACTAACAAAATGGTTGATTAAATTCAACCTTACAATAACAATTTGAATTCGGGAGCTTGATTCATTTTAGGTTTAGATCATATATTTGTTGCTTTCTGTAGATTATATACTAATAAGTAAGAACAAATCGTTAACGCTGGCCATGTATGAAAAAATCCCCTCCCCCCGCCCCCACACACAATTATAACAAATACATTACTCCATTGGCTCAAATTTAAGAGGTAAGCATATAAAATTAGTTAAAATAATCCTTAATTTGTAAATTGCTAGACTTGACATATAAATGATAAAAACTATAAAGCTAACCAATCCTATACAAAAAGCTCGTATCAAATATTATAAAATATTATGAATTATTTATTTTCACAACTAAAGTGAAAATATATCATTTATTTGGGATCATTTTAATTTAGGCCTTTGAAGTTTTAAAATTTTGATTTAGTCTATAATTATTGGCAAAATTTTAAAAAGAAAAACTAAAAAGAATAAAAACATATTAGACATTTTTTTCTCATGTGGTTAAAATTTGTCTAATGTAAGGAAAAAATAGTTTTTATAATAAAAAAATAAAAAAAGAAGAAGATGATTTTAAGGAGAAAAATAATATATATATATATATATATTTAAAAAAATTAAATGTACTAGATGGATATTAAATTTTCCTAATCACTTTCCATTTTATGAGAAGGATGCGTAGTTTTAGCTAAAAATCATTAAGTTTATTTTAGGTTGAAATACTATTTAAACCCTATTTTGGGGTCATTAATAAATTTGTCTTTTGACTACAGAAATAGAAACGAAACCAAAAAAAAAAATTTAAGGGCCCGTTTGGTATATATGTTTAAAAACTGAAAATTGTTGTTTAAAAAATATGTAAAAATACATGTAATGTTGTTTAAAAATTAAAAATTGTCATTTGAAAACACAAACCAAACACCCCCTAAATGTGCTAATAGTGAAATGTGATGGATCATAATGGAATATTAATGGAGACATTGACATTGATGTAATAAGAATTAATATTGAATACATTTTAGTCTTCATATAAAAGTCGCTATTGGATGGATGAGACACTACAAGTACATAATTAGAGAGACAAAATTATAAAATTGAGTTTCTAAATACTATGATGAATTAAATCATTTAATTGTATTTTTAAAACAACTGCCGCCTGATTCATAAATTCCAAAAAAAAAAAAAAATGCTGCCTGTATGTACAATTCGTTTTTGTACCTTGAAAATAATAATAATAATAATAATAATAATTATTATTATTATTATTATTATTATTATTATTATTATTATTGTAAGGACCAAAAAGTCCAATGGCCCAAGCCCACTTAGAATAGTGAGTTGTGCAATTCAATCCTGGCCCAAATCAATAAATTTGTAAGAGGAGGAAACGAACAACAAGAGGGGGATCTGCCCGAGGATGAAAATAAAGGGGAAAAAGGGTTAATATTCCTGAAAAGATGATACAAGCCTTTCCTCACTATTAGCCTGAGGAGGTCACTATTATATATATAGAAATGGAAGTGTTCACTCTCTTCTCTTGGTGTTCTTCTTATCTCTCTCCTCTTACTTCTTTTTCTTCTTCTTTTTTTCCTTGATAATTGTGTCTCCCTATCTCAATACACCTTCTTTCCCTTATATACCTCCACCTCCATCATATCCCCACCATCCATTTTCACCTAACCACCCTCCTCTTTTGACACTTGTTGCTTTTATCATCTAAAGAAGATGGTGGAAGGAATCTACTTAGTTATGTCTTACATTGTTCAGGTCACTTCATAATCAATGCGGTTGATAAAGCTGTTGCCCACCAATTAATGCGGATGCAACAGGTTGCACTAGACTAGAAGCTTCCCTAATGCCCACTAGCTTTCTCTCTCTTCAGACTTTAGCTCCCACTCAGAACGCCTTAGAGTACCTTGATTCACTTCCTACCTTCCTCGAGCTACTTTCCCCCCCATATCCTTAGACCGTAACATCCCTGCAATTATACTGCAACTTTTCAGATTCTTCCTTGGTCCTCGGGCACCTACAATAATAATAATAATAATAATAATAATAATAATAATAATAATAACAACAGAATTAGTTGTTAAAAAAAAAAAAAAAAAAAAAAAAAAAAAAAACCCCTTGAAGAACTAAATGGGTTTGGGTCCCATGAGGACCTTGTAATTTCTCTAAATGGGGGGTCAAGTATGGGTCCCTAGTTAAGACCCCCTTTGCTACACGACATATTGCGTCTTCATGCTAAGTCTCATCTAGATGTATATTAGAAAAATTTAATAATCCCTTTCTCTCTATTAATGATTTTAATTATTGAATCTAGTATTAATTTAACAAATAAAGTGTTTTGTTTTCAAATAAAAATATGCCATTCCAATTCTATTTAAAACAAAGAAACTAATTAGAGTCTTGCTATATAATAAAGAATAATTATCATAAAATCGACGCTATAGATTGCAACTTTTATTGTAGTGATAGGAATTGGCATAATATTCATATATTATGTTATCAAAGTTTATTAATCATATTATTATCGCATTAATTTTTGCAAACACCTCTGTAATAAATGAGTAGTATTATAGACACATAAAAATACACAATTTTGTGCTACAACTTGTTACATGGCGAGTTATGAGTGGTAGAAGTGTATCCCTACATGGCCCACCATCACACTTCCACTATTCACAACTTACTAAGTAGCAAGTTGAGGCACAAAGTTATACACTTTTATGTGTCCCTAGCATTAGTCATAATAAATTTGTAATAGTTTTCCTATTTGGTTCGGCTTTTTGGAGCCAAATGCACAATTTGAAAACCAAATCCTAATATTTTGAGTTTGGTAAAAATTTTTGATGTTGCATTTTTAGCCCCAAAACGTGGAAACCCATGTTTTTGCACTGGACCCTTAGAGATCTAATACGAAAACACAATTCAAATACCATTGGAAACTTTCTCTCATATCCTATAATACATTTACAATTTTATCAAAAACCCAAATTTACCCTTTTTGCCTAACCACAAAAGACAACCCATTCTTAGAAAATCACTGTGTTGCTGGACTTACCTTGCCGTTACATTTTTCTTCTACATTTTTGTCCAGTACATTTTTCTTCACAAAGCAATTCAAGTGAGCTTGTGAGACCTACTAATACGAGTGGTGACGAGTTGTTGATGAGGAACTGAGAGTGAGCGAGGACTAGAGAGAAGCTTTACTAGTTTGGGTTAGACGAAACAAATGATAAAACACAAAGAAAGAACAAACAAAAATGAAGATGGAAGATAAAGGAGAAGAAGGTGAAAAGTAAAGGAGTGGAGGAATCAAGAAGATACACATGTGTGTGGAGGAGAAATTTGGGAAAAAAGAAAAAAAAAATTGTAGAAGGTGTTAAACTTTTATACTTATTATGGCTGAGAAAATAAAGTGTATGGGAAAAAAAATAAAGAATAAAAAAAAAAAAAAAAGGTTTTGGGTTGGGTTAGAGCATTCACATCCGGTATCTTTAGCTATTCTAGTTTACCATATCAAAAACTACTTTATCTATTATACCATACAATTTTACAATACATCTAACATTCCAACTTTTATTTTACAATACAACAACTTAAAATAAATGTTCCAAATGTCCAAAATTTAGCCTTTAGCACACAAAAAAGACAAGATAACCAGCTACAATAGGTGTCCAAAATGCCAAAAAGTTTTAGGGTATGTTTGGTTGGAAGGATGGAAAAGTGAGAGGATAAAAAAAATTTTATTTTCCCTCATTTGTGTTTGGTTGGGAGGGTGAAAAAGTAGAGGGATTGAAAAAAATTTTATTTGGTTAAGAAGAAAAGTGAGAAAATAGAAAATTTAATTTATATTAATTGACTCATATGCCCTTATTAAAAAAAAAAATTCTAGTTTAAAAAAAAAAAAACAAACAAACACACCAAGTTTATTAAAACATAAATTAGGAAAAAAAAAAAAAAAAAAAAAAAAACCTCAGTACTAACCAAAACAACCAATCATGCCCAGTAAAAAAAAAAAAAAAAAAAAATTCTTACCCAAGTTAGAAGAAAAAAACGAATTGGAGATTAAAAAAAAAAAAGGCAAAAATGCAAAACTAACCCTCTAACTTTCATTGTTTTTCATTTTAGTCCTCTAATTTTCGGTTTTGTCAATTTAGTCCTCTAACTTTTAATTTTTGTCAATTCAAGGCTCCGTTACAAATCTGTTACTACTGCCGTTAGAGGGACCAAAACGATGCCGTTTTGCATGTGGTTTTTTTTTTTTTTTTAATTAAAAAAAAAAAGGGAAAACATTAAAGGGGTCATTCCCCTTCCCATGAATCAAAACAAAACAAAAGTCGTTCCCCTTCCCCTGAATCAAAACAAAACAAAAGGATTTCAATCCCTAAAGTTGAGAGAGAGAGAGAGAGAGAGAGAGAGAGAGAGAGAGAGAGAGAGTTCACCGGTGACTGAGTCCGCCCCTGCTCTAGACCTTGCCGCCCCTGCTCGCCGTGTAAACCACCTCACTGCTCTGCCTTGACTGAATCGATGATGGGTGTTCTAAATCAGTGATGGGTGTGCCATGAAGACTGTGAGGACAGAGGGGGTTATGGCTTTGTATAAGGGTTTCATTCCAACTATCTCAAGGCAAGGTCCATTCATTGTGGTGCTATTTGTCACACTTGAACAGGTCCGGAAGCTATTCATGGATTTGTGATCATGGCAGAGTGGAAACATTCTTATTAGAGTCTATTTGAGGAACAAAGGAAATTGGAATCCTACTAGGTTGTTGTTTCGGTTTTTGAACCATATATGATGCTGTTAGTATTTTTTGAGGTTAGGCTAGAAACTCTGTTGATGGGTAAAAGTGGGAATTGGAAGCCAGCTAAGTCAGAAGACTTGATTGGCATTCAAAGTCAAAAGAATTGTTTTGTTTTGTTTTTTTTTCTTTTTTCTTTTTTTCTTTTTTTTTTTCAAAAAAAAAAAACCATATTCAAAACGGCGTCGTTTTGGTCCCTCTAACGGTAGCCGTAACAAATTTGTAACAGAGCCTTGAATTGCTAAAAATTGAAAGTTAGAGGACTTAATTGACAAAACTAAAAGTTAGAGAACTGAAATGAAAAACGGTGAAAGTTAAAGGATCAGTTTTGCATTTTTGCCAAAAAAAAAAAATAGCAACACAGTTAGAAACAAAGGCTCACCCACGTCCAGTCAGTTTTTTTTTTTTTTTTTTTTTTTTTTTTTTTTTTTTTTTTTTTTTTTTTTTAAGTAGGAAACAAAGGGTAGCAACGTGTAGTCACGTATACAATGGTTTAGAAAAAGGAAAAAAAAGAAAAAAAAAAGAATAGGAAACAATGGGCAGTTGCACAGACATAATGGCTTTAACATGGGCATTTTTGTCCAAAAGTGCTTGCATAATTTTCTTTTTCATTTTCTCTCCAATTTGGAGAGACATAGTTTTGGTGGGCAAGGAAGAAAACTCCTAGACCCTACCAAGCTTCCCTCCCCCTCCCAACCAAACACTTCTCCCAACCATTTTCTCTCCCCTTTTTTTTTTGTCATCTTCCCTATGTCACCTCTAGCCAAACACACCTTTAGTATTTGTGATGTATTATTATGATTATTTAAAAATTATTATTATTATTAACAAGTGAAACAAATAAGTATGAAGAAAATTATCTTTTTATATATACATATATATAGTCCCTTTTGGTAATTTATATCTCAAACCACAATTTGATAAGCTCTAAACAAACACTCTACTTTTTTTAAATGCATTTTTTTTAACAATTTTTACTAAACGCTTTACTTTTTTAAAAATTCCAATTCCAAATAACACTTTTTAAAAACGTCACTTTTTTAAAAGCCAAGTTATAAAAAATTGAACTAAACTCACCCTTAAATTTTTAATACTTTTCCAAACTAAAGGAGTCAAAAGTAGAATAATAGATATAGAAAAGTACTTACTACTTTTCTAAATAAACTAGGGATGACAATTTTTGCCCGACCCGCGAGTACCCGGCCCGGCCCAACCTTAATGGGCCAGGTTTTACTCAATCCGATAAAAAATAGAGTCAGGTTTGAGTTTAAAAAGAAAAAACTCGAACCGGGTCGGGTCAGGTCCGGATTTTTGTAAAAACCCGGCCCGGACTCGACTCGACCCTGTTATATATATAAAATATAATATAATTTATAATTCCTAAAATACCCACATATATATTGTAGGGACTGGGTTCGGTCACTTCTCCTATTGGATGAGTGGACTCAGACCCAACTAGCCAAGTACAATAAATTTGTAGAAAATGGGTTTAAGAGCTAGGTTTTAGCACGTAGACAACGGTTAATATGGTGTTCATAACAATCAAACATAGATGAACCAAGTTCATATAGGAAAAGTTGTTCTCGACACGATCTGAAGAACTTTGTTCTAAGGAATATTGAATGATTATGATTACAGGAGTTCTTGAGATTGTTACAGTTCTATTTCTCCCCCCCCCCCCCCCTCTCTTGGAGGACTTCTTACAATATATACTCCCTCTTAGTTGATCTTAGCTCTCCATCTGTTGATCATGCAGATTACTACTTGAGTGCTTGTCCTATCAGACACTCCCTCTGGCGTTCTATGAGCTGCAGTAACCTAGGCAACACTGTTCAAGGGTCATTTCCTCATTAATGTGGACAGAATGTTAGTTGTGGGAATTTAATGTGAAAGTGACAGTTTTTCCTTGAATTGCTCTTCCACCATGCTTTCATGGCTGACTCATTGTACTTGTCTTTTCTTTGGGATGCTTTGGGAGGTTGCTTTTGGTGGTGTGCTGTTTTTCCCTTCTATGATCTCGGCTGGCCGAGGACAGGATTGTCCTCGGCGATATTTCTTGGCACTTCGAAATCCTTTCGTTTGTCTTCGGACATTTCTTCCTCCTTGGCGCGGGCCTTGGGCATGGTGCAAAATGGACCGGGGTTGCCAAATTCTTAGGCCCCACATATATATATATATATATATATTGTTATAAACTCTAAAATTTCTATTCCTCATCCTCATTTCATTTCAGCTCACACAGCTCACCTCTCTCATCTCTATTCTCTTCAGTCTCACTCACATAATCTCACTCTCTCACTCACAAATTATAATCTCACCTTTGGCCAACTACCCAACCTCTCACTGCCGGTCTAACTCTCGCCGCAATCCCAAGCCTTGGCCACCGTCCCAAGCTCTGTTAGTGTCACTGGTTACCGCCGGTCTTGGTTTGTTCTGTTTGGGTTCATTACAGTTTGGGATCGTTAAGGAGTTTGGGTTCTTTCTTTTTTTTTTTTTTTAAGAATCTAGTCTGGGTTTGTGATTTCTGTGTTGGGATTTGTGTTTGTGATTTTGAAAGGGAAAATAAAAAATCTGAAATTTTTGTGTTTGTTTTTGGGTTTTTAGTTGCTACTTTGTTCCGATTGAAGAATATGATCTGGGGTTTTTGTTTTCGGGTTTCTAATCTAGGTTAATGAACATGATCTTAGCGTCTTGGGTTTTTTTTTTTTTTTTTTTTTATATATTTTTTATTAGGCCATAAATTGGGCCTTGAAGTGGCATGGGATGGGCAGGGCTAGCGGGGCTTGACCGGGTGGGTTTAGGGCACAAAAAAACCTGTTTATTAAATGGGGCGGGTTTGGGTTTTTGGGACAGATCCATGGGTCGGGTTCAAGCATTAAGAAACTTGGCCCAAACCCAACCCGTTGCCATTCCTAAAATGAACACATGTAAGCAGAGGAGCCACTATTGGACTAGGGGCAATGGCCCCCCTAATTTTCTTTAAAAAAATTATTATTATATATGTGTACTAATTTTAACAATTTTATTTTATAAAATTGCATTTTACTCTCCTTAAACAATATCATTGATTCTTTTAAGATTAATATAGGCTCACAAACATTTTTATAAATTGTTTTATTAGCAAATTCTTATTGATTCGCATATGGATCCACTATTTTCACCATTTTTTTACCTACTAATAACCATTTATTACCTTAGCAATTAATAAAAAAAATTAGTAACTCTAGCATTTTCTTCATTTTAGTGACCATGAAAAAAATTTATAAATCTAAAATCTAAAATCTAAAACAAAATATACAAGCCAAAAAAAAAAAAAAAAATTAGCTCAACAACAAAAACTACCAATAGTGAAACTAAAAAAAGTTAAGTCCAATTAACCAATTTTATATATCCAAAATAAACAACCATACCCTACTAAACAAAAATAATTTTGTTCTTACCAAAAAAAAAAAAAAAAAGAAGAAGCACTTTTATAAGTCCCTAACATTAGTCATGATAAATTTGTAATAGTTTTAAAATTTTAATACTTTTCCAAACTAAGGAGTCAAAAGCATAATAATAGATGAGCAAAACTTAAGTACAGTACTTACGTGCAGTTTCTTAAGTTCTCATTTTAAAATTCTGTCATGTAAATTTTTTCTTATGGGATGGAAGTGTATTTTTTAGTTAAGTAACTGCATAGTTAAATCTTAAGAAAAAAATTAGGGTACGTTTGATACACTAAATGGAAATTATGACAGAAATTGTAATCTTTATTACTAGGAATAAAATGTGTTGTAATGTAATAACTAAACCTATTCATTAGTTTAGTTGTGAGTTATAACATTAAAATGAAACTTAACATTTATTTTTGAAAATTTCTTATACAATTATATTTCCTTAAAAATTATTATTTTTAAATTTAAAAGAGATATGTGTTATTTTTTATGATTTTTTATTGTTATAATTGTTAAATGTATATGGAAAGTTTGTTTACTTAGAAATATATTAAGTTTTGAAATTATTACACTTACTAAAGAATAACTAATACAATCTTTTAAAGAGAAATAGTTATTCCTCATTTTGAAGAATAACTATTCATAAGAAATGATTATTCCTTATAATAAAAATATAACCAAATTAAAAAAAAAAACTAAACCATAAGAATAACTATTATATTACAGTATCTATTACAACCTACCAAACATACCCTTACAAAATAGGGCTAAATTACGGTACCTGAATTTTTTCTATAATGACTATATAAAACTACTTACTACTTTTCTCCGGGAGGCAAGTCTATAAATATCCCTCATCGTCTACCCTCATAGTCATAAATGAACACTGAGCCAATTTCCAAGACTCTCCCACTCTCTTCACTTGTACTTTCCAGCATGAGAACTTTTCATAAGCAATTTCACAAGCTAATTCTTGCTTCCCTGGTTTGGATTCATTATGTAATCTTGATTGCTACCCTCTTCAAACAGGTGTTATTAAGTTCCTTTCCTTTTCATTCATTCTCCAAGCAGTATTATGAGCATGACATGCCTGAAATCAGTGAAGAGTTGAGCATAAACCTCTACAAGCGCAAGCCAGGGACTAGGGAAGAAGTAGAATGTGCAGTGTGTCTGTGCGAGATTGGGGAAGGAGAAGAGATTAGACAGCTGAGATGTGATCATCTTTTTCACAGAGTTTGCTTAGATAGGTGGCTTGGATACAAGCGTTTAACTTGTCCCCTTTGTCGTGGTTCTCTATTTCCATGTACAACCATTACTGAGTCTGGGGTTCGGGTAGAAGTGTTGCTTTTTAAATTTTCTTCTTTAATTTCAGGTGACCGCGAGACATGGTGGCTACGTTGAATCATAGGAAATTGCAAAATATGATAACTTATTCCTTGTAATACTCTTCACCCCTGTATTAAATGCGCCAAATGCTAAAATTAAAAGTCAGTTTTTTTATTAATTCTCTCTCATCTCTATTGACTCTCTCTCTCTCTCTCTCTCACTAGAAACTTTCTTCTTTCTCTCGTTGTAGATCAAGTACAATGGCAGTGGTTCATGGGTTTTCAATGGTGTGTTTGGTGGGGGGTTCAGTAGTTTTCATAGGTGGGTTTGGTGGTCAGTGGCAAGGTGGTGGGTTCAATGGCTTTGGGTTGATTTTTGCGGGGCTCGTTTGATTTTGGTTTGTTCTGATTTCGTGGTTGATTTTTTGGGTTGTGCTAACTTGATTTTGTAGTTGCTAGGTTGATTTTGTGAGTTTGGTTGCTGGACTTCGTCAATAGTTGCTGAGAGACGAAGAGGAAGAGAGAAAAAGAGAGAGGGGAAGAGAAAGAAAAATGAATAAATAAATTCAGTAGTATATGAAAATAGAATATCAGACGTAGAGTGTATTATCAAATGTTATTAAAGTAGTAAAAATAGGTTTTTGTGCGTTAAAATAGCATTTTGATCATGGTTTTAAAAAGCGGAGAAGACCAGCTGCTCCGTCCGGTTGACCGTAGAAACTGTGAAGGCATGTGCTGATGCTGATAAGGGTGCTGACAGAGCTGGTGACAAGGCTGCTGGTAAAGGACCTGTAGTAGAGGTACAAAAGATAAAACTACAGGTAGCTTAAATTAGACAAGAAGGGTGGAGTCAGTTACTGTTAATGTACACATGTCAAGGTCTGGTACGATTGAATTAGAGTTGGTTAGGTTGTTCCACACTCTACGGAGGTGGTTATGGTTATATATTTGTGGCTTGAATCAGAATCACAGTAATGAAATATGACAGAATTTCTTTTCCATAAAATCCTTTCTTCGATTCTTCTCTGTTTTTCTTTTCTTCTTCCTTCTTGCGTTACTTTGCTTTTCAGAAACCAAGAAACTGGTATGGTTGAACCGGTTGTGTAGAGTGCGTTGAAACTGATGCATTTTGTAGCAAAAAGACAAAAAAAAAATTGCATTTTTTTTCTCAAATTTAAAACTATAAGTATGATGATCCAAGACCGTGGGAATGCAAAAACTTCACAAAGAGAGAGAGATACGTAAAGAACTAAAAATTACATGTGATACTTGATTTTTTTTTTAGCTGGATCATGGATTACCTCAGCAGCTTCAACTTATTGAAATTTTTTATTTTGAAATTTGCAGCAGACTTGAAAAACATGAGAGACTCCGAGGCTTCAAGAGCTACCGTTTATATATATATATATATATATATGGAAGAAGAAATGAGAGTTTGAAAAAAGTGAGGTAGGTAGAATAGTAGAATATTAAGGAATGATTCTTTTTTCTTTTTCAATGTCTTGTTTCCACCTCCAGGGGCCACGTAGAGCTTACTTTTACAGCCATTAGATGTGTGTATGGCTATGAGAATGTTAAAAGTATAAGTAGAAGTAGTGGTTAAAAAAATCTAGCAAGAAACGTGTGGTACTGGTAAGATAGTAAAAGTTAAAAAATAACAAATGAAGAAGGTAACTCGCCGGAATAAGGGAATGGGGTAAGTGGATGCCTGGCTTAGCATTTCTTTTTTTTCTTTTTTGTTTATATCATTATTTAAGGAGTTGCATTTATTTGGATCTGATTTTTATATGTTCCAAAATGTTTCTACAACTTATGTTTAAATAGGAGCAAAACTTGAGAATAACAAAGTAAAAATATATTTTTAACTCTCATTTAAAACATTTGCTATAAAATATGATCACTCTTCCACTAATTCACTCATTTAATTTCAAAGCAAGTGTACGTTTGTTTGTTTGTTTGTTTGTTTTTTTTTGTTTTTTTTGTTTTGTTTTGTTTTTTTTTTTTTCCTTTTAAAAAAAGTTATCTTTAAATCATTTTTTTTTAAACATCATCAAGTTTATCCAAAAGGGAAAAAAAAAATACTAAATAGATATATATTACAATTTATTTAAACTATTTTCTTAACTTCTTTTTAAATATTAAAACAGAAACCCTAAAGAAAAAAAAATAAAAAAAAATAAAAAAGAGAAAAAAAGACCACGTTTCTATAAAAAAAAAAAAAAAAAAAGTTATCTACCCTGTAATTAAGGTTTATCTTTTAATTTTCTTTTTATTTTTTCGTTATCTATTTCATTTTTTTAAAACCTATGTCTAACTTCCCCTAAGTTGGTTATATTTTTCTTTTCCACTCTTTTATTATTATTTTTTTCTCTCTTTTGAATTCACGTTTCCCTTACTGATCACTCCCTTCACGTTTTTTTTTTTTTTTTTTTCAAATAAATTCTTCTTTATTTTTTTTTTCCTCTCTTTTCAATTCACGTTTCCCTTGCTGATCACTCCCTTCACGTTTTTTTTTTTTTCAAATCAATTCTTCTTTATTTTTTTTTTTCCTCTCTTTTGAATTCACGTTTCCCTTACTGATCACTCCCTTCACGTTTTTTTTTTTTCAAATCAATTCTTCTTTATTTATTATTTTTTATAACAATTATTATTATTTTTTAATTATAAAAGTTCTTCTTTATTTTTTATATAATAAAACTATCATTATAACTTTTCATCCATATCCCTTAAATTTAAACACTACTATTTTTCTGTTGGTTTTCAAAGTGCTAACTGTACCACCACAATTTGGTTGGATCATTTTTCTAAATGAAAACTCTCACGTAAAACACTATCTACAAAATAGGACCACACTCCTGATATACTCAGGTTGATTTTCAAACTCTAATTGCTTCTTCTTTAGTTCTCCAATTCTCTCAATCCTATTAATCTTCTTTTCACCATTATCATCATTTTTTCTATTTGCTCTACTCAAATTTGCTCCTGCTCAACAATATGTGTATGTCAATATACTTTGGTCTTTTCTATTTTGATTTTCTAATTCATGAACAACTTCTTATTTTCTAGAAACAAATCAAATATTTGTGTAAAATAGCCCTTATATTTCAACCTCACCTTTAATTTCTTTCACATATTTCTTCAAGGAATGAGCATTGGGGTGCCTATCTATAAGATTTTGGTATTTAAACTTCAAGGAACATGCACTGGGGTGTTTACTTCAAGATTTTCGTGTGTTTTGTCCTCCATCTCCAACAAACTATTTGGACTTTGGACTTAAAGTGTAGTCAGCAACAAAAATGTAAGTATCTTTTTTGACCTCTATTTAGAACGCCCCATGCGTATTGAATTCTCTATATTACGTTTACTTTTATGAGTTGTCATTTAGTATTTGCTTTCCTGTATTTGGTTTCCTTTCTTTGTTATCATTATCCTTTCCATATCACTATATTATCTTTAAAAAAAAAAATCACTTCACATTTCCTTATATTCCTATTGTTTTGTTCAAATATAACAACTTATATTCACCTTTTGAAGTCATATAACTCATATTAGCATGAAAATGTTTTGAACTTATATTAGAACTCATATTGAAAGCGTGAATGTAAAAATATGAGTTCTATGTGATATCTATTTGGACTAAAAATTTTAAATACGAGTTCATATTTTTAAACATGAATTTTCTTATATTTCTAAAAGTGAATTTTCTATTTGAACTCATTTCTAAATGTGAATATTTCAAAGAAAAAATATGAGTTCTATTTGAACTCAAATTAATTTTTTATTTTTTTTTTCAACAGAATATTTAGTTGGACGCTAACTTAGAGTTTAGAAAGAAAAAAAAAAATCTTTTAACTCCCACGAAAATACTGCATACAAAATAGGACCACACTTTTCTTTTTTAATCTTTTCTTTTATTTGGTCAGTTTGATAATTGTTTAATATTTTCTCTAATTAATGACTCTTTTTTAAAAAGTGGGAATGATATATATTTTTGTCTATGTTTTTTTTTTTTTTTTTTTTTTTGTGGTTATTGGGTTTGATTAATTATTTTAGTGTATGTGTTTTAAGTGGTGCTTTTTCTTCCTCCTATTATTTTTGTTTGTTCTTTTTCTTACATTTAAGCCTTACTCTCTATTTTTTGTATTTTTTTAGGGTGATATATCAACAATTTTGTTAGATTGTATAGTAGGCACATTGGATGAATTTAGGAGAGCGAAGTGGTAGTCAATCTATCAAGTAGTTGTTAATGAACATTTTTTGTAAGTATCCTATTATATGAAATTTAATATTGTCCTTTTTTTTAATGTGAAAAGTTTGTGTCTTAGAATAATGATAAAGAATAACTAGCCTCTGAGCACGTGCTCAGAGGCTCTTCAATTTTTTGGTAAAAATTAATAATTTGCACTCATTATAATTTAGAGCATTTATTATAATTAGGGATTACTACATTTTTCAATCACCAAAAAAAAAAAAAAAAAACTTAAGGTTGTGATGAGTATTATGTGAAATAAAATAGTTTTTTCATCACACCCTTAGGTTTTTTTTTTTTTTTTTTTGTTATTGGAAAATGTAGTAATCCCAAATTATAATAAATGCTCTAAATTAACCCTTATCCAAAAAATAGAAGAGCCACTGAGGCTAGTTTTTTTAATAAGTATTAGTGAGACGTATGATAATATTATTTTAGTAACATTATTTAAGTACTGTAAAAATACATAAAAGTAAAAAAAAAATATTATAAAAATATGTATGGTGTTGTTTAAATAATAGAATTAAACAATCAAACAGCCCTTGAATGTTGAAATCAAACAGCCCTTTAAACTTTAAAATTTACAAATCATTATTTATAAAAACTTACGAAGCTAAGTAGATCAAATTTTTTTTTTTTTTGATATATGAAATGAAAATTCATATTAAAATTATTTTAAATTTTTAAATATTTTAATTATATTAATTATGACATCACCAGTTGTCTTCAATCTCAATCCAACTAAAGAATTGGAAATTAATGTCTTTTTTTTTTTTTTTTTTTTATTCTTTGCCCATACCAGTTTTTAAAACCAAGATTTTGATACAACATCTAATGCTAGTGCTTTTATTATGTTGTTTATAATCAAGTCAAGATGTTATGTTTGGTCTCATGAAAATGCATGGTTTTGAAATCTGGTCACTAGTCTGATTTTTTAAACCCAGAAAACTGGAAATTTTATTTTTGCAAGAAATTGTTCCAATCGCGGTCAAACTGTTCGGTTGTTGGAACCGTGCACAAGCTTGCTGGTTTCTTTCGCCAATTTTTTTTTTTTTTTTTTTTTTTTAAATGCAATGGTTGTCAAGACTCAAAAGCCGAAGTTACCTCTTTTTTGCAGGATCTGTTTGTTTGGGGAGAGACTAACTAGATGAATTGAAATAGATTAGAGGCTCTTCCAAATCTGCTTGTTTGTAGGGTGAATAGAAGTGAAGTAAGAGAGATTGAGACTAGCCTGGGTTCTGATCATGAAGTGAGGCGGAGGTAGAAAGAGAGAGAGATGATTGAGAAGTGAGAGCTAAGAGGAAGCGAAAGAGAGAGAAAAGGAGAGAGGGTGAGTGAAAGACGGAGGTAAAGTGAGGTTCTTTTTTGGGGAAGAGAGGTGAAACGTACTAGTGGTTTTATTTTATTCTAAAACTTAAAAAGCAATGTTGACTATTTAGCAAAAAGGAAAGAACCATATGGAATACTATGGAATATTCTTTTCTATTTGTCTTGAACGATTTTTAAATAAATTAGTTTATTAAACCTTTTGAGATATTATCTATCCTATACAAATTTGTTAAAAATTAATAAGAGGAATTCTACTTAGTCTTTACTTTTTATTATTTAATCATGAAAGTTCAAATTGGGTATGAAATACCCTTGAACGTTTAGACCCCAATTATAAAATTATCAACTCAAGCTTAATATCAAACAATTGACGTGCGGAACATGAACATAAGCCAAATACAGAATTGATAAACAATCTAAGCCAAATATAAACACATCCACAATAGTAAATATAAGGAAAAGATAAAGGAAGAAAAGATGCAAACACACGTACAACACGCGATGTGTTATCAAAGAAGAAACCGAAGCCCTCGGCGTAAAACCTCTCCGCCGCCCTCCAAACGGTCAAATAATCCACTAAAAAATATAGTTGGGATACATGAACAGCAGAAGACCCTCTAAGTTTAATCTACCCAAGTACCTAAGCCATCCAAGCTTCTTACTCCAACGAGGTTACGCCAAACCTATTTCTTCTTTAGCTTCCCGGATTCCGCGCCTAGACCATAGCATCAACCAATGTAGATTGGTTCCTTCATAACTGCTTCCCAACAGCACCAAATATACCTTCTCACAGATGTGGGTGCGGTGAGATAAGGATTTGGTAAAACAGGCCTCTCAAAGGTATAACAATAGAAAGGAAGAGAGAAGAGGAATTTGTAGAGTCTCTAAGGTGAAGATTGGGGATGAGGTAATCTTATTTTTCTCTAAGGTTTCTCTCACAAAATTCTCTCTGGAAGCTCTATTCATAACGTGGGAATGAGGGGTATTTATACTTGAATGAGAATGGAATGTGAAACGTTAGATTTTCCCAAACAAGGCATTTTAGCGACTTGACCTCGCGACTGGGTTAAGTCGCGAGTTCAAGCCGCAAGCTAATGGCCTGGCTAGCCTGGGACTTTTGTCCTGTAGTGCAACAGCTGGCGCGACTCTTCAATTTCTGACATGCTTGGCACGTGTGCAGACTCTTGGCGACTTGCAAGCCATGACTCACCCGCAAGATCTAGTTGCGAGATTCTGTTTCTTTGCACAATCTTGAGCATTTCTTCACACTATCTCACTCACTACCCTTACAAGTTTCCCACTTAAATACAGGGTTACTAAGTGCTAAATTACAAGCAAATTGGCACGGAATAAATCCAACAAGATGGTTGATTAAATTCAACCTTACAAATCAAGATATATATATATATATATATTAAATCTTTTTAAACATTATATTATTTTAGTCAATATTGCTAAATTTTGTACATTTAATTTATTTATTTTTATATTATTAATTATTAAAATAATTATTACGTCATCACGATTCAACTTTGGTTGAACCTCGGTTCGACTTCAAAAACTTTGAACCACTCTCTTTTACAGTTTAATGAACGGTCCGTGTCTAAAAACAATTTGAAAATACCTTCTTTTTTCTTTTTCTTTTTTTTTTTTGTTTTCTATGTTTATGGGCCCTACCACCAAAAGACATGTTTGCTTGTGTTTTTTGTTTGAAAGTGTCAAAAACAAGATCTATTGAAAAATGAAAGAAAAAATACAGAGCAATCTCACTACAAAAGGAAAAGCTTATTTGCAATGATCAAAATTCTTTGCTAAGAGCATTTCTAGCAATCACTCCAAATTTTTATACTGTTTGAACAATGAACAAGATAGGGGAATTTGAATCTTGGAATCTAGATGTTTTTAGAAAGATCAAGAAGTGTCTACTAGTTTAACTAAAATGCCCTCCGCGACCTATGGTTCTACTTTAAGAGATAACTTGATGATAATATTATTTTTGCTTATAATTTTAGGACAAAGTTTAGCTACAAAATCGATTGTAGCCTTAGGCTACGAACTCACTCAATATCTTTTTATTGGAGGTGAATTTTGACAAATCCACCATTGGATTGCATTTTCTTCTTATATCCTCCATGTTTGCAAAATTTCAAGAAAATTAAAGATAAATAGCTATATCATCAATAAATTTTTAAATTGCAAGTGTTTGTAATTTAAAATTATTCATAAAATATAAGATTATAGATTATATAGTAAATAATATCCGATTGACACAAAAATTGACATGTGCATTAAGAGCATAAAGAACATGTAATTCAACGGTTAGATTTTCAAAATATGCAGTAATATTTATTTTATTAAGTGAGTTTGTAGCCTAAGATTACAACTAATTTTGTAGCTAAACTTTGTCCATAATTTTATATTTTGTTATTTCAAAATGAAATATTGCACATATGGACCAATTGCCCACCTGACAGGGGCCTAAATTAGAGAATGAGTGGACATGGGCCTATGCATCATGGGCTGGAAACTATTTGATTCCTACATTCTTCTATAACCCATTTGATTCTCAACTATTTGGACCATTCTTGGATTCTCTTTAATGTAGAGTACCTTCCAGCCATGCAGACTTAGGGGGTGTTTGGTAAGTGTTTTCAAACAATAATTTTCAGTTTTTAAATAACATTTTACGTATTTCTACATATTTTTTTCACCCATATGTATTTCTACAAATGTTTTTAAACAATAATTTTCAGTTTTTAAACACATGTACCAAACGGGCCCTCAAACTCTTTTGGTTTGTGTTTATTACACACAAATTATTACATACATCCTATTTTTGATCTAATATTGTGAAGTTGCAATTTCAAACTTGAAAATTGTGATTTCAAATCACAATTTCAATGGTGTAAAAACTTATATGCAGCAAAGTATTACACTACTCTTTTTTTTTTTTTTTTTTTTTTTTTGAGATAGTTTTAATCTATGACGTCTACTCCTGATGATAGCTTTTTATCATCAAATCAAGACACTAATCAATTTTTGGTGTAAGCAGAAATTGAACCCCAAATTTCTTTCCTTCCAACTATAAATTGTTGGAAATATCATCCTTACCATTTTCATCAACTTTTCTCCCTTCCACTGTAAACTTTCTACAATAATCTCATATTCAAAATTGTCTCAGAATGTAGAATACCCAAGTCTTGGCAACATTTTTTTGAGAAAAACAATAGCCTGCTAGCTAGATTGTCTTTGAGAAATTCATAATGCTCTTTATACTTGTCCCTCAAACTCTTTGTAAACAATGAAAACATCTCTCTTAAATCGGCTACCGATACGACAGAATGAAGAAAAATCGAACATAAATTTTTTAGCTTTGAGTTGTGTTGAATCAGTGTCCGTATTTTAAGGTGATATTTGCCCCCACTTTACGGGAGTTTGCTAAGGGTTCCTACTGAATCATCTCCAGGATATAACAAAGCATGGAGTGAATTGTACATATAGTGAATTCTTGAACTACATCTTATCATTGTACAGATGCACTATTGAGCTAGAACTGAAATACCAATCAGAAGTGTTAAAAAAAAAAAAATTAGACCCATCGGTTGTTTTAAAGAGGAATTGATCAATTTATTAAATTATCTAGTTATGGGTTCAGATTGATTGCCAGATTAATTATCAGAATTGAAGAAAAACAAGAAAACATGCAGTATAGCAATGGCGGAATTGAGAGAACAGAGTAAAATCTATGAGGTTGAATATTAGCTACACTAATTGAATAATACACTCTGTACACATGTGATTAATGTGCTCTTAACAGAAAAATATTTAGTTACAGGAAAAAAATCTCAGATGCTAATCTCAGTAGAAGAAGCTCTGAAGCTCGGAGAGGAAGAAAAGCCAAGATGACTAAACGACATTGTGTAGCTTTAATGAGATATGGTGTCATTTTGTTGCTGAGGAAGAATATGACCGTCAACTAAAAGCTAGCCGTTAGGCTTAGGCTTAGGCTTTGAATCTTCTATTTTTCTATCAAGAATAACATACCCCATATGAAAAACAACAAACAATCACACAAATAACATATCATATGGTGTGACACATTGAAAACTAATGAAAAAACCATTTTCAAAAGAAAATATATTGCAAGGCCTTAACCAACAAACCCAGAGGCAAAATAGATCCATTTCCACTAATAGACTACATGAAGTTTGTTTATTTCTTTGTTTTGTTTTGTTTTTTTGTTGTTTCTAAACTTTTAAAAGTTATTTTTTCATACTTAATATTGAAAACATTACACATTCTTTAAGGAGTTGCTATTGATGTTGTCATCGTTGTTATTTATTTATTATTTTTTCAATAGCTTAGGGGAAAAACTAGGAGGGAAAAAAACCTTTTCAATAGTTTAGGAGTGAAAAAAGATATTTTTAAAATTTAGTGACAAAAAGAGTAACATTTTCAATAAATTAAAATGAAAATGAACTATTTTAAATTTAGGGATGAAAATCAATTCAAACTTTAAAAATGGGAAAAAATATTTTAGCCAATATTATATGTTTGTATGTATACATGTATAAAGATATACTTATATAGATTCGAGGTTGGATTATATAAGTTTATAAATAAGATCGTAAAATTTCAAAGTATTATTTGTTATTTATTGATAACATAAATAGTGTATACCATAGTAAATTTATATAATCTTTATTACAATATAAGGTCAGCAAATCTAATTTTTATAAGTTCATTAAAAAAATCATTTTATCTAATTGATTCAAAAATATAATTTCAATCATACTTTAGTTATTAATTATTAGCATAGTCTTAGTGCAGTGGTCACTCTATAAGTATAAATGTTTGTAGGGTGTGGGGGGGGGGGGGAAGGGTCAGGGTTCAAGTCTCCAAGAGAGAACTTCACATACATATACACTTGGATTAGGGTAGAGTAGAAATTCTATCTTGTATAAATATATATATATATATATATTAGCATAGTCTCAAAAATATTTATTAACATAAATTTGTGAAGATGTTAGAAATGTTGGTAATTGTTTTCACTATATATGGGTGAAGAATTAACTCATATATCATCCATTTTTCTCCTAGGAGGTTTGGTTTGCAGTTATAGCAAATATCATCCATTGTTCTCTCTCTCTCTCTCTCTCTCTCTCTCACGCGCGCGCATGCACACACACACACATTTTCTCCATTTTCCTTTTTTTTTATTTATTTTTTTTTATCATTTCCGACTCTCTCTCACTTTATAACTCTCATCTCACTATTCTTAGTTCTTACTTTTCTTTCACCAATCACTTTTTGCCTGTTCATTTTATTAGAAGAAAGAAATGACAAAACTTCATATATTTGCGTGTTATTTTTTGTGAAGTCAATTTATTCAAATTTACTTTTTATTAGAGCCCCAACTACTTGAGATATGATTGTATAAATTTATATACAAATTCAAAAGATCTTGAATTATAATTGGTAATTTACTGGCATTATAAACAATCTATTTTATAATAAAAAAATATAAACAATTTACGGTTGATGAATCTAATTGTTAAATGAAAATCATTCTATCTAATTAACTCAAATAATATAATTTCAATTATAATTTAGTTATTAATTACTAACATAGATTTGTGAAAGGGTTCAAAATTATAAATCTTTGTGTTTACAATGTTTGAGCAAAAAAAAAGTAAGTTAATTGCGTACCTAAAAATTTAAATAATTAAGTAAACAAATTTAGTCATCGGTTTTAGGCGCAACATTTTTTCTAAATTATGTTTTTTTTTTTTTTTTTTTTTTTTTTTTTTTTTTTTTTTTTAACATGCTCTTTGAAAGTTATTTAGTGAAATAATTGACTTTGAAGAAAATACACGCTAATGTGGCATTTTTAGTATTTTACAAATAAATAAATAAATAAATAAAATAACATTATTTTGCAATTTTGACCCTACAGGCTTTTACAATATTTTAGTTAATTACTAAACTCATATAAAAATTTAGCTCCAGTATTTTTCTTTTCCGGATATGAAAATTGCTTAACACATATTCTATCTTTTGAAACAAAGTTACATAAATATTTTTAAAGGTTTAATATCCAACTGGATTTAGTTCAGTTGATTCACAGCCGCTTGGCGTAGTAGATGCTTTCTCTATCACTCTCATTGTTGTAGCTATTTAACTAGCATTATCTTACAATCTTGTAGTCATAATATTCACCACATATTTGGCTATTACTATTCTGACCATCCAAGTAAAGGGGCTAGTTAATGATAAAAATATGAAAAAGATAACAAATATTCTTCAGAAAAAGAGAATAAAATGGATCCGGAGCTGCCATACACGTCTTTGTTTCAATAAAACCAGTATTTCTTTTGCAAATTAAAAAAAAAAAAAAGTTCCAATGATGTGAATATCAAGTCTGCCAATGTGTCTTTGCCTCTTGAAGTACTTTCCTTCTTGTTTATTCACTTCTTCTTTTTAAACCAGCGCCGTGAGCATGGTTTCACGATTCCAAGGCAAAAAAAAATTATACCATTTCTAAGTCTCAAGAGCGAACTAAGTTTGTAACAGATCATAAGGTGCCCACACTGCATCCAAAGGGCAAGGCCGGTTAGCATCGAGTCAAGCCCATGGCTTGCCTTTCCCACTCTAATGCAAGAGACCCACTGGACCAGGATGCAAATCTCTACACAACCCATGAAAGTTGTCCCCACCAAGACCATGCTGGTTCCACCTGTGGTCCACTGGGGCTATGTTTCCAACAAAAATGGTGGCAAAGAACCCAGCTTGTAGATCCGCATTCGCTTCTGGAGCTCCATCCATTCCGCTATCTTTGTTGTATAGTCACCGCTTCTCCATCGCTCAAGATACCAAAATATAGAAAAACCCATAATAAATCAAGTTATTAACGTCCCAAAAAAAAATCGAAACCATCAACAATTTGAAATCCAAACGGGGAAAAATGGCAAATCATAAAAAACAAACCTTGGAATTGTGAAACCATGCTCACAGCAGCTTCGGCATGTTTACAAGCTCAAGCAACGAATTGGTGACTTGTGTGATGGTGTGCGTCGGTGTGTGGTAGGGCGGAGCCGCGGAGGTTCAGGCTAGAGGAAGCAGAGCTACAAAGGAGATTTTTCAATTTGGTCTGATTAGCGTTTGTTATTTGGGATTTAAGAGCGCTGTTATTGTCTGCGTTAAGGTGTTTTTGGCTTTTACTGAAATAATGATGTGGCGTGGTCTCATTGGGCCAAATGATAAAAATTTGAAAAGGACAACACGGAATCCTTACAAAATTGTGTTAGGGAGAAAGTTAATTATGCAAAAGTGACAAATCACTTGTCAGAAACGTTTTTTAAACCTTGTAAAACACGTAATTTTTTTAAAAATGAACCATCGGTGATTTTTTTTTTCTTGTCAGTTCTTTGCAAAGGGACCAGCCGTGATTTTTTTTTTTCTTACTTGAAGTCAAGTTGTAAATGAACCAAATCATTTATAAACAATTCAGGCTTAACTCAAAAAAACTCATACACATTTGTTTGTTATAAACAAGCCAAGTTTAAATCTTAATTTTAACATTGTTTAATAAACGAGTCAAGCTTAAGCAAAAAATATTGTTCATAAATAGACTCATAAACATTAAGGTTTGATAAACAATAAGTTGAGTCTAGACTTATTTATGGACTTGATAATATGTTTAATATGAGCTTGACTAATAAATTAATGTATATCTTACTAAGACTTTAATTAATTAGAAGTTGGAACCATTCGTCCAAAACAAAATAGGCTTGATATGTTGTGTTGGATCTCATGCGCCAAAGTTTGATATTAAACTCAAGTTTGAGTTTGATACTAAGTGTTTAGTTTGACTTAATAATGAATTAACCTGAGCTTAAGTTTTTAGACTTTTTGACAAGCTTGAACTCGAACATTATTTGAGATGCTTCAAAATTGATTGGATATTGATTGAGTGTGGGTGTGTGATCAATCCCTAGTTGGACATATATTGGGTTTGGATTTATTAACAACTATAAGAAGCCTTAATTGTGACTAGACTAGTCCTTTTGGAGTATAAGCACAGATGTTTTTAACGTTTTTCCTTTGGTTGTTACAAATAATATCAGAGCCGGTCTAGTAACCCCGTGTGAGCTCAGAGGCACATCCCCACAAAGTAGGTCCTAATGAGGACTTTAGGGATTTAAGTAGGGGAAGTTGTGATACCCCAAATTTGATTAGGTATAGATTAAGGTGTGTGATCAGTCCCACATTGGGCATATACTAGATTGATATTGACTTTATTAACAACTATGAGATGCTTTATTTGTGATTAAACTAGTCTTGCTAAGGTATAACTGTAGATGCGGCTACTCCTTTCTTTGGGTCATTACATTTTAATTTTTTTGTTGAGCTACGGACTTAAGCATTCACTACTCAATAAAACTAAAAGATGACCAAGAATCTTTACAAAATGGTGCTAGGGAAGAAGTTGATTTTGAAGCAGTGACAAAGAGCTATGGACAAAAAACTGTGGTACAAAAGTATATATGATTAAAAAAATTTATTTGACAACTAATGACATTAGTTTGTAACCCGCACAATGTGCAGGATACTTTTATTTATTACAAAAGACAAACCATAGGTGAAAATTTAAAAATTTCATAATTAGATAATACCAAAAAAATTAAAAAATTGCAAGAAAGAAACCTAAATTCAAGGAGTCTTACATAGAGACAATGAAATGTAATCTTGAAATTTCTTGCTTATTCAACAAAATTTGAAATAGACCCAAAAAAAAAAAAAAAAAAAAGTTTTCCTTCATCACACACACACTCAAGAAAATGAAAGAAAGTGAATTTTTTCTTTCTTTCTTTCGACTCCAAGAGTTAATTATTTTGTTTCTAAAAAAAAAAGAGTTAATTATTTAAAGCATGTTCCAAAGTTCTGAAAAGATAAACAAAATAAATTCAGGGTGGTCCAAGATAGATAATAGTTGTCTTTGTTTTTGCTAGAAGCAAGTACCAATGTCTTCAACTAACAATAATTAATAATTAAAATATTATGAAATTCAAATCCTATAGTAATAACCTATGAATTACATCAACCACAATAGTTAATAGTCTCATAGAATTCACTTAGCCCAAAAAAAAAAAAAAAAATTTCAAATTCACTTAGCCCAAAAAAAAAAAAAAATCACATTCTCACTATAAGAGTGATTCCAAAAATGTAGTGCCACTAATTTATACCAAATTATCCATTTCACTTTTTTTTTTTTTTTTTTTTTTTTAATTTTTATGACAATACCTACTACACCAAAGGAAAATGCAGACAATGTTTATAATGTAAATATATGGAAATGTAAGAAACAATGGGTGACGCCTACCCATTGTATTAAAGCAACAAAATATTCAATAGAACCCAAATGAAGGCCAGTTTAACTGTGAGAAATCTCAACCATGTATAAAAATCAAACTGAATATTACAATTTTTTGTATATAATTGAGAAATCTCAACCTTGTATAAAATTGAATATGTTATTCATTTAACTACTAATATAGATTGTCTATTTAAGGTAGCAAGATCATACGCTCTACCAGCAACCTCCTCATCATAATATTCACCTGTATACAAAACGTAAATAAATGTATACACAATTTATATGAGATAACACATCTATTACCAAGTTTATCCCCCATAAGTCTATGGAGATGTAATTTCTTTATGTCCAGCTCTTATGCTTTAGGTTTAATGTTACATCTTTAAATTATGAAATGCAACTTTTATATTTCAGTTATGGTTTAAATTTGATAATGCAATTTTCATGGGATCCTCCTCTCAAAGATGTCACTCATTAATAACAATGGGCTGCAGGAATCAAACATGTCTATGTTTTCTACTTTTAACTATCTAAGGATTGGAAACATTTTCATAGGTGATTAGAGATGGCATCACAAAATTGTCTCTAACAGCCATATATGAAAGAAGAGCCAACAGGAAATAACAAAACGCTATTCTAAAGAGAACCAAAAACTCAGTAATTAACATAAAAAACCAATAATTTTACTTACAAAAAATTAAAAAATAACTATACTCCCCAAACATTCAGATTTTAAACCATCGATCTTACAAATATGGCTATTAACAAAACATATAATACAAAACATAGGTGATTAGAGATAGGTGATTAGAGATGGCATGACAAAATTGTCTCTAACAGCCATATATGAAAGAAAAGCCAATAGGAAATAACAAAACGCTATTCTAAAAGAGAACCAAGTAAAAGCATTGTTAAATATTATGTGCCATGTCACCATAAAAGTGTTTTTTAGAGCATCTAAATCTATAGTTGGTGATGTCTAAGCCCACCAAAAAATCTTAAAAGAAAATCAACCCTTAATGGACACAAAGAAAAAGCTTCATCTATTATTACCTCCAAATCATGTCACTTTGCAATCTGCAAGCACTTATGTAAAAATGAAAACAAAATTTGATTTATCAAATTAATTCAATAACTCTTATTGAAGTATAATAAATGGTCTTATCAGTGAGAGGACCCTTTGTAGCATTAAGTAGTTGGGAATGAGAAGTTAAAGACTTTAGATAAACTGAAAAAAAAACTTTTATTTAGTAATCCCTTAGCATGCAGTCATTGACAAAACACAATTAGTTCAAGAAAACTAAACTAAACAAAACAAAACTCAAGAAATTGGGGGGAAAAAAAAGAAGGAAATTAGGGAAAAAGGTAGCCAAACCTTAAGCCTTGATTGAGTCATGCAGCAAAACAGTATTTAACAAAATCTTAAAAGAAAGCTACAACCTATTAAGAAAATCAACCCTTAATGGACACATATAATAAATATAACCTCTGTTAGCAGAGAAAGTAAAACCTAATATGTGACCCCTTCTTTTGATTCAAAATGTTGTATTGCTAAAGCGCATCTCTAAGATTCCATTACTCATCAACAGAACATCATCCCACTACCTTCTTTTTTATCTCTTCATGGGTTGCAAAGCAAAATTTTCAATAAAAACTCAAGAACTAACACCAAAGGGTGGATGCATGCACATATGAAAAATTATGTGAATTATAAAAATCAACTGTTATAGTACATGAAACACTTTATAAAATCATATGCTTATCAGAGCAGCCCAAAACACCAAAACCCACAAACATTGAAAAAAAAAAATGCTAGAGGCCACAAATTAAATATACAAAACTGGCTTAAAATTGAAATTAGCTATTATAGAACCCTCAATATTACAAACTAAAATCTCTCAAAAACCAACACCATCACTGAGCTAGTTTGAATTGTAGTGAAAAAAAATTTATGGAGAATTCCAACCTTCTATTAGGCTACTGCAAAAATGGTAAAAAAACTAAAACAATTCCAAATTTCCAACAATTTTATGGGACAACAATGAAATAATAAGATTTTCTTTGATAAAAGAAAAAAGAGCACACCTGTACATGCTACCAACATCAGCACAAACAGAAGTTAGAAAGATGGCAGTTAAAGCAGTGACAACATAAAAACATATTCCTTAAAATTTTTAGGCCAACTTATGTTCTGATATTGGATAGCCAAGTATTTAGCATGCAGTCATCGACAAAACATAATCAATTCAAGAAAACAGAACTCAAGAAATTAAAAAAAAAAAAAGAAAAAAAAAAAAGGAAAAAAAGAAAAAAAGGAAATTAGGGAAAAAGGTAGCCAAATCTTAAACCTTGATTGAGTAATGCAGCAAAACCAAGTTCTCACCCCCAAATTAAGACAGATAAATAGCTTTTGCTTTAGGTTTTCATTTGTTCTGCTATTAAATTTCTATTGCCAACAATACTTAGCTTCATTTAAAGTCACACATGACCAAGTATATATGTTGAAGATCATTCCAAAGCAAAAACAAAACAAAAACTATAATCAATCTATTGTAAAAGCTTGTTAACAGAAATTTTTATATCTGATCATGAGTTTCACTTATAATTTTCCTTTTTTTTTTTTTTTTTTTTTTTTTTTTTTTTGGATATGAATTTTTTCAAAAGATAAGAGTTGTGAAAATGATAACCTGCGCATAATTGTAGAAATACATGAAATGATGAGAGTATATATGATTGTACATAATTGTAAAAATGGTTTCATTAGAAGCAATAAAGTTATAAGATTTTGATATCATCATGTTTCTTTTTAAAAAAAGGGAAGAGAAGAGAAGCAATGGAAAGAAAAAGTTGGATTGCTAGATCTATATATCTAAACATAATATGAACCAAATTTTGATAAACACTACGATGAGAAATCACTCGCACTTATCATTACCCTTTTCATTATTATCTAACAATTATAATCTGGTCTGTCCCTATGGGTAAAACACCATAGTGTTCCACTAAGCAATTGATCATGCACTCAACTACTCAAAAGATGATGAGAAGAAACAATAGCCTATGTAATATTACATGCAATACCGAAATAACTTGTATAAGATTATCAAACTTCTGTATCAAGATTGTGCCTTACTTCTTTAACAATTTCCCTTGAAAATATGAAAAAATGGTGAACCATATTTAACATCACTACATTATAGTCATGATACAAAATCTTATGCAAAATTCAAGAGACATTATAAGGAAAATTTGGTTGCATTCAAGCAAATATATAATTGATCTAGACAGTCACAATACAATTAAATACGCTATACTGACTCAGTTGAAAAATAAAAATAACTAAAAACATAGGAATTAGAGATGTAAAAAGTACCCTTTCCAAGCTTTCCAATTTGTTTCATAGCAATAGGCACAACAAAATTATTAATAAAACATGAAAATTCAAATAAAGTTTAACCATTTGCATGTTTAACTTAGCTTTGTCTCTCTATTACAGCAGGAATGAAAGAAACTGGAAAAATATAACTATAAAAATTTAATGTTTCCTTAGTTTCTTTTATATATAGTGTGTGATGACACCATTTTCATTGATATAGATTTAATATCATGCTTTATGCTCATTGTAAAGTGGGTACTCAGTTCATATCTTAGTACATATCTGAGTAAAGGGAGGTAGTAGTCTCCAAATTTGTGAGAATGTGCCTACAAGTCAAAATGGAAAATTGCTATCAACGTACAAAATGCAGTAAATCCATCTACTTTCCAGCTACTAATTCCCTCTCAACTACATAGAATAAAAAGCCTGAAACTTGGAAGACAATTCCAAAAGATAGTTTAAGCAGTCTACATAATTCATTCATTGAAATAATCATAAATCAAATCCTAATTTTTGGTCAAGTGTAGGTTTCTTCTCGGCATTCTCTGTTTTTTAAAAAGAGTTTTGAGAGAGGGCTTGTTTTTTGTTCTTTTGAATCATAGTAGTATAAATCTCAGTCACAACTCTAATGTGAGTCTAATTGACAACTATAATCAAACACATTCAAGGCAGCTCATCAAATGACAAAACACCCAAATCTACTTTTTAATTAGCACACATTGTTGCTTTCAACAGTATAAAGATAAATTTTAATGAAGAGCCATGCTAGTTAGTGCAATTAAATCTTCGAATTGCTTCAAAAACAAATTATGAACTTATGCAAATTATTCTATTAAAAAAATGCAAATCAGAAATTTCAAAACTGTGGGGCTTACTGGCTTCTCTTCAAACTTGTTTTTGCCAAAAATTTTCAGTTGGGCTTCAACACTTTCTGATTAAAATCCACTTCATTCTTCAAACCCACAAACACCAAAAAAGAATAAATGCTATAGATACCACAATCATAAATCAACAATCATAATGTATATGTGAGGAAAAACTCACAAAATCAAATTGAGTTCAAAACTTCAAATACACAAGGAAAAGAAAAAAAAAAAAAAAAAAAAGGAAAAAACCAATTTAATTAAGTATCCTAAAATCCAAAAAATCATATATCTGTATATTACCCATATGGGCTCTTATAGAATCAAAATCCCATAACCTTACTAGCAAGAAGAGTATTAATATAATATATACAAACATATATAAGAACCGTATACAGATATAAAAAGAAACCAACTTGAACTAATTGATCCTAAAACCCAAAAATTCATATATAACCCAATTGGCAAATTATGGTCTTTTAAGAGAAAAACCTAGAAAATTTGCAGCAACCACTGTTTCAATATGTCAGGATAGTTAACAAACATGAATGACAAAAATTATTCAATAATCCTAAACAGGTAAATATCATAAAATTAGTATTTTAAGAAATTATTTATGAACATTAAAAGAAACAAAAAAAAAATGTAGATTTACAGAAATTAAACACCAATTCAATAATTAAAAAGAAAATACAAACAAAAAAAGACCTCTCTTTTCGTGAATTATGCTTCTTTTCCTCAGTCAGTTGCAAAGAAACGCCAAATCGCTCGGCACGATGGATCTTCTTCTGAATATTGGAAGCTGGGGATCCACATCAACAACATCCCCTGCTACATGCAGCAGCTACAATGCTCTTCGAATCCTTGCCGTACTTTGCGTTGGAATCAACGGTGGTTACAGAAGGCTAATCAGAAGCCTCATCGGTTGGTTCTTCCTCTTCTTCTTCTTCAAGGCGATCTGGTGGGCGTGACAGCAATAGTAGTAGTGTCATCGTCTAGGTTTTGTTTAGTGTTTTCTTCTGTAGTAGTAGTAGGGTTGAAGTTGAGTTGGTCTGATGAATCAGTGGCCATTGTGTGAGAGAATCGGAGATTGCGTGAGAATGGCACCTCTAATCACTTACTTCTTTCTCATCTAAGTTTTGGATTTTGATTTTGGGGGAAGGATATGGTTTTGATTTTTGGGTTTCTGAGAAGAGAGAGGAGTTACGGGTTTCTCTCCTTCTTCCTTGAAACGTGTCACCATTGTTGGGATCTCTTGCTCTCACTCTCATTCTCTTTGTGTGTTAGGGTCTTTGGCGCGCCTCATCTCTCTCTCCTTTCTCCGTGTACCAATCTTTCTTTTTGTTCTTTTTTCTATACTACTATTTAAGGGGCTTCCCTATTTGGATTCCTCATTTTTTATGCATAAAATACCCTCATCATACTCATTTACAAGTTTTCAATTAACGGGGATAAATATGTAAATTAAAAATCCTACACTTTAAGACCCACAAACTCATGTACGCTTTGCAATTTTTATCTCACTTTCTATCTCTCATTCTTCTTCAGATTGAAAACATTTAGTTTAGCTCTACATCCTCATTTCTTCTTCTTCAGATTAAAGATATTTACTGTCAGAGGCTCCAACAAATTTTCAGGTTCTATCTTTTGCAAGTTCCTCTTTGTATAATTAAATCGTTTAAAACATGCCCGACAATTTAAACATGCGGTACATCTCCATAAACCTTAATTGCTTTCTTTTCCAACCCATACAATTTTCTAAAGATTCTCTCTGTCATCCTTTTCATATCTTCATCGTTAGCCCCAAACACACGATGATAAGAATAGTACGTATGTAGGTTAATATGTGGTGAATATTATAACAAGAAGATGGTGCTATAATGCAAACAACAATAATAAGGGTGATAGAGAGGTTACAAAATGGGCGTCAATGGAGTGGTGTCAGTAGTTGCTCACAAGAATAGGAATCTATTTTAGTCCAATAAATTTTTGAGCCATACCTTATTTGTGGAGTACCCAATCGAATCAAATCCAAAATCAATTGATTTTAATACTGCTCACACACACACACACACACACATATATATTGGTTTGTGGGTGATTTGACATAATTTGAGGCCTAAGATAGTAACTTTAAAAGTAAATTTTTTAAATTTGATTATTATTTATTTAAATTTCAATATTATAGTATTTTTTATATATTTAAAATCCATTCTTCTTAATTTTTGAGATACAAATTTGCTAATTAAAATTTTAGTTTCTAATATCTCTTTATTAATAATATGACTAATTTAGCTTGTAAGGACCGGGTTCGAGCTCTATTCCTTGGGAATGAGTGGGCTCAAGCTCAACTGGCCTAATACAATGAATTTGTAGAGCGTGGATCGAAGAACTAGGCCCTAGTGAGGGTTGCAACAACTAAACATGATAATGCATGGATCGAGTGGCAAGAACACAAACTGAAATGTGAAACTAGGCTCCTTGGCCATTTCCTTAGATCGTATATTTCTTATTTCTTCTCTAGTACTAGGTTACAAAGGTCATACAAATGCCACGATTCTTTTTCCTTCCTCAAACTCCTGTCCCACCTTCTGGAGGACTTGTTACATTTTATATCCCCTTCTGATTAATCTTGACCTTCCATCTGTTGATCATGCAGGTCACCACTTGAGTGCCTGTCCCATCAGCCATCTTTCCATCCTTCTTGTGGGTGGTAGCAGCTGAGGTGGCACTGGTCAGGGGTCATTTCTCCATTAATGTGGCCAGAACATTAGTTGTGGGCATTTAATGCAGAGGTGACAGTTCCTCCTAGGATTGCTCCTCCACCATGCTTCCATGGCCAACCCGTTGTACTTGCCTCTCTCTTGGGTCACTCTAGAGGGTTACTTCTGAGGACACTTTGCTCTTCCTTTTAATGGTTCGTATAGGCCGAGGACATGATTATCCTTGGCGGTAGTCTTGGTGAATGAAGCTTCCTTGACTCGTCCTCGGACACTCCTTCCTCCTCGGCGTGGGCCTTGGGCTTAGCATAGAATGGGCCGAGGTTGCCATATTCTCTGGCCACACAATAGTCCCTCAAAATCCTGCTGTCATGCTCCTCGGATGGAGATGAGGATTTTGACGTCCTCGGGCCTCTACCGCGGCTTGTCAAGTCTTATCTTCCATCAGTACCAGTGCCTTTTCACCTGTCCGAGGCGTGTTTCTTATGCCTTGGTATGCGGAGCGCATTCGCATTAAATTCGGGTGGCTCTGTGCTCCCTACGTTCAACGGTGTGATGATAATCTAACGGTGGTGATCCTTCTGACTGTATGGGCAGGAAAACGTGCACAGTTGTTATTTTTTATTGGGGGTATAAATACCCATTTGAATCGATCCGCCTCTTTACTATCGCATTCAAGAGGCCTTGCGCACATACTTCGCATTCGGTCACATCTTCAACTGAACTTGTGACTTCCTTCAGCACAAAAAGCCTGCTCGATGAGCTTTTCCTCATTTCTGTAAGTCTTCTTCTCTCTCTCTAAATTGCGCTCTTCCCTCTTCTAGACTTCTTTCTTCGTGTCTCTTAGTTGTCTTTAGGGATGGGTAGGCTCAAGAAATTGGTTGAGTCTGAAAAGGCGATGGAGAAGTTTATCGTTGATTATAGGATACCTAGTACCGTAGGACTAAGGTACTGTAAAGGGGGGGAGTGGAAACTTAGGAGGAAAGAGGGCGAGGTAGTGATTCCCATAATCGCCTTCTTAGAAGGTGGTATGCGGATCCCTATGGGTCAGGTGATGACGAGTAACCTTAGGCATTTTTGGCTTGCCCCCACCCAATGTGGTGTCAACGTGTTTAGGATTCTGGGCTATGTAAATGCCCTAAATGAGAAGATGAGACTGAGGTTAACCCACCACGACGTGAACTGATGCTACAACCTTCAGCTCCTGAAGGGCAAGTCTTACTACCTGGAGACAAGGGATGATAGGGTACGGCTTATCTAGTGCCTCCCCTTGTCCAGTAAGGGGCTGGATTAGGACTTCTTTATCGTGTCCAGAGAGTGGCATGATGGCCTTCATTGTCCAACAGTGGAGGGCATGCCAGGTGGGGCACTCGGAGTAGGAGAGGGTCTACATTTTTAAAATTTTGTCGCCTGCTTTGTCTGATTGTTAATAGTAGTGTGTTTTCTTCTCTGCAGATCCATACGCTTTCGAGCGTCATTTGGGTTTGGTCAACAAGGGGGAATTGGAGACCATGTTGAGGGCGGAGATCTTTGTGAACGAGGCCAACAACCAAGTTAGGGTTGCTCACAAGATCCTAGGGTACGTCCCTATTCAGAAATCGTTCGTGGCACCAAGGTGCGTGATCAAGGTGAAGGATCCTTGGCTCGGGAGAATTACCGTAATCGAGGGCGGTTTCTTGATCCCGAAAGGGTCCCCTACTTCAGAAGGTACTCCATTGGTGGGCTCATTTACGTCTCGTCGAGCTGTGGAAGCTGAGGGGGGAGGTGAGGAAACAGAGGAGGAAGGTATCGGTTCGGGTCTAGCCGAGGACGACTTTGGCGTGTTCGAACGAGTCCACCTACCCGAGGATCCCTCTGGTGACTTGGGTGACCAGAGCCTGACCGAAGCAGACTTTTTGTTAGCAGGGAATCCTCCTCGGTCCGATATGAGTTACAAGAGGAAATCTCAATCCAGCTTACTTGACTTGATTGAAGGCCAACCGGGGAAGTCTCAGCCTAAGCCTCCTCCTCCTCCTCCCAAGTCTCAGCCTACCCAAACCAGGTTAACTCCCGCCCAACCCAGGCTTTCTCTTCCTCCACCTCGTCCGAGACTGCCATCTAGGCCCGAGCCCTCTGACCCTAAGTCGAGGAAGGACAAGGGTAAAAGACCTATGGGAGGGGAAAAGTCTCATTCCTCCCATGAGGAGGGTGATACTCGGCGGCCCTCCAAGCAACTGAAGATAGGGTTTCAAGGCCAAGACAAGCAGGTTACCGCTCAGCTCGAGGCTTGGGCCTGGCTCCCAGCCCCAATGCTCCACGGGGGGCTTCTGATGGACGATGCCTCTCTTAAGGACTTCTGAGGGGGCGAAGGCACACTTGTAGCCGATGCGCTGGAGAGGTCCTTGCTACTCCCTGTGGACATGGCTGAGCTGGAGGTTTTGAGGAGTAAGAAGGTCTTCCTCAGCCTCAAGCGATACTTGGGAATGGTAAGACCCTTAGCACGTATGATTCTTCTGTCTTTAGTTTTCTCTCCCTTTTTTTTTTTTTTTTTTTTTTTTTTTTCTTTGTTCCCTATTTTACTTGTGCATTTGTTTCAATTGGCAGGCTATTCAGGCCACTTTCAGGTTGGAGGAGGCATCCAACAAACAAGACAAGGCCCTGGATGTAGAGCGCGAAAAACGCATAGGGGCTAGTCGGGCCTTTAAGGCCTTTGAGGCTGATCTCGTGAAGGCCCGGGAGGAGCTGAAGGAGGTGACCAGGGCTCGAGACAATGCTGAATCAGGCCTGGCCGGTGCCCAACGGCAGGCCCAAGACCAGATGAAGCGTCTGACTAAGGTGGAGGAACAGCTAAAGATCGTAAGGGAGCAGATTGCTGATCTGAAAAAGAAGGCGACCGATGCCGAGGGGGCCAAAAAGGTGGCTGAGTGGGCCAGGGAAGAGGTTTTAAGGGCTAAGGCCAAGGCAGACTTTGGCAGGGTAGAGGCTCAAGCTTCCAAGGAAGAAGTCGAGGAGGCTGCCTATGCGGTTGGGGTGGCTAAGACAGAGGCTGCTCTCAGAGCCCAAGTTCTTGGGATATGCATGCTTTATTGCTCCCAGGTTTGGAGTGAAACCCTCAAACAAGCTGGGGTTGAGGCCTCGTCCGACTTGTGGAAGGTGGAGAATGTATACTATCCCCTTACCATCTGTGAGGCTGCTCCTTCCAACTCTGAGGTCGAGGTGGGTGCTGAGGAGGCTGATACTGTCCTTAATGAAGAAGCTGAAAAGGCTGCGGTCACTACCAAGGTGGTTACTACAACCTCTGGTGAGCCTGCCGTGGAAGCTGATCCTCCCGGGGTGACAGCAACAGCCAAAGGTCCTAATGGGGAGGCACCGTAGGAGGCCGCAAATTCCTCAGCTGATGTCCAGGCTTCTCTTGTCGGGGAGACAACACTCTCTGCGGCACCCTTGTAGGTTATTCTTCTAAGTCAGGGCTCAGAGGACCCTGAGGCCACCACGAATCAGCTACCCATAGGGGGAAGAAGATTAAGCTAAAGAAGTAGGCCCCTTGACGCCTTTGTCTTATCTCCCCTTTATTTTTTTGGAACAATGTAATGACACTTTTGCCTTGTTTTTATTTATTTTTTATTTTTTTATTTTTTATTTTAAATATTGTAATGCGATTCCTGTTGGGTAAATTTACGGACTTAATGTAGCATGCATTTTGTCTTCCCTTGCTTGTCTTGCTTTTTATTTTATATATATATATATATTTTACACTTGTATAATTCTAACTTCGATTGTGCCTCGGCACATCATAGCAATGATTACAATAATGTGGAAATGTGCATGCAAAGGGAAAACCTACCTCTCTTTTGTTTTTGACTTGGGCCCAAGGTAGGCTAAAGTCATTTAGACCCTTTAGGTGTGAGCAGAGCCAGGACCAAGTCCATGGTCCCCATTGTTGGACTTTGTTATGGAAAAAAAGGGCATCTTCGTCTGCAATGACCACAACGGGCATTAAGGTAGTTATTTAAACCGGATTAGCTTGCTTATCGGCTTCATTTGATGCTTAAGGCAGAATTCGTTTAGCACTAATTTCACCAAAATGGATGATCCTAGGATTAGGTATGGCTTTGACTCCGCCCTACACTTAGGCTTTTTCTTGAAGTGGATAGTTACCCCATAGGCTTGAGTCTGAGGACCATGCAAGGCCTTGGTTCTGTCTAACATTTAGTATCTTCTTGAAGTAGTTAGTTTTCCCATAAGCTTGAGTCCGAGGACCATGCAAGGCCTTCGTTCTGTCTAACACTTAGTATTTTCGTGAAGTAGTTAGTTTTCTCATAGACTTGAGTCCGAGGACCATGCAAGGTCTTGGTTCTGTCTAACACTTAGTATATTTTGAAGTAGTTAGTTTCCCCATAGGCTTGAGTCCGAGGACCATGCAAGGCCTTGATTCTGTCTAACACTTAGTATTTTCTTGAAGTAGTTAGTTTTCTCATAGACTTGAGTCCGAGGACCATGCAAGGTCTTGGTTCTGTCTAACACTTAGTATATTTTGAAGTAGTTAGTTTCCCCATAGGCTTGAGTCCGAGGACCATGCAAGGCCTTGGTTCTGTCTAACACTTAGTATTTTCGTGAAGTAATTAGTTTTCCCATAGGCTTGAGTCCGAGGACCATGCAAGGCCTTGGTTTTGTCTAACACTTAGTATTTTCGTGAAGTAGTTAGTTTCCCCATAGGCTTGAGTCCAAGGACCATGCAAGGCCTTGGTTCTGTCTAACACTTAGTATATTTTGAAGTAGTTAGTTTCCCCACAGGCTTGAGTCCGAAGACCATGCAAGGCCTTGGTTCTGTCTAACACTTAGTATATTTTGAAGTAGTTAGTTTCCCCATAGGCTTAAGTCCGAGGACCATGCAAGGCCTTGGTTCTGTCTAACATTTAGTATATTTTGAAGTAGTTAGTTTCCCCATAGGCTTGAGTTCGAGGACCATGCAAGGCCTTGGTTCTGTCTAACACTTAGTATTTTCATGAAGTAGTTAGTTTCCCTATAGGCTTGAGTCCGAGGACCATGCAAGGTCTTGGTTTTGCCTAACACTTAGATGGTTGTCAGGACAAGAAGCATGCAATCACAACAGACTTAGAATTTGAATCGGCAGAAACTCTTTCATTAATAATAATACCTTCACAGGTTATTTACAGTCCATGGACGAGGTACAGGTTTTTCATCAAAATCTTCTAAGTAGTATGCACCTATTCCCGCCACTAAGGTGATTCGGTATGGTCCCTCTCAATTGGGTCCTAGCTTCCCATAAGATAGGTTATTGGCAATGCCCACGATTTTCCTTAACACTAAGTCCCTTGGTGCTAGGGGTCTTAGCTTCACATTAGCATCATATCCCTGCTTGAGCTTTTAGTGGTAGTAGGCCAGCTGGATCATTACCTTCTCCCTTCGTTCATCAATCAGATCTAGGCTCTTCCCTAGTAGCTTATCATTACTGTTCGGGGAGAAGGAACTCGTCCTCAGTGTTGGGAAGTTCGCTTCTAAAGGGATAACGGCCTTAGCCCCATAGGTCATGGCAAAAGGTGTTTCCCCTGTTGACCGCCATGGTGTCGTCTGATAGGTCCATAGGACGTGCGGTAGCTCTTCTACCCATCTTCCCTTGGCGTCGTCCAGCCTCTTTTTAAGCCCATTGACTATGACCTTGTTGACGGCCTCGGCCTGCCCATTTCCTTAAGGATAAGCCAGAGTTGAGTATCGATTCGTGATCCCCAGCTCACAATAGTATCTTTTGAAGGCTTTGCTGTTAAATTGAAGCTCGTTATCTGAAATGAGGATATGGGGGACCCCGAATCATGTAACAATGTTCCTCCAGATGAACTTCTTAGCATCCACATCTCTAATGTTGGCTAATGGCTCAGCTTCGACCCACTTGGTGAAATAATCTGTGCTGATCAACATATATCTTTTATTTCCCGGTGCCTTGGGGAAAGGACCTACAATGTCCAGGCCCCACTGCGCAAATGACCATAGGCTGGACAAGGGATTTAGGATGCCTCTTGGCTGATGAATATTTAAGGCAAACCTTTGGCATTGGTCACATTTCTTAACATACTCTAGGGCTTCCTTTTGCATCCTCGGCCACCAGTATCCTTGGGTGATTGCTCGGTGCAACAGGGACCTTCCTCCTGTATGACTCCTACAAATTCCTTCATGCAACTCCTCGAGCAGAAGTTCTGACGCCTCGGGGTGAATCACAGTAAGTAGGGTCCAGAGTAGGAGCGCTTATATAGTTTGTGGTCCTTGGACAACTAGAACTGAGGAGCGTTCCTTCGTATTTTATCAACCTCCGACTTCTCCTTAGATAGGATGTCATCTTTGAGGAATCTGACTATATGATCCATCCAACTGGGGCCCACTCTAGCCTGGTGGACATGAGTTGTGCCTTTTGCCACTTCACTCGCCCTCTCTAGATGCTCAACAAGGATAACCCGAGGCAGATCCCCTGCCGAGGATGTAGCAAGCGTGGCTAATAAGTCTACATGGGCGTTTCCACTTCTGGAGACATGCGACAAGCTAAAAAGGTCGAAGTTTGACTGCAGGCGTTTAACCTGGCTTAAGTACTCTTGCATCCTCACATCTCTAGCTTCCAATTCTCTGTTTACCTGGCCCACCACCAACCTCGAATCCGAGAATATGTCCACCGCTTTTCCGCCCATTTTTTGCACCATAACCATACCTTGCAGTAAGGCTTCATACTCGGTTTCGTTATTTGTGGCAGGGAACCCAAGCCTCAAGGACTTCTCCACTACAGATTTCTCTAGGGACACCATGACTAGCCCCACCCTAGACCCCCTTTGATTTGCAGCTCCATCAATGTACACTTTCCAGTGTGGGGGCCCTGGGGCAGAGATCGCCCCAACCGTTTTTCCATCCATGTCTCTTTTTTCGGCCACTGCTTCTACTAGTGGTTCGGCAAATTCGGCCACTAGGTTAGCTAGGACCTGGCCCTTTACAGAGGTCCGAGGCATGTACTTAATGTCAAAAACCCTCAGAATCGTGTTCCACTTGGTGATCCTTCCAGTGTAATCAGCAGACTGAAGTACAGCTCCCAAGGGCAGTTGAGTTAGGATGACTACCGTGTGGGCCTGGAAATAGTGGGGGAGCTTTTGCGTAGCATGGACTACGGCCAGTAGGGCTTTTTCTAAGGGCAAGTATTTGATCTCAGCTTCATGTAGCGACTTGCTCACGTAATAGACCGGCTTTTGGATACCACAGTTATCCCTTCCACTTGTTGATCAGGAGGTAGAAAGGCCTGCACCTATCAACCGACCTGGAAATGAATCGATTTAGGGTCGCGATCATCCTAGTGAGTTTTTGAATCTCCTTAAGATTTTGCGGAGGCTTCAAGTTATTGATAGCTTTAATCTAATCAAGATCAATCTCAATTCCCCTGTGGGTGATGATGTAGCCCAAAACTTGCCTGACCCTATGCCGAACGAGCATTTGGAAGCGTTCAGGCGCAGCTTGTGCTTCCTTAGGACGTCAAAGATATAGTCGAGGTCTAACAGGTGCTCGAACATCGCTTTACTCTTTACCACCATATCGTCAACATAAATTTCAATGCTTTTGCCCAGCAGTGGCTCAAACATTCTTGTCATCATCCTCTGATAGGTTGACCCAGCGTTCTTCAAGCCAAAAGGCATCACCTTATAGTGGTAATTCCCAACATGTGTCACAAAGGCTGTCTTCTCCTGATTATCCAGGGCTAGTGGTATTTGATGATAGCCCTGAAAGGCATCTAAGAAACTCATCCGAAGATGTCCCGCGGTGGCATCCACTAGCTGGTCTATCCGTGGCATAAGGAACGGGTCTTTTGGGCATGCCTTGTTTAGGTCCGTGAAGTCTACACAAACTCTCCACTTTTCGGTTTTCTTCTTGACCACCACAGTGTTGGCTAACCACTCATGGTAAAAGACCTCCTTGATGGCCCCTACGCACTTAAGCTTCTTCACCTCTTCTCTAATTGCATCGCCGTGCTCCTTTGACGGGCGCCGAGGTGGTTGTTTCCTAGGGATGACGGATGGGTTGACATTGAGATGGTGACAGATAAAGGCTGATCGATCCCTAGAGCATCGCAAATGTCCTATGCAAATACGTCAATGTTTGCTTTGAGGAACTTGATCAACTCCTCCCTCTCTTGGGGAGGCAGTTGAGCCCCGACCTGAAAGAACTTCTCCAAATCATCTCCAATGATCATCTTGTCAAGATCTTCGCATTTTGCTTCTTTGGCAGCTGCATCGGGAGGCGCCGCCGGGTCTTTTGATTACTATAAGCCCCCTTCATCAGTGGGAGAGGGCCTAGCATCGAGTCGATGCGATGCGGCAGCCACCATGCATTGCCTCGATGTAGATTAGCAACCATGGATTTCAAGGACATGGTCCCCTGACGGGAATTTCACCTTCTAGTGCAATGAGGAGGCTACAGCCCTTAGGGTGTGGAGCCAAGGCCTACCGACGATAGCTGTGTATGGGGAATAGGTGTCCACCACTATAAAGTTCACCTCCACTATTTTCGAGCCGGTCTGGACTAGTAGCCTAATCATGCTCTTTGGGATAACCAGCTTCCCATCGAAGCTCATCAGGAGGGAGTTATAGGGTGTCAAATCTTTTGGTTTTAACCCCAGCCTCTTGTAGAAGTTGGGGTACATAATCTCAGCCCCGTTGCCACCATTCACCATCACCCTTTTCACATCATAGTCTCCTATTTTGAGGGTGATCACCAGCGCGTCATCGTGGGGCTGAATGGTCCCGACCTTGTCTTCTTCTGAAAAGCACAGGATTGGGTGAAAATTCCTTCTAGCCTTCTTCGACTTTGATTGGGACTCCTCGGCACGCATCTGGGCCACGGATAACACTCGCGAGGGGCGCGCGCCTGTTCTTCCTGGCGCAGCCAAGATCACATTGATCGTCCCGGTGGGTGCCCTTAGGGCAGTATCTCTTTGGGGCTCTTTATAGGTCTAGCCTTGATGGCCACTAGAATGGTGCAGGAGGTGCTTCAACTTTCCTTCCTAGACTAGCTGGTCAAGATAGTCCTAGAGGTTCCTGCAGTCCTCCATGGCGTGCCCGTGGTCCTAATGGTACTGGCAATACAGGTTCTGATTGCGTTTCGTAAGGTCCCCCGCCATCTTATTCGGCCACTTAAAGTATGGTTTGCTCCTTATCTTCTCCAACACCCTATGCATTCGCTCTCGGAATACGACATTGACAGCCTGAGCGTTGGTCGCCCCAGATTGCCCTGCAAAATCTCTCATCGGGCGGTTGCTGTTATACCTGTCCGACCTGAAATCCCTCCTCTCTTGAGGGATAACCTTCTCTTTTTCTTTGCCTTACAGCTGATCCTTTTCTACCTGCTTATACTTATCGATTCGATCCATCAGCCGGCGCACACTAGTGGTGGGCTTACCAGTTAGAGACTTCCTCAGGCCATGCCCCGTCGAGACACCATTTTTTAAGGTGCTGATGGCGACATCCTTATACTTGCCGTCCAGTTCGTTGTATATCTCCCAGTATCGGTCCGAGTGGGCCTTTAAGGTTTCTCCATCATGCATGGATAGAGACAATAGCGCGCTCAAGGGCCGAGGGGGGTCTACTGTTTGTGACGAATTGGGAGCCAAAGGCCTGAGTTAGCTGCCTGTATGAGTTTATGGAATTCGTCTTCAGACCATTGAACCATCTCATTGCCACTGGTCCCAGACTAGAGGGGAAGACCCTACACATCAGCGCCTCATTCTTGGAGTGGACAGCCATCCTTTGGTTATATTGGCTCACGTGCTCCACAGGGTCTGTTTAGCCGTTATAAATGGTGAAAGTTGGTTGTTGAAATCACCGAGGAAGCACGGCCTCTTCAATATGGCAGGTGAAAGGTGATTTGGAGAGCTGATCCAGTGCCCTACTCATGGGATCACTCCCTACGCCCCTAGGGGACAGACTTTTACGTTTGCGCCTCCAGTAGTGCTTTTCTTCGTGAGAGAATGTCTCGCTTGGGGGGGTCCTTGATCTTCGCCTGTAGTCCTCATCGCCTTCCTCATCGGAGGGTGTGTCGGGGCTAGGATGAGATTGCTTTCGCTGTGCATGGCGTAGCTTTCTCCTTAAACCGTCTATCTCTCGCTACATGGCCACCTTATCATCCTACATCTTGGGCATGTGGCTCTTGACCTCTTCTGATTGCACAGTCTGGTCGTCATTTTGCCTCCATAGCCCGTGGCTACCCCCGTGGGTGTGACTTCCGCTGGTCTGTGTGGTGTGCACACTTCCCTCTCAAAACCTTCCATTTTCTTCGTTTCGACTGCGCTTGGGGTTGGGGAAGGTACTCTGTTGTTGTGACCTCACTGGTTTGGATTGGTGGGATCCTGTTTGGTGAGGGCCTACTCTTGCCATGCTTGGTCGCTATCCCTACTAACACAAAAGTTCTCCCCACAGACGGTGCCAATTGTAGGGACCGGGTTTGAGCTCTATTCCTTGGGAATGAGTGGGCTTAAGTCCAGCTGGCCCAATACAATAAATTTGTAGAGCGTGGATCGAAGAACTAGGCCCTAGTGAGGGTTGCAACAACTAAACATGGTAATGCATGGATCGGGTGGCAAGAACACAAACCGAAATGTGAAACTAGGCTCCTCGGCCGTTTCCTTAGATCGTATATTTCTTATTTCTTCTCTAGTACTAGGTTACAAAGGTCATACAAATGCCACGGTTCTTTTTCCTTCCTCAAACTCCCGTCCCTCCTTCTGGAGGACTTGTTACATTTTATATCCCCTTCTGGTTAATCCTGGCCTTCCATATGTTGATCATGCAGGTCACCACTTGAGTGCCTGTCCCATCAGCCACCTTCCCATCCTTCCTGTGGGTGGTAGCAGCTGAGGCGGCACTGTTCAGGAGTCACTTCTCCATTAATGCGGCCAGAACATTAGTTGTGGGCATTTAATGCGAAGGTGACAGTTCCTCCTAGGATTGCTCCTCCACCATGCTTCCATGGCCAACCCGTTGTACTTGCCTCTCTCTTGGGTCGCTTTAGAGGGTTACTTCTGAGGACACTTTGCTCTTCTTTTCAATGGTCCATATGGGCCGAGGACATGATTATCCTCGGCGATACTCCTGGTGAATGAAGCTTCCTTGACTCGTCCTCGGACACTCCTTCCTCCTCGGCGTGGGCCTTGGGCTTAGCATAGAATGGGCCGGGGTTGCCATATTCTCTGGCCCACATAGTTAATTTTGTATGCCATATATCCATTTGAAAAATAATATTATCTTTTGTTAATTTTTGTAAATTCTGTATGCAATATATCTATTTGAAAACTAATATAGGCTTTAGTATAATTAAGAGCTATCATATTACATATTTGAACATAATTATCATTTTTCCATCGATCAATCATTTTATTGTAATTTTTCAGTACCTTCTAACTCTTTGTGTTGAATCTTATCAAAATCACTATTGCAACTTAACTTGCAAAAAAATAGATCAATTCAGCACATAACTTGAATAATTAATACTAACCAAACTTAAGACCAATTTCCATTTAGAGAATCAAATATTGTAAAATTTGACCCAAAAAAAATATGAAAATTAAATATTAATTTAATTTATCTTTGGTAAGGACCTTAAGGTGATGCACGATCATGAAGAATAGGTGAAATCTAATTTCCAATTTGGGGTTTACTCAATTTTTATCCATTAATTTTAAATCATTGATGTTAGTCCCTAAAATTTCAAAAGACAGAAAAATTTGGTCCCTACATCTATTTTCCTATTCAGGTGACTAACGAGATGCTAAGTTATTTGATATTATAGTTATGCTAAGTTATCTACAATATTAGTTGAATGTAGTAGTAATGGTTTAAGAATGGAGTACTTAATTTTTATTTATTTTTTTTTATTATAGAATTTCAATTTTTATTTTTATTTTTTTTATTATAGAATTTCAATTTTCATATGTTTTGCTTTTAAAGGCGTAAAAATCTCGTTATTTATTCTCATAATCTGAAAAGTAAACAACTTAAACTGTTCAATTGTGATAATAATTTGTGTCTAGGATGTGCGTAGACATTATTGTTATTATTATTGTTATTATTGTTGCTGATTAGCATTATGTACCACAATATTGTGTTATTATAATAGCCACCACATTATACGGTACTATTCTTATCATCTTGTGGCTATGGGTAGATGTTAAAAATATCAAAAAGATTATAGAGAATCTTTAGAAAATAATGGTACTGACATGTACTGTTTGGACTCAGGGAAGAAGGCAATTATGAAGAAGGGCATATTGCTTAAATTGACAACCGCGTTTTAGGGTGTGTTTGTTTCGGTGGTAAAGGAAATCAGGAAAACGTTTTACACTCTTAAGGGTGTTTGGGTGCGCATGAAAATTTGGTCAAACTTAAAATGAATTTCAGTTGACTGTAAAATAGAGAGTCTCACGCATGAAAACCAATTACACTCTTATTTTACCTTCAAATGATTTCTAGACTCACAGACACCCAGAGAGAGAGAGAGAGAGAGAGAGAGAGAGAGAGAGAGAGAGAGAGAGAGAGAGAGAGAGAGAGAGAGAGAGAGAGAGAGAGAGAGAGAGAGAGAGAGAGAAACACAAACAAGCACAATCCACCTGAAGCACATCCTCTCTAAACTCACACCCAGAGAAAGAAGACCCATCCCTCAAGCTGAGCAAGGAGAGGGTACTCTGCTAACCCATCCCTCATCCTCACCAACCCATCCCACTTTAGTGACCCATCCCGCTCCGCTGACCCGTTCCTCATCGTCACCAACCCAGTGAACGACTCATTCCTAAGCCAATCGGACCGCCATGAGCAACCCACCCCTGAGCTAATTTGTCCACTATGTGAGCAACCCACTCCTAGATCGAGCCGCCACCTTTAGATCGACCCACCGTGTCCATGTCGCCACTACCGTCACCACCACTAAGTCACCCATGAACCGATTTCTCTCTCTCTCTATCACTTAAGTCCCTTTCTCACGATTGGTCTTGGGATTTTGACTTTTTTGTTTTGATTTTTGTTTCTTTGATTGTTTATATATTTTGATTCTCTGTAATAATATATGTTTGGATCCTAAGAAAATGTGAGAAACATGACAAAAATGGGTTTTCTAGAGCATTTTCAAGAACACAATCAAACACTAGAAAATATTTTCCAAAGCATTTTTTGAAATGCAACCAAACACTAAAAAATATTTTCCTTTTTTGAAAATATTTTCCCCTGCATTCATTTTACACTCGAAAATCAATTTACATCAAACCAAACGCAGCCTTAAATGATGTAATGCACTTCAACTTTTTCTTTTGACTAAAGTGGTAGGTAAACAATTTTTTCACAAAATATTTTTTCGACAAAATTTATGCAATAAATTATTATTAGTTCTAATTTAAACTAATTATTAAAATTATTTTTTCTTATTAATTACAATAAGTAATAAGCTATTGTGGGAATACAATCTATTTGTCCGCTTTAGAGGGCAGGCCACAAGCATGCTTAGAGCACAACGTCTTGAGCTTTTATCCCCTTCACGGCTTTGTCCTCAAGCGACGTGGGCATGCTTTGTGCAAGAATCCCACATCGGCAAGAGAAGCGCCCCACCTATGCCTTATAAGCATGAGCTCAAGGCATAAGTGTACCACTATAAATAGGACATTTCTTAAAGAGATAATGCTATTTGAACTGGCACTTTTAATTGAGCTACTGCATGCACTGTGACTTTTTCTTTTTTTCCCCCTTCATTTGTCATTGTCATTCTTTTTATTTTGTTAACTTTATATATATTATTATTATTTAAATTGGCACTGTTTGAGCTTCTTCGTTTTCTTGCGGATTTTTATATTTTGTTCATTTTTTTTTTTTTTTTTGGGGGAGAGAGAGAATTAATCTTTTTTTTTTTTTAATACATGTTAATATTTTGGGTGTAATTTATAACCTCCTACATTGGGAGAAATTATAAGGTCCACATGGTGGACAAGTGATGTGGTCCACCATTCCACTAAAAAACTTCCATTTGTTTAAAATTGCTGAGTCAATAATTAATTTCTGTTTTTTAGTGGAATGGTGGGACAAATGACGTGGTCCACCAGAGGACCCTATAATTTCTCCTACATTGGGGTCTTCTTTCCCGATTTTTTTTCTTTGATTTTTTTCCTTATTTATTGGTTTTAATTTGGGGGTTTAATTAATAGATTTTATAGAACTTTTTATTTTTATTTTTATTTTTTTTATGAATCAAATGACTAACATAATTGGTTAATTCAATTACCTAAGTTGATTAATTATTCAAGTTACATGCAAATAACATGGAGGCACAAACATATCACCAAACTAAACTAAAGTGCAGTAGCAAAAAATAAATTTAACACGGTAATTTGTTAACTAATGAGGAAAATCTCTCACAAGACAAAAACCTTACCGGGTGATTTTTAGGTCATCACTCCTAATAATCACTAATCAAGAATCAAGTGGTTATAAGTGGATGGAAGATGTACCACTAGATATCACTACTATTTTACAAGCTGATTTTACTAGCCTTCATTAATGAAAATAGTTGTATTTCTTCTCAAAAAAAAAAAAAAAAAAAAAAAAAAAAAGGAAGAAAACAAACCGGTTTAATCTAAAATATGCTATATAAAAAAAAAAAAAAAAAAAAATAGCAAGCCCAACAACAAAAATTAGTAATTTGTTAATCTTAAGTTTCATAATTTTTTTTTTTTTTAAATTTTTAGAGGGAGAGTTTAGAGTGTAAAGTGTAAATAGTAAAGACAATAAAGTATGAGATAGTGGAAGTAAGGGCGTGGAACAGTGAAGAGTTAAAACAATTTTTTTATTTATCTTTTTAATAATTGTGTCATTGTGTTGAATTCTTAATAGAGTAATGCAAAAAACACAACAAAAATTTTTCTTAATGGATTACAAAGACCAATAAATTGTGAAAGTTGAGTTGAATTGTTGGATAGGAAGGAAAGATTTGACTTGGGTCTATTGTCTAACACTTGACTCATTAGGATAATAACGCATATCATCATCTTGATGGATCTAATACAACTTAACATTAGACCCAAATCTTATCCAAGAAGGAAGGTTCAAGGAATCTTCATCCGTGAATGTTGTTGAATGAGAATGAGTCACAAAGTTCCTAACAACTTTATAAGGCACGCGAAGCTAAAACTTTTTCACAAGGGAGACTCTTTCTTCACATATTCCTTTATGCTTTGCTTCTTTTGCAGGGATAATATAAGTAACTGAAGGCCGTCAAACACGTTTCTATGATTGAACTATTTTCTTCTACATGACTGCATGAGGGTTGATTCTAGACCTTAGACCCAAAGAAGAGAGGAAAATATCAAAAGAAAAAGAAAATGAAAGTATTGACTCAAAAGTAATGGGCCAGGAGAGGACATGTAACACAAACATGTCCGCTAATTCTGAGCTAGATCTTTTTTTTTTTTTTGCCCCTCTTAACTTGCCCAATCAATGTTAGCAGACTATTTCACCTAAACATTATACTGATAGACTCTTCTTTTAGAAGCCATAACTGTGAGAGTATAAATCATGTAGACTAGTGGTGTGAATCCGGATTGGCATACAATTTGAAAGTTAATAATAACATCAAATACTTAAAATATATTATTCAAAATTCAAAATAACATCAAAATACTTAATAAATATTAAGTCAATAATGTAGTATCATTTATCTAGAAATAAGTTTTTTAGTGTTTGTAAAGTTTCAACTTACAATTATATCATTTATATGTTTTTGTAATTACTTTTTTTTTTTTTTTTTTTAAGTTTAAAATATAAGTTGGATATAAAAGATATTTAAATTTTTTTTTTTTAAATTAATATTTATTTGTTATACAAATTAAACAAATTGTTGTTAAATAAATCATTTTGAATTAATATAAATAAATTAATGTATTATTTTTGTCAATTATGGGTCACGGGAATTAACTAACTTATAATACTTGTCTTATCGTAAAGCTCCCAAGTTAATTCATTTATAATTCGAAGTCATTAAGGCCCCACCCTTGCTCTTAAAACTAAAGTATTGCTATTATCGCACTCGCAAGTCATGCCAAACACTGACACCTCCAATTGTAGACTTTAGGGGGTACATAGGACAGCTTTTAACGACATTGGGATCCCATCATGCGTCTTCAGAAAAATCAACATTGGGGTCCCATGACGTTGCCTGAAAACTGATAGACTCTTCTTCTGGAAGCCATAACTGTGAGAGTATAAATCATGTAGACTAGTGGTGTGAATCCGGATTAGCATACAATTTGAAAGTTATTAATAACATCAAATACTTAAAATATATTATTCAAAATTCAAAAAAACATCAAAGTATTTAATAAATATTGAGTCAATAATGTAGTATCATTTATCTAGAAATAAGTTCTTTAGTATTGGTAAAGTTTCAACTTACAATTATATCATTTATATATTTTTGTAATTATTCACTTTTTTTTTTAATTTAAAATATAGGTTGAATATAAAAGATATTTTAAAATTTTAAAATAAATTAATATGTATTTGTTATACAAGCTAAACAAATTGTTGTTAAATAAATTATTTCAGATTAACATAATAAATTAATGTATCATTTTTGTCAATTATGAGTCACGTGAATTAACTAACTTATAATACGTTTGTTATCGTATAGCTCCCAAGTTAATTCATTTATAATTCGAAGTCGTTAAGGGCCCACCCTTGCTCTTAAGAACTCATGTCTTGTTATTATCGCACTCGCAAGTCATGCCAAACACTGACACCTCCAATTGTAGACTTTAGGGGGTACAAAGGAATGAAGGATAGCTTTTAAAGACATTGGGATCCCATCATGTCGTCTTCAGAAAAATCAACATTGGGGTCCCATGACGTTGCCTGAAAACAAATAGGTAATATGTTGCAATTTCTAATTACAAATGAGAATATCCAACAGTAATTATTTGGTATTATTATTATTTTGAGTGGTATTATGTTGTTGGTTGGTCATAACAATTTGAATTCGGGAGCTTGATTCATTTTAGGTTTAGATCATATATTTGTTGCTTTCTGTAGATTATATACTAACTAGTATGTAACCCATGCTACCGCACGGGAATGGATATATTACTAATCATGAGTTTATTTATGTTTAAAAAGCTCAATTAAGTCTAAATTTATATTATTAACCAGAAAATTTCATTAACAAAACTTGACAGTATATATATATATATATTATCTGTTCCATTTTTGTGGTTTGAAAATGATATTTATGTGCAAATAGAAGTTGTTGATGAGAATGAGTGGTGCGGTAAGATAGAGCAAATGAAAGGAGGAGGGGAAGAGGAGATGATAATTAAGCACAATTTCAGTCGAGCAGACCAGCAAACCTTATATGATATGGCTTGTACCTTAATTCAGTTTTCACATCACGAATGTACTTCCATTCTCTAATAGATCATTTGGAGGAACATATGAAATGAGCAACCAACACTTTTATTACTTCCATTGCGTTCAAATGAGTTTTGAATGAAAGGAATTCTCTAGAATGCTTCTCTATTTTGCATGCAAAAATGTAATATCTTCAAAGCAATTAAAACTTGACTTACTTTAACATCATAACTTACTTAGAAATAAGGTAAAACAAATAATAACAATTTATTAAAGTGAAATCATTTAGAAAATAGTGCAAATATATCCAAATGAGTTTGTATAACATCATTGTCTAAACATTTGAGACTAATCTGCAAAGTCGAGTCAGTAGATTAAGGAGGATATTCATCAAGAGTTTGTTGTAAATAATATTATGATGAGACATTTGTTCTTAATCTTTGAGGGCCTATATCTAATAAGCCACCTGAAAATTAAGCGAATCCAAAATATCACTGTAAAAAATAGTTATAGCACCGAATTTGTCAAGAGTTTGATGAAACCTAACTCAAAAAATGAACACAATGATTACATAATGGTAAGATAATAGGTTTGTAATTTAGATAATATATAAACCATCAAGAAAATATATTAAAAGGCAACTTTTATAAAGAATAGTCCCTTTCAACTCATCTCTATTAGTATTAATAGTATTATTACAAACTCCTATAATGTGTCCTCTCCTGTAATTTCAATTCAAATGAAAATTGCTCTAGGTATTATAAGTTCTATTACAATTTTGTTACAAACCGATTTGGAAGCTGAATTATGATGCCATGCATAACTAGTCGGCAAGTCCACATCAATTCACAACAGAAATGTACTTAATGTCTAGTAGTATAGATCATTGTGAATTAAGTTCAATGCATAATTAACCATTATTCCTCACTAAAACAACCACAATAAACAGGACCCAAAAAGATCTAACCTTGGCAACTGAATCCAATACAATTGACACAAAAAAGTATAGATAACATTAGATAGCCATGCCCATCATTGTAAATTCAATTCAATATATAATTAATCAAACACCCATTAACAATTCTTCCTCACATAAACAAACCCAATAAAAAAAAAAAAAAAAAAACACATTTATAAAATTTATACCTAGTCTATGGCTTACATAGTACACTCTGCAGTGGAGTGCTCTATGGTTTTGGCTTTAAATAGTCTGCCCTTTAGTAATCTCACTAAAAATCTGCTAAGGTCATTTTATTTTTAAAGCATTTACTAATTTGGTCCAAGCAAGAACCTACAAAAAATGATACACAAAAACAAACCTAAGTAAAAAAAAAAATTTACAAACCACATAAATGCTTAAAACATACAAATCTAAAACTTTCATGACAATTTCAAACACCATATCTGCTATTCCAAGGAACCACAATGAATCACACCAAACTAAAATTTATATGACAATGTTAGTTAGAGCCTTTGAGGTATGTATCATAATTTGTGTGAGGGTATGAAGAAGCATATAAAAAGTTAAAATAAAAGAAATATCTCTTATTGTTTATGTAGATTAAACCCAATTTATCACCACTTTTAACCCCATTCCTCCCCTTTTCTCTTTTGGGTATTACAAAAAGTATAGGAAAATTTTAGCCCACAACATTCTCATAAACTAAACATAATTTCACAAATGATGATTTAAAAAAAGGAAAAATACAAATTTTCTCCCATTTCCATTGAAAAATCAATACATAAAAACTAAAAAAAAGGGTTAAAAAATTGAACGAATCTCACCTAGATTCTTCAGTTGGGATATGATTCCAATATCTTCAATCACCTATCTCAATGATTGCTAACCCTTTTGAAGCAATGGACAAACAAACACCACCGTTCTTTTATGCAGCCAAACTCTTTGCATAAAGCCAATTTTTCAACAAATCCATCATAAACAGATCCATATCAAGAAAATCATATAATATGAATAATCCAAATAGGAAATAAGCCAGAGAACCATATCAGGGAGGTACCAAAACTTTATCACAACAAAACCAAATAATTTTATTCCCTTCTCAATTAATTAAAATAAAGTCTAAGATTCCTAAATTAAAATTTATTTTCTACCCCTCATTTTCTCAAAACCTAATAAACTAAAACCCCATCACAGGGCCGTATTTATTTCCTAATAAACGAAAACCCCATCACAACCAATCAAAAACCATATCTAAAAACTCGAAACTTTTAATTTTCACACTTTCTCAGCACCCAAACAAAAGACAAACACACACACACAAAGATAGAGAGAGCAATACCTTGGTACAATCATCAAATACTTTCTGAAGAAGAACTTCATAATTCAAGGGCAACTTCAATTCCCAGAATCAGAGACACCCCGGAAAGGGGGAAAAAAAAAAAAACTATGAACACAGATATTAGAAAACAGGGAAAGGCTTAGTGATTTCTGTAATCCAAAATCGGAAAAAAAAAATATCGAAAAATTAAGAAACCAAACATTTTCATGGAGAACCCAAAAACCCAGAACAAAAAGGAATCAAAACCAAGATGAAAAGCCATAACTAAAATAAAAAATAAAAAAATTTCTTGTGTTTTCACACATTTTAGAGCATTCAGAAACCACAGCTAGTCCCAATAATAGGTCCATACATGCATAAGAAACAACTCATTTTTCTCACATGCCTATGCACCTTAGCCTGCCGTGAAATACCATCACCCGATTGCCTAGGGACCTCAATGAGTCAAAATAACATTGGGTTGAACCCTTGAATTAGCTAAAGATCACAAATACTTTTTTTGGCCTACTTCACTAAAATAGATGATACAAAACTTATAAATAAAAAGAACCAAGTACAAGAAAAGAAGAAGCAAAAGTTAAACTTTAAAGTTACATTTATTTGGATCTAATAGATGAGAAATACCACCCAATAAGAATCACAAATGCGATCATGCAAATTGCATCCAATAGCAATAAAATTGTCTTGATTTAGGTGAGTAATTGCTCATAGATGTATTGAGTTAGATGCTTCATTATATTTCTTGAATCTCCCACGTCACAACTTCTTAAGAATGGAAACTGCTTGGAAGAGGCTATAGCAATACATTAAACATATCTTATCAACACATGGGAGTAAAAAAAGATAAATCAAATGATTCACTTATCATAGAGTTCAGTGTACTCATGGTAGGAGTACTCAACAATCATAAACCATAACAATTGCAAGCTAAAAACTTGTAGTTGTGAAAGTAGGAAAGAAAGAGAAATGTAGACAACATTAAAAGTAATAGGTCTTACAAAAATTAGTCTCTTCTCATGAAAGGAATGAGCCACGCACACCTAAGCAGGCTAAACTAAATCTCCAATTCTCTTAGTCATAGACCCAATTCAAATATATATGGCCCATTACCATAGCTCAAAACATTACAATAAAAGTGGTAACTCAAAATATTACAATAAAATATATAATAAATAATAATAATAATAAAAAGAAAAAAAGGAACCCACACAATGTTGAGACTGTTCTACAGTCAATTAATCGACTTGGAGTAGTCCTATGACATTAGATTTGGCCTTAGGCTGCTTTGGCGATTAAATAAAACCCCAAACCTATAACCTTTTAATTCATTTATCAAATGAAAAAAAAAAAAACGCTCAATCAGATAGGCCCCTTAGATTGCTACTTCATAAGTTGTGCTCACTTGCATAGTTTGCAACCAAAAAAAATTGATCTTCCACACTTCTTCGTATCTAAAGAGCCAAATATGAGCATAGCCACCTTAGATTGCTACTAATGGCATTCTCGCATAACACCAAGAATAAAGCTATTTCAAAAGTTACTGTTATGTTCTAATACCAAATTCAGTTGGCTCTCATTTCTCAATACCTCAATGACAACACCACCACCTTAATTAAAACCAATTGAAATAGCATAACATTGGAATCAGAGGGGAAGAAAAAAAAGAAAAAAAAAAAAAGGAAATCTATGCCAAAGATAGAATTTTTGGCTCCTTGGATTGGTTCCTGTATCTGCAAAAACCAAAACACCACCGCTTCATTACCACCAAAAACATAAAATTTCTTTCCTCACCGGATATAATACACAAATCCAAATGCAAATTGAAGCTAGAAAACAGAAAAATTCAAAGATAAAAAAAAAAAAAACTAAATCCAATTGGGAAGACGATTTTATGGCAAAACGCTACAAAAATACTAAAAATGCAATTACAGTATTTTAGGTGCATATTATGTTGATAAGTTGTACTTTTGAAAGAAAAACAAAAGGCAGAAGCAATATTTTCTAGCCAAAAAGAGGAAAAGGAAAAGCTGATAGGGACGGTTACCAAAATTATGTTGGTAAACATCTATGCCACCAATGCCGCTTTAGAATTCGAGGACTCTCTAGGGATTGTCTTCTTGCTTCCAAGAACCCTCCGCCATGGGACCATCTTCTCCATCTCACACAGCTCCAAACAATATCTAGAAATATTTTTGAAAAGCAAAGCTTAATATTACCTTGAATTTAATTAAGACAGTCAAAGGCTCTCTGTGAGAGACCAAAATTGCGAAAATTTTTTCTTTTCCAAACTTGAAATCCTAAACTTAAAAAAATTTAAAAAAAAAATCTCAATTAATACAATTTCCTGAATCAATCTTTGAAATCTCTAAATTCTAAAATTATCCTGATACTGAAAGAAGAGAAACTAATGAAACAGAAAATAGTGCGACAAAAGGAGGAACTGATGAAATAGAAAATAAACATGCAACATCAATCATAGGAAAACAAAAAACTTATCTAATGAAAGGAAGGAAAGCATAGGCAGATGAAAGAAAGGAGTAATCATACCTTAGGAAGAATTCGTTTTGCAGAGCATAAACCAGGACCATTAAAATTGTGAAGAAAAGTACAATCGGAATAGAGGCAGGACCTCTTCCTATATAAGATAGAGAAATACCCAAAGGCATGCATCATTGATACCAAGATATTCTTCTGAAATTCCATAGCATTCATTGAAGAAGAGGGGAGATGTATATTGAAGAAGACGAAGGATTTTGGGTTTTAAGAAGGGGAGCTGAACCGGAAAAGAAGCGGGTGTAAAGAGAAGAATATTAATTGGGTTTGTAAAGAGCAGAATGTAAAGAGCTGAACCTGAAATTGGAGTGTACACGTGTGTTGCAATTAGAGATCAATGTTAATTGGGTTTGTAAAGAGCAGAACGTAAAGAGCTGAACCTGAAATTGGAGTGTACACGTGTGTTGCAATTAGAGATCAATGTTAATTGGGTTTGTAAAGAGCAGAACGTAAAGAGCTGAACCTGAAATTGGAGTGTACACGTGTGTTGCAATTAGAGATCTAATTGGTTTGTACACGTGGCACACAATTAGAGTTCTAATTGGAATTCAATTTCACACTCTCTCTGCTTCACCTATTATTATATATATAGATAAGTAAGAACTAATCGTTAACGCTGGCCATGCATTCCCCCCCCCCCCCCCCCCCCCCCCCAAACACACACACAGTCAGTTATAACATTACTCCATTGGCTCAAATTTAAGAGGTAAGCATATAAAATTAGTTACAATAATCCTTAATTTGTAAATTGCTAGACTTGACATATAAATGATAAAAACTATAAAGCTAACCAATTCTATACAAAAAGCTCGTATCAAATATTATAAAATATTATGAATTATTTATTTTCACAACTAAAGTGAAAGTATATCATTTATTTGGGATCATTTTAATTTAGGCCTTTGAAGTTTTGAAATTTTGATTTAGTCTATAATTATAGGCAAAAGTTTAAAAAGAAAAACTAAAAAGAATAAAAACATATTAGACATTTTTTTCTCATGTGGTTAAAATTTGTCTAATGTAAAGGAAAAAATAGTTTTTATAATAAAAAAAGAAAAGAAGAAGAAGATGATTTTAAGGAGAAAAATAATATATATATATATATATATTTAAAAAAATAAATGTACTAGACGGATATTAAATTTTCCTAATCACTTTCCATTTTATGAGAAGGATGCGTAGTTTTAGCTAAAACTCATTAAGTTTATTTTAGGTTGAAATACTATTTAAACCCTAGTTTGGGGTCATTAATAAATTTGTCTTTTGACTACAAAAACAGAAACGAAACAAAAAAAAAAAAAAAAAAAAATTAAGGGCCTGTTTGGTATATGTATTTAAAAACTAAAAATTGTTGTTTGAAAACACAAACTAAACACTCCCTAAGTGTGCTAATAGTGAAATGTGATGGATCATAATGGAATATTAATGGAGACATTGACATTGATGTAATAAGAATTAATATTGAATACATTTTAGTCTTCATATAAAATTAGCTATTGGATGGATGAGACACTACAAGTACATAATTAGAGAGACAAAATTATAAAATTGAGTTTCTAAATACTATGATGAATTAAATCGTTTAATTGTATTTTTAAAACAACTGCCGCCTGATTCATAAATTCCAAAAAAAAAAAAAAAATGCTGCTCATATGTACAATTCGTTTTTCTACCTTGAAAATAATAATTCTTCTTCTTCTTCTTCTTCTTCTTCTTCTTCTTCTTGTAAGGACCAAAAAGTCCAACGACCCAAGCCCACTTAGAATAGTGAGTTGTGTAGTTCAATCCTGACCCAAATCGATAAATTTGTAAGAGAAGGAAACGAACAACAAGAGGGGGATCTGCCCAATGATGAAAATAAAGGGGAAAAATGGTTAATATTCCTGAATAGATGATACAAGCCCCTCCTCATTGTTAGCCCGAGGAGGTCACTATTATATATAGAAATGGAACTGTTCACTCTCTTCTCTTGGTTTTCTTCTTATCTCTCTCCTCTAGCTTCTTTTTCTTCTTCTTTTTTTCCTTGATACTTGTGTCATCTATATTGCTATTTTTTAGAACCACTGATCACAAAAGAAGAGTACAGCAGTGGAGCTATAAGCAAAAATTTTGTTCATGAGAGCTAAAAAAAAAATTTATTTTATTTGGCCGATAATTAAAATAAGAAAAATTCCTATCTTTCTCAGTCACTCTCGCCTCTCTCTCTCTCAGTCACTCTCTCTCTATCTCTCTCTCTCAATCACTCCGTGCTCTCTGACCCACGCCTCCGCCGGCCTTAACGTCACCGGCCCAAGCCGACCCAAGCCCCAAGCCGCCGATCCATGTCTTTGACCCACGCCTCCGCCCACTTCTCTTCTGCTGATCAGACCCACGCCGACACTGTTCTCCCCAAGCCGCAAGCCATCGCTGCCACCCATCTCTCTATTCTCTTTGCTGTGATTGAGTTTTTTTTTTTTTTTAATTTTTTTTTTAATTTTTTAATTTTTTATGTATTTTCATATGGGTTTGGTGGCTGTGGTGGTGGTGGTTGATTTTGGCTATGGTAGTGGTGGTGGATGATTTTGGCTTTGGCAATGGGTTTTGTGGATTTTGGCTATGAGTTTTGTGGTTTATGGTTGTGGTTGTGGTGTTGGCAGTGGCAGTGGGTTATGGTTGTGGTTGTCATGGCTGGTGGTTTGTGTCGACTGGTGGTGATGGGGTTGTGATTGTGGTTGTGGTTTTGTTTTTTTTTTTTTCTATGTTGTGTTGTGGTTGCCAAAGTAGAGTGGTGGTTGTGGCCGGTGGTGGTGGTAGTGGTGGTGGTGGTGGTGGTGGTGGTGGTGGGTGTGGTTGTGGCTGTGGTTGATGGTAGAGGTGGTTGTGGTTGGTGTTGTGGATGTTTTTTGGGTAGTGGGATATATTATTTTATTGTAGAGGATATATTATTTTATTGTGTTGAAAGCTAAAATAGATCTATTGTTGCAACATGTGTATAGGTAAAATAGATAAAGTAACTTTTGGTGGAGCTAAAAAGCTAAATTTTTAGATCCACTGAAAATCACTGTGTTACTGGACTCACCTTGCCGTTACATTTTTCTTCACAAAGCAAATTCAAGTGAGCTTGTGAGACCCACTAATACTAGTGGTGACGAGTTGTTGATGAGGATTTGAGAGTGAGTGAGAACTAGAGAGAAGCTTTACTAGTTTGGGTTAGCGAAACAAATGAGAAAACACAAAGAAGGAACAGACAAAAATGAAGATGGAAGATAAAGGAGAAGAAGGTGAAAAGTAAAGGAGTGGAGGAATCAGGAAGATACATACGTGTGTGGAGGAGAAATTTGGGAAAAAAGGAAAAAAAAAATTGTAGAAGGAGTTAAACTTTTATACTTATTATGGCTGAGAAAATAAAGTGTATGGGAAAAATAAAATAAAGAATAAAAAAATTAAAAAAAAAAGAAGGTTTTGGGTTGGGTTAGAGCATTCACATCTTGTATCTTTAGGCTATTCTAGTTTACCATATCAAAATCTACTTTATTTATTATACCATACTATTTTACAATACATCTAACATCTCAACTTTTATTTTACAATATTAAAAATTAAAATAAATGTTCCAAATGTCCAAAATTTAGCATTTAGCACACAAAATAGATAGGAAAACTAGCTACAATAGGAGTCCCAAATGCCAAAAAGTTTTAGGGTCAGTTTGGTTGGGAGGATGGAAAAGTAAGAGGATAAAAAAGATTTTATTTTTCCTCATTTGTGTTTGGTTGAGAGGGTGAAAATTTAGAGGAATTGAAAACTTTTTTATTTGGTTGAGAAAAAAAGTGAGAAAATAGAAAATTAAATTTATATAAATTGACTCATATGCCCTTATTAAAAAAATTATCTAGTTTAAAAAAAACAAACAAAAACACCAAGTTTATTAAAAAAAAATTAGAAGAAAAAAAAAAACTCAATACTAACCAAAACAACCAATCATGCCCAGTTAAAAAGAAAAAAAAAAAAAAAAAACCAAATAACCAAAAAAAAAAAAAAAATCGTACCCAAGTTAGAAGAAAAAAACGAATTGGAGATTAAAAAAAAAAACAAACAAACACACCAAGTTTATTAAAATAAAAATTAGGGAAAAAAAAAAACTCAGTACTAACCAAAACAACCAATCATGCCCAGTTAAAAAAAGAAAAAAAGAAAAAAAAGAAGCCAAATAACCAAAAAAAAAAAATCGTACCCAAGTTAGAAGAAAAAAACTAATTGTAGATTAAAAAACAAAAATAGCAGCACAGTTAGAAACAAAGGCTCACCCATGTCCAGTTAGAATTTTTTTTTTAATAAAAAAGTAGGAAAAAAAGGGTAGCAGTGCGTAGTCACGTATACAATGGGTTAGAAAAAAATTAAAAAAAAAAAAGAAAAAAAAAAGAAGAAGTATAGGATACAGTGGGCAGTAGCACGGACACAATGGCTTTGACATGGCCATTTTTGTTCAAAATTGCTTGCACAATTTTCTTTTTCATTTTCTCTCTAATTTGGAGGGACTTATGACCTGTTTGGAAGTTTAGAGAGGGAGGAGAGTAAAGGAAAGTAGAGGGGAGGGGAGTAGAGGAGAATAGTTATCATTTACCTTATTTGGATGTTTTTGATAAGAACAGAGAAATGGAATTCGAATATCTAGCTGGATTCGAGGTCAGCTGGTCCTCCAAAAGAAGAGAGATGAGAACAGAGAGGAAATAAGGAAGAAACTGAAAAGAAACTGAATTAAGAAGGTGCTTATTCCATGACTCAGTACAGCCCAGCTCTATGGGTTTTATACCCTTCCCGCCCACTAACTAACTTTGAAATTATCTAACTAACTGATGCCAGCTGGACTACTAACAATTATAATCAGTTAACCCTTTCCCAATTCTCAATTACATCCATTTCAATTAATACAATCCTAACAATAGCCTCCCCTTTAAAACACCTTGCCCACAAGGTGTGGAAACTGTTGTTGCAGCAAGTATAAACTCTCCCAGGTTGCATCTTCCACTCGCTCACCTTGCCACTGAACTAAGACCTGAGTGACAAACCTGTTTCGCAGATGATGAGTCCTCTCTTGTAACACAGCAACAGGTTCAGGCTTAAGAATGCCTTCAAAATCCACAGGTGGTAAGGAAGGCAAAGGCACCACATGTTGACCCAATCTTTGCTTCAAACAAGAAACATGAAATGTGGGATGAAGTCTTGATTTAGGTGGCAAGTCCAACTTGTGAGAGACAGTACCAATCCTCTGCAGTATCTGAAAAGGACCATAGAATCGAGATGATAGCTTTCCCAAACGTTTCTGTCTCAAGGACATCTGTTTGTAAGGGTGCAGCTTAAGATAAACCCAATCACCAACTTCAAATTCTCTCATAGTTCTATGCTTATCAGCAGTAACCTTCATTCGCACCTAAGCAGCCACCAAGTTCTACTTCAGTAATGCAATCAGCTGCTGTCTATCCCTTAAATGCTCCTCTACACTCTCCACCTTAGTAGTGCCAGGAATGTAATCCAAGAGTCTTGGTGGAGCAAAACTATACAATGCCTCAAAGGGTGTCATCTTAAGAGAGACATGAAAATTGGTATTGAACCAAAATTCTGCTAAAGGTAACCACTCCACCCAAGACTGTGGTTTGTCTGCAGCAAAGGCCCTTAAGTAATGCTCCAAACTCTTGTTCACTACCTTCGTTTGGCCATCTGTTTGGGGGTGATAGGTAGTAGACATAGCAAGCTAAACCCCTTGAAGCCTCATCAACTCTTGCCAAAAATGTGAAGTAAAAATTGGATCTCTGTCACTCACAATGGTGGCAAGTAGACCATGCAATTTAAAGACATATTGCATATAAAGTTGAGCTACTTTGGCTGCAGTGTAAGGGTGTGACAAGGGTACAAAGTGAACAAACTTAGTGAACCTATCCACCACTACTAACACCACATCTTTGAACTGAGATTTAGGGAGCCCTTCAACAAAGTCCATACTAACATCCATCCAAGGTTTCTTTGGTTTTGGCAAAGGTTGCAGAAGACCAGCTGGGTTACAAGTCTTATATTTCAACCTCTGACAAATATCACACTCTCTCACCAACTTCCTCACATCAGTCCTCAAACCAGGCCAATGGAAGTCCCTTTTCACTCTATGCAAGGTCTTAAGAAAACCTGAGTGACCCCCCAATGGACTGTCATGAACCTGATGCAAGACAGCAGTCTTCAAAGCATCACAAGTGCCTAAGTAAACCCTCCCTTTGTACAACAACAACCCATTCTACAGAGAGTAACCTTTAGGAGCAGCTTGTCCTGAACCCAGGGCTTGTATAATGCCCTGCACCTGCTGATCCGTGGCATAGCTTGCCTTGAGATCACTAAGCCAAGTTGGAGAAGGAAATGAGATCATACACACAACACCTTCTTGAGAGTCAAAATCATTCCCAAGAGTAAGACAATCAGAACCAACCTCAGTGGAAGATCCAGTAGTATTCAAATCATCACTAGGTTTAACTTTTCTGGACAAGGCATCAGCCACAAGGTTATCTTTACCCTTTTTATATTGAACCACAAAAGCATATCCTAATAACTTGGCAAACCACTTCTGTTGAATGGGAGTACCAATTTTCTGCTCTAAAAGGTACTTAAGGCTTTGTTGATCAGTTCTCACAATAAAAGGTCTACTAATCAAGTAAGATCTCCACCTTTTGACAGCAACCACCAAAGCTAATAACTCTTTTTCATAGGTAGACAAGTCCAGATTTCGACCTTTGAGGGCTTGGCTATGGAAGGCAATAGGCCTACCTTGTTGCATCAACACTGCTCCCAATCCCCTACTTGAAGCATCACATTCAATGACAATTGGTATATCAAAATTTGGTAGAGCTAGCACAGGTGGTTGAACCATGGCAGCCTTTAACTTCTGAAAAGCTTGATCAGCCTCCTTAGTCCAAGAAAATGCATCCTTCTTCAACAGGGCAGTTAAAGGAGCAGCAATCTATCTATAGCCTTTAACAAACTTTCTATAATACCCTGTAAGCCCCAAAAACCCTCTCAAGGACTTGAGATCAGTTGGAGTAGACCACTGCTGCATGGCTGCAGTTTTCTTAGGATCAGTATGAACCCCTACACTAGTGATGACATGCCCTAGGTATTCCACTTCATTACAAGCAAATTTGCACTTGGACTTCTTAGCATATAGTTTATGTAAGGCTAACACCTCTAAAACAGATTTCAAATGGTTCACATGCTCATAAAAAAAAAACTAAAACAAATTTTCTGAGGTAAGGCTTAAAAACCTGATTCATCAAGGATTGAAAGGTTGATGGAGCATTGGTTAAACCAAATGGCATCACCAAAAACTCATAATGCCCTTCATGTGTTCTGAATGCTGTTTTAGGCACATCCTCCTCTTTCATCCTGATTTGATGGTATCTAGACCTCAGATCAAGCTTGGAAAAAACAGTTGCTCCATTCAACTCATCTAATAGCTCATCAATGATTGGAATTGGAAACTGTAAAGTTGTAATTTACAACTGTGTTTTTGTTGGCTTTTATTCCGTGCCAAATTTGATTGTAATTATGTTCAATCGTTTAAAACCCTGTATTTGTTGTGGGACTTGTTGTAAGGGTTGTGTGATAGAGAGAGTGTTTGAAGACTCAAGCATTTAAAGAACTGAAGGATTCTCGCGGGTATCTCGCGACCTAGCATCCCGCGAAGTGAACCATGTGCCAGGCACATGCTGGAATGCGAAGAGTCAGGCCAGGTGGAGACAACTGTGTCTCGCGAGTATCTCGCGGCTAAGGCCTTCCCGCGAGACACCCGCGAGACTAGCTGTTCTGCCAGCCTGTACTTTTTGAGTCACACCTTTTGCACCTCTCCTATATATACCATCATTACCCACAATTGTTGAGGAATGCTTCAGAGAGAAAACCCTAGCCAAACACATTGGTAATTAGAGATTGTCCTCCCCATCTTTCTCTATACATTTGCTTGTGGTATTTCCTCAACCCTTCCCTCTCCATTATCCATATCTTTGAGAGGTTGATAGCCCAAACACTTACCACACCTTGTGAGTGCTGTGTGACGTTTTGGTGCTGCTGGGAAGCATTGGAAGAAGCCTTGAATGGCAGATGCAACATGGAGCTTGTTGCGGGATCCGAATAACTAGGACAAGACACGGTTCTGAGAAGCCTTGTTGGAGTAGGAGCTTGGAGGGCTTAGGTACAGCGGGTAGACTAGGCTTGGAGGGTCTTTTGCTAACCCATGTATCCCAACTAATTGTCTAGTGGATCGATTACCGCTTGGAGGGCGGCGGAGAGGTTTTTCGCCGAGATCTTCGGTTTCCTCTTCGATAACACGTCTCGGTGTTATCTGTGTTTGCATCTTTCTTCCCTACTCTTGTTTATTTCATTTTTACTGCTGTGTTGCTTTAAATATGGATTAGAGTAGGTATCTTGCTAATACGCTTGTGTTTACACTATTCCGCACTTATCATTAAGTTAGTGTAAAATCAACCAAGCCGTAATTTTAATTTAGGGGTCTAAACCGCTCGTGTGTTTTCAACACGTTTTCGAGCTTTCAATTGGTATCAGAGCGGGTACACTTATTGTGGTTTAAATACCTTAGTGTGATCCTTGACCTCTTGGTGTTGCTTGTATAGTGTTGTGTTTGTTTTCAACATGAAGGGCAGTAAACATGTTTGTGAAAAAGACTCTATGAGCATAGTTGAAGACTGGTCTAATAATGTGTTTTCACAGTTATTTAAATCTAAGAAACATGCTAGAATTTTCTGTCACATGCTAAAATCTCTTGTTCATAGAAACCATGATTTACATAACTGCTTATGTGAGTCAAAGTCATTAGTCTCTAATTATGAGAGGAGAAATAGACACCTGATTGATAAACTTGATCATATAAAAGGAAAACTTCACGAAATAGAGGAAAAAGAGTCATGTTTCGAGGGTCAAGAGTGTCTCTCTCATGCTTGCCTTTTTGTCCATACTGCTTTGAAAGTTTTTAATTCATGTTTGTGGTACCTTGACAGCGGATGTTCAAAGCACATGACAGGAGATAAGTCACTGTTCAAAACACTTAAAGAAAAGGAAGATGGCTTTGTGACTTTTGGAGATGGCAGTCACTCACATGTTCTTGGAAAGGGAACGGTGGACATTCCGGGACTGCCACTGCTGAATGACGTGTTGTATATTAAGGGATTAAAAGTGAACTTGCTGAGTATTACTCAGATCTGTGATGATGATTTCTTAGTTCAATTCTTAAAGAAAGGATGCCTAATCTTGAATGAAGAAGGTGTACAAATTCTGAAGGGACTTAGAACCACCGATAATTGTTATGGAGTCATTCCCAAACCAAGCATAGAATGTCGAAGTGCCAGGGTGAATCTCTTGGAATTGTGGCATCAACGATTTGGGCATGCCAATTACAAACAAGTGGCAAAAGTTTCAAAGCTTGAAGCAGTGGTTGGATTACCAAAGTTTGGAAAAATTGAGAAGAATGTTTGTGGTCCATGTCAGTTAGGGAAACAAACAAAGTCAAGCCATCTGAAAGTAAATGTGATTGCAACCTCTCGCCCTTTAGAATTACTGCATGTGGATTTGATGGGCCCAACAAGAACAGAAAGCTTGGGTGGAAAGCGGTATATTATGGTGGTGGTTGACGACTTCTCAAGGTACTCTTGGGTGGATTTTCTTAGAGAGAAATCAGAAGCATGTGACAAGATGGAGAAATTATGCAAGAGACTACTTAGTGAGAAAGAAGTTCCTATAGTCAAGATCAGAAGTGACCATGGAAAGGAGTTTGAAAATGCGAAGTTTGAAGCATTTTGCAATGAACACGGCATCAAGAAGGAATTCTCAGCTCCAAAGACTCCACAGCAAAATGGAGTAGTTGAAAGAAAAAACCGGGTGATTCAAGAAATGACTCGAGTAATGCTACTCAACAAAAACCTTCCTCAGAAGTTTTGGGCTGAAGCAGTAAATACCTCATGCCATATTGGTGAAATACTTCTGAATATTTGGAAGCAGATGTTATATTCTTAATGATAGAGAGAATCCTGGAAAATTTGATCCTAAAAGTGATGAAGGGATATTCCTAGGCTATTCACTAAATAGCCGAGCATATAGAGTGTTCAACAAATGCACCAAAACAGTGATGGAATCAATAAATGTGGTAATCGATGATACCATATCTGAAAAAGGTATTGATGATGGTGAAGGATCTGATCTGAAGAAGAAAGAGGCTGAGGACGACATGTCACAACAGGATGATGTTGAGAAAGAATCACCAGAAAAAGAGTCCACACCTCCTATACCAAGAAGGGAAACTCGATCGACACATGGGTCTTCTAGCCCTCTCACTCCACCGGAAGTTCAACCTCCAATTTCTCGAGATGAAGAACCTTCTACCTCCAAGAGATCGTCATCAAGGGTAATTCTCAATCATCCATCAAGTAATATCATTGGTGACGTCAATGAGGGACTTCGGCTGAGAAAAGGACCAAAATACAGTGCGAATCATGTGACATATAACTGTTATCTTGCTCAATTTGAACCCAAGAAGGTAGAAGAAGCTCTTAGAGATGAGAACTGGATAGAGTCTATGCATCAAGAGCTACATCAGTTTGTTAGAAATGATGTATGGGAATTGATTCCAAGGCCCAAAGATAGTCATGTGATCGGCACCAAGTGGATCTTCAAGAACAAAACTGATGAAGACGGTGAGGTTGTTCGAAACAAGTCCAGGTTGGTAGCTCAAGGATATACTCAAGTGGAAGGCATTGATTTTGATGATTCGTTTGCACCAGTAGCAAGACTGGAGTCTATCCGAATCCTATTGTCCATAGCCTGTGTCATGGATTTCAAATTGTACCAAATGGATGTGAAAAGTGCCTTTCTGAATGGTTTTCTAAATGAAGAAGTGTTTGTTGAACAACCAAAGGGATTTCAAGATCCTCATTTTCCAGATCATGTGCTAAGATTAAAGAAAGCATTATACGGGTTAAAGCAAGCACCAAGAGCATGGTATGATCGCCTCACAACATACTTGTTGGATCGTGGATTCAAAAGAGGGCAAGCTGATCGAACATTATTTGTGAAGAGAGATGAGAAGTCTCTCCTAGTTGCTCAGGTATACGTGGATGATATTGTGTTTGGATCCACACTTGATCATTTGGCTCTTCAATTTTCCGAAGAAATGAAAAAGGAGTTTGAGATGAGTATGGTAGGGGAACTAAACTACTTCCTAGGACTTCAAGTGAAACAACGGAAAAATGGGATATTCATATCTCAAGAAAAGTACGCCAAGAATCTGGTTAAAAGATTTGGTCTAGACTCTAAGAAACACACGTCCACTCCAATGAGCTCCTCATCAAAGCTGAGTAGGGATGCTGTAGGTGTAGAAGTGGATCCAACGCTCTATCGAAGCATGATAGGGAGTCTCTTGTATCTTACTGCGAGCAGACCAGACATTGCCTTCAGTGTAGGCGTATGTGCTCGATTCCAGGCAGCCCCCAAAGAGTCACATTTAACAGCAGTCAAAAGAATTATCCGATACATAAATGGGACATCTGACTATGGAATTTGGTACTCAAGAGATTCCAATGAATGCCTGGCCGGATATTCTGATGCTGATTGGGCCAATTGTGTTGATGATAGGAAGAGCACCTCCGGGGGATGTTTTTATCTTGGGAACAACCTGGTGTCATGGATGAGCAAAAAGAAAAATTCAGTCTCTTTATCAACAGCCGAAGCTGAATACATTGCTGCTGCAAGTGCTTGTGCTCAATTACTCTGGATGAAGAAACTCCTTCATGATTACGGAATCACTCAAGACACAATGTGTGTATATTGTGACAATACAAGTGCCATAAATCTGTCAAAAAATCCGGTTCAACACTCGAAATCAAAGCACATCGAAATCCGGTATCATTTCATTCGAGACTTGGTGGAAGAAAAGACGGTGTACTTGGAGTTTATCAACACTGACAATCAGAAGGCAGACATATTCACTAAACCCCTCGATGGCCCAAAGTTTGAATCTTTGCGTAAGACCATCGGTGTCGGTATCACTCCTTGAACTCTATCTCTTGTGTGGAACTTTACTGCTCTTTGTTGCTTATATGTTGTTATGGTTTCACATGTTTAGTTTCAGAGGTGTTTGTTTTCTTGTTTAGGTTTAAACCTAGTTTTTGTTGATCTTACTTCTTTTGTTTTATTTTGGGTGTGTTTCAAAAAATTCAAAAACCCATAAAAAATTGAAAAATCTCAAAAATTTGATCACTTGTTATGTGCATGTCTCATGTGAGTTTGGCCTAGTACCTTCGTACTTATGGCATAGTGCATTTACGATCTTCACTTGTTCGTATGCACTCTTTTCTGTGTGGAAGAAACCCTGAAAACTATGTGTGACTGTTGTAAATAGATCTTCAAGCCTGTCATGAATGATTGGTCAATAGTCTTGTTGATCTTGATACTTGCATAGACTTGTGTCTATATCTCTTCCCACTTTATTTTTATATTTTTGCAAAAAGAGCTCACCAATTGTAAATCTCCAAATGAAAAGAGATATTGAGCTGCAAAAGCCTGTCGCACACACTAGTATTTGACTAGGAAAAAGGGAAAGTGACTCTTTTTAAAGTAAATGTTATGGTGCTCAAAAAGGCCAAAGGCTTCTCATCAATGTTGAAATATCATAAATTTCAAGCACCTTCCTCAAAATGAGATGTTTTGTCCATACAAAACAAAATGGACCAATTGTTATGAGTTATAAGAAGCCAAATGAAAAGCTTCTAAGTTATGTTTTCATTGTGTGGGAGGTCATATATACTCATTTCTATAATGGAGATAGTCCACATGATTTCGTATCAGTTGTGTATGACTCGTGTGAATTGATCATTGAAGCTTCGCTCTGGTCTAAGGACTATTTCACATTTGATACTCACACACAACACACAAGTTTTTGATTCAATCAATGCCTATCTCATTTGTGTGATTGTATATGTCCAAATGTGATGTGATTGCCCATGAACTTGTTGATCAAATCCAAAAAGATTTTTGTGAGTTTTATTAGTTTTTGAAAGTGATTTTATACTTTCTTGTGTTTCTTTTTGGTCAAAATGCTTTTTGTGTGTTTTTCATCAAAAAACTGGTTCAGGGGTTCTTTCGCGAGAAGCTCGCGACTAAGCTGCTTCCCGCGAAAAGATTTGAGGGAAATATTTTTTTCATCCTGTCATACAGAGACTTTCGCGACTGTCTTGCGACTGTCTCGAGACCAACAGCTTCTCGCAAAATGCTGTTTGGCAAAAACTGGAATTTTCTCAAAATCAGACAGAGAATATTGCGATTGTTTTGCGACCTAGCACTTCTCGCGAGAAGTTTTGTGCTTCAGTGGTCTCTTTTGCGGTTGTCTCGCGACTGTGTCGCTACTCCCTATCCCGCGAAAAACGCGTGTTTTCAGTTTTAAAGGGGCTGATGTGATTGCTTTTCAAACCTTAACCCATTCCCTCGCTTAACCTCTCTCAAAACCATTCTTGACCCAAATCACCATTCCATTAAATCCCCTTCCAAATCAAGAATTTTTCTGCATTTTCTCTCTCAAGGTATGATTTCTAAAACATCCTTTTCATGTTTTTACATTGATTTTGCAGATTTTATGTTAGGGTTTTGCTATTTTGGGATTTTTGAAAATTTTGGGTTGTGTTTCAAATTTGGGTGAAGTTTTTCTCAAAATTTTGATTGGGTCTTGTTCCTGTTGATCTTGGTGCATCTGTGTTGGCCCCTTGTAGCGTTTTAAAGTGTATTTAGGCCTGTTTTCACCATGTTCATGCATTATTCATGTTATATTTGAATCTGTGCATGCTTAGTGTTCGATAAAATGTCCGACTCACATTTTTGTGCCTATTTGAAATCAAGTGATGTCAATCTGTGAACTCTCACTTCTTTAACCATTTTTCACTCCATTTGGTCATTGATTGTGTGTTTCATACACTTTACTCACTCTGCACACTCTTCACACACAGCACTACATGTGTTTTACTCTAACCTCAATCTAATCAAGCTCTGTGCTCTATTTTGTCTGCTGTGCTCGTGTTTTCTGGTGGTTTTGGATGTTCTTTTGCACAGATGTCTCCGTTCAAGACTTCAGCTGTGAAAGGTGGCAGCAACAAAGGGAAAGAACCAATCATCGATGTTGATGAAGATTCTCCGAGACCAAAGAGAGCTCGTGCTTCAACAGGACTCTTTGATCATAGCTTGTTCCGCTCTTATGCTGCTTTTGAATCCTATAAAAATCTCTTCCGAGATGCTCCTTTGTTGGTTGAGAGAGCAGTTGATCAATCATCTCTTCTAGACACAAAAATTCCTACTTGGTTTGCCACAAAAGACTGGAATTTTCTTCTCTCCGATCTTGAAGATGCTTATGAGGACATGGTCAAAGAATTTTATGCCAATGCTATTGTACAAGGACAAGAGATCAGATGCTGGGTTAGAGGAAAGCGATTCTTGGTAACACCTGTGTACCTGTCTGAAATCCTACACATAAACCGTCCGATTCTACCTATCCCACCTGTGTATGATGACCTCAATCCGGATGAAGAATTACTCCGAGGACAATTAGGAGCAAGTTTAGAATTCTCCTCTAGTGGAACGTCAATCAGTGTGGCCTCACTTTCTCCAGAATTAAGACTCATGTCTACAATCATGTGCAGCAACCTCTATCCATTGTCAAGCACCGGTTTCATCAACCTAGGTCGAGCATTATTTCTTCATGATCTGGTGTCTGATGTGGAAATTGACGTCTGCTCTCACATTTTCCACATTTTGGCTAAAACAGTCAATCGTACTGCTTCACGGAATTGCATTCCCTTTGGTCGTCTCGTTTCTCGGATTTTGAAACTCAAAGGTGTGCGTCCATCTGCTGATGAGCGCCCTCATCCTAGGCCAAGTCCAATTAACGGTCGTACCCTTCAAGCAAGTATGAGTCACACCAAGAAGACTGTCAAACAAGAACATCATGCTCCTCATGGTACCTCAAGTTCTACTTCTCATTCCTATGATGACAAGTTTGACACCATCATGGTTGCACTTCAAGATCTCAGCACCAAACTCTCAGGACTTACTCAAATCATGTACTCCCAACACTCCCGTCTTGATAAACAGCTAACCTCCCTCGAAACTCAGATGGATGAAATTCAAAGGAAGTTGGAAGAGAATGACAACTAGCTATTCCATGACAAAAAGGGGGAGATGATGTCATCGACAGGGGGAGTGTAGTGATAGGGGGAGATGATGTTTTTTTGTTTACTAGCTACACTTATGCTTTAACTCCAGTATTAATTTCAGTATATTTTCAGAACTGTGTGTTTATTTCTATGCTTTGTGGCATATGTGCTATGTGGCATTTTTTAATTTGTACCCATGATTGCTTATGTAAGCTTTAGGGTTTGTTTGCATGCATAGTTTGTAGGTCTTTGTGGTTTGTGCCATGCATTTGCAATACCTTGCCTATGCAACCTTCATGCATGTTTGCTTGTTGTTCAATGTCATGCATTCTACTTCAAGTACATCACTCTTGTGCCCATGTAGGATTGTTCCTAGATGCATACACGTTCTATGCATTGGTTGAGTGATGAACACTCGTGTGCCCTAGTAGGATTGTTCCTAGATGCAAATACTTCGTGTATTTCGCATTGGTTGAGTGTTGGAGTTGCAAGTGACTCTCTTCATTTGAGCTTATCTTCTTGCAAATCCGGATGTTCGTTCCATGTGTGAATGAGCATAGTAATTGCTTTTGTATAGTGATTACTTGGTTGATCATGCCATGATCTAGTGTTTCTATTTCGTTTTGCTCGATCATGCTATTATTGCTCCATATGCTTTTCAAGTTTTCTGCATACAATGATGTTATTGTGTTGTTGTGTTTCAGGAGTTACTTGTTCATATGTTTCAAGAGCACTTCAGAATCTAGAACTAGGTGTGAGTGAGTTTTGCCTATGTTCCCAAACTCACGTTTAAGTCTAGAGTCTGTTTTAGGGTTTTGTCACGGAATAGCCAAAGGGGGAGATTGTAAAGTTGTAATTTACAACTGTGTTTTGTCACGGACATGCCCTAGGTATTCCACTTCATTACAAGCAAATTTGCACTTGGACTTCTTAGCATATAGTTTATGTAAGGCTAACACCTCTAAAACAGATTTCAAATGGTTCACATGCTCATAAAAAAAAAACTAAAACAAATTTTCTGAGGTAAGGCTTAAAAACCTGATTCATCAAGGATTGAAAGGTTGATGGAGCATTGGTTAAACCAAATGGCATCACCAAAAACTCATAATGCCCTTCATGTGTTCTGAATGCTGTTTTAGGCACATCCTCCTCCTTCATCCTGATTTGATGGTATCCAGACCTCAGATCAAGCTTGGAAAAAACAGTTGCTCCATTCAACTCATCTAATAGCTCATCAATGACTGGAATTGGAAACTGTAAAGTTGTAATTTACAACTGTGTTTTTGTTGGCTTTTATTCCGTGCCAAATTTGATTGTAATTATGTTCAATCGTTTAAAACCCTGTATTTGTTGTGGGACTTGTTGTAAGGGTTGTGTGATAGAGAGAGTGTTTGAAGACTCAAGCATTTAAAGAACTGAAGGATTCTCGCGGGTATCTCGCGACCTAGCATCCCGCGAAGTGAACCATGTGCCAGGCACATGCTGGAATGCGAAGAGTTAGGCCAGGTGGAGACAACTGTGTCTCGCGAGTATCTCGCGGCTAAGGCCTTCCCGCGAGACACCCGCGAGACTAGCTGTTCTGCCAGCCTGTACTTTTTGAGTCACACCTTTTGCACCTCTCCTATATATACCATCATTACCCACAATTGTTGAGGAATGCTTCAGAGAGAAAACCCTAGCCAAACACATTGGTAATTAGAGATTGTCCTCCCCATCTTTCTCTATACATTTGCTTGTGGTATTTCCTCAACCCTTCCATCTCCATTATCCATATCTTTGAGAGGTTGATAGCCCAAACACTTACCACACCTTGTGAGTGCTGTGTGACGTTTTGGTGCTGCTGGGAAGCATTGGAAGAAGCCTTGAATGGCAGATGCAGCATGGAGCTTGTTGCGGGATCCGAATAACTAGGACAAGACACGGTTCCGAGAAGCCTTGTTGGAGTAGGAGCTTGGAGGGCTTAGGTACAGCGGGTAGACTAGGCTTGGAGGGTCTTTTGCTAACCCATGTATCCCAACTAATTGTCTAGTGGATCGATTACCGCTTGGAGGGCGACGGAGAGGTTTTTCGCCGAGATCTTCGGTTTCCTCTTCGATAACACGTCTCGGTGTTATCTGTGTTTGCATCTTTCTTCCCTACTCTTGTTTATTTCATTTTTACTGCTGTGTTGCTTTAAATATGGATTAGAGTAGGTATCTTGCTAATACGCTTGTGTTTACACTATTCCGCACTTATCATTAAGTTAGTGTAAAATCAACCAAGCCGTAATTTTAATTTAGGGGTCTAAACCGCTCGTGTGTTTTCAACACGTTTTCGAGCTTTCAGAAACTTATCCTTTATAGTAATGTTGTTCAATGCCCTATAGTCAATGCACATCCTCCAAGACCCATCTGCTTTCCTCACTAGCAAAACAGGTTAAGTAAAAGGACTAGTGCTGTTTCTGATTGATCCAGCAGTCAACAAATCCCTCACAATATTTTCAATTTCATTTTTTTGATAAAAGGGGTATCTATAAGGTCTCTGGCATACTGGCGGAGAGCCTTCCATAAGGGTAATCTGGTGCTCATGACGCCTCATAGGTGGTAAACCTGTAGGAGCCTCAAAGATCCCACCAAATTCCTGCAACAATAACTCCACTTCTGCAGGTACACTCTCCTCCAACACCCCCTCAGCTACAGAGTAAATTTGAAGCAGCAAGCCCTTCCTCACTGATCCCTTAAGTAACTGATGACAGTCTATGAAGGAAGTTCCTGAAGAGGGACTTAATCCCTGCAGCAAGACCTGTTGATCCTTGTAATGGAACTTCATAATTAACAACTAAAAGTCCCATTGTATTATACCCAAGGTACTCAACCAGTGAGTGCCCAACACAGCATCATAACCTCCTAATGCTAGCACATGAAATTGAACACAAAATTCCACTCCTTGTATACACACTGGTACACTACTACAAAAGCCTTGAGTTCTTATCACAGTACCATTGGCCACTTTGACTTCCAAGATTCTTGAGGTATCAATCTTTAACTGTAACCTAGATACCATTAATGCATCCACAAAGTTATGAGTGCTACCTGTGTCCACCAATAACACCAGCCCACTGCCCTGAATCCTACCTTTAACCCTCATAGTGCCCGGGGTAGGAGTCCCAGTTAGAGCATACAATGTGATTCCCACATCTTCTTCCTGTTCCACTAGTTTAGTACTGCAAAACTCCTCATCTAATTCTGTAATTTGAACTCCAGATTGCACATTCGAAGTTATATCAATCCCTTTTAAAAGAAACAGTTTAACACTTTTGCACTTATGCCCAGGCCCCCATTTCTCATCACAATTATAACACAACCCCTTTTTTCTCCTATCATCCATTTAAGCAGGAGTAAGTCTCTTAACTAGTACTTTTGGTTTATTGTCTAACAATGCATTACTTTTAGGCAAACCAAGAATTGAAGTGTTACTTGATTCTTGATGATTCCTTGTGCTCTTCCTACTGCTCCACACATATTCTTCTTGAATCTTGGCTAATCCAAAAGCTTCATTCAGGGACTGAGGGTTGAGCATTCTTACAGGTAACCTTATATCATCCCTTAAACCACTCAGAAAACAACTAAGCTTGTGTAAGGGAGAAAAGCCTTTGACTCGGTTAGATACAGCTTCAAATTCTGCCTTATACACAGCCACTGTTGAAGTTTGCCTCATCCTGGTCAAAACCTCCATAGGATCATCGTAGGCACTAATTCCAAATCTCACATGCAATGCTGGTACAAAAGATTCCCAATCTGTGAACACTCTTGCCTCCTCTGCTTCCTGGAACCAAATCAATGCCTCCAAATCCATGTGAAAGGAAGCGATCAATAGCTTCTCTGTAATAGGGGTTTGATAGTACACAAAATACTTATTCGCCTTATAAACCCAATTAGCTGGATCACTACCTGAGAATCGTGGAAAATCCAACCTCATAGACTTGGCAAACGACGAAGTTGAAGAACTTGGAATGGAATTTGATTACACATTTCTCTGCTGAGGATCTTGATTCACATCTATGGAATTCAATTTTTGTAAGATTACATTGATATTCTGATTCATCTCATTCATTGTCCTGGTATGATTGCTTTGAATCTTTTGCATTTCTTGGATGTCTCTGTTATGGTGATCAGAAGTAGTACGAAGAGAAGCAATAGCTTCATTCACTGTACTCATGGCTGCAACTCTTGTTTCAGTCATGGTAGCACAGGAACGATGCTCTGATACCAATTGATAAGAACAAAGAAATGGAATTTGAATATCTAGCTGGATTCGAGGTCAGCTGGTCCTCCAGAAGAAGAGAGATGAGAACAAAGAGGAAATAAGGAAGAAACTGAATTAAGAAGGTGCTTATTCCATGACTCAGTACAGCCCAGCTCTATGGGTTTTATACCCTTCCCGCCCACTAACTAACTTTGAAATTATCTAACTAATTGATGCCAGCTGGACTACTAACAATTACAATCAATTAACCCTTTCCCAATTCTCAATTACATCCATTTCAATTAATACAATCCTAACAGTTTTTATAATTAGTAAGGAAAATGGAGTAATTAGCCCTTTCTCTTATTTGGATGTTTTAAAAATTAGGATGGAGAGGAGAGGAAATGATTTAAATAGACAAATTTACTCCTATATAAAAATGGACTTGCAACATTGGTTTATGATTAATTTATTTTAAGATTTTTTTCAATCTTAGAATATGTTAGTGAATTTTTTTCATTACAATTTCAAAATGTTAAGAACCCTAAAAATTATTGACGCTAAATATAAAAATCAACAAATTGTGAACCATTATAGCTTATATAAACTAAAAAACAACTAATTAAATTCAAATAAAATTTTTGGTAAGGCCTTGTGGTAGCTAAAATTGTACAAAAAGAAAAATAAATTAGAGCTTCTAAATCTTAGATTCATTATCATTTGTGACTACTCGACCTAATACAACTATGTATCTTGTTCTAAGTGAAAGCTCCTTATCAGTGGACAAAATTGAAGAAGAACAAAAAAAAAAAAAAAAAAAAAAAAAAAAAAAAAAAAAAAAAAAAATTTCAAACAGAGGCTAAGTAATGAGAAATGGCACATAAACACAAAAACTTCCAATTTGGTTTTGTGAGTGGCACTACCGGAGGAAGTTGCAATTGTCAATTGATAAACACAGGTTGTCATTTTTTTTTTCCCTAGTATTTGTTTGTAAACGTAAAGTTCAAAAGTCAACAACCAGTTTAGAAAGTTCTATGCCATGATCAACACAACAAGAAGTCAACAACACGTGCTGACTCCGTGTTGGGCTTCAAATTTGTAGGCTCTGATGCCGTGGCTTTTTCCCTAGCCAGTGAGATTCAATTTTTTTTTTTCATTCACCTTAATTTTTTCAGGAAACAAACAAAGATTATTTATATAATAGTTTGTAATTTTGTTAATTTAGAAAGTATAAATTGGAGAATTCATTTGTTCAATAATTTATCTACTCTACTCTCCCTCCAAATCTCTCCAATTTTGGGGAATTAAAAATGAGGGATTAGAGGTAGTTCAAACCCCTCTAAACCCCTCCAAACTCCTCCCCCTCCCTCCTTAAAAAACTTCCAAACAATGTAATTGAATTACTCTCCCTCCCTCTACTCTACTCCCCCTCTTTTTTTTAACATCCAAACAAGCCATTAGTTTTGGTGGGCCAGGGAAGAAAACTCCTAGGCCCTGCCAAATTTCCCTCCCCCTCCCCTTACCCCTCCCAACCAAATACTTCTCCCAACCATTTTCTCTCTCTTTTTTTTTTTTTTTTTTTTTTCATCCTCCCTATGTCACCCCCAGCCAAACACACCTTTAGTAATTGTGATGTATTATTATGATTATTTAAAAATTATTATTATTATTAACAAGTGAAACAAATAAGTATGAAGAAAATTATCTTTATATATATATATATATATTGTCATTTTTGGTAATTCATACCTCAAACCGCATCTTGATAAGTTTTAGCCAAACACTCTACTTTTTTAAAATGCATTTTTTAACAATTTTTACTAAAGGCTTTACTTTTTAAAAAAGTCCAATTCCAAATAACACTATTTAAAAAGGCCACTTCTTTAAAAAGCCAAGTTACAAAAAATTGAACCAAACTCACCCTTAAATTTTTTATACTTTTCCAAACTAAAGGAGTCAAAAGTAGAATAATAGATATAGAAAAAGTACTTATTACTTTTCTAAATGAACTAGGGATGGCAATTTTTGCCCGACCCGCGGCCCAACCCAATCCTAATGGGCTGGGTTTTATTTGGTCTAATAAGGAATAGGGTCAGGTTTGGGTTTAAAAAAAAAAAAAAAAAAAAAACCCGAACCGGGTCCAGGTCGGGTCTGGATTTTTGTAAAAACCCGGCTGTGACCCGGACTCGACCCAACCCGATTATATATATAATATAATTTATAATTCCTAAAATACCCTTATATATATATATATATTGTTATAAACCCTAAAATTTCTATTCCTCATCCTTATTTCATTTTAGCTCATACAACCCGCCTCTCTTATCTCTATTCTCTTCAGTCTCACTCACACAATCTCACTCTCTTACTCACAAATCACAATCTCAACTTCGGCCACCTACCCAAACTCTCACCACCGGTCTAATTCTCGCCGCAGTCCCAAGCCTTCGCCGCCGTCCCAAGCTCTGTCAGTGTCATCGGTCACCGCCGGTCTCGGTTTGTTCTGTTTGGGTTCATTACAGTTTGGGACCTTTGGGATCGTTAAGGAGTTTAGGTTCTTTTTTTTTTTTTGAGAATCTGGTTTGGGTTTGTGATTTCTGTGTTAGGATTTGTGTTTGTGATTTTGAAAGGGAAAATAAAAAAATTTGAAATTTTTGTGTTTGTTTTCGGGTTTTTAGTTGCTACTCTGTTCCAATTGAAGAATGTGATCTGGGGTTTTTGTTTTTGGGTTTCTGATCTAGGTTAATGAACATGATCTTGGCGTCTTGGGGTTTTTTTTTTTTTGGGTTTCTGAATTAGATTGATGAACATGATCTTGGGTTTTTTTTTTTTTTTTTTTTTTTTGGATTTCTAATCTAGGTTTGTGGAGGTTTAGGGCTTTAGGCAACCTTTTTTTTTTTTTTTTTAATTTTTTAATTTTTATTGGGCCACGGATTGGGCCTTGAAGTGGCATGGGCTGGGCAGGGCCCGTGAGGCTCATGGGGCCCGACGAGGCGGATCTGGGGTGCAAAAAAAACCCATTTATTAAACGGGGCGGGTTCAGGTTTTTGGGACAGACCCGCAAGTCGAGTTCGGGCATTAAGAAACCCAGCCCGAACCCGACCCGTTCCCATTCATAAAATGAACACATGTGAGCAAGGGAGCCACTATTGGACTAGGGGCAATGGCCCCCCTAATTTTCTTTAAAAAATTATTATTATATATGTGTACTAATTTTAACAATTTTATTTTATAAATTGCATTTTACTTCCCTTAAACAATATCATTGATTCTTTTAAGAGTAATATAGGCTCACAAAACTTTTTTATAAATTGTTTTATTTGCAAATTTTTATTGGTTTGCATATGAGTCCACTATTTTCATCATTTTTTTACCTACTAATAACCATTTATTACCTTAGCGATTTATAAAAAAATTAGTAACTCTAGCATTTTCTTCATTTTAGTGACCATGAAAAAAATTTATAAGTCTAAAATTTAAAACAAAATATACAAGCCAAAAAAAAAAAAAAAAATTTAGCTCAATAACAAAAACTACCAGTAGTGAAACTAAAAAAAATTAAGTATAATTAACCAATTTTATATATCAAAAATAAACAACCATACTCTGCTAAACAAAAACAATTTTGTTCTTACCCACACAAAAAAGAAAAAAAAAAAAAAAAAAAAAAAAAAGCACTTTTATGCGTCCCTAACATTAGTCATAATAAATTTGTAATAGTTTCAAAATTTTAGTACTTTTCCAAACTAAGGAGTCAAAAGCATAATAATAAATTAGCAAAATTTAGGTACAGCATTTAGGTACTATTCCTTAAGTTCTTATTTTAAAATTCTGCCATATAGACTTTCTCTTATAAAATGAAAGTATATTTTTTAATTAAATAATTACATAGTTAAATATTAAAAAAAAAACTTCAAAAATAACGCTAAGTTTCTTTACTAAAATTTTTTCAATAATGGATATAGACAACTACTTACTACTTTTCTCCGGTTCCCGCGGGCAAGTCTATAAATATATCCCCCATCGTCTACCCTCATAGTCATAAATGAGCACTGAGCCAATTTCCAAGACTCTCCCACTCTTTTCACTTGTACTTTCCAGCATGAGTACTTTTCATAAGCAATTTCACGAGCTACTTCTTGCTTCCCTTGTTTGGATTCAGTATGTAATCTTGATTGCTACCCTCTTCAAACAGGTGGTATTAAGTTCCTTTCTTTTTCATTCATTCTCCAAGCAGTATTATGAGCATGACATGCCGAAATCAGTGAAGAGTTGAGCACAAACCTCTACAAGCGCAAGCCAGGGACTAGGGAAGAAGTAGAATGTGCAGTGTGTCTGTGCGAGATTGGGGAAGGAGAAGAGATTAGACAGCTGAGATGTGATCATCTTTTTCACAGAGTTTGCTTAGATAGGTGGCTTGGATACGAGCGTTTAACTTGTCCCCTTTGTCGTGGTTCTCTATTTCCATGTACAACCATTACTGAGTCTGGGGTTCGGGTAGAAGTGTTGCTTTTTAAATTTTCTTCTTTAATTTCAGGTGACCGCGAGACATGGTGGCTACGTTGAATCATAGGAAATTGCAAAATATGATAACTTATTCCTTGTAATACTCTTCACCCCTGTATTAAATGCGCCAAATGCTAAAATTAAAAGTCAGTTTTTTTATTAATTCTCTCTCATCTCTATTGACTCTCTCTCTCTCTCACTAGAAACTTTCTTCTCTCTCTCGTTGTAGATCAAGTACAATGGCAGTGGTTCATGGGTTTTCAATGGTGTGTTTGGTGGTGGGTTCAGTCGTTTTCATAGGTGGGTTTAGTGGTCAGTGGCAAGGTGGTGGGTTCAATAGTTTTCAATAGTATATGAAAATAGAATATCAGACATAGAGTGTATTATCAAATGTTATTAAAGTAGTAAAAATAGGTTTTTGTGCGTTAAAATAGCATTTTGATCATGGTTTTAAAAAGCGGAGAAGACCAACTGCTCCGTCCGGTTAACCGTAGAAACTGTGAAGGCATGTGCTGATGCTGATATGGCTGCTGACAGAGCTGGTGACAAGGCTGCTGGTAAACGACCTGTAGTAGAGATAAAATAGATAAAACTACAGGTGGCTTAGATTAGACAAATAGGGTGGAGTCAGTTACTGTTTATGTACACATGTCAAGGTCTGGTATGATTGAATTAGAGTTGGTTAGGTTGTTCCATACTCTACGGAGGTGGTTATGGTTATATATTTGGGGCTTGTATCAGAATCACAGTAATGAAATATAACAGAATTTCTTTTCCATCAAATCCTTACTTCAATTCTTCTCTGTTTTTCTTTTCTTCTTCCTTCTTGCATTACTTTGCTTTTCAGAAACCAAGAAACTGGTATGGTTGAACCGGTTGTGTAGACTGCGTTGAAACTGATGCATTTTGTAGCAAAAAGACAAAAAAAAAATTGCATTTTTTTTTCTCAAATTTAAAACTTTAAGTATGATGATCCAAGACCGTGGGAATGCAAAAACTTCACAAAGAGAGAGAGAGAGAGAGAGATAAAGAACTAAAAATTAAATGTGATACTTGATTATTTTTTTTAGCTGGATCATGGATTACCTCAGCAGCTTCAACTTATTGAAAATTTTTATTTTGAAATTTGCAGCAGACTTGAAAAACATGAGAGACTCTGAGGCCTAAAGATCTACCGTTTAATGAGAAATGAGAGTTTGAAAAAAGTGAGGTAGGTAGAATAGTAGAATATTAAGGAATGATTCCTTTTTCTTTTTCAATGCCTTGTTTCCACCTCCGAGGGCCACGTAGAGCTTACTTTTACAGCTATTATTAGATGTATGCATGGCTATGAGAATGTTAAAAGTATAAGTAAAAGTAATGGTTAAAAAAGTCTAGAAAGAAACGTGTGGTACTGGTAAGATAGTAAAAGTCAAAAGAAAACAAATGAAAGAAGGTAACTTGTGGGAATAAGGGAATGGGGTAAGTTGATGCCTGGCTTAGCATTTCTTTTTTTCTTTTTTGTATTTTTAATAAGTATTAGTGTGACGTATGATAATATTATTTTACTAACATTATTTAAGTATTATAAAAATATATAAAAATAAAAAAATATATTATAAAAATACGTATTATGTTGTTTAAATAATAGAATTAAATAATACAATCAAATAGCCCTTTAAACTTTAAAATTTACAAATCATTATTTATAAAAACTTACGAAGCTAAGTAGATCATTTTTTTTAATATATAATATGAAAATTCATATTAAAATTATTTTAAATTTTTAAATATTTTAATTATATTAATTATGGCATCATTAGTTATCTTCAATCTCAGTCCAACCAAAGAATTGGAAATTAATGTCTTTTTTTTTTATTCTTTGCCCATACCAGTTTTTAAAACCAAGATTTTGATACAACATCTAATGCTAGTGTTTTTATTATGTTGTTTATAATTAAGTCAAGACGTTATGTTTGGTCCCATGAAAATGCATGGTTTTTGAAATCCGGTCATTAGTTTGATTTTTTCATCCCACAAAACCAGAAATTGCAATGGTTGTCAAGACTCAAAAGCTGAAGTTACCTCTTTTTTGCAGGATCTGCTTGTTTGGGGAGAGACTAACTAGATGAATTGAAATAGATTAAAGGCTTTTCCAGATTTGTTTGTTTATAGGGTGAATAGAAGTGAAGTAAGAGAGATTGAGACTAGCCTGGGTTCTGATCGTGAAGGGAGGCGGAGGTAGAAATAGAGAGAGATGATTGAGAAGTGAGAGTTGAGAGCTCAGAGGAAGTGAAAGAGAGAGAGAGGGAGAGAGGGTGAGTGAGAGACAGAGGTAAAGTGAGGTTCTTTTTTGGGGAAGAGAGGCGAAACGTATTGGTGGTTTTATTTTATTCTAAAACTTAAAAAACCATGTTGACTATTTAGCAAAAAGGAAAGAACCTTGTGGAATACTGTGGAATATTATTTTCTATTTGTCTTGAATGATTTTTAAATAAATTAGTTTATTAAACCTTTTGAGATATTGTCTATCTTATACAAATTTGTTAAAAATTAATTAGAGGAATTCTACTTAGTCTTTACTTTTTATTATTTAATCAAGATATATATATATATATATTAAATCTTTTTAAACATAATATTATTTTAATCAATATTGCTAAATTTTGTACATTTAATTAATTTATTTGTATATTATTAATTATTAAAATAATTATTATGTCATCACGGTTCAACTTTGGTTGAACCTCGGTTCGACTCCAAAAACTTTGAACCACTCTTTTTTACAGTTTAATGAACGGTCCGTGTCTGAAAACAATGTGAAAATACCTCCTTTTTTTTTCTTTTTTTTCTTTTTTTTTTTTCTATTTTTATGGGCCCTATCACCCAAAGACATGTTTGCTTGTGTTTTTTGTTTGAAAGTGTCAAAAACAAGATCTATTGAAAAATGAAAGAAAAAATACAGAGCAATCTCACTACAAAAAGAAAAGCTTATTTGCAATGATTAAAATTCTTTGCTAAGAGCATCTCTAGTAATCACTCCAAATTTTTGTACTGTTTGGATAGTGAACAAGGTAGGGGGATTTGAATTTTGGAATCTGGATGTTTTTAGAAAGATCAAGAAGTGTCAACTAGTTTAAATAAAATGCCTTCCGCAACCTGTGGTTCTACTTTAAGAGATAACTTAATGATAATATTCTTTTTGCTTATAATTTTATATTTTGTTATTTCAAAATGAAATATTGCACATATGGACCAATTGCCCACCTGATTGGGGCCTAAATTAGAGAATGAATGGACATGGGCCTATGCATCATGGGCTGGAAACTATTTGATTCCTTCATTCTTCTATAACCAATTTGATTCTCAACTATTTGGACCATTCTAGGATTCTCTTTAATGTAGAGTACCCTTCCTGTTAGGACATATGTGGTTCACATGTTAAGAACATATGTCATACTTTTATGTAATTGGCTAATCTTTTGACAAAACGCACTTTACTTGTATTTGGGTAGATTTAGGATGTGTTGAAATATTTCAAGAAACCATGTTTTAAGATTAAGTATTAAAACCTTCAAGTCTGTTTAAGTAAACAAGCTGTGAAAGTTCAAAATGGGTTTGAAACACCCTTGAACGTTTTGACCCCAAATTACAAATTATCAATTCAAGCTTATTATCAAACAATTAATGTGCGGAATATGAACATAAGCCAATCACAGAATTGATAACTAATCTAAGCCAAATATAAACACATCCACAGCAGTAAATATAAGGCAAAGATAAAGGGAAGGAAGATGCAAACACACGGACAACACATGATGTGTTATCGAAGAGGAAACCAAAGCCCTCGGCGTAAAACCTCTCCGCCGCCCTCCAAGCGGTCAACAATCCACTAGAAAATGTAGTTGGGATACATGAACAGCAATAGACCCTCCAAGCCTAATCTACCCGATGTACCTAAGCCCTCCAAGCTTCTTGCTCCAACGAGGTTGCGCCGAACCTTTTTCTTTTCTAACTTTCTGAATTCCGCTATAGCCCATAGCATCAACCAATATAGATTGGTTCCTTCCTAACTACTTCCCAACAGCACCAAATAAACCTTCTCACGGATGTGGGTATGGTGAGAAAATGATTTGTCAAAAGCCTCTCAAAAGTATAACAATGGAGAGGGAGAGAGAAGAGGAATTTGTAGAGTCTCTAAGGTAAAGATTGGGGATGAGGCAATCTTGTTTTTCTCTAGGGTTTCTCCCACAAAATTCTCTCTGGAAGCTCCCTCAATATGATGGGTATAAGGGTATATATATAGTAGGGTGAGAAAGGAATGCAAAACGTCAATTTTTGCCAAACAAGGCATTTTGGCGACTTGACCTCGCGACTGGGTCAAGTCGCGAGTTCAAGCCACGAGCTAACGGTCTGGCCAGCCTGGGACTTTTGTCCTGTAGTGCGACAGTTAGCGCAACTCTTCAGCTTCTGGCATGCTTGGCACGTGTGCAGGCATTTGGCGACTTGCATGCCGCGACTCACCCGTGAGATCCAGTTGCGAGACTCTGTTTTCTTGCACACTCTTGAGCATTTCTTCACATCTTCTCACACACTTCCCTTACATTTTTTCTACCTAAATACAGGGCTACTAAGTGCTAAATTACAAGTAAATTGGTCACGGAATAAAGCCAATAAGATGGTGGATTAAATTCAACCTTACAAGCTGAAAGTGCAAATTCATTAAAGCTCGACAGCTGGCTCGACAGCTGTATCTATCGAGCTTCAGTAAGCTGTTCAAGTCCGTAGCTCGACACCTGCTCGACAGCTTCTCGATAGCTTCTATCTGTCGAGGTTTATAAAAATCAGAATTCTGATATGATTTCTTGGGATCCGTGAATGTGTCTTTGGGCCTTCTTTTCTCCTAACCCTAGACATATAAAATGATTGTTTTAAGAGCCGTCAATAGAGATACAAGTTGCGCAAGCATTGAGCAAACTTTGTTCAAGCAATTTGTAACCGGAGACAAAGTTCTTAACTTAGTTCATCTCTTTTGAAGAAGTTGGTATGTATGTGTACCTTTGGATTTTGTGACTAAGCATCTTCTTGATCTTCATCATGTGTATGAACTGAAGTAGCGTACTGGGATCCGCGCAAACTGGCTAGTCATGTACTTGGGAGCTGTGCATCATAAGGGGGAACTGTCACTATAGAACAAGTCCAATTAAGTATTGGGGAAGGGTTCAACTGTAGGTTGGTAAGGTACTTAGGATTCCTTTACTTGTAACCGCTTGTTATGATAATAGTAGAGTTTCGGGAGTGGTGACCTGAAAATCACCCAGTGGGGTTTTTGCCGTTAGGGTTTTCCCCATTTGTAAACAAATTATTGTGTTATTTATTTTTTGCTGCATACTCAGTTTATTGGTGATTTGTTTGTGCTACCACACAATTGCATGTTAATTAACTTAATTAATCAACTTGGTTAAATTAATTGGTTAATTAATCACAAGGGGTCAATTCGTTTGTGGCCTATTAAGTGGTATCAGAGCAGGCACACTCTAATTAGGATAATCTTTGCTATGTTTGATCCATTAACCCCTGTTTGTCATGGATAGAGGGCAGTCGTTAATCATACCTCCTTTATTTGATGGGACTAACTATGCCTACTGGAAATTACGCATGAGAGCTTTTTTGCAGTCCTTAGACGAGAAGGTGTGGCAAGCTGTAGAGATTGGCTGGACTAAGCCAAAGGAAGCACCGGCCGATTGGGATGATGCAAAGATCAAGGCGGCTAACTTCAATAGCAGGGCATTGAATGCATTGTTCAGTGCAGCCACCAATGAGGAATTTAAAAAGATATCCTCAACTGAAACTGCTAAAGAGGCTTGGACCATCCTCTAGACAACCTATGAAGGAACCAAGGCTGTCAAAGATTCAAAACTTCAAAGGCTCACTACAAGCTTTGAAGAAATAAAGATGGAAAAGGATGAGTCGTTCGATGAGTTCTATGCCAAGCTCAAGGACATAGTGAACTTAGCTTTCAATCTTGGGGAAACCATTCCTGAATCCAAGATTGTGAGGAAAGTGCTCAGATCTCTACTTGGGAGATTCCATGCCAAGATTACGGCAATTGAGGAATCAAAGGATATTGACAATATTATTTTGACTAAGCTGGTTGGAAACTTACAGACCTACGAGCTAGGGTTATCTAGGATTGGCAAGTCAAGCAAAGGCAAGAGCATGGCCTTGAAGGCCAAGAGCAGTGAGACAGATGAGTCTTCTGATGATGAAGATTCCAAGATGAAGTCCTACATTACAAAGCAGTTCAAGAAGTTTATGAAGAATGCCAATAGAAGGAACTTCGACAAAGACCGCAGGCAATCCAATTCTTCTCAGTTCAAGAGCCAGGACAAAAGTAAGAAGGATGCAAAGGAAAGTGGTCAGTACACTGTTCCCGCAGGGCCTAAGTGCTTTGGGTGTCATGGGTTTAGACACATAAAATATGAGTGTCCTACATATCTCAAGAGCATTGGGAAGAGCAAGGCACTTGCTGCAACCTTGAGTGACATTGAGCCTGAAGATGATTCCGATAGTGAGGATGATGGAATCTTAAATACCTTCACTGCCACAGTCAATCCTATTGAAGGGATTGTTGAAGTGGAAGAAAAAGAAGAAGAATTAGTGGACACCAAGTGTGAGAAGATGGATGATCAAGATGATATTCATTCAGCCTATGAGAAACTATACAAGCTGTCCGAGAAACACGAGAAACTCTATAGGCTGACCACCAAGAAGCTCAGTGATGTGGAACTTGACCGTGAAGAGTTGTCCACAAAGTTTGATGAGGCAAATCAGACTATTGGAGCCCTAAGGTTCGAAAACAACTTCTTGGCTGAGAAGACCAAGAAGCTTGAGGCGGAGCTATTTCAGGTTAGAGCTCAGTTGGAGAGGACCTCGAGTGCAAAGCTTGATGAGATGCTTAGCATTTAGAAATCTACTTCAGATCGAACAGGTTTAGGGTATGATCTTTCTTCCTTTAATATTGCTTCCACTAGTGCTACTGTTTTTGTTCCTCCTGCTAATATTATTAACATTGAGAACAATGATGTTAAAACTGAATTAGCTAGTGAGAACTTAGATAAGGGTAAATCTATCCTAGGAGCACCCCCTAAGCTAAATAAGAAAGATGCTAAAAACCCTAGGGCTAACAAGGTTAACTCTCAAAAGCCCAAACAGAAGAAGCAGCATCTCTGTCATCATTGTGGTGTTGCCAGTCATACTCGACCAAATTGTTATAAGTGGTTAGCCACTCAACAGAGCAACAGCATGATAGCATCTGGAAGCCAAAATCAATTTCAATCCTCTCTTGCTTCTCTTGGAGATCTTCTGAAAGCCCTCATGTTCCTTTCGAACTTGAACGGGTTCAATTCTTCCCTTTTGTCGCCTGTTCAAGGTTTCAACCAAAGGAAAGGTTCTTCCAAAGTGTGGAAGAAAAAGGACTCTAAGTGATTAAATCACTTTCTTTTGTCTTCTTTTTTTTGTTTGTTGCACTACTTGTGTGTTTTGTTTTTATTTTGAGTCAGTCTAGTTTTTGCATTGCATTGATAACATATTTTTGTTTGTTTATTTTCAGTTTTTTTTTTTAATTTTTTTTTTTGATAAAAAAAATTGAAAAATCTGAAAAATACAAAAACAGTGTGTGTTTTGTGTACATTAGTACTTGTGTACCTTGGATGGCCAATGAAACAAAATTTTCTAAACTTTGTATCTTTTGTTGCTTAGATGAGCATTTCTATGCACAACTAAGCAAGTGAGCTTTGTGACTCTTGTTTGTGATGAGTAAGATTATGTTATCTCTTAGACTTAACACTTATATCACTTTTTTTGACAGGTAGGACTAAAAAATCCTAAGAGAAAGACATAAATAACCATCTCACCACTGCTGTCTGCCAATCATTAATGACATCTGTATGCTTTGGCATAGCAAAAATGTGATGTCAATGACATTTGTGTGCTTCGGCATAGCAAAATTGGAATGTCAAATATCAATGGGTATTTCTTTTCTCTCTCTTTTATGCCCATGCATGATATACTTAAAAAGAAAATAAAAAGCAAAAATATCAAAAATGCTTTAAATATGGTTACAAGCGTGTATTCTAGGAGATGTGGGAGTTATAGGATATACCTCGAAGGTGATAGTCCTCATCAAATAGTTATGATTGTGTGTGAGTTAAAGTGATTTTCTCATATCTCAATTTGCCATAACATGTATACACTTATGCAATCTTGCGATGTTTTTCACACACGACATGCAATATTCTTTGCTACTTTTGCTACTCATGATACATGTGCAAGTACAATGTGATTTGGCCATCACTAGGTTTACATATGCTTTTGTATGCTAACTAAACTGTCATGACTTGTTTTTGAAATATAAAATTGGTTAGACTTGTTTAGTGTGTGTGTGTGTGTGTGTGTGTGTGTGTGTGTTTTTGGAGATCTATGTGCTTAAAATTTTGTTGAGAGATGATTTTGAGAGCTTAATATGTTGTTTGGATCTTTGGTTGAGTTGCATGTTGGATTGCATTCATATCCATGTTTTTCTTTTCTCGAAAAACTGTTTTTAAAAGCAAGCCTGACAGCTTCTCAACACTTCCTCGTTCCCTTGCTATCTGTCGAGCTTCTCTAGCTTTTTCTTATCGCAATCTCGACACATCCTCGACACCTGGTGGATCGATTGAGAAATCTCCTGTCTCCTCGATAGCTTCTCGATACCTTGTCGATCGATCGAGCTTTTGTTTTGGTTCTAGTGTTTATTCCTCGATACCTTCTCGACACCTGTTTCTGTCAACGACCATTCTTCTCGACATCTCCTCGACAGATTTCTCAATACCTCTCGATACCTGTATCTGTCGAGATTTACTGAGGTTCTATTTAAACCCCTCGTGCGATCCGGTTCTCATTTTCTCGATCTCTCTCGATTTGTCCGCACCTGTTCATCTTCCAAACTCATTCTTCTCACTCCAAACCTTCAACCCATGTGATTTTTGGCCCTTCCTTGCTTAAAATCACTTGGTATGATCTCTTTTCTTCTTATATTTCATGCATTTCATGTTTTTGAATCTTAGGTTTTGGGGTTGTTGAAAAATTTTAGGATTTTTCAAAATTGTTGAGTTTTTCTTGTAATTTTGGGATGGGTTTTCATTTAAAAGTGTTCAAAATCTCATGCATTGCATCTGATTTGCATTTTAACAGTATCCTTATGCATTTAGATGTGTGCAATATGTTTGTGTGCAAGTAGGATTGGATTAGGCTGAGCCCATGATGAAATTTCTTTTGCATGTCATATGTTCATGCATTTCCCATGCATACGTACTCTCCTTTCAATATATCTTGATATATTTGAAATGCTTTGGGACTTTTCTGATTGTCTTTTTCTCCCTCTCTCTCATTCTATTTATGTTAGTAGTGTTTATGGCACCTAAACGTAAGTCTGCTTCGTCTCGAAACCCTCTTTGTTTCAGGGCTTCATCTTCTTCTGATCCTACTCCTTTTAACATTCTTTTCCGTGATGAGGATGCCCGTAAAGTATTCTTGGAGAACTTCTCTCGATGAGGTGTTCATTCAGAACGCCGAGTCATTTTGGCAGACTTTGCCGACACTGACCTTCTCGATGTCATTCACATCGGGGATGGGAGTCACTGTGTGGCATCCCGGTCACTTGTCCTCTCGTGCTTATTCAGGAGTTTTACTCCAACATGCACGGGATTGATTCTTCAGTACCTTTCTTTCACACTCGTGTTCGAAGTACGCACTTTGCTGTCACACCGCAGCTTGTTGCGGATGTGCTTAGAGTTCCGAGGGTAAAGCATCCTGATTACCCCGGTTGTGAGCATCTGAGGACTGTGTCTAAAGACGAGATGATATCTGCTTTCTGTGAGCACCCATCTGTTTGGGGTGAGCATCAGTTTACACCATGTCGGCCTTTTGTGAAGGTCCTAGATTCATGAACATGGTGATGACTTTTGTGCTGCACCCACTCTCTCACTATAACTCTATCACAGAGCCTTGTGCTCGATTTTTTCTTTCTTTGTTGGAGCAGCTCACTATAGATTTTCCTTCACATTTCATTCTTTCCATCATAGATGTGTTTAGGGATACGGCTACCCGTGATAAGCTCATCTTTCCTTCTGCTATCACGAGGATCTTATGCCATTTTTTTGTTCCTTTTCCCTCCTCTGATCACTTCTCTGTCATGTGTGCTATAGATGTCGCTACCATAAAACGTAGTGAGGCTCAGTTTAGGTCACAACAGGAGTCAGCAGCTCCTCCCTCCGGTTCGACTCCATCTCGTTCGGTACCCTTTAGATCTACTCCGTCTACACCTACTCCCTCCTCTTCTATGGGTGATGTATCTCTTGAAGACATCATGGCGCAGCTGTAGCGCATGGATGCTCGCCTTGATACGCTCTTTACTGAGTTATATCAGGTGAACATTCGTGTTGGTCGTATTGCACGACGTTAGGCCACCATGGGTGGTTTGGCTCCTGAGGCTACTCCTTCACCACCTCCTCCAGTAGCTTCTGATTCTGATGCTGAGGATGATGATGATGATGGTGATGATGATGACGCTTTGAATGATGATGATGGAGATGCTAGCTCTTCTGATGAGATGTTGACATCTCTACCCTTTGTCACTAGTGACAAAAAGGGGGAGTAATTTTGAGATATGAGAGTAGTCATCTTAGGGAGAGAGAGTTAGTATAGGACATTTTTGATAAGGGGAGTGTTGATACTTGAGGGATGTAGTGAGAATATGATGTATCTTGTCTTTTCTTTCTTATATACATATATTGTTCTTGTACATTTGGTCTTGTGATCATTCTGACATACATTATACTTATTTCTTTCTTTCTATATGTGGATGTATGTTGTTTCTTTCACCTATCTCTTACATGTGTTGTTTCTTTTCTTTCTTTATACATGTGTTTCTTTACTTGTATGCAATCTATTATTTCTGTTTCACACAAAGATGCCTTGATGAGTTTTGTTTAAAGTGTTTCAGAAATACAGGTTGTCAAAGTCTACTTGCCATAAACTCTCTTCTTGCAAAGTTTTTTAAGAGTTTGTGTTAGGATAGATTTTATTGTATTAAACAAGTGAAAATGAGTTGAGTGATTTATGACTTCTCTCATAATCATTTGTTAGTTGTGGTTTTGTCACGGATTGCCAAAGGGGGAGATTGTTAGGACATATGTTATACTTATCCCTCAAACTCTTTGTAAACACTGGAAACATCTCTCATAAATCGGCCACAGATACGAGAGAATGAAGAAAAATCGAACATAAATTTTATAGCTTTGAGGTGTGTTGAATCAATGTCCGTATTTTAAGGTGATATTTGCCCCCACTTTATGGGAGTTTGCTAAGGGTTCCTACTGAATCATCTTCAAGATATAACAAAGCATGGAGTGAATTCTACATATAGTGAATTCTTGAACTGCATCTTATCATTGTACAGATGCACTATTGAGCTAGAACTGAAATACCAATCAGAAGTTTTTTTAAAAAAATTTAGACCCATCAGTTGTTTTAAAGAGGAATTGATCAATTTATTAAATTAACTAGTTATGGGTTCAGATTGATTGCCAGATTAATTATCAGAATTGAAGAAAAACAAGAAAATATGCAGTATAAAAAATGGCGAAATTGAGAGAACAGAGAGTAAAATCTATGAGGTTGAATATTAGCTACACTAATTGAATAATAAACTGTGTACACATGTGATTAATATGCTCTTAACAGAAAAATATCTAGTTACAGGAAAAATATCTCAGCTGCTAATCTCAGTAAAGGAAGCTCTGAAGCTCTGAGAGGAAGACAAGCCAAGATGACTAAATGACGTTGTGTAGCTTTAATGAGATATGGTGTTGTTTTGTTGCTGAGGAAGAATATGATCGTTAACTAAAAGCCAGCCGTTAGGCTTAGGCTCTGAATCTTCTATTCTTCTATCAAGAATAACATACCCCATATGAAAAACAATAAACAATCACACAAATAACATATCATATGGTGTGATACATTGAAAACTAATGAAAAAACCATTTTCAAAAGAAAATATATTGCAAGGCCTTAGCCAACAACCCTAGAGGCAAAATAGATCCATTTCCACTAATAGATTGTAGGGGTGGCAAAGTAAGCCTAAACCATGGTTTTAAAAACCGAACCGGGTATCGAACCTTTTTTAAAAAAATTTTGGTTCAACCCTAGTTTTTGCCCGGTTTTTGATTGGTTTTCTGGGTTTTGATTGGTTTTGGGAGTTTTAACCGAACCAGATTGGCTCCCAATTCTCAGTTGAACTGGTCGAACCAGCCAATCCGATCTAGTTTTTAAAACTATGGCCCAAACCTACCAACTCTAATTGAACCCAAACCCACCCAATTATTAGTTGGATTAAATGGGTATCAACTCAATTAGACCCAGTGATTCTTGGGTTTTAACTAAAAACCCATTGAGACCCATTTAATTCAAAAACAATATATGCAAATTCAATCCAGGCCTTCCCATTAAAAAAAAAAAAAAACAAAACAAAACAAAGAAAGAAAGTAGTATATGAACAATCAAAGTATAAATTTATATTTTTCCTAGGGATTATTTTCTTAGCAAACAGTCATAGAAATCGGATAAGTGTGGTAGAGAATTTTAGAACCATGAACAGCGCCCATTTCCTTCTCGACCTTAGCTTGCATTTCACAGAAAGTGACAGCTTCTTCTTCCATTTCCTTTAACCGCTTCTTCATCTCATCCAACTCCTTCAATCAATCCGATAATCAACGATGATGATGATCGAATCAGCCATGGCTGTCCGATTCCCCACCGACGCAAATGTCTGCTTCTCCACTGCCTTACTCCATCTCTCTCCCTCTCTCTCTCTCTCTCTCTCTAATATACAGAAACAAAGTTTTAGTGTCCTTTACTCTTTCTTCCATTTTCTCGGTTGCCAAACGAAGGATAGCGTAGAGACACCCCTCTCAAAAAAAGAAAAAAAGGGGAGGACCTTGACGGTGCTGTTGGCAGCGGCGGACATATCGACGTCAGTGGCATGATTTATTTTATTTATTTTAAATTTGGGTAATTTAAGAATGGAGTAATTGATAAGGATGCGTTCATTTTTCTCTTTTTTGGTTCAGAAGAATGTCTATTTGTTTCAAGGACAGTTGCTTTCGAAATTCTAGGAAAGTTTTAAGCTTGAAATGACATTTCTTTGTATTTGTTGCACTGTTTGGTTGCCAAGAAAGTGAGAGAAAATAGAAAAGAAAAGAAAATATTTTTTTGTTTGGATTTTTAATATAATTTCTGATGTGGATGTGCTTATGTGGAATTTTTTAATCCCAAGAATGGAGACTAGAGAGAGTGGAAAAGGGAATCCAAGAAAGTGTTGGGGTTTTCACTTTAATGGCATTTTGGTAATTTTAATAATTGGGTAATTAGGTGAGTTGGGGTTTTCACAATGAAGAGTTTCTTTGACCTAGGGCCGCAACTCTAGCAACCCTAGCCTCAGGAGAAAAACGTGCCTGCTTCTTGTGAGTGAGGCGATCAGGACACTGCACAAGTTGTTGTTCGAAGTCAGGAAGAGGGATGGAATCCCTATTGGGCCTGTGGGAGAAGTTTTCTTTGTCCGAATTAGAAGGGAGGCACTTTGTTGTGGAGGATGCTATTGGTAAGTGTGAGTTTTTCTTGGCTGCCAGGTTCTACACAGGTCGGGTTTTAAGCATGGAGGCAATTGTGAAGACTCTGAAGGGGATTTAGAAAACTAGAAGGGGCTTTGAGGTTAGGGACATGGGAGAACACAGGGTGCTGTTTATTTTTCGGGATGAAGGGGATGTAGAGCAGATTATGAAAGGGGAACCATGGTCCTTTGACAAACATCTTGTGGCATTAAAAAGGGTCGAGAAACTCACTGATTTAAGTAAACTTCAATTTGAAACTACAAGTATGTGCGTTCAATTGCACAATTTACCTATAGGGATACCTTTTAGCACTGCAAAGAGCATTGTTTCTGAGGTAGGTAAGGTGTTTAAGAATAATTCGGAGAATGAGGTGTATGAAGGCAGTAACTTTGTCCGTGTAAGGGTTAGAGTGGATATCACAAAACCATTGTGCCGAGGGAGAAAGCTAGCATTGAGGACTGGACAAGACAATTGGGTGAGTTTCAAATATGAGCGATTGCCCAACATATGTCATTGGTGCGGTAAGCTTACGCACATGGACAGGGAATGTCCTATTTGGTTGAGGGGCAAACATGCACTGAAGGAAGATGATAAACAGTTTGGATCTTGGATGAGGGCTATGACACCAAACCTGGCTAGGAAATCGGTGGTTAAGGTGACAGGTTTTGAGGAGGATGATAGTGAAACAGAGGAATGTACGCAGGTCAATGACGTTGTGGGAAGTGGAAACTTGGGCAGCCATGAAGTTATGGTTCTCCCCTATGGTACTGAAGGTCAAAATTTGGGTGGACAGGAGATGCAGGGGGGTAATCCTGAGGCAGAGGACACTACCTTAAGGGAAAGTCCAAGTGAAAAAGGTGTGGAGGATAATTGTGACAACCCACTAAGACATGCTTCAGTACTAGATGCTAGCCATATCATGGCCGATGTTTCAAGGGAAAGTGAGATTTTAAGGCCGGATTTTAATGACCAATTGCTGGAAATTGACAAAGAATTAGCATGTTTTGATTCCAACATAGGTAGGTTGAAGGAACTGGATGCAAGTGGCCAATCTCATGTGAGCTGTCACCCACCACGGGTTAGTGAAATTAAGTCTATGGAAGAAACATTAGAAGGGCAGCAAGGACTGCCGAAAGTAGGGAAAGGTAAGTCTAAGACTGGATATACCCATTCTACCATTTGAAACCAAACTAGAGGCAAAGGTAAGCTCACTTTGTGTAGTCCCACGGAAGGCAGTAAAGTAGGATTGCTAAAAAGATCTTTTGGAGATTTTGAAGGGGATGGGGAGGAGGCAGTTTGTAACAAAAAGCAAAGAGAGGCGAGTCTTGAAGATTTAACGGTGGAGGCTGGGTCCCAACCCCGCCGACAGTAATGAATCTGTTAGCTTGGAACTGCCGGGGGCTTGGGAACTGCCGTGCAATTGATGAGCTTGGGGAAATTGTCCAAGCAAAAGATCCCGGGATCTTGTTTTTGTCAGAAACTTGGTCCACTAAGGAGAAGATGGAGTGTATTAAAATCCAGTTGAATTTTGATGGTTTGTTTACTGTTACTAGTGAAGATAGGGGGGTGGTTTGGCATTGATGTGGAAAAGTAGTAGTAAGGTGTGGGTAGATAGCTTTTCTACCTATCATATAGATGCTATTATCAATGGGGGTATGGATGGTGCTTAGAGATTAACTGGGTTTTATGGTGAATCGGAAACGAGTATTCGTAATGAAGGATGGAATATGTTGCGCATGTTGGGGTCGAAACCAAAACTATCGTGGTGTTGTTTCGGGGATTTTAATGAGTTATTATAGGTGGAAGACAAGAAGGGGGGTGCACCACGAGCTCACAATCTCATGCAGGCATTCAGGGATGTTCTTGATTATTGTGGGTTTGTAGACTTGGGCTATTCGGGTCCAGATTTTACTTGGCATGGACATAGGAGAGGTGAGTTGATTTGGGAGAGGTTGGATCAAGGGGTAGCAAATTATGAATGGCTTGCTAGGTTTCCTACAGGGAGGGTTCGACACTTGCATTATTTCACTTCAGACCATTGCCCGATTTTGTTATCTTTAAATCCGAATGGTGAACATCAGAGGTGGAGATAGAAGCCTTTTCATTTTGAGGCTATGTGGTTAACAAATCTGGATTGCAATGGTATCATCTCAAGAGCTTAGGCAGTTAACCAAGATGGTACTCCCATGCACGCAGTAACGAAAAAATTGAAAAAGTGTAAAAAGATGTTAACTGCATGGAATCGTGATCATTTTGGTAGTGTGTTGAAAAAAATTAAAAAACTTAAGGAGCGTTTGTGGAAGGCAGAGGAAGATTCGGTCCAAACAGGTGATGTGGAGCTGGTGAACCAATTGAAAAGGGAGCTAAATGTTTATGTGAGCAAGAGGAAAAAATGTGGCAGCAAAGGTATCGAGTTCAATGGTTACAAAGTGGGGATCAAAACACTAAATTTTTTCATGGTGTGTACTCAACATAAATGAAGGAACTTTATAAAGGGGTTGCGGGATGAGAATGGTACTTGGCAGGAAAATGATGAGGTAGTTTCAGGTATGTTAATAGAGTTCTATGCCAATTTGTTTACTTCTTCCAATCCACGTAATCTAGAACGAATCTTAGAAGGGGTTCAACCAATGGTGACTGAAGACATGAGGAATGCCTTGGCAAGGCCCTTTACAGTAGAGGAAGTAAAAGGTGCAATTAAGGATATGGCTCCTTTAAAAGCCTCAGGACCAGATGGGATGCCTCCCTTATTTTACCGGACTTATTGGACTGATGTAGATAAGGATATCTCTCAAGCTGTTCTATCGTGCTTAAATTCTAGATCCATCCTGAAATCTATTAATCATACTTTTATTACTCTTATTCCAAAAGTCTAAAATCCTGAAAGGGTGTCTGATTTTAGGCCTATTAGCCTTTGTAATGTGACATATAAGATTGTTAGTAAGGTTATTGCTAATCGCCTCAAACCATTGCTGGATTCTATTGTATCTGAAACTCAGAGTGCCTTCATTGCTAATAGGCTAATCACAGATAATATTTTGATTGCTTTTGAATCTTTGCATCATATGAAGAATAATTGTACAGGCAAGCAGGGCTACATGGCTCTTAAGTTGGATATGAGCAAAGCTTATGATAGGGTAGAATGATCTTTTCTCGAACAAATTCTTCTCAAATTGGGTTTTCAAGAAGATTGGGTGGCTTTGTTAATGGAGTGTATTACAACTGTATCTTACTTTATTCTGGTCAATGGTGAGCCAAAGGGTTTGTTTAGGCCTTTAAGGGGTTTAAGACAAGGGGATCCCCTTTCGCCTATTTATTTCTTTTCTGTGCTAAAGGCTTAAATGCAATACTGAAAGAAGCGGCATTGAAAGGGGAAATTCATGGTTTCTCTATTTGTAGGACTGGCCCAAAACTAACTCATATTTTCTTTGCAGATGATTGTCTTTTGTTTTGCAGAGCTTCATTATTAGAGTGCGAAAAGATTCAAGAATTATTGGGTTCTTATGAAGAAGCTTCGGGTCAGATGATAAATAGGAGCAAAACTACTCTATTTTTTAGCAAGAATACGGATGCCCAAACCATGGAGGAGATAAAGCTGTCTCTGCGTGTTCCTTCTATTCAGCATTATGGGAAGTATTTGGGGCTGCCCTCTTTTGTTGGTAAAGAGAAAAAGCATGCTTTACTCATATTAAAGAACGGATTTGGGCAAAAATGCAAGGATGGAAAGAGAAGCTCTTGTCGCAGGCGGGGAAGGAAGTTATGATAAAAGCGGTGGTACAATCTATACCTACCTATTCGATGAGTGTGTTTAAGTTGCCAGTGGGTTTATGTAAAGATATTGAAGCAATGATCTGAAAGTTTTGGTGGGGGCAAGGGGAATCAAAAAAAAAATTATTGGGTTAAGTGGAGTACTCTTTGTTCGTCTAAGTCGGTGGAAGGCATGGGCTTTAGGGACATCCAAAATTTCAATAATGCTCTTCTTGCAAAACAGGTATGGTGTTTATTACATCATAAAGACTCTTTACTTTATAAGGTCCTTAGTGCGAAATATTTTCCTAATGGTAGCATATTGGAAGCTCCAGTTCATCCGCGATGTTCTTTTGTTTGGAGGAGTATTTTACAGGCAAGGGATGTCATCACAAAAGGGGCTGTTTGGAGAGTGGGAGATGGGGAATCTATCAAAATTTGGGAGCATAATTGGTTCCCAGACTTGTCAAGCAGTAGGGTGATTTCTCCACGGACAAATTCTGATATTCTCCATGTGAAGGACTTGTTCATGGCTGGTAGAAGAGTTTGGGATCTGGGTTTAGTGGATGAGGTTTTTTTGGCGTGGGAGGCTGAGTTGATAAAGAGGATCCCAGTGAGTGAAGGGTGGGTTGAGGATTTGTTGATTTGGCCCTTAACTCCTACTGGGGATTATAGTGTGCGGAGTGCCTACAGAATGTTGGAGGCAAATGCAAGAAGATTAAGTCTAGGTACTTCTTCTTTGGAAGGGCAGAGCAAGGTTTGGAAGGGGATTTGGAAGATCAAGACACCGAATAAAGTCCGTCATTTTATTTGGTGAGCTGCGCGTGATTCTCTTCCTACAAAAGTGAATCTCCGACACCGACATGTCCCTGTTGAAGCTTCATGTTCAATGTGTGATGAGCCATCAGAGTCATTAATCCATTGTTTGTGGTTATGTGATCATGCCCAGGCAGTATGGAAGTCTAATTTTTATTTTTCCAAGTTATACAGGAAACAATACAGAAGCTTTATAGAGTTGTTAGAAGAGGTTATGTGCAGCGTTTCAGAGTTTCAGTTGGCTCTGTTTTCAACAATTTCATGGTGTTTGTGGCAGAGGCGAAATAGGTTGAGAGAAAATCAACCTACTTGGCCGTTGAATGAAGTTGGAGAGAGAGCAATTGGCCTAGTACGTGAATTCTTTGAAGTAGGAAAGTCTGAAGCTGTAACGCGTGGTGCTGCTGCTCCTATGCGCTAGTTTCAACCTCTAGATGGTTTTTATAAGGTGAATTTCGATGCTGCTCTATTTGAGAATTTAGGCTGTACAGGTATTAGAGTGGCAGTACGGGATTCAGATGGTGCGATAATTGCTACGTTATCACAACGGATCCCTCTTCCTCTGTCAGTGGAGATGGCCGAAGCCATGGCAGTGCATAGGGCTATTCATTTTGTGCAAGAGCTGTGTCTTTCCAAGGTGTTAGTGGAAGGTGATTGTTTGCGAGTGGTTTCGACGTTGAATTCTCTGGTTTGTTGCAATACCTTGTATAGGAATGTCATTGAGGAGTCACGTCATTAGGCCAATCAGTTTCAAGATTGCAAGTTTATCCATGTGTGCTGAGGAGGGAATAAGTTAGCTCACGCCCTTGCCAGAAGAGCAGTTTCATCTGCAGATTTTAGTGTTTGGGTAGAATAACTACCCTTTGACTTGGAGTGTGTACTCCAAAACGATGTTTCTTAATTTTCCTTTTTATATGATCTTACATTTTTCTCAAAAAAAAAAAAAAAAAAAAAGGTGATTTGGGGTTTACCTATAATAATTGGGTTGGGTTGGATTTGGATTAGAAACAATTAATTAAATGGATTTTAATGGGTAAATGGGTTTTATATACCCAACCCAATTATGCCCACTCCAAACCCATCCATTTGACACCGCTAATAGATTGCATGAAGTTTGTTTTTTTTTTTTTTTTTTTTTTTTTTTTTTTCTAAACTTTAAAATGTTGTTTTTTCATACTTAATATTGAAAACATTACACATTCTTTTAAGGAGTTGCTATTGTTGTTGTCGTTGTTGTTATTTATTTATTATTTTTTCAATAGTTTAGGGGAAAATCTAGGAGGGAAAAAAACATTTTCAATAGTTTAAGAGTGAAAAAAGATATTTTTATAATTTAATGACAAAAAGTGTAACGTTTTCAATAAATTAAAATGAAATTGAACTATTTTAAATTTAGGGATGAAAATCAATTCAAACTTTAAAAATGGGGAAAAAATATTTTAGCCAATATTATATGTTTGTATGTATACATGTATAAAGATATACTTATATAGATTTGAGGTTGGATTATATAAGTTTATAAATAAGATCATAAAATTTCAAAGTATTATTTGTAATTTATTGATAACATAAATAGTCTATTCCATAGTAAATTTTATAATCTTTTTTACAATATAAGGTCAGTAAATCTAATTTTTATAAGTCCATTAAAAAAATCATTTTATATAATTAATTCAAAGAATATAATTTCAATTATACTTTAGTTATTAATTATTAGGTGTGGGATTGGTTAGGGGGGCTATGATGGGTTGGGATGTATAGATGGTTTGGATTTTTGGGTCTGAATCTTCTTCACTGTCTAGATTTGAATCTTCTTCAGATGTAGAATAGGCCATGACTGCTAAGGCTTGAGGGGAATAGTCGTCATCCAGCGAAAAGACTGATTGCCCGGATGTCATTTTCCACCCTGCAGAAATGCATTGGGTTACTAATCCAGATGGCACTCTCCATACTCATTTGGATGTTCATTGGGTATCCTGTTTCCATGCTCTTACAAAGGCAAAATCTCTTAATAAAGGAATCCTCCGAATTGGATTTGTCTGATCTTGGTTTAGAGGAGGTGTTTATGACAAATACAGAACCAAAGGTGGAAGAAAAAGATGATGTCCTTAGACCCAAACAGCCCTCACCTCCACCACCACCAATATTTCCTCCCATTTGCTGCTCTGAACATCTGATGATGGGGTAGCCTGCATTCGTTGGGTAACATTTTGGGATGAAGAATTGTTGCACTAAGGGGGTTGTTCTTAAAAGTTTTAAAGAACCCTGTTTTCCATTGTTACCTTGTGGACGTTTCAACCTGTGTTGGTGTTTAGTCCTGTCTGGTCTTTGGATTGTCTATAAATAGAAGGAGTGTAAACCTCAAAAGGCAAGAGAGAATTAGGAATAGCTATTATAAGTCCTTCTGAGTCTCACATGTCTGGTGTAAAAAAGTTTTTTAACCTAATAATATCTTTCAGTTTGCTGTATCTTGTTCTGTGTTCCATTCCTTATGTTCATGCTATTTTCTATGCTTTCTTTGTAAGCTATGTTATTTACCAGTTTCTATAATTCCTCTATCCTATAATCTTCTTACACCCCCTGTTTTTCCTCTGTGTTTTCTCCTTTTCTCCTTCCTTTATATATATAGTTGGTATCAGAACCTGTGATATGTTTCTCACTCCTTTGATTAGTATACTTTGATTACTGTTTTGATTAGTATGCTCTGTGATTTACAGTTGCCACAATACGTGGATCCTCTGTATAAATCACACCAGAACACTGGATTTGATAATCAAGTAGAACACTAAGGAGGTTGTTCTTAAAAGTTTTAAAGAACCCTGTTTTCCATTGTTACCTTATGGACGTTTCAACCTGTGTTGGTGTTTAGTCCTGTCTGGTCTTTGGTAAACAGTTCTTTCTAAAAGAAACTATCATGGAAAATACATCCTTTGAAATCACTGATACAACTAGCCCTACCTTTGATCTTTCCCTCCGTAAATCCATTGCAAATAGGCTAGACTACCTGTATGAAATATCTCACAAACCTGAAGATAGTAAGATCCTTATTACTGATTTCCCTATTGTAAACCCTTATACTGTATTCGATAAACCCCGAACTTCTTTCAAACAATCCATAAAAAAGTTTTTAGGTCCTTCTCGTCCTTCTACTGTAAAAGAATATGTCTAGGCCTCTAAGTTTGATCAGTTTAATATTCTAGCAAATTAAACAGAAAACTTTATCACTCTTGCCCTTCCTAGAGAATTTGTGATTCCATGGCAAAAACAAGGGTACACCCATCTTCACTTTGGGGCAGTAAGACTAGCACTAACCTTCCATGAAAGAAAGGGACTTCCTATAGCTTCTAGAATTTCACTCCTTGATTCTAGATTCTCAGAATATCAAAATGCAGTCATAGGAACTGTTCAAACTACTCTTAATGCGGGAACAGTTTTGTCACCCTTTTTCCCAACTTCAATATGTCTCTTAAAGATCCTCACCTTTGTGATGTTCTTAAAGTACAGGTTCAGATTACAGGGGCTTCTTAGGTGCAAGACACATTTGTTGCCGCACTTCATTACAAGCTGGCCTATAGACTTCAGAATCATGCTTTTGATATGACAATACCAGACCTAGCCCAATCCAATGATGCTCTACTGATTCAAGTTAATCCAGGGATAACACCAATGTGTACGTTTGTTCCAAGACAGCTTAATAGGGAACAGATGACTTCTATTTTCCCAGAGTCATGGATTACAAGATATGAGATGCTGCATCAAGCAACTAAGCCAATTCATTCAAATGAACCTTTCTTTATCAGGAAAGCAAATGGTGAAGTGGAGACAAGATTTTTAAAAGATCTTCTAGACAAGAAGGATGTAACAATTTTTCCAACGCAAATTGCAATGCTCCAACCAGTTTCATATATTGGCATGAATGGTCTTAAAATTAAGGCTGTTAGGTTCTAAAGACTTATGATTTTATGTATTTAGAACTCTAATGTGTATTGTTGGCAAACCATGATCAAAACAATGTATTTAGTCTTGTTTAGGCTTGCTCAAAGTTGATTAATTATTGTAAAGTTGGAATTGAGTGGCTGCAGAAGTCTTTGTGACTTTCGGCCTGGCTCAATCGATCGAAGCTTAGACTCGATCGATCGAAAGTCGACTAGATTGCGTTTTCTACAGAGTTCTAGCTCAGCCCAAACTCTATTTAAACGTCTTGGGGTTCAAGTACAACACTCATATATATAAGGGAAACCCTAGAACGTTTTTGAGACTTTTTTGAGAGAGATTAGAGTGCCTCTTGTGCCTCATTTTATTAGGGTTTTGTACCAAAACCTCTCCAAGTCTTTGTTGCTCATATTGCGGTTTGTGTGAATCTCTTGTGAGATCCTTAAGGAGTTTTCCTTCACATAAACTTAGGGTTTTCAAGGTAGAGATATTATCTACATCTTGATGATCAACAAAGTTGCTACCATTGGAGCTTAAAGAAAAACAAGCGGGGAGCTTGTAGCTAATTGAAGAATCCAAGAAAGAAAGAGTCCGTGGATTCGGAGCTTGCATGTGGTCGTGTCAGTAAGTTCTACTGGTGGGTAGCATTAGGAAGTCAAGCGGGGAGCTTGTAAGTCTTTTTGTATGAACTTTGATTCTTTCGTATAGTGGATTTAGGTTTACCTTGAGGATAGCTAGGTCAAATCCTCCCCAAGTTTTTACCGTGTGATTTTCCTGGGTGATCATATCATTATGTTATTTATTTTTCCGCTGCTTTATATATTTGATATGATTGTTTGATTGTGTTTAACCTAGAATTGCATAATTTGACTAAGTTAATCACTTGGCTAATTTACTAGGTTAATCCAATTGTTGTTTTAAGGGGTCTAAAACCTAACAAGTGGTATCAGAGCGGGTAGCTCTTCTTGTTTTAGATCTTTTGATCTAAGAGCTGATCCTTGACCCCTGTTGTCATGGATAATTTGAATTGTGTTTCTGATCATGTTTCTGCTGATTTTTTTGATGCTTTCGAAACTCTTCGTAAGGAATTATCTAAATCTTTGAAAATTGCTAAGAAATTTAAAGAAAAGTTAAAATTGGCTAATCTTGAAAAAAAGGATTTGATTGTGAGATTAGATGAGTCTAACAAAAAGAATGAATTTTTGAGAAATCAAATTTCCTCTCAAGATGAGAAGATGAAAAGTTTGGAACAAGAGTTAGTTGAATCTAAAATTAAAATTGAAAATTTGACTAGTTGCAAGCCTATTGTTGATAACAGAAGTGTTTCTGTTTCTCTTAAGTCTAAAACTGAAAAAGTTTATATCCCTCCTTTTAAGAGGAATAATAAAGAAAATGCTTATTTTGTTAGGTTAGACAAAAGTAAAAGTTCTGATGTAGATGCTGAAGTTTCTAAACCTATGTCTAAACCTACTGTTAGAGAGCATAAGAAATCTGTTTTTGTGCCTACCTATCACCTTTGTGGTGCTGTTGGTCATATTAGACCAAATTGTTCTTTGTTGAGGCAAAAACCAAAATCTGAGACTAGATTTGTTGTTAGGAATACTGATGTTCCTAAATTTGTTCCTGTTTGCCACTTTTGTGGTGTCCGTGGTCACATTCGTCCTAATTGTCATAAATTGAAATTTGAACATTCTATGTTTCAATTTAGGATATGTGATGATATTTCTCCTGCCATAAGTCCATATAAATTGTTTCATATGCTTTTGAAAAATTTAAGCTTGTTGGCTTGTGAAAGGAATTTGCAGGATTTTAGTCTGTCTCAGAAGATTGGTGTAATTTCTCAAATACACTCTGCTTCTCATAGATTTTCACCTATAAAGCCGAAGACTCGTGCTATATGGGTGAGAAAAGATTCTTCAAGGTGAGTGTTGCTAACTTGTCCCTGTTTTAATTTTTTCAATTGTTCATGGACATGTCTTGTTTTTGTTTTTGGTTGTTTTGTTTTTCTTTTTTTTATTGTTTTTTTTATTAAAAAAAAAATCCAAAAACATTGAAAATTTTCAAAAAGACAAAAATATTTTATTTTGTGTCTTGTTTTATTTTTCATGAGGATTACATGAGTTTTACTATCTCTCTTGATTTAGAACATGCTTGACATTGTAAAGAAACTTGAATAGTTTGTGCTAAGTTATTTCTGTTTTTGTGTAAGTATGTACTAGTTTGTATATGTACTCATGAGTTAATTAAGAAATTGATATTTCTTATTTGTGTACCCTCTATAGCTTAGTTAAACATTGTCATGCATTGCATTTGCATTGTTCATTTAGCACAATGTGTGTTTTTTGTTTTTGGTCATAAATTTTTTTTCAAAATCTCAACAAGTGGTTATAAAGTTTGTTAAAACCAAAAAGATTTTTGTGTTTTGTATTATAGATCTTGGAATTATAATCAAGGATTGGCCATATTATCTTACATAATGTGTTTATGTACCTTGTTTAGCTTGGATGAGCTTATTTTATTACACTTTACTAGTTTGAGCTGTGTAGTGCATGTTGTGTGGGAAAGATGTTTATGGTGTTGATCACTTTGTCTTAATCTTGAAGTCACATGTTATTTGATTGTTGGACTTGATCCTTTTGGGAAAGGCATAAATAACCATCTCACCATTGTTTACTAGCCAATCATGAACACCTTAATGCATATCATATGATTTTATGCTCAAGAAAGTGTAGCACATGCACAAAAAGAACATAAGGTGTAGCCTCGGTTTAATTGCTTAATGTTTAAAATTGGTGTGTACTATTAGGCTTGATGCCAAATCACATAATTAAAATTGGTGTGTATATTATGAGGCAAAATTTAAGAAACTTACATGATTGCAAACTTTTATTCCAGGAGATGTGGGAGTTATATGATGTAACTCTTTAGATGATAGTCTCTTTCAAATTCTATGTGATGAATTTTGTAGACTTTGTGTTTGATTTCTATTCACATATCACCTTACATGTATCTCAAGCTTTTGCTAGTTGCACACACTACACAAGTTACTCTTTGTTAAACTTGGTACATTATATTGTGTGTGACTTTTTTTGTGGCCATCCAAGATTACAAGTTCCTTGATCTTAATGCAAAATGTGTTTAAACTTTGAGAAATTGGAAATTCTAGAGCTTGAATGTACCCGAATTGGGGATTTTGTTCAATTAGGTTGAAATTGATGAAATTGGCTTGTTGTTTTGATGTAATTAAGTATTATACTCTGTGCGTTGTGTTATGTGATGCTCAATTCATCAATTTGTTTAAAAATTCAACAAGTGGTTTTCAATTTTGGGGTTTTTGTTAGAAACTCTATGCTCAAGCCAATTTTGTTAAATTGAACTTAAATTGAACTTTGTTCTCACTGCATTAGTACATGCATCATGACATTGTGATTGTTCATGCATCATTTGTGTTTAGGATTCACATGCATTGCATTGATTTTTGTATCCATCTTGCAGTTTTGCAGTCATATTTCTCATTATTTTCACACATAGCATGCATACACTTTGCTACATTGGGTACTCAACTTGATCAAAAAATTGATTGATTAATTTTTGAGCTATGTACTTTCTAGTATATGCTATTTCTTATGTGTGAACTGTAGAAAATATTTTTTTCTTAATAGATATGATAGATAATCAATGTGCAAATATTTTCTCTACTCATGCAACTGTTTATGGGTCACATAGTGCCATGTTTGCATTTTATTGAAAGAGAGAATATTTTTTCTTCATGAGTATCCTCAACTTAGTTTTTTTTTTAAAACTTTGGTTTGTGTTTTTTTTCCCCACCCCCTTTATGTTTCCCCAAAACTGTTTTCTCAAAACATATTTTGTTTTTTCTATTTTTATAGGGGGAATTGTTGCTCTTCATTGGGGGAGTTGTCTCTATTTTCTATAGAGCTGAATTTTTTTTTGTCCCCTTGATTCTCTATTTTCTCTTATCCTTTGTTGCGTGTGTTGACTGTTTACTCTTTGTATGAGTTGTCTTTGTCAATGCGTGACAAAAAGAGGGAGAAATAGTTGATTTATGGGAATCATGTTTGTCTTGTTTAGGGAGAGTTGATATTATTTTTTGGAAAGGGGAGAATATAAATAAAAAATTTTTGATGTATCTAACTTAGGGGGAGAGTTAGTTACTTATGTTTTTATTTCTGTTTCTTGTTCACTGCTCATTGATTTATATTTATGAGTTATTCATGATATATGTCTTTGTTTTGTGTTTTGTGAAGTCAAGAACTTATTTTTGTTTACTGTTTTTCTGTCACACATGCGTTTATGCGTTTGTTAAGTGTTTCAAGAATATTCAGGTTGATTCAATTGAGCTGTTGTCTACACTTGCAACCGATGGATAGTAGTTAGGTTGAATTTGTTGTTATGAGCATTATTTTTGCAAATGGGCTTTTATTTTGTAAACTTTGAGCTTTTAGTTTGTGTTTTGTCACGGATTGCCAAAGGGGGAGTTTGTTGGGTTCTAAAGACTTAGGATTTTATGTATTTAGAACTCTAATGTATATTGTTGGCAAACCATGATCAAAACAATGTATTTAGTCTTGTTTAGGCTTGCTCAAAGTTGATTAATTATTGTAAAGTTGGAATCGAGTGGCAGCAGAAGTCTTTGTGACTTTCGGCCTGGCTCGATCGATTGAAACTTAGACTCGATCGATCGAAAGTCGGCCAGATTGCGTTTTCTGTAGAGTTCCAGCTCAGCCCAAACTCTATTTAAACGTCTTGGGGTTTAAGTAAAACACTCCTATATATAAGGGAAACCCTAGAACGTTTTTGAGACTTTTGAGAGAGAGATTAGAGTGCCTCTTATGCCTCATTTTATTAGGGTTTTGTACCCAAACCTCTTTAAATCTTTGTTGCTCATATTGCGGTTTATGTGAATCTCTTGTGAGATCCTTGAGGAGTTTTTCTTCACATAAACTTAGGGTTTTCAAGGTAGAGATATTATCTACATCTTGATGATCAATAAAGTTGCTACCATTGGAGCTTAAAGAAAAACAAGTGGGGAGCTTGTAGCTGATTGAAGAATCCAAGAAAGAAGGAGTCCGTGGATTCGGAGCTTGCACGTGGTCGTGTCAGTAAGTTCTACTGGTGGGTAGCATTAGGAAGTCAAGCGGGGAGCTTGTAAGTCCTTTTGTATGAACTTCGATTCTTTTGTATAGTGGATTCAGGTTTACCTTGAGAATAGCTAGGTCAAATCCTCTACAGGTTTTTACCGTGTGGTTTTCCTGGGTGATCATATCATTGTGTTATTTATTTTTCCGCTGCTTTATATATTTGATATGATTGTTTGATTGTGTTTAACCTAGAATTGCATAATTTGACTAAGTTAATCACTTGGCTCATGTACTAGGTTAATCCAATTGTTGTTTTAAGGGGTCTAAAACCTAACAAAGGCCTTTGGGGAAGACAGAAAGCCTTGTTATGAAGGAAAATCACCTTCTGGTCACATATGGTGGGATGTTTTCAATTGCGTTGACTGCCAAGAAGATGAAGCTTTTGAAGAGGACTATTCAAAAAGAAAGAAGAAATCTTCTCAGCAAAAACTCAAAGAAAGATATGAAGCAGGAGACCCAAAAGTTGACCTCCTTGGAAAACCTTCTGGAAAATTTGATTATTACGTTCTCTATCCTAGAACCAAAAAACAGCCCTTACCTTTTCCCTCCTCATGCAAAGAAAAGCATAACCAAAATTAGAAGCCTCCATTAATCTCATGCTACCAAAAAGTCCTCCCTCAATTATCAAGATGTCAACCCCTTCCTGTTGACCAAACCCACATACAAAAGCCCTTACCATGCTACATGTTTGACCAAGCCTCACCTTCCTACTCACAGAATTTTCCTCCATTAGAAAGTTTTGATCATCCCCAAACCAACACCAAACATATCTGGAAAATCAAAAGCCCTGTCAGCATAAATCCAGATGGAACCAAGAAGCAAGTCTCCTCAGTAGAAGCAGCTTTAAACTGGCAAGCAGAAAATGTTGTGGCTCAAAACCAAGTTCTTTCAAAGATTCTAGACAATCAACAAAAGATGGCTGAGGTAGTTACTCATACCTTTTCATCCTCAAATTCCCTTATTGAGGACTTGAAGAAGGAAATCAAAGCAGTTGAGCAAGAATTGGCCACCATCACGTCTACAGTCCGAGACTTGTCTGTTTCTTTCCCTCTTATTGGTCAAAAAGAAAAAGAAAGGAGACAGTTGTTGCTCCAACTCCAATCCATGGAAGGATCACAGAAGGAAAATCTTCAGACTCCACCGATACATGTCCATATGCCTTTTCAACCCCGCCAATCTTTATATAAAGACCTGTCTATACCATCAACCTCTCCATTTTCTCCAATCTCTCCCTACCAAAATCTTCAACCGTTAGCCATAACACATCCAGATCATAATCCTTTTAAGCCAAGTGGAATTTTCCTTGCTATGACCTATAAGATTCCACTTCAGCCTAAGGTCCAAATCAAACCACAAAATGAACCTTTTCCTACCAAAAAAGACAAAAGGCCATTATACCAAACCCCCAATCCAATTGTAGGTGTCTCTTCAAAGCCTCCAGACATGAATATGTTGGTTGTAGACCTAGACCCTCCAAACCCAATTTCATTATTTCTCAAAACCCTCACCCTTGATTGATAGGCCACAAACTGAATGACCCCTTGTGATTAATTAACCAATTAATTAGCCAAGTAAATTAATTAGGTTCAATTAACATGCAAACGCATGGCAGGACAAACAAATCACCGAATAACTAAATATGTAGCGGAAAATAAAAGACACGGTGATTTGTTCATGAATGGGGAAAACCCTAATGGCAAAAACCCCACCGGGTGATTTTTAGGTCACCACTCCCGAAACTCCACTATTATCAAATCAAGCGGTTACAAATAAGGAATCCCAAGTACCTTACCAACCTACAGTTGAACCCTTACCCCAATACCCCATCGGACTTGATCTGTAGTGACAGTTCCCCTTTTTGATGCACGGCTCCCAAGTACGTGACTAACCAGATGCATGGATCCCAGTACGCGACTTCAAACACCAACTTTAGAAAGAGAAGTTGGTTGCAAAGTTCTTCAGTTCATTCTATGCGATGAAGATCTAGAAGATGCTTGGTCACAAAACCCTATGGTGCAAATACACAGCAACTTCTTCAGAGAAGATGAACTAGGTCAAGAACTTCGTCTTTGATCACAATTTGCTTGAACAAGGATTGCTCAATGCTTTTGCAACTTGTGTCTATATTGACAGCTCTAAAAACACTCCATTTATATGTTTAGGGTTAGAAGAAAAGAAGGCCCAAAAACATATTCATGGATCCCAAGAAAATCATATTGAAATTCTGACTTTTTAAATCTCGACAGATAGCAGGTATCGAGGTAGCTATCGAGAAGGTGTCGAGCTTTAAAAACTGTGCACTCTAGCTTGCTTTTTCTTGGACAGACTTGATGACTTCAACACTTGATCTTGAAACCTTGTTTCTTGAAGTATTAAAAACACCTAGAACTACCCAATTACAAGTAGAGTGCGTTTTGTCAAAAGATTAGCCAATTTACATAAACATTATGACATAAGTTCTTAACATGTGAACACATATGTCCTAACAATCTCCCCATTTGGCAATCCGTGACAAAACCACAACAAACAAATGAACATATGAGAGAAGTTATAAATCACTAAACTCATATTCACTTGTTGAATACAATAAAATCTATCCTAACACAAACTCTTGAAAAACTTTGCAAGAAGAGAGTTTATGGCGAGTAGACTTTGACAACCTATATTTCTGAAACACTTTTAAACAAAACTCATCAGGGCATCTTGTGTGAAACAGAAATAATTAGATTGCATACAAGTATAAAGAACATGTGTCTAAAGATAGAAAAGAAACAACACATGAAAAGATAGGTGAAAGAAACATACATCCACATATAGAGAAAATAAGTACAATGTATGTAAACTGGTCACAAGACCTCATATACAAGATCAATGTATCTAACAAGAATACAAAAGAAAAGATACATCAAGACCTCACTACATCCCTCAAAAAAAAAAAAAATATGAACACTCCCCCTATCAAAAATGTCCTATACTAACTCTCCCCCTAAGATGACTACTCTCATAGTCCAAAACTACTCCCCCTTTTTGTCACGAATGACAAAGGGTAAAGTGTCATGTAGACATCTCATCAGTAGAGCTAGCATTTCCATCATCATCATCCGAAGCATCATCGTCATCACCATCATCATCATCATCCTCAACATCAGAATCTGAAGCGACTGGTGGAGGTGGTGGAGGAGAAGCCTCAGAAGCAAAACCACCCATGGTCGCCTGCCGTTGTGCAATACGACCAACACAAACGTTCACCTGATACAACTCAGTGGTGAGTGTATCAAGGCGAGCATCCATGCGCTGCAGCTGCACCATAATATCTCCAAGAGATACATCGCCTGAAGAAGAAGGAGGAGCCGATGTAGATGGAGCTGATCTGGATGGAGCCGAATGGGAGGGAGGAGTGGAATCCGGCTGTCGCGACCTAAACTGTGCCTCACTACGTTTTACGGTAGCAGCATCTATGGCAGATATGTGTGTGAAGTGGTCAGACACAGGGAAATGGATGGAAAAATGGCGTAGAATCCTCGTGATAGCGAAAGGAAAGATGAGCTTATCATGGGACGCCGCATCTAAATGAACATCAATGATAGAGAAAATAAAGTGTGAAGGAAAATCTATCGTAAGATGCTCAAGTAGAGATAACAAAAATCGAGCACGAGGCTTTGTGATAGAGTTATAGTGAGAGAGAGGATAAAGTACAAAAGTCATCACCATGTTTAGGAATCTAGGACCTTTAGCAAAAGGTCTACATGATGTATACTGATGCTCACCCCAGTCAGAAGGGCGCTCACAAAAAGCAGAAATGAGCTCATCCTTAGACACAATCCTTAGTCGCTCACATGTAGGATAGTCAAGAAACTCTATCCTAGGAACCTTAAGCACATCTGCAACTAGCTCCTGTGTGACAGGGATGCGCGTACCTCGAATGCGAGTGAAAAAGAGAGGTACTGAACGATCGATCCCGTGCATGTTGGAGTAAAACTCCTGAATCAGCACGAGAGGACAGGTGACCGGGACGTCACACAGTGACTCCCATCCCCTACTGTGAATGACAGAGGGAAGGTCAATGTCGGCGAAGTCCGCCAGAATGACTTGGCGTTCTAAATGAACACCTCGTCTAGAAAAGTTCTTAGTAAATGCCTTGTGGGCATCTCCATCACGGAACCGAAGGTTAAGAGGAGTAGAATCAGAAGAAGAGGAAGCTCCAGAACGCAGAGTGTTCCGAGCTGGAGTGGATTTACGTTTGGGTGCCATAGACACTACTAACGTAAAAGAATGAGAACGAGATAGAGAGGGAGACAATTAGAAAAGTCCCAAACAGTTCAAATATGATAATATGTTAAACAAAAAGTACGTATGCATGGGAATGCATGGACATGTGACATGCAAACTTAAAAAGCATCATAGGCTCAGCCCAATCCAAACCTAGCAGCACACATACAAGAAACACACATCTAAATGCATGAAAATATCATTCTAATGCACATGGAATGCAATGTATGACATTTTAAAAACATTTGAGTGAAAAACCAACCCACAATTTCAAGAAAAACTCATCAATTTTGAAAAACTCCAAAATTTTCAAAAACTTCAAAACCTAAGATTCAAAATCATGAAATGCATGAAGAGTGAGGGATAAAAAGATCATACCAAGTGATTTGAAGCAAGGAAGGGCCGAAAATCACGTTGGATAAAGGTTTTGAGTGAGAAAAATGGTTTTGGGAGATGAAGAGCCTCGGACAGATTAAAGAGAGATCGAGAAAGTGAGAAGAAAATCGCGACAGATCCTTAAATAGGCACCTCAGTAATTCTCAAAAGTTGAGGTGTCGAGAGGTATCGAGGATGCTGTCGAGGAAGGTGTCGAGGAAATGGCCTTCGACAGCTGAAGGTGTCGAGATGGTGTCGAGGTACAAGACCAATTTCAAAGACCAGAAGCTCGATCGATCGACTAGGTGTCGAGGAGGTATCGAGGAGACAGGAGAAATCTCGATCGATCCACATGGTGTCAAGACAGGTGTCGAGAAAGAAGCATCAGACATAATCAAGGGAATCTCGATCGATCCATCAGGTGTCGAGAATCTATCGAGGAGACAGAAACATTCTCGATCGATCCACCAGGTGTCGAGGATGTGTCGGGATTGCGATAAGAAAAAGGCTTAGAAGCTTGACAGATGATCAGGTATCGAGGAGGTGTCGAGGAGGTGTCGAGCCAGCTTATAAATCCAGTTTTTCGAGAAGTGAAAAACACAGACATGAATGCAATCAAGACAAACATCTCAACCATGATCCAACCAACATAAAATGCTCTCAAAAGTCATCTCTCAGAGAAAATTTAAGCACATGGATCTCCAAAAAAAAACTCACACACACACTAAACAAGTTTAACAAATTTTATATTTCTAAAATAAGTCATGACAGTTCAGTGAGCATACAAAAGCACATGTAAAACCTTTGTGATGGCCAAATCACATTGTACCTGCACATGTATCAAAAGTAGCAAAGAATATTGCGTGTTGTGTGTGAAAAACATCGCAAGATTGCATATGTGTATACATGTTATGACGATCTGAGATATGAGAAAATAACTTCAACTCACACACAATCATAACTGTTTGATGGGGACTATCACCTTCGAGGTACATCCTATAACTCCCACATCTCCTAGAATACACGCTTGCAACCATTTTTAAAGCATTTTTAATCTTTTTGCTTTTTATTTCTTTGCATATTTTCTTTTTAAACATATCATGCATGGGCTTATGAGAGAGAAAAGAAATACCCATTGATATTTGACATTTCAATTTTGCTATGCCTAAGCATACAGATGTCATTAATGATTGGCGGGCAACAGTGGTGAGATGGTTATTAATGACTTTCTCTTAGGATTTTCTAGTCCTACCAGTCAAAAAGAGTGATATGAGTGTTAAGTTTAAGAAATAGCCTAATCTTACTCATCACAAACAAGAGCCACAAAGCTCACTTGCTTAGTTGTGCATAAAGATGCTCATCTAAGCTACAAGAGATACAAAGTTTAGAAAACTTTGTTTCATTGGCCATCCAAGGTACACAAGTACCAAAGTACACAAAACACACACTGTTTTTGTATTTTTCAATTTTTTAAATTTTTTTATTTTTTATTTTTATATGAAAAACAAAATAAACAAAACTGAAAGTAAACACACAAAAACATGTTAAACAAAGCAAAAACAATGCATAAAACTAGACTGACTAAGCAAAAATGCAAAACACACAAGTAATGCAACAAACAAGAAAAAAAACAAGAAGGGAGAAGAAAGTGATAAAATCACTATGAGTCCTTTTTCTTCCACACCTTGGAAGAACCTTTCCTTTGATTAAATCCTTAAACCGGCGATGAGGGGGAAGAATTAAAACCGTTCAAGTTCGAAAGGAACATGAGGGCTTTTAGAAGATCTCCAAAAGGAGCAAGAGAGGATTGAAGCTGATTTTGGCTTCTAGATGCTGTCATGCCATTGCTCTGTTGGGTGGCTAGCCACTTGTAGCAATTTGGTCGAGTATGACCTGCAGCTCCACAATGATGACAGAGATGCTGCTTCTTTTGTTTAGGCTTTTGAGAGTTAGCCTTCTTAGCCCTAGGGTTTTTAGCATCTTTCTTGTCTAACTTAGGGGGTGCTCCTAAGATGGATTTACCCTTGTCTATGTTCTCACTAGCTAATTCAGATTTATCATCAATGTTCTCAATTTTAACAGTATTAGCAGGAGGAACAAAAACAATAGAACTAGTAGAAGCAGAATTAGAGAAAGAAAGACCATACCCTAAACCTGTTCGATCTGAAGCAGATTTCTGGTTGCTAAGCATCTCATCAAGTTTTGCACTTGAAGTCCTCTCCAATTGAGCTCTGACTTGAAACAGCTCTGCTTCAAGCTTCTTGGTCTTCTCAGCCAGGAAGTTGTTCTCAAACCTCAGTACTCCAATAGTTTGATTTGCTTCATCAAACTTTGTGGACAACTCTTCACGGTCAAGTTCCACATCACTGAGCTTCTTGGTGGCTAGCCTATATAACTTCTCATGCTTCTCAGAAAGCTTGTAAAGCTTCTTATAGGCTGAATGGATATCATTTTGATCATCCATTGTTTCACACTTGGTATCCACCAATTCTTCTTCTTCTTCCACTTTTTCAACAATCCCTTCAGTAGGATTGACTGTGGCAGTGAAGGCATTTAAGATTCTATCATCTTCACTATCGGAATCATCTTCAGGCTCAGTGTCACTGAGGGTTGTAGCAAGAGCCTTGCTCTTCCCAATACTCTTCAGATATGTAGGACACTCATTCTTCATGTGTCCAAACCCATGACACCCAAAACACTTCGGTCCTGCCGGAACAGTGTACTGACCGCCATCCTTAGCATCCTTTCTTCCTTTTTCTTGATTCTTGAACTGAGAAGAACTGGATTGCCTGCAGTCCTTGTCGAAGCTTCTCCCATTGGCATTCTTCATGAACTTCTTGAACTGCCTAGTAATGTAGGACTTCATCTTGGAATCTTCATCATCGGAAGACTCATCTGTATCACTGCTCTTTGCCTTTAGGGCCATGCTCTTGCCCTTGCTTGACTTCCCAATTCTTGATAAACCTAGCTTGTAGGTCTGCAAGTTTCCAACTAACTCAGTCAAAGGAATTTTGTCAATATCCTTTGATTCTTCTATTACCGTAATCTTGGCATGAAATCTCTCGGGTAGAGATCTGAGCACATTCCTTACAACCTTGGGTTCAGGGATGGTTTCCCCAAGATTGAAGGCTCAGTTCACTATGTCCTTAAGCTTGGCATAGAACTCATCAAACAACTCATCCTCCTCCATCTTTATCTCTTCAAAGCTAGTAGTGAGCCTCTGTAGCTTTGAATCTTTGACAGCCTTTGTTCCTTCATAGGTTGTCTGGAGGATGGTCCATGCCTCCTTAGCAGTTTCTATTGAGGATATCTTTTTGAACTCCTCATTGGTGACAGCGCTAAATAGGGCATTCAACACTCTGCTGTTGAAGTTTGCCGCCTTGATCTTGGCTTCATCCCAATCGGCCGGCGCTTCTTTTGGCTTGGTCCAGCCAATCTCAACAGCTTGCCACACCTTCTCGTCTAAGGGCTGCAAAAAAGCTCTCATGCGTACTTTCCAGTAGGCATAGTTAGTCCCATCAAATAAAGGAGGTATAATTAGAGATTGTCCTCTATCCATGACAAACAGGGGTCAATGGATCAACACAGCAAAGATTAACCTAATCAGAGTGTGCCTGCTCTGATACCACTTGATAGGCCATAAACTGAATGACCCATTGTGATTAATTAACCAATTAATTAGCCAAGTAAATTAATTAGGTTCAATTAACATGCAAACGCGTGGCAGCACAAACAAATCACCGAATAACTAAATATGCAGCGAAAAATAAAAGACACGGTGATTTGTTCACGAATGGGGAAAACCCTAACGGCAAAAACCCCACCGGGTGATTTTCAGGTCACCACTCCTGAAACTCTACTATTATCAAATCAAGCGGTTACAAATAAGGAATCCCAAGTACCTTACCAACCTACAGTTGAACCCTTACCCCAATACCCAATCGGACTTGATCTGTAGTGATAGTTCCCCCTTTTAATGCACGGCTCCCAAGTACGTGACTAACCAGATGCGCGGATCCCAGTACGCGACTTCAAACACCAACTTTAGAAAGAGAGGTTGGTTGCAAAGTTCTTCAGTTCATCCTATGCAATGAAGATCTAGAAGATGCTTGGTCACAAAACCCTATGGTGCAAATACACAACAACTTCTTCAGAGAAGATGAACTAGGTCAAGAACTTCGTCTTTAATCACAATTTGCTTGAACAAGGATTGCTCAATGCTTTTGCAACTTGTGTCTATATTGACGGCTCTAAAAACACTCTATTTATATGTTTAGGGTTAGAAGAAAAGAAGGCCCAAAAACATATTCATGGATCCCAAGAAAATTAGATTGAAATTCTGACTTTTTAAATCTCGATAGATAGCAGGTGTTGAGGTAGCTATCGAGAAGGTGTCGAGCTTTAAAAACTGTGCACTCCAGCTTGCTTTTTCTTGGACAGACTTGATGACTTCAACACTTGATCTTGAAACCTTGTTTCTTGAAGTATTAAAAACACCTAGAACTACCCAATTACAAGTAGAGTGCGTTTTGTCAAAGGATTAGTCAATTTACATAAACATTATGACATAAGTTCTTAACATGTGAACACATATGTCCTAACATTGATGATTCAATGGAACCCTTGGTACTTCCTGTAATTGAGGATTTTGAATTGAATTTGTCTGATCTTGGTTTAGAGGAGGTGTTTATGACGAATACAGAACCAAAGGTGGAAGAAGAAGATGATGTCCTTAGACCCAAACAGCCCTTACCTCCACCACCACCAATATTTCCTCCACCGCCTTTTATCCCAGAATACCAAACAAGATTGATCTATTCATCAACCACTAACTCTAAACACTTGTTTACTCTTGACAATGTCCCTCCCTCTAGATGGCATGAAGAGATTTTTAACATGTACTCTTGGTGCATAACAGAACTCCAAGCTCCAAATGCCACTGTTCCTCAGATTATTGCCAAATTTGTTGCAAGGATTACAGGGAGATTAAGAGAATGGTGGATTAATTTGGGAGAATACAAGCAAAGACAGGCAGCTCGATGCAATACACTGGAAGACTTTTTCACGGTGGTCCATAATGAATTCCTTGGCTCTATGACTCATTACACAGAGGTAGCACAAGAAGAATTTTTATTGATGAAATGTTGCTCATTTGAAAGGAAAGATCTAGAAAAACATTTTGACAGAATGTCAAGGAGGTACTACTCTTTTAATGGCATGGATGATGTCAATTCCAAGCACACTTTTCTCAATTCCCTCCCAGAACCGTTGGGAGATGAAACTCTTCGCATGATGAATCTCCAAAAAATAACGTTGCAGCAGGCCTCCTTGGGAGAAATTTATCAGCATGTGCTTATTGCCTTAGAAAAAGTCTGCAATCAAAGGAAGTTTCTTTTAGAAATTGACAAGATTCATAGCAGACTCAAGGACAATTGTAAAAGGAAAGAATTGCAGATTAAATGCTATGACAAGAATTGTGCCTGTTCAACAAAAAGAAGAGCTCATTTTAAGAAATATTCTTGGAAGAAAAAGCACTATGCAAGCCAAAAGAAGAAATCCTTCAGAAAGAAAAAATGGAAATTCCTTAGAAGAAAGCAGTTCAAAGGAAAAACTTCAAAAGTTTGTTTCGTATGCAGAAGACCTGGCCACTTTGCAAAAAATTGTCCAAGAAAAGAAAAGGCAGTAAAACTCTTAGAGCAAGCACAGATTCAGGCAGAGGATACTCCTTTCTCAGACGTAGAATCACTCTTTTCGCTGGATGACGACTATTCCCCTCAAGCCTTAGCAGTCATGGTCTATTCTACATCTGAAGAAGATTCAAATCTAGACAGTGAAGAAGATTCAGACCCAAAAATCATCTATACATCCCAGCCCATCATAGCCCCCCTAACCAGTCCCACACCTATAGCCCAAGTAAATATCCGCCTTGATACATATGCCAGACCTATTCCAGTAATAGCCTTGTTTAACACAGGAGCAGCAGCAACAATTCTTCATCCCAAAATATTACCCAAAGAATGCTGGTTACCCCATCATTAGATGTTCAGAGCAGCAAATGGAGAAACATTTTTGATCACCTTGAAAAGTAAGCCTATTCTCATCAAAATCTTTCCAACACTCACTATCAAACACCAAGTCCTCGGATCCCCTCTTACAGGCAGAGACCTTCTTATAGGATTTGATCTCCTTCATCAAATACCTAGCCTTAGATGGTCTTCAAAAGGACTCATGCATAAACAGCACCTTCTCACCTGGACCCAAGTTCCTCATTTATTCCTGTCGATCCCTTTGACATGGGCATGTGAAGCTTTTTATGTTAATAAGCATGCTGAGCAAGTACGAGGAAAACTCAGATTGGTAATCAATTACCAGGATCTCAATCATTTTCTTGCAGATGTCAAATTTCATTTGCCAAATAAGGGTGCTCTTTTCCAACATCTTTCAAATGCCAGAGTTTTCTCAAAGTTTGATCTTAAAGCAGGATTTTGGCAATTAGGAATCCACCCAGAAGAAAGATACAAGACGGCATTCTGCATCCTAGACCACCATTATCAATGGACTGTCATGCCTTTTAGCCTTAAAAATGCTCCATCCCAATTCTAGAAAGCGATGGTAACATTGTTTCAGCCTCTCTTGACTAATGCCTTGATTTATGTGGATGATATTCTCTTGTTCTCAAAAGATGAAGAGTCCCATGAAAAGTTACTTACTGAATTTTATAATTTGGTAAAATCTCAAGGGATAATGCTTTCAGAGAAGAAAATGGTCATAGGGCAGTCTTCTATAGACTTCTTGGGGGTTAACATTTCATATGGAAAGTATACTTTGCAACCTCACATAGCTGTCTCCCTTCGTGAATTTCCTGACAAGCTTACAAATGCCAAGCAGATACAACAGTTCCTCGGAATTGTAAATTACATGGCAGATTTTATCCCAAAAATATCCAAATACAGGAATTGTCTTGCTTTATTACTGAAGAAATCACCTCCAGAATGGAATTCTGTTCATACAGAAGCAGTGCAACAGTTGAAAAAATTGGCAGAAAAGCTTCCTCCTTTGCAGATTCCAGGATCAGGGAAAATGATACTGCAGACAAATGCAAGTGATGAATATTGGGCAGCAGCTCTCTTTGAAAAGGTTAATGGCAAAAGAGGCATTTATAGATATAAAAGTGGTGCATTCAAGCCTTCAGAACTCCATTACCATTCCACTTTCAAAAAAATTCTAGCAGTCAAACATGGGATTGAAAAATTCCAGTTCCACCTCCTTGGGCATACTTTTTTGGTAGAAATGGACATGTCTTCCTTTCCCAAAATGCTCCAGTTCAAAAGAAAAATGCTCCCACACCCTCAGTTACTCAGATGGTCAAACTGGTTTTCACAATGGTCTTTTCAGGTAAAACACATTAAAGGCAAAGATAATCTTATTACTGACTACTTGTTTAGAAAACCTCCAACCCTTAATACTACTATTATTCCTCCACCCTTGTGTGTATATCCTATTATTGATCCATCCTCATCTTCATCCTCAAACCCTCCCCTGAAAGACCCTGATGATATCCTTACCATGATAGAAACCCTCCCTCCAGAAATAAAAGACCAAATAAAAACCTTGACCCTTGAAGCCAAATCCAAAAGAATCATTAGAGCCCTTCATGAATACCTCAAAAAGCACCAGTGTCATTTTCTTGCTGTTTTCCCTGACATAGACCAACCATGGAAGACCCCTTTTGCCTTTTGGATAACCAATTGGAATGTTGCACATTACCTCTACATGTGGTATTTACTCAATGAATATTATCTATGTCTTCATTTTGAACCAGAATTTTATAGATATATTTTCCCTCATGGAAACAAATATTTTCACAAATTCTGGTTTGAAATTTTGAAAAACGATGCTCATAATGGTGAATGTCTAAAATATTCAAAAACAGAACACCCAAGATTTGGTCATAAAGTTACTTCAGGGTGCTTAGTTGCCAAGCTCAATTCCAAAAATGACATCCGGGCAGATGGAATTTTCCACCCTGCAGAAATGCATTGGGCTACTAAGCCAAATGGCACTCTCCATACTCATTCGAATGTTCATTGGGTATCCTATTTCCATGCTCTTACAATGGCAGAATCTCTTAATAAAGGAATCCTCCTTGAGATAATACCAATTGATCCAGATGTTTGCAGACAACAATGGCCATATGAAGATCATTGGGAAATGCCCAATCCCCTTATGGGATATGATGACCCCCACTATCATAACCATGATTCGGATGATGATGTTGATGAAGAATAGTTCCAAGGAAGAGATGGATGGGACTAGACATCTTTAGTAAAGAAAAAAAAAAAAAAAAAAAAAAAAAGGTCCTAGAAACGTCTTCAGACGCAATCCCTTATCTTTTACTGTTCAAAATCCATGCCTCTGTCAGATCCATATCCACGGTACTCTACGTATGCAGGCAAGCCCCTACTAAAGATGACACCTGTAGATTCAACTCCAACATTCAGAATCAAGGACGTCACTCTTCAGATCCTTATCTAGTTGTATCAAGTTCTTCAGTCACGGGCTTCTACCTTTTTTGCCCTTTTCATCCTCAAATTCCCTTATTTGAGGACTTGAAGAAGAAAATCAAAGGATTACAGGGAGATTAAGAGAATGGTGGATTAATTTGGGAGAATACAGGCAAAGACAGGCAGCTGGGTTTGGTCAACAGGAAGGGGTTGACATCTTGATAACTGAGGGAGGACTTTCTGGTAATATGGGATTAATGGAGGCTTCTGATTTTGGTTATGCCCAGAAATCCAAACCATCTATATATCCCAGCAAAGCTTTCTAATGGAGGAAAATTCTGTGAGTAAGAAGGTGAGGGGCCCTATGACCATTTTCTTCTCTGAAAGCATTATCTCTTGAGATTTTACCAAATTATAAAATTCAGTAAGTAACTTTCCTGATAAAGAAAGGTTCATTTGACTGAATTGGCTTAGTTGCTTGATGCAGCATCTCATATCTTGTGTTTAGTCCTGTCTGGTCTTTGGTAAACAGTTCTTTCTAAAAGAAACTATCATGGCAAATACATCCTTCGAAATCACTGATACAACTAGCCCTGCCTTTGATCTAATAATATCTTTCAGTTTGCTGTATCTTGGTCTTTGTTCCATTCCTTATGTTCATACTATTTTCTATGCTTTCTTAGGTGCATTCTAGCCTTCAGAACTCCATTACCATTCCACTTTCAAAGAAATTCTAGCAGTCAAACATGGGATTGATTTACAGTTGCCACAATACGTGGATCCTCTGTATAAATCACATGCCCATGGAGATGTTGTAGGTTCAATGAGGCCTTCGGAAAGGAGGGTAGATAGTTATTGTTTGGCTAAGGTTAGGTGTTCCGGGTTCATTCCTCTGTGGTTGGCCTTGGTGGGGTTAATGTCGTCATTCCTTTTATCCCAAAAATATCCAAATACAGGAATTGTCTTGCTTTATTACTGAAGAAATCACCTCTAGAATGGAATCATTTTCTTGCAGATGACAAATTTCCTGTGCCAAATAAGGGTGCTCTTATAAGCATCGTTTTTCAAAATTTTAAACTAGAATTTGTGAAAATATTTGTAAAATGGTCTTTTCAGGTAAAACACATTAAAGGCAAAGATAATCTTATTACTGACTACTTGTCCAAAAAACCTCCAGCCATGATAGTTTCTTTTAGAAAGAACTGTTTACCAAAGACCAGATAGGACTAAACACCAACACAGGTGGATTAATTTGGGAGAATACAGGCAAAGACAGGCAGCCCAATGCAATACACTGGAAGACTTTTTCTATAATTCCTCTATCCTATAATCTTCTTACACCCCCTGTTTTTCCTCTGTGTTTTCTCCTTTTCTCCTTCCTTTACCAATCTGAGTTTTCCTTGTACTTGCTTAGCATGCTTATTAACATAAAAAAGAGAGCTGCTGCCCAATATTCATCACTTGCATCTGAAGGTGCTGTTTATGCATGAGTCCTTTTGAAGACCATCTAAGGCTAGGTATTTGATGAAGGAGATCAAATCCTATAAGAAGGTCTCTGCTTGTAAAAGGGGATCCGAGGACTTGGACATATTCTTTTATAGTAGAAGGACGAGAAGGACCTAAAAACTTCGTTATGGATTGTTTGAAAGAAGTTTGGGGTTTATCGAATACAGTATAAGGGTGAAGAATTGTTTCTGCTGCTCTTGTGTCAAACAAGGCTATTATTGGAATAGGTCTGGCATATGTATCAAGGAGGATATTTACTTGGGCTATACGTGTGTTCCATTCCTTATGTTCATACCATTTTCTGTGCTTTCTTAGTAAGTTACGTTATTTACCAGTTTCTATAATTCCTCTATCCTATAATCTTCTTACACCCCCTGTTTCTCCTGCAAACATCTGGATCAGTTGGTATTATCTCAGGGAGGATTCCTGACAGAGACATGGATTTTGAATAGTAAAAGATAAGGGATTACGTCTAAAGACGTTTCTAGGACCTTTTTTTTTTTTTTTTTTTTTTTTTTTTTTTTTTTTTTTTTTTTACTAAAGATGTCTAGTCCCATCCATCTCTTCCTTGGAACCATTCTTCATCAACATCATCATTCGGATCATGGTTGGGTTTGAGGATGAAGATGAGGATGGATCCTTCTGCTGAGGAGACTTGCTTCTTGGTTCCATCTGGATTTATGCCAACAGGGTTTTTGATTTTTCAGATATGTTTCCTGCTATGACCTATAAGATTCCACTTCAGCCTAAGGTCCAAATCAAACCACAAAATGAACCTTTTCCTACCAAAAAAGACAAGGGCCATTATACCAAACCCCTAATCCAATTGTAGATGCCTCTTCAAAGCCTCCAGACATGAATATGTTGGCTGTAAACCCAGATCCTCCAAACCCAATTTCATCATTTCTCAAAACCCTCACCCTTGATGATTCAATGGAACCCTTGGTACTTCCTATAATTGAGGATTCTGAATTGGATTTGTCTGATCTTGGTTTAGAGGAGGTGTTTATGACGAATACAGAACCAAAGGTGGAAGAAAAAGATGATGTCCTTAGACCCCAATAGCCCTCACCTCCACCACCACCAATATTTCCTCCACCACCTTTTATCCCAGAATACCAAACAAGATTGACCTATTCATCAACCACTGACTCTAGATGGCATGAAAAGATTTTTAACATGTAGTCTCAAAAATATTTATTAACATAGATTTGTGAAGATGTTAAAAATGTTGGTAATTGTTTTCACTATATATATATGGGTGAAGAATTAACTCATATATCATCCATTGTTCTCCTAGGGGGTTTGGTTTGCAGTTACAACAAATATCATCCATTGTTCTTTCTCTCTCTCTCTCACACACGCACACACACTTTCTCAATTTTTCCTTTTTTTATTATCATTTCCGACTCTCTCTCACTTTATAACTCTCATATCGGTATTCTTAGTTTTTCTTTTTACTCACCAATCACTTTTTGCCTGTTCATTTTATTAGAAGAAAGAAATGACAAAATTTCATATATTTGCATGTTATTTTTTTGTGAAGTCAATATATTCAAATTTATTTTTTATTAGAGCCCCAACTACTTGAGATATGATTGTATAACTTTATATACAAATTCATAAGATCTCGAATTATAATTGGTAATTTACTGACATTATAAAAAATCTATTTTATAATAATAAAAAAATATAAACGATTTGTGGTTGATGAATCTAATTGTTAAATAAAAATCGTTCTATCTAATTAACTCAAATAATATCATTTCAATTATAATTTAGTTATTAATTACTAACATAGATTTGTGAAAGGGTTCAAAATTATAAATATTTTTGTTTACAATGTTTGAGCAAAACAAGTAAGTTTATTAAGTACATAAATTTAAATAATTAAGTAAACAAATTTAGTCATTGGTTTTAGGCACAGCATTTTTTCTAAATTATGTATTTTTTTTTATTTTTTATTTATTTCTAAACATGCTCTTTGAAAGTTATTTAGTGAAATAATTGACTTTTAAGATAATACACGCTAATGTGGCATTTTTAATATTTTACCAAAAAAAAAAAAAACATAACATTATTTTGCAATTTTGACCCTGCAGGCTTTACAATATTTTAGTTAATTACTTAACTCATGTAAAAATTTAGCTCCAGTATTTTTCTTTTCCGGATATGAAAATTACTTGACACATATTCTATCTTTTGAAACAAAGTTATATAAATATTTTTAAAGTTTTAATATCCAACTGGATTTAGTTCAGTTGGTTCACAGCCGCTTGGCGTAGTAGATGCTTTCTCTATCACTCTCGTTGTTGTAGCTATTACTATTCTGACCATCCAAGTAAAGGGGCTAGTTAATGATAAAAATATGAAAAAAGATAACAGATACTCTTTAGAAAAATTGGTGTTAGGGAAGAAGTTGATTATGCACAAGTGACAGAGAGCTCTTGTTAGGAACGTTGTTTAAACTTTAAACGACGTAATACACATTTACCTTTTGTTTCCCCCGTCTTGCCGCCAGTTGACTGAAAATGTACGAAATCAGGGACCACGCGTGATTTTCGTTTTTGTTTCTTACGATAAAAAGTACATCATGTTTTTGATGCGTGAATCCTCCCCTTCATATGAGGGTGGAGCCAACACTTATCATGTGGAAGGGAGGACTCACGTATTTAACATATTATATACCTCCTTATTGTGAATGGGCCAAATGATAAAAATCTGAAAAGGACAACAGGGAATCCTTACAAAATTGTGTTAGGGAGGAAGTTAATTATGCAAAAGTGACAAAGTACTTGTCAGAGACGTTTTTTAAACCATGTAAAACACATAAATTTTTTTTTTAAATTAACCATCCGTGATTTTTTTTTTCTTGTCAGCTCTTTGCAAAGGGACCATCCGTGATTTTTTTTTTTTTTTTTTCCTTACTGTCCTATGAAGTCAAGTTGTAAATGAATCAAATTATTTATAAACAATTCGGGCTTAACTCAAAAAAACTCATACACATTTATTTGTTATAAACAAGCTAAGTTTAAACCTTAATTTTAGCCTTGTTTAATAAACAAGTCAAACCTAAGCAAAAAATATTGTTCATAAATAGACTCATAAACATTAAGGTTTGATAAACAATAAGTTGAGTCTAGACCTGTTTATGGACTTGATAATATGTTTAATATGAGCTTGACTAATAAATTAATGTATATCTTACTAAGACTTTAATTAATTAGAAGTTGGAACCATTCATCCAAAACAAAATAGCTAGGCTTGATATGTTGTGTTGGATCTCATGCACCAAAGTTTGATATTAAACTCAAGTTTGAGTTTGATATTGAGTGTTTAGTTTGACTTAATAATGAATTAACCTAAGCTCAAGCTTTTAGACTTTTTGACAAGCTTGAACTCAAACATTATTTGAGATGCTTCAAAATTGATTGGATATTGATTGAATGTGGGTGTGTGATCAATCCCTAGTTGGACAGATGTTTTTAACGCTTTTCTTTTGGTCATTACAAATAATATCAGAGTCGGTCTGATAACCCTGTGCAAGCTTGGAGGCATATCCCCACAAAGTAGGTCCTAATGAGAACTTTAGGGATTTAAGTAGGGGAAGTTGTGATACCCCAAATTTGATTAAGTATAGATTAAGGTGTGTGATCAGTCCCACATTGGGCATATACTAGATTGATATTGACTTTATTAACAACTATGAGATGCTTTTATTTGTGATTAAACTAGTCCTGCTAAGGTATAACCGCAGATGCGGCTAACTCTTTTCTTTGGGTCATTACATTTTAATTTTGTTGTTTAGCTATGGACTTCAACATTCACTACTCAATAAAACTAAAAGATGACCAGGTATCATTACAAAATGGTGCTAGGGAAGAAGTTGATTTTGAAGCAGTGACAAAAAGCTACGTACAAAAAGCTGTGGTCCAAAAGTATATACGATAAAAAAATTTATTTGACAACTAATGATATTTGTGGTCCTAATACCCATAATGGATAATGAACTCAAAATTAATTTTTTTTAATAGTTTATTTGACAACTAAACAAACAAATTTTGGTAATATTATCTAGTTTGACCATGAATTTAAGTTTGGCTCGTGATTGGAATAAAATTAAGGGTAAATTGCAAATTACATCCTTAAAGTTTGGGGTTGACTAGATTTTACTTCCTAATGTTTCAAAAACTTGATTTTACACCCAAAAATTTGCTTCCTTTAGCAATTCATCCCCCACAGTTAGTTTTTGCTATTAATTGACACATCACCATGTTGATATGTTTTATTTTTGCCAAATCAACCTAAAACTATGTAGTTTAAATTAAAAAGAAACAGTAGCTAAACCCAAATAGACCTTCAGCTCACCCATACCCCATGAACCCAGACCTCTCTAACCCAAACCCCTCAGCTTGGACTAAACCCAAATAGACCTTCAGCTCACCTCATGAGCCCAGGCGGCGGCAGCGATGAAGAATCCAAGCGATGGCGATGGCGGTGAAGAACTCGGACCTCTCTCTTTGCTTCATATCTTGGTCACTGCCAATGAGGTGTGTAAATATTCAATCATATATGTGTTAATTTTTTCAATGACATTTTGGGCTGTGGTTTTTGGGTTTTTCATGTTGGCTGTTAAAATTGAATTCCTATTAATTGGGAAGATGATTGGAATACAACAAACTTGAACTCGTAACAATTGACTTGACTTAACTTGTTTATAGTCTTAGAAAAGATCAATAAAATACTTCTAAAATATCTTTAGATTCATAATTAAATAAACCAACAAATTTTTTACTTTGCGTTGCATTGAGCAAGATAGGACTATTCTTAGACCAGGGGAGAGGGGGGGCATGCATCCAAGAATTTTCATTTTTTAATAATATATATATATATATATTAAAGTACATATGATGGATAAATTTTATAACCAAAAAATTGATATTTGACCCCTAGAATTGAAAACTAACCCTTAGAAATTGTAACTTTATCATCTCATTCATATTTTCTTCATCAAGAGCGAAACAGCAGTCCGAATCATTAGCTAAGGCCCCTAATGATCATCATTCGTAAATGAGGTAAGGGCAGAGATAGCTATGAGGTTTTCCTAAAAGTAACCATCCTTGAATGAGTGTGTAATAGCTCACTAAACGTAAGAAGGCGTCGGTATGGGAGCATTTTTCCTTAAAGGGAAGCGCTTGTGAGAGCATTGATAAAGTAAACGAAGAGTTAAGAGGTTCTAAGTCAGTTGAAGGTTTCTGTTGTTAGTTGATCTAATAGGATTGTAGAGTATAGATAAAAGTTTTATACTAAATTTTAATAATTGCCCTTTGTTATAGTGGTTTGCTTTTTGAGAAAGGTTTTCCCCCATACGTAGTCATTTTTTTTTGGAATGTTTTTTTTGGTTTCCTTTCATCACCATATTGTTGCCTCATATTTATTGTGATTTTTTGCTTTGTGATTGGTGATTGTATATGCTTATGTTGAACAATAAAGTTGTCACAATTGTACTCAATTGATAAAATCTACTGTATAATACAAGATGGAGGTATGAACAACCTAAAAATTGTTATATGAGTGTCTATACTTTCTATAAATATTAAGTTTTTGAGTGTGATCCTTAACCCTTGTTGTCATGAATAAATTTCTATGTCCTTGTTCACATGACCTTGCAACCTTGATTTTTGAAGACTATAATAGTGTAGATGATGGTGGCTCATGTAGAGACAAATTCGACCGGACGACAAAATCACCCATGGTCCATACGTAGAAAGTGACTGTGTATAATTAAATTGTTTAAAACATGTGCCCGATAATTTAAACGTGCGGTACATCTCCATAAACCTTAATTGCTTTCTTTTCCAACCCATACAATTTTCTATAGATTCTTTCTGTCATCCTTTTCATATCTTCATCGTTAGCCCCAAACACACATGATGATAAGAATAGTACGTACGTAGGTTAATACGTGGTGAATATCATAACAAGAAGATGGTGCAACAATGCAAACAACAATAATAAGGGTGATAGAGAGGTTACAAAATGGGCGTCAATGGAGTGGTGGCAGCAGTTGCTCACAATAATAGGAATCTATTTTAGTCCAATAAAATTTTCAGCCATACCTTATTTGTGGAGTACCCAATCGAATCAAATCCGAAATCAATTGATTTTAATACTGCTCAAACACACACACACATATATATATATATATATAGATTGGTTTGTGAGTGATTCGACATAATTTGAGGCTTAAGATAGTAACTTTAAAAGTAACTTTTCTAATTTAAATATTATTTATTTAAAATTTCAATATTGTAGTATTTACTATTTTTTATATATTTAAAATCCATTCTTCTTAATTTTTGAGATACAAAATTACTAATTAAAATTTTAGTTTCTAATATCTCTTTAATAATAATATGACTAATTTAGTTAATTTTGTATGCCATATATCCATTTGAAAAATAATATAGTCTTTTGTTAATTTTTGTAAATTCTGTATGCAATATATCTATTTGAAAACTAATATAGGCTTTAGTATAATTAAGAGCTATCATATTACATATTTGAACATAATTCTCATTTTTCCATCGATCAATCATTTTATTGTAATTTTTCATTACCTTCTATAACTTTTTGTGTTGAATCTTATCAAAATCACTATTGAAACTAAATAATATAAATGCCTATTGACCTCAACTTGAAAAAAAAAAGATCAATTCAGCACATAACTTGAATAATTAATACTAGCCAAACTAGAGACCAATTTCCATTTAGAGAATCAAATATTGTAATATTTGACAAAAAAATATGAAAATTAAATATTAATTTAATTTATCTTTGGTAAGGACCTTAAGGTGATGCTTGATCATGAAGAATAGTTGAAATCTAATTTCCGATCTGGGGTTTATTCAATTTTTATTCATTAATTTTAAATCATCGATGTTGGTCCCTAAAATTTCAAAAAACAGAAAAATTTGGTCCCTACATCTATTTTCCTATTCAGGTGACTAACGAGATGCTAAGTTATCTAATATTGTAGTTATGCTAAGTTAACTACAATATTAGTTGAATATAGTAGTAATGGTTTAAGAATGGAGTACTTAATTTTTTTTTTTTTTATAGAATTTCAATTTTCATATGTTTTGCTTTTAAAGGTGTAAAAATCTCGTTATTTATTCTTATAATCTGAAAAGTAAAAAATTCTTTATATTCAGAATATTATTGACTTCTTATACAACTTAAACTGTTGAATTGTGATACTAATTTGTGTCTAGGATTACCAACCTTTTTGACCAAGTAGCATAAATTTATCCTTCCTAAAGTAGAGACATAAGTATATATATTATATGTTTATATTTATACATGCATAAGGATATACTTATAGAGATTTGGGAATATATATGATTATGTAACTTTATAATATAAATAATCAATTTTATAGCAAAAATCATAAATAATTTTTAACAATAGTGCTGATGAATTTAATTTTTGTAAGTTCATAAATAAAATAATTTTATATAAACTTATTAGGTGATATAATTACATTACTTAAAGTTACACCAAATTTAACTTGATTTTGATCTATCTAATTAACTCAAATAATATAATTTTAAATATAATTTAGTTATTAATTATTAGTATAGATTTGTAAAGGGATCATGTTTTGTATTCATTGGGTTTGTAATATATATGAGGCAAGAATAAATTAATTAAGTATATAAAATTTAATTAATTACATAAAAAATTAGTCATTTTTCTTACAAAAGTTTAGTATATGGGGTTAAAAAAAATTAGATAGAAGATTGTAACTCGAGTTTGTCCAATTAGAATATTAAAAAGCTAGAAAACATATTTTAGAATGACATTAAATAATATTTTAGAATATTAGATTCAGTTCAAATAACTTCATGGACAACATTTTGGCACCTCTATATTATTCTTATTATTGTTGCTGATTAGCATTATTGTACCACAATATCGTGTTATTATAATAGCCACCACATTAAAAGGTACTATTCTTACCATCTTGTGGCTGTGGGTAGATGTTAAAAATATCAAAAAGATGAGAGAGAATCTTTAGAAAATAATGGTACTGATTCAGCAAAAAAGAAAATAATGGCACGTATTGTTTGGACTCAGGGAAGAAGGCAATTATGAAGAAGGGCATATTGCTTAAATTGGTAGCCACGTTTTAGGGTGAGTCTGGTTCAGCTTTTTGAAACTGAAATTTTTGAAAAAGTTGGCTTTTTAAAAAGTGTTTTATGAAATTGGATTTTTTGTAAAAACTAAGTGTTTAGTAAAAGCTGTTAAAAAGTGCCTTTTGAAAAAGTTGAGTGTTTGGCTAGCATTTATAAAAGTGGTGATTTGAGTGGCAAATTACCAAAAAAGACAATGTATATATAAAGGAATTTATTTCATATTTAAATCAATATTGTGAAATTATTTTTTTCTCATCGATATTAGCTAATAATAATCTATCACTTAAGATTTATTGTGAAAGTATTGTGAAAATGGCAAAACTTAGGTACAATAACTTAAGTATAATTCCTTAGATTCTCCGTTTAAATTTCAGCCACCTGTCAAATAAAAAAAAAATTCACTAACGACGTTAAAAGCCAGATGACTTCTGTTTAAATTTTTTTCCCAGCCCCACTTAACTTCAACACCCTAACCACTCCAGTCCTCTCTGTCACCGGCCCACTACCTCCACCGCCTCTATCCAAACACATGCAAGCTCTTCATGTGTCCTTCCCTACACATCAAATAATCCCAAATTTGAAGAAGTTTGCGGTGACGAAGAAGACACACGACGGAGTTTGGTGGCGAAACCGGTGAATCCAACAACGAATCTTGTCTTTTCTTTTGTTGACCAATGAATGATTTGAAAATTTTCTGGCAAGATCACAGAGATTCTGTTAGTAAAATTTTTGTTTTTTGGGTGGATCTTTTTTTTTTAGGTTTTACCTTTTATGAATTGAATTTTATTGGGGTTTTGTTTTTGTGTTTGGATTGTTTGGAAATTTTGGTTTTAAGGGATGATATGTTTTTGGGTTTTGCCTATAATTTAAGACCAAAAGTAGACATTTTGGGTGAGAGGGAATAGTCATTAGCAATGTGGACACACCAGCAACCATAAAAGTACAATAACAAAACACATTGTTCGCAATTGTTTGCCATTAAAACAAAAGTTTAAAGTACCTAATCCTGGTTATTATGCAAATAGAGTGAAAGGCAATAAAAAATTTTAATAGAAAATATGAAAGAAAAGCCAATTGGCAGTAACAAAAACTTATTCTAAAAGAGAACCAAGTAATAGCATTAAAGAGAGGGCTGACAAACAAACATTTAACACCACCAAGACTTTTACCATATTGAACAAAAATGAAACACAGCTTCTCCCATAAATCTAAGTTGCATTTCTCTCCATTCGAGTTTCATTGATTTTTTACAAATAAATTATGGCTCTAGGGAAAATTTTTTCTATTAATGAAGCAGTCCTATCTAGTAAGTTCTTTGCTTATCTTCCTTTTGAAGATAAATATATTCCTTTCTCAAAAGATAAATTTGTGTTAACTCTCACAATTAGTCTTAAACCACATCCACTTAAAGCAAAGTAGCCACAAAAGGTAAAAAAGCAATCCTCTTGGGACTTGGGAATCTGGATATTAATATTACACATTTGTGGTGTATGATTAGAATACAAATTGATCACAAAGTTTCATAATTTAAATACATATCTTACTCAGTCATGAAGCCATATTTAAGGTAAGACATTTTTTTTTTTCCCTATAATACCAAGATTGTACCATCAAAGTGAACAGTGCAAATGAGAAATAATATAGGCTTAGATGATGCATGTGATGTCTTAAAACTCGGAATTCAAAGTACCATGAATGAAAAATGAAATAGTTATTCTGTGGAATTATGGCCATTAGATAAACTCAAATAGACAGTTAATTATCATGCAGTCTAAGCCTAAGAGAATGCATCAATTCATTTTTCTAAAACACATTAAAACACAAATGGACAATATATCTGCAAACTTCCCCAATAATGGCGAATTTAATGGCTGTCTCTAAGAGAATGTGTCAATCTCAAATCAATATTTTTTTCAAACACATTTAAAGTTAAAACACATACATGTACAGTCTGCAAAATTCCAGATTTAAGTTTAGGTGTTAACACGTTCAAGCTTAAATATTTGTCTAATTTCACCTATTTGAAGGCTAAATCGGCTCCAATGAAAAATGTTGTTTACAAATTGTCAAAAATTTACACAAAAGATCATTAAAATATGAAAAATATAAATATTAAGAACTAATATATTACAGTAATCATAACGTGCTTTTATATTTGGTTTAATAACTATTACTCTAGAAAAGAATTATTAAATATTGTAGAATAAATATATCTTCAAACTTTATCCAATGCCAATATAGAATGACCAACAATTAAATTGCAGAAGATTGAAGGTAAGACCAAAATTAGACTATATTAAATGGATTAAGTTACCTGGGTTGCAAACTCTTATTGACTTTGCCATAAACAGTCGTCAAGTTGGGTATTCCAATACCAAACAAAACAATTAATAAATATGCAAATTTCAAGCATAGAGAAATTGATTTTGAAACGTAGTCATATTTAATAAACAAACTTAAATGTGAAGAAAAAAAAGAGCCAAACAAATATTAAAGCCTGATCAAAATATGAAACTGAAAAATGAAGAGAAACACTGAATTTGAAGATCCAAATCAAAACCAATCCAAACAAAATATCAAAACCTAATCATATTTAACAAACAAACTTAAATGCAAAGGTAAAAACTCACAAGTAGTGGTTCCAACCTCTATTTATGTAAGACTCCTTGAATTTGAGTTTCTTTCTTGCAAGTTTTTATTATTATTATTATTATTATTATTATTATTTTTATTATTATTATTTTTTTTGGTATTATCTAACTATAAAATGTTTAAATTTTCACCTACAGTTTGTCTTTCGTAATAAATGAAAGCGTCTCGCACATTGTGCAAGTTATTAGCTAGTATATATAATATCAAAAATAACTTTTTCTTTTTTTTGGAATATGCAAGATTCCTGACAATTCGTCTGTTGTTCAAATCCTATGTTATGGTTTCCTAACTTAAAGTCTTTGTAGCAGCGACTTCAGTAGTTTTCTAGTAGATGTTTGCAAGAAATTGAAGAGCCCAATTAAGAAGTGCAACTTGAAACTTAAATTTGATGCATGCTTTTTTGTCTATGATCAAGTTATGCTCTAAGATATACATTTGGTGACTTTCCATCTTGCACACTTGATTGATTGTCACAATTATTTCACAGATAATCACTGCTACAAATCTCTGCAAATAGCATATAACAGTAAGCTTCAATTAATGGATTTTCAAACTTTTGTTTCAGTCTTCTCTTATAGTCAGTCTTGTTGTCTTAACTAAGAGGCCAACTTGTTTGGGTGCTCCACTTCATATCACCTTATGGAGGGAAATAGCCTACAGATTGCAGATAAGGCAAAGGACATAAGTCTCTATAAGCTGAATTTTGTGTTTAATTATTCAATGAATACAATATGTGTATTACTCAGAAATATGACTAAAAACTTCTATCAATGAAATTGTTCTTTTATCCAATTTGAATTGTATTTCCTACACTTAGCCTTATTGTCAATGATAAGTTGAAATAAGATACGCAGTTTTCTTGCCATAGGATAATGATTATTTTCTAAGAATTCACAAACTGATTTGAAAAAATTGAGGGAGGCATCACAAATTTAGGGAAAAAGTTAGACCATACAGCTATGAATGTTAAATCTAAAATGCCTACATAAATTAATTTTGCAGTCTACCCAGAAAAGACTCAAGGATATTAGCTAATTGCTAATCAAGGTTGAAAAAATTTGTGTCTAGTCAATACTGTCCAGCTTTAAGCTTTACTGTCACTCACTGTAGTGCCTTTTCTTGTGATGCGTATAACCCACTGGAAAATGGGCCAAAATGGCCAAATACCACTTATTTTTGAAATTTTTAGCAAAAAAACATTATTTCGGAAATAAATTGGAAAGTACCACTTTTTCAGAACTCAAGTTTCAGAAACTCGAGTTCCTTATCAATTCTGCCACTGTGGCACTGCTGAGCTGGAATTTCTCCAATTAAAAAAATTATGTGGTACTCGAGCTTGGTAAACTCGAGTTCCATGCAACACAATACTCAAGTATACCAAGCTCGAGTACGTTTTATAAATAAAATGCATATAAAAAAAATTTACACGGTACCCGAGTTTACCAAACTCGAGTATCGGGTAAATTTTTTTTTTTTTTTTGGGATAATTGACAAATAAACATAAAGATAAAAATAAGTGGCTTTTTTATGTTTTTATTTATTTAAACAGAAGCATTGTAAAATATAGTGATTTTAATTTCAAAATATGAATTTAATTTCTACATTAATTAAAATTGTTCATTGTTTTCTCATAAATTGTTCACTGTTTTCTGTATAAAATATTTCTACGATTTTGCATAAAATTATTTTCTGTTCAGTATTATTTAAGAAATTGTTCACTCTCCTTTCTGCATAAATTATTTTCTGTTTACTGTTTAAAAAATTGTTCACTGTTTTCTCATAAAACACCTAGTGAAATCGTGTGTAGAGACATATTTTGTAATGGACCCTAGATAATAGAATTTGTAGAGCATGGGTAAAAAGGCTAGGCGCTAACAAAGCAATGAATGGTTAAAGTCAAAGTTCTCAAGAATTTTGATAAAGGCGAAGAGTTCTTCGAGAATCATGATCATGATCTTGGTTATCAGTGAAGATCTTAGTTAAGTGTTTATGAGGATTTCCTCGTCCTCGGCTCAGTCCGAGGATTCTGTTCCTTCAAACTGGCCGAAAATCAGGGTTTCTTTCTCCCCCCCATTAATGGGAATACTTTTGGTTATATAGCCTCGTTTTAGTTAATCTTAGCCGTCCATTTGTCGGTTATCTGAACTCTCTGCATAAGGGCTGTCCCATCATCTGCTTTTGCAGGTTTTATGTTAGTTCTCAGCCGTATTAGCAGACTTTTTAAGTTGAAGTGACTGAGGCATCTGGGTTTGTTAGTCACTTCGTCATTAAGGCGGCCAGAATGTTGGTGGAATATATCTTAATGGGTGAGGGATATTTTCCCCTCATTAACGTCGGTTCGCCGAGGACCTGGGCGTCTTCGGCGAGGCCCTTTGAGGGTCTGGGCCCTTCCTTTCTATCTTCAGCCTCTGCATTCTTCTCGGCGTGGGCCTTGGGCCGGCTACAGAGTGGGCCTTGAACGTTAACATTTAGGGCCCCACAATAGCCCCTCAAAATTCTGCTGCCCGTCCCCTCAGGCGGGGAGGAGGATTTTGACTTTCCCGGCGTATTTTCGTGCCCTGTTGAGCGTTACCTCTCCGTTAATGTAATCGTTATTTCAGCGGCTTTTGTAATTTTTCTTTTGGCACTCAGTTTCTTGTGATTTTCGTCGTTAGTAGGGCTCGTTACTTAGCATCAAAGGGGTGGGTGTAGCTGTAGATTTGGGTTCGTGGTCAATTTCAAAGACCCTGGTTCTGCCCTGCGTTTATATCGCCTTATAATTACTAGTTTTCGTATAGGTTTGGGTCCGAATACCATACAAGACCTTAACTGTTCTAGCACTCAGTATTTAGTGGAGTGGTCCTCCCGTCGGCCTGAGTCCTTGGACCATGCGGCGCACAAAATTTGTCTAACACTTAATTTTCTCGTCTGAAGTATCTGGTTTCACCACATCGTGTTTTCTAAATTTAAACGCCAAATCTGAATGCTTTTTCATGTTTGAATTTCACAATAATCAAATATAGTTTTCTGCATTGATAAAATTTATTTCTACATTAATAAAATTTTCTCTCTGCACATCATATTTAATGTATATTCAAATCTACTTACTGCATTCATAAAATATGTTTTTTGCATTAATTAAAACTATTCAATGTTTTCTCATAAAAATTGTTCACTGTTTTTTGCATAAACTATTTCTAGCATTCTGCATAAAATTATTTTATGTTCAGCATTATTTAAAAAATTGTTCACTCTCTTTTATGCGTATATTATTTTCTGTTCACTATTTAAAAAATTGTTCACTGTTTTCTCATAAAACACCTAGTGAAATCGTGTTTTCTAAATTTAAAAGCCAAATCTAAATGCTTTTTCATGTTTAAATTTCACAATAATCAAATTTATTTTTTTGCATTGATAAAATCTGTTTCTACGTTAATAAAATTTCTTTTCTACACATCATGTTTACTATATATTCGAAGCTGCTTACCTCATTCATAAAATTTGGTTTTTGCATTAATTAAAACTGTTCACTCTTTTCTCATAAAAATTGTTCAATGTTTTCTGCATAAACTGTTTTAGCATTGGCGCAGTTATTGCAGTTAAATGGTTTTTGTGTTTTTTTAAATATGTAACCATATGAATAATGGACAAACTCCATGAAAGAAAAATGAATGATTCGTATAAATCACCTAATGGTAAATGCCTCGAAAAATTCGAATTTGTAAAAAAGTTTGAATTAGTTGAATGTAGAACTGTTCATTAAGTAAAACTGTTTTCTGCATTAAGTAAATCTATTCATTGTTTTCTCATGAAAATTGTTCACTATTTTCTGCATAAATATTTCTAGTATTCTGCATAAAATTATTTTCTGTTTAGCATTATTTAAAAAATTGTTCACTCTCTTTTCTGTGTAAATTATTCTCTGTTCACTATTTAAAAAATTGTTCATTGTTTTCTCATAAAACACCTAGTGAAATCGTGTTTTCTAAATTTAAAAGCCAAATCTGAATACTTTTTCATGTTTAAATTTCATAATAATTGAATTTGTTTTTCTGCATTGATAAAATCTATTTCTACGTTAATAAAATATGCTCTCTACCCATCATGTTTACTGTATATTCGAAGCTGCTTACCGCGTTCATAAAATCCGTTTTTTGCATTAATTAAAAATGTTCACTGTTTTCTCATAAAAATTGTTCACTGTTTTCTGCATAAACTGTTTTTAGCATTGGCACAGTTATTGCACTTTAATGGTTCTTGTGGTTTTTTTTAAATATGTAACCATATGAATAATGGACAAACTCCATGAAAGAAAAATGAATGATTCGTATAAATCACCTAATAGTAAATGCCTTGAAAAATTTGAATTTGTAAAAAAGTTCGAATTAGTTGAATGTAGAAATTCGAGAAAAATTGATGGAAAATCAATGAACGTACCAAATTGTGAAGGTGTACAGAAGATGTATAGATAGTTTAGACTTGTTGAGAAATTTGATTTCGTTGAAAGTACAAAATAATGAAAATCCAATGGAAAAGTATGTACGTTAGATGTATAGATCATAAGAATTTGTTTAAAAATTTGAATTCGTTGAATGTACAAAACTGTGAAAACTCAAGGAAAAATTGTGTACATTAGATGTACAGATAGTACGAATTTGTTGAAAAATTCAAATTCGTTGAGTGTGTAAAATCGTGAAAATTCAATTGAAAATTGAAAAACATACCAAATTGAGTAAACTTAATGGAAAATTAATTACATTAGATGTATAGATCATCCAAATTTGTTTCCAAATTTGAAGTCGTCAAATGTACTAAATTGTGAAAATTCAATTTAAAACTATGTACTAATGTACTAATCATCCTAATTTGATGAAAATTTCAAAATTGTTGAACATACAAAATCGTGAAATCTTAATGGAAAATCAAAATTGTTGAACATACCAAATCGTGAAAATTCAATGGAAAGTTGTGTACATTAGATGTGCAAATATTTTGGACTTGTTGAAAAATTTGATTTCGTTGAAAGTACAAAATCGTGAAAATTCAAGAAAAAATTGTGTACATAAGATGTATAGATTGTTCGAATTTGTAAAAAACAAAATTTAGATGTACAGATTGTTCAAATTTGTTGAATGTATAAAATCTTGAAAGTACAAAATAAAATTGTGTAAATTAGATGTACAGATAGTCTGAATTAGTTGAAAAGTTTGAATTTGTTAAATGTACAAAATCATGAAAATTAAATGGAAAACTGTGTACTAATGTATTGATCATCCGAATTTATTGAAAAATTTGAAATCGTTGAATGAACAAAATCGTGTAAACTCAACAGTTAATGAACAGTTAATTTTTAGATTTGCGAAAGTTGAATGTACATAATCATCAGTTGTCAGACATTAACAACAACATTTTCTATTGCATAGAACATGTAGACATTAACAACAACATCTAATGTTCATAGGTAGAAAATTTTGGAAATCATCATTAGTTGAATCTGAGAAGTTTGAAATATTTCTTTCATCATCAAACGCAATAACTTTATTAATAGACTTGATGGCTTACTCTTGCACCTTCCCCTTTAGATGCTTCTTAGCTTTTTGGATTGCATGAAAATGGTCTAATGGCCTTTGCATTTGATTGTTCTCTTGTTCAAGACAAGCAAGTATGTTGGCAGGTTCATCTTTAGGTAACTTGGCTGAGTGTGCCTTAGGAACTCGTAACCCATGCACCTCCAACTCATACCTATTCTTGTATAGGGTTGACCATGGTGGTTCTGCTACGGTGCACTCTATTGTAGTGGTATCTGTACTTAGTTTTGTAGGTTTGCCAACTATGATGTGCCCGACGCTTCCAAAACTCTCGTACGTGTATATTGGCATATTAAGGAAATCTCTCTTCTTTCCAACCCATTTCCTTTTGTAAAGTTGTGATTTACAACTATGTTTTTTGTTAGATTTTATTCCGTACCAAATTTGATTGTAATTTTATTCAATCTTTTGTACCCTGTATTAATTGAGGGATTTGATTGTAAGGGTTGTGTATGAGAGAGAGAGAGAGACAATGTGAAGACTCAAGCAATTGAAGACTGAAGAGTTTTCGCGAGTATCTCGCTACTAAGCATCCCGCAAAATGGTGCATGTGCCCTGCACATGACTGGAATGCGAAGAGTCGGGATAGATGGAGACAGCTGTGTTTCGCGAGTATCTCGCTGGTAAGGACTTCCCGCGAGATACCCGCAAAATGCTCTGTTTTGCCAACCTGTCATTTCTAATACACTCTATCCTTGCCCACTCTATATATACCTTCATTATCCACATATGTTAGAGAGGCTATTCAGAGAGAAAAACCCTAGAAAGGTTTTCTAAAAGACACATACCCATCTTTTGAGAGAAAGCTACTCATCCTTAGTGAGAAATCATTGTAGTCTCTTCTCCATCCCTCTCCCATTATCATACCTTGAGAGGAAATTTGTACCCAAACACAACCCACACCTATTCAGAGTGTAGAGAGTGTTTTGGAGCTATTGGGAAGCATTGGAAGAAGCCAAGGATGGCAAATGCAACATGGAGCTTGTTACGGGATCCGGAGAGCTAAATAAGACACGGTTCCGAGAAGCCTTGTTGGAGTAGGAGCTTGGAGAGCTTAGGTACATTGGGTAGATTAGGCTTTGAGGGTCTCTTGCTAACCCATGTATCCCAACTGATTGTCTAGTGGATCGATTACCGCTTGGAGGGCGGCAGAGAGGTTTTTCGCCGAGTTCTTTGGTTTCCTCTTCGATAACACATCGGCATGTTATCTTGTGTTTGCATCCTTCTTCCCTACTCTTTTACATTCCATTATACTGTTGTGTTGCTTAGTTTATGTATTAGAGTAGCTTGTTTGTTTATCCGTTTGCATTTGCACCATTCTGCACTTAGTATTAAGTAAGTGTAAAATCTATCGAGCCGTTATTTTTATTTGGGGATCTAAACAGCTCTTGTGTTTTCAACACATTTTCGAGCTTTCAATTGGTATCAGAGTGGGTATACTTGTTCTGGTTTAAATACCTAAGTGTGATCCTTGACTCCTTGTGTTTATTTGCCGTGGATTGTGCTATGAATGCCTCTTTGTATGATTTGGTGGGTGATAAATGTAACATGCCACGTGTTTGTGAAAATGCCTCTATGAGTGATAATTCTCATGATTGTGATGCCATGTTACATGAATCTATGGGTGTTGTTGATATTCCTAACATCAAATTCTTGAAGAAAAATGCTAAGAAGTTTCATAAGGATTTGAGCAAGTTATTTTGTGAAAAGAATGATTTGATTGCTAAGCTCAATGAATCTAACAAATTGGTTGAGAAATATAAAAACTTGTTGAATTTTCTCTTGAAAAGCTAAAAGAGTTTGAATGTTTGAATATGGACTTGGATGCTAAACTTGTTTTGTCTAACAAACTTGTTGATGATCTTAAATGTGAAAATGAATCTCTTAAGATACATGCCAAGTATTTGATTGCTGAACCCACTATTAAAAATGATGAAAATATTTGTTGCAATCATGTTGTGGTACCCGATATTGTGCCTATTGTGTGTTCTACCTCAAAGGACAAATCGGTGTACATTCCTCCACATAAAAGAAATCAAAAGGTGGAGAGAAAGGTTCTTAAGCCTAAGCCTCTGTTTAGGTCCCATTATAGGGAATTGAGTGGATCTAAGTTTGTTCCAACTTGCCACCATTGTGGTGTGATTGGTCATATAAGGCCTCAATGTTCTAAGTTGAAGAGAGAACAAAACCAAGTTGTTAGATCCATTCCCAAAAAGCCTAATGGACCTAAACACATTGTTTGTCACCATTGTGGTGCTTTTGGGTATCTAAGACCTCATTGCTCTAAGTTTCATGCTCTTAAAAGAATTAAAAGAAAAAAGAAACTTGAACCTCTTGGAAGTTGTGCTTTGCATGATAAACCAGATTTGAGTGAAAATAACATGTTGTTAAAGAAAGTATTTAATGCTCTTAGCTCCTTGACTATGTGCATCTTCGGTTCTCATTCTTCCAACCCTTGTTTCACTTCTCTTGAGACACTCATTCCAAACAATCATTCTGTTTGGATGAGGAAAGGTTCCTATGGTTGAGCTTATGCTCTTTTGGTCCTTGATCTAATTCTTTCGATCTCTGTAGGACCATTCATGCATTAGATGCTTCATTGTCATGCATTTGTGCATCATGCATCTCTTTATATGCATTTTTTGTGTTTTTGTTTTTTATCTTACTTTTTTGCTTTTGTTTTGTGTGAGTAAAAATCCAAAACCACATAAAAAGTGAAAATTTCAAAAAGTTTGATCGTATATGTTTGAGCACATATCTCATGTGAGTTTGGTCTAGTACCTTCGTACTAATGGCGTAGTGCATTTACGAGCTTAGCTTGTTTTGTATGCACATTTATTTTTGTGGAAGAAATATTGAAAACTATATGTGATTGTTGTAAATAGATCTTCAAGTTTGTCATGAATGATTGGTCAATAATCTTGATGGTCTTGATACTTGCATAGACTTGTGTCTATATCTCTTCCCACTTTATTTTTATGTTTTTGCAAAAGAGCTCACTAAATGTAAATCTCTAAATGAAAAGAGATATTGAGCTGCAAAAGCCTGTCGCACATACTAGTATTTGACTAGGAAAAAGGAAAAGCGACTTTTGTTTTGAAATGTATGGTGCTCAAAAAGCCAAAGGCTAATTCTAAATGTTGGTATATCAAAAATACCAAGCACCGATCTCAAAAATGAGATTTATTATCCAAAAAGGATCAAATGTCATGAGTTATGCAGAAGCCAAATGAAAAGCTTCTAACTTTGTAATCATTCTCCTGTGGGAGGTCATATATGCTCATTTCTGTAATTGAGATAGTCCACTTGTCTTAGTGCTAGTTGTGTATGACTTGATTGAATTGATCATTGAAGCTTCACTCTAGTCTAAGGACTATTCTACACTTGATCCTCACACACAACACACAAGACTTTTGTTCAATGAATGTTTATTTCATTTGTGTGATTGTACATGTTCAAATGTGATGTATATGTGCTCAACCATATGTGGATCAAATCAAAAAGATTTTTTTTTTTTTTTGTTTGCTTTTGGAAGTGATTTGTATCACCCATGTTTTTCAAAGTTTTCAAAATTTTTTTGTGTGAAAAAAATTTTTTCTGGGTATTTTCGTGACTTATTTCATGTTTAAGTTCAGTCACGAGTGAAAGGGTCCAATTTGCAAGTTTTTCAGCTTTGAACAGAGAGTTTCGCGATTGTTTCACGGCTGTTTCGCGAGTAAGGCTTACCTGCGAGATACCAGCGAAATTTTCACGGGATTCTAAGTAGCGAGATACTAGCAAAAATTTCCAGATCAGCTTTTTAAAGGGCATTTCGTGGGTCATTTGTTTTAAACGCCTCCCATCTTCTCCCAAACCCTTGTTTTAATGTTTCTACATCAAAACCCAACTAAATTCAAGTGTTTTTCATTCCATTAACATCTCTAAGGTAATCTTTAACTCTTTTCATTGTTTTTGATCCTTAGATTACGTTTTTGGGGGGTTTTATGTTCATAGTTGAGATTTTCTCAAATGGGTGTTGGAAAACTTATATTCTGTCAATCCTTTTGATTGGGTTTTGTTTTAAATGATAATTTGCTTTGGAAGTTGGCCCCTTGTGGCAAAAATAACATGTATTTAGGCAAGATTTTCATATGTTCTTGAATTGTTCATCATACATGTGTAGTGTGTGCACTCTTAAGTGTTTGATAAAATGCCCAAATGGCATTTTCTTGTTGTTTTGGACTCCGATGAGTACCAAATTTTGGAGATCACCATAATTATTCATGTTTATCATGTTTTGATCATCGGTGGTGTGTTTTGTACACTTTGCCCCTTGAGTGCCTTGCTCATGCATTAGTCATGCATCTCACATGCACACTAGATGCACAGTAGCTGCACCTTACTGCACACACTCTAACACTTCACATGTTTTGCATTCACTCATGCTAGTTAAGTCTTTTTAGGCCTTTTAGCACATATAACATGTTCTTTGTGTCTATGTCATGCCTAGGTCCTTAGCATGTCATGTTCTTTATGCTTTGTAGCATTCTTTTAAAAAAATGTTTTTGTCTTATGTTTGAGCTTCATTTTCTCATTCATCTTGCACCCCTCATGCATCATATCTTCTTTTCTTTCCCTCCTTCCCCTTGATTCATTTGTCTATTCGTGACTAAAAGGAGGAGAGTATCGTCATTTTCTATATGACTTATATGCACACTCTTAGGGGGAGAAATTCTACCTTGTGCACATTCGTAAGGGGAGAAAGCCATAGGGGAGATGCATATACCAAAGGGGAGAAGACATTGTTTTGAGAAAACCTTGATTTACTTTATGCTTGTTTTCTTGTTGTTTTATGATGCTTTGATTTGCTTTGTTGCTTTCATCGCATCGTGTTTATGTGTTGGAACACACTTGTACCCATGTTGCTTTTGTAAGCTTTTAGGGTTTGTTTCCATGCATTTTGTAGGCTTTTATGGTTTGTACCATACTTAGGTAGTACCTTGCTTATGCAGCCTTTATGCTTATGTACTTGATGTTAAATGTTATACATTTTACTCCAGTACATCACTCTTGTGCCATAGTAGGATTGTTCTTAGATGCAAATACTTCGTGTATTTTGCATTGGTTGAGTGTTGGATTTGCAAATGATTCTCTTCAAATGAGTTTATCATCTTGCATGTCCGGATGTTCATTCCTTGTGTGAATGAACATAGTGATCACTTGTGTATAGTGATTGCTTGTTTGGTCAAGCCATGGTTTATTGATTTATCCATTTAACTTGATCGTATTTTACTTGTTACATTATACTTGTCCTTTTATTACTTGATTTATCTTGAGAGTCTAATGTGTTTTGCGCAAGTGTTTCAAGTTACAAGTATATATGTTCAAAGTGCTACACAGGTTCTAGAATTAGGTGTGAGTGAGTTTTGCCATTGTTCCCAAACTCACGTTTAAGTCTAGAGTCTGTTATAGGGTGTTTTGTCACGGAATAGCTAAAGGGGGAGATTGTAAAGTTGTGATTTACAACTATGTTTTTTGTTGGCTTTTATTCCGTGCCAAATTTGATTGTAATTTTATTAAATCTTTTGTACCCTGTATTTATTGAGGGATTTGATTGTAAGGATTGTGTGTGTGAGAGAGAGAGAGAGAGTGTGTGTGAAGACTCAAGCAATTGAAGACTGAAGAGTTTTCACGGGTATCTCACTACTAAGCATCCCACGAAATGGTGCATGTGCCCTGCACATGACTGGAATGCGAAGAGTCAGGATAGATGGAGATAGCTGTGTTTCGCGAGTATCTCGCTGGTAAGGCCTTCCCGCGAGATACCCGTGAAACGCTCTGTTTCGCCAGCCTATCCTTTTTGATACACTCTATCCTTACCCACTCTATATATACCCTCATTACCCACATATGTTAGAAAGGCTATTCAGAGAGAAAAACCCTAGAGAGGTTTTCTAAAAGACACACACCCATATTTTGAGAGAGAGCTACTCATCCTTAGTGAGAAATCATTGTAGTCTCTTCTCCATCCCTCTCCCATTATCATACCTTGAGAGGAAATTTGTACCCAAACACAATCCATAAATATTCAGAGTGTAGAGAGTGTTTTTGAGCTATTGGGAAGCATTGGAAGAAGCCAAGGATGGCAAATGCAACATGGAGCTTGTTGCGGGATCTGGAGAGCTAGACAAGACACGGTTTCTGAGAAGCCTTGTTGGAGTAGGAGCTTGGAGGGCTTAGGTACATCGGGTAGATTAGGCTTGGAGGGTCTCTTGCTAACCCATGTATCCCAACTCATTGTCTAGTGGATCGATTACCGCTTGAAGGGTGGCGGAGAGGTTTTTCGCCGAGTTCTTTGGTTTCATCTTCGATAACACATCGGCGTGTTATCTTGTGTTTGCATCCTTCTTCCCTACTCTTTTACATTCCATATACTGTTGTGCTACTTAGTTTATGTATTAGAGTAGCTTGTTTGTTTATTCGCCCGCATTTGCATCATTCCGCACTTAGTATTAAGTAGGTGTAAAATCTATCGAGCCGTTATTTTTATTAGGGGGTCTAAACAACTCTTGTGTTTTCAACACATTTTCAAGCTTTCATTTTCGATCTTTCACCTTCCATAGTTTCATAAACTTGAGTTCCAAAAAAAGTGGTATTTCCCTATATAGTTCTGAAACAATGTTTTTTTGCTACAAATTTCTAAAAATGGTGGTATTTGGCCATTTTCGCCCACGGACTCTTGTATTTCTCTTTAATTTTGCCGCCCAAGTAATTGTATTTTTTTATTATAAAACAAATAATTTGCTATTAAAGTAGAATTGGTTTAGAAACTTACAATAGTAGATTGTCTGTCTTTATTTTTATTGATCTGGATATATTGTGTGGAGCCTTTTAAAGTGGAATTGGTTTGAAACTTTGAATGGTTAGCTGCTAAAATTTTATAAAATCAGTTTATTATAGTGTGAATTGTAGCGTTGACCTGTGTATATAGTATGTATTTTGTCTGTATTTGGCTTTTTTTGTTTGTACAATTATTTGTTTATTTGTGATTTGTCTTTACCAATGGAAAATGAGTTAGTACAAATTTAATATTGATGATTTCTGTCATTTAAAAGAAGGCCGTTTTCTCTTTTAATAGATAAATTGTATTTAAATATATTAAGAAATAATTATTTTGTTTTTTTTATTTGTTGATAGTTTCTTAATACTAAATAGATGATACACATTTTTTGTTTATATTTTAATCCCCTCAATCAAACTTCTACCTCTGTCTTTGAATCCAAAATGGCCGAAACACATCAAAATGACCTGAAATTATTCCCGGGGTGGAACATGGGGTGTTACTATCGAAACAAAATGGTAATATAATAGCTATTTCTAAGGTTCTACTCAGAGGTGTAGCCAAGAATTTCTTCTAGGGGGGGCCAAGGTAAAACTATCATTTTGATTTGCAATTCAATGAAAAACTCAAAGTACAGTATATTTATAACACAAGATTATTGATAGAATTTTTTTGTCAGTGTAATTCTATAGCACTCAAATATCAAAATACTAACAAGTTAATCGACCAATTGAGCATCTTAAGCCTTTTTTTTATTGAGTTTCTCCTATTCTTTTGAAAAACCATAAGTCCATAACATTCATAGAAATCAAATATAATTATACAACAAAACTGCAGAAGAAGAAGAAAAAGAAGAAGATGGTATTTCTCAATATTTGCTTAGCTTTAAATAAGAAAACTCTTTGTTAAGGAAGAGGGAGAAACTAATGAAAATGTGAATATGTGAGAGCATCCCATAGAAGAGTTAATGAAGAATAATTGAAAAGAGAGCACCAAGTGATGATGAGAGTCTTTTCAATGGCTTTTAAGTGGAAAGGGATACTGTAATAGTTTTGAGAAAGTGCAAAACTTAAGTACAATATCATAAGTGTAATACATTAGGTTCTTCAATTAAATTCAAGCACATGTTTAACATGACCAATAAGATACAAATAATGTTATTATTTTTAAGGACAATTAAATTCAATACATATGATTTTAACCAAGTAATCTAATGTACTACACCTCAGTTTTATCCCTTCATAAAAATTGAATAACTAAAAACTAAAAAAATATGGATGTGGCTATCATGCTTTAGAGAAGAATGGAAAAGACAAATGAGGTTTTAAAAAGCTGTACACAAAAACTAAACGCTAAAAGCTAAAATTGATGCCAAACAGACTCTTATCTCTCTAAAGGTTTTATTTTTTTGCATAATTTTTTTCTTCTTTCTTAGATAGTTGTTGTGGGTGAGAAAGCCCAACGCCATATGTTGGGCCTGGGGCCCAATTTAGGTATCACTTTCTGTCCGAAGAGGTTAAAGTGATCAGCGCTTTGCCACCTTGGTGAAAATGCAACCAAGAAGGGACGAATGTTGCGTCCGAGGAAAACCTGGCTGGTCCGAAGAGGTTCCACTCATCGGATCTCCAGAGAACTTAATCAAGTAGATATACTGAAGATTCCTCGGTAAGGAGTGAGTTCTGGGCACGCCTAAGTGCGAGAAGATCATGAAATATCTTAAAAATAAAGCTGCTGCCACCACATTTAATGCACTGCAGCAACTTTCCTGGCCGCATTTATGTGGAGAAGACACCTGAACAGTGCAACCTCAACCACTACCACTCACTGCAGGCTAAAGCAAATTTCTGATGTGATTAGTACTCAAGTGGACGCTTAGATGAAGAACAAATGTACGGTGAAGATGAAGTAAAAAGTGTATATATAAAGGAAATAGGTCTCATAGAAAGTGGAGGTTTTGGTCATTGAAGTTTGTAAACTTTAAGCCTCTTCGGATTCATGAGGATCCCTACTGAATACTAGTCTAAACATCACTTTTGTTCCTTGTTTTGTCTGTTTGAACCGCTGTTGAATCCATTTTTAGCCCAGTTGTTCAACCCACTCTCTACAAATTTCTTGTTAAGGGTTTCATTAGGCTGAGTCTATAAAGTCCATACTTGGCCCAACAAAAATTGACCCTACAGTTGTAATAAATAAAAGAGACAAAAAAAAAAATGTTCTAGAATTAAATAATTTAGCAAGCAATAACTGTGCAATAATTCCATATTTTTATTAGAATCCAACAACTCCTTAGCTATAGTGTGTGTATGTATATTTTGTTAGCACATAGAGTATTAGAAGTGAATTTAAACCAATGAAAGATTTGTTAAAATTCACACCCAACAAAGAAATATTGCGTGATGTAAAATAACTTAGAGTTACACAAAGTGTAACTAGGACCCAAATCCACATGTATATCATACTCTCAAATCTAACGCCGTCTCCATCTAAATAGTCTCCCCTTGATCTAGCTACCTAAAGCTCAAGCTAATGAACTCACATTCTTGTGTATTTTTTTAAACACATCTATTTTGCCTACATCACCAAACAAAAAACATGAATCTATTATTTCTCACATTACTTTGGATTTCGACTATCTTTCTTGTACTCATTCTCATCCTCTCTTTGTCATTGATTTTGAAACAAAGGAAAGTCAAGAAAGCAGCCAACCTTCCCCCCGACCCTCCAAAGCTTCCCATCATTGGCAACCTCCATCAAATTGGAAACGCCAACCACCATTCCTTGTGGAATCTCTCTAAACAATACATACCTACCATGCTCCTAAAATTAGTATTTGTTCATTGTATCATGATACAAGATTGTGTCCACAAATATGAGATTTTAGTTTTATTGAACAAGATGAAATTTGATGAGCTTACATTAAATTTCTCCCCGCCCCCACGTTTAAATCCTAGCTCCATCCTAGTCTTTTATCTCTTCATCTTGACTAATTAGTAGCTTTGAAACTACTATACATTAGCTATGATATTGTCACATGAATTGTCCTCAAGACACAACATTTAATTTGTTAGATATCGATTATTTTCGCGTCACTAGACCACAAAATTAATCATCAAACGATAAGAAATAATAATCTAGAGGTATGGACTAGAACGTGTGGAGGATATTGAAAGAGAGCAAAAATGAAAAACCTAGATAAATATTCTGAGTGTTGACTGTAAGATAGACTCGATGGAGGAGTAAAGCAAAGAAAATTATGTTTGCTATATGGTTTCCTTAATCTTTTTGATGAGTGGATGACTTGGACTTTTGGGATTCCTTCTTAGAAGATTGGAGGTTCCCTCCGAAACTGCTATTTGTTAATTTGATTAAAAAAAAAAGAATCTTATTGTGTTAGCCAGTGTTCTTAAAAAGTTCAAGCATATGAAAAAACATTAAAATTGAATCTAAGGTTACCCCTCCTACTCCTGCAGGGGGACTTTTGATTGAGTCCAATTCCAATATCACAGCACCACATAGAGCAGGGTCAGCCATTGCTAGGACAATAGAATTTTTTCAATGTGTTCTTCGCTTGCAATACTTTGATATTTATGCTCTCAAATATCAAAGTATTGCCGAGCTGTTGAGCAGCACATGTGAAATCGTGCTGAGCTGTTCATAAAATCTATTTTCTACATTAATTCAAATTGTTTTCTACATATGGTTCGTATGACTATAGTTGGCGTCTACATAAATTATTTTCTGTTCACTATTTAAAAAACTGTTTGTTTTTTTCTCATAAAACACTTAGTGAAATCGTGTTTTCTAAATTTAAAAGCCAAATTTGAATGTTTTTTCATGTTTAAATTTCACAATAATCGAATTGGTTTTTCTACATTAATAAAATTTGCTCTCTGGACATCATGTTTATTGTATATTCGAATCTATTTACTGCATTCATAAAATCTATTTTTTGCATTAAGTAAAACTACCCAGACAAATCAAGACAGTCCAGACAAATACAGACAGATGTTCAAAAGTTACTACTATTTACTAGCATGCGTAAAAAGAGATCTGATAGATTCCTGAGATTTAAAAGATTCCTAGACAGACACAGATAGACTATTACTCATCAGTACTAATTTCCATACCACCGACAGATTAAATTGAGTTAAATTTACCTACTCAAGTTACTTTACCATTGTTCATTTCACCTATAAAAGAGACGGACTACAAAGACAAAAGACAAGTTTCTAAGTTTATAAGATTCTAAGCTTTTAAGTTCCAAGTTTTAGAAAAACACGATTTCACTAGGTGTTTTATGAGAAAACACAAACAATTTTTTAAATAGTGAACAAAAAATAATTTACGCAGACACCAACTATAGTCATATGAACCACATGCAGAAAACAATTTGAATTAATGCAGAAAACAGATTTTATGAATGCAGTAAACAGTTTGGGCATGTGATTTTTACACCTCATTGTAATTTCCTTTATTCTTTCATTGGATTGCAAAATTGCCGCACAATACATAAAATAAGCACGTTTAGGGCTCATTACTCAATCTCACCGACTATTTTTTGACAAATCCTCTTTGTAAAGTTGTAATTTACAACTATGTTTTTTGTTGGCTTTTATTCCGTGCCAAATTTAATTGTAATTATTATTAATCGTTTATACCCTGTATTTGTAGTGGGATTTGTTGTAAGGGTTGTGTGATAGAGAGTGTGTGTGAAGACTCAAGCATTTGGAGGCTGAACGATTCTCACGGGTATGTCGCGACCTAGCTTCCCGCGAAGTGAAGTATGTGCCCTGCACGTGCTGGAATGCGAAGGGTCAGGCCAGGTGGAGACAAGCTGTCTCTCACGAGTATCTCGCGGATAAGCCTTCCCGCGAGACACCCGCGAGACAAACTGTTCTGCCAGCCTGTATTGACTAACTCACACATTTTGCACCTATCCTATATATACCATCATTACCCACAAATGTTGAAAAACGCTTCATAGAGAAAACCCTAGCCAAACACATTGGGAATTAGAGATTGTCATCCCTACCTTTCTCTATACAATTGCTTGTGGTATCTCCTCAACCTTTCCCTCTCCATTATCCATATCTTTGAGAGGTTGATAGGCCAAACACTTACCACACCTTTGAGAGTGCTGAGTGACGTTTTGGTGCTGCTGGGAAGCATTGGAAGAAGCCTAGAATGGCAGATGCAACATGGAGCTTGTTGCGGGATCCGGAGAACTAAGACAAGACACGGTTCTGAGAAGCCTTGTTAGAGTAGGAGCTTGGAGGGCTTAGGTACATCGGGTAGACTAGGATTAGAGGGTCTTTTGGTAACCCATGTATCTCAACTGATTGTCTGGTGGATCGATTTCCGCTTGGAGGGCGGCGGAGAGGTTTTTCGCCGAGTTCTTCGGTTTCCTCTTCGATAACACGTCTCGGTGTTATTTGTGTTTGCATCCTTCTTCCCTACTCTTGTTCATTTCATTTTTACTGCTGTGTTGCTTTAAATATGGATTAGAGTAGTTGTTTTGCCTATATGCTTGTGTTTACACTATTCTGCACTTATCATTAAGTTAGTGTAAAATCAACCAAGCCGTAATTTTAATTTGAGGGTCTAAAGCGCTCGTGTGTTTTCGACACATTTTCGAGCTTTCAATTGGTATCAGAGCGGGTACACTTGATTTGGTTTCATTACCTAAGTGTGATCCTTGACCCCTTGTGTGTTTTGCCATGGATAATGCTTTGTATGCTTCTATGGATGTTGTTGATTGTAACATGCCATGTGTTTGTGAAAATGCCTCTATGAGTGTTAATCCTCATAATTGTGATGACATGTTAATTGAATCCTTGGGTGCTGTTGATATTCCTAACATTAAACTCTTGAAGAAAAATGCTAAGAAGTTTCATAAGGATTTGAGCAAGTTATTTTGTGAAAATGATGATTTGATTGCTAAGTTCAAAGAATCCAACAAATTGGTTGAGAAATATAAAAAACTTGCTGAAATTTCTCTTGAAAAGCTGAAAGAGCTTGAATGTTTGAATATGGACTTGGATGCTAAACTTGTTTTGTCTAACAAATTTGTTGATGATCTTAAATGTGAAAATGAATCTCTTAAGATGCATGCTAAGTGTTTGATTGCTGAACCTACTGTTAAAAGGGATGAAACTATTTGTTGCAATCATGTTGTGGTACCCGATTTTGTTCCTATTGTTTGTTCTATCTCAAAGGACAAATCGATGTACATTCCTCCACATAAAAGAAATCAAAAAGTGGAGAGAAAGGCTTTTAAGCAACAGCATCTGTTTAGGTCTCTACCTAAGACTTTGGATGGATCTAAGTTTGTTCCAACTTGCCACCATTGTGGTGTGATTGGTCATATAAGGCCTCAATGTTCTAAGTTGAAGAGAGAACAAAACCAAGTTGTTAAATCCATTTCCAAAAAACCTAATGGACCTAAACACATTGTTTGTCACCATTGTGGTGCCCTTGGTCATCTTAGACCTCATTGCTCTAAGTTTCAAGCTTTTAAAAGAATCAAAAGAAAAGAGAAACTTGAGCTTCTTGGAAGTTGTGCTTTGCATGATAAATCGGATTTGAGTGAAAATAGCATGTTAAAGAAAGTGTTTAATGCTCTTAACTCCTTGACTATGTGCATCTTCGGTTCTCATTCTCCCAACCCTCGTCTCACCTCTCTTGAGACACTCATTCCAAACAATCATTCTGTTTGGATAAGGAAGGGTTCCTATGATTGAGTTTTTGTTCTTTTTGTCCTTGATCTAATTATTTCGATCTTTGTAGGACCCTTCATGCATTAGATGCCATATCTTCATGCATTTGTGCATGTTGCATTTATTTATATGCATTGCCTTTGTTTTGATCTTACTTTTATATCTCTGTTTTGTGTGTGTAAAAAATCCAAAACCACATAAAAAGTGAAAAATTCAAAAAGTTTGATCGTATATGTTTGAGCACATATCTCATGTGAGTTTGGCCTAGTACCTTCGTACTAATGGCGTAGTGCATTTACGAGCTTAGCTTGTTATGTATGCACCTATTTCTTTGTGGAAGAAATCTTGAAAACTATGTGTGACTGTTGTAAATAGATCTTCAAGCTTGTCATAAATGATTGGTCAATAGTCTTATTGGTCTTGATACTTGCATAGACTTGTGTCTATATCTCTTCCCACTTTATTTTTATGATTTTGCGAAAAGAGTTCATTAAATGTAAATCTCAAAATGAAAAGAGATATTGAGCTGCAAAAGCCTGTCGCACATACTAGTATTTGACTAGGAAAAAGGGAAAGCGACTCTTTTAATGTAAATTTTATGGTGCTCAAAAAGCCAAAGGCTAATCATCAATGTTGAAATATCATAAATTTCAAGCACCTATCTTAAAATGAGATGTTTTGTCCATACAAAATAAAATGGACCAATTGTTATGCTTTATGTAGAAGCCAAATGAAAAGTTTCTAAGTTATGTATTTAATGTGTGGGAGGTCATATATACTCATTTCTATAATGGAGATTGTCCACTTGATTTCGCATCGGTTGTGTATGACTCGTTTGAATTGATCATTGAAGCTTCGCTCTAGTCTAAGGACTATTCCACACTTGATTCCCACACACAACACACAAGTTTAATGTTTAATGAATGCCTATTTCATTTGTGTGTTTGTACATGCTCAAATGTGATGTGTGTGTGCTCAACCATATGTGGTTCAAATCAAAAATATTTTTGTTCTTTTTGTTTGCTTTTGGAAGTAATTTGTATCACCCATGTTTTTCAAAGTTTTTAAAGTGTTTTTGTGTGAAAAACATGTTTTCTGGGTGTTTTTGTGTCCTATTTCATGTATAGGCTCAACTGGGAGTTAAATGGTCCAATTTTAAAGTCTTTTCAGCTTTGGACAGAGAGTTTCGCGAGTGTCTAGCGAGTATCTCACGAGTAAGGCTTACCCGCGAAAATTTCGCTAGTACTTTCACGAGTCAGCTTCCCGCGAAAATTTCCAGATCAGCTTTTTAAAAGGCTTTTCGTGGGTCTTTTGTTTTAAACTTCTCCCATCTTCTCCTGAACCCCTGTTTTAAGGTTTCAACATCTAAACCCAACTAATTTCAAGTGTTTTACATTCCATAAACTTCTCTAAGGTAATCTTTAACTCTTTTAATTGATTTTGTGCCTTAGATTACGTTTTTGGAGGTTCTATGTTCATAGTTGGGATTTTCTCAAATGGGAGTTGGAAAACTTAATTTTTGTCAATCCTTTTGATTGGGCTTTGTTTTAAATGATAATTTGCTTTGGATGTTGGCCCCTTGTGGCAAAAATAACATGTTTTTAAGCAAGTTTTTCATATGTTCTTGCATTGTTCATCATGCTTGTATAGTGTGTGTACTCTAAGTGTTTGATAAAATGCCTAAATGGCATTTTCTCGTTGGTTTGGACTCCGATGAGTTCCAAACTTTGGGGATCACCATAATTATTCATGTTTATCATGTTTTGATCATTGGTGGTGTGTTTTGTACACTTTACCCCTTGAGTGCCTTGCTCATGCATTAGTCATGCATCACACATGCACACTAGATGCACACTAGATGAATTTTGCAGCACACACTCTAACATTTCACATGTTTTTGCATTCACTCATGCTAGTCAAGTCTTTTTAGACCTTTTAGCACATATAACATGTTCTTGTGTCCATGTGATGCCTAGGTCCATATCATGTTCCATCTTCCTTAGCATGTCATGTTCTTCATGCTTTGTAGCAGTTTTTTAATGTTTGTATTATGTTTATGCTTCATTTTCTCATTCATCTTGCACTTCTCATGCATCATCTTCATATCTTCTTTTCTTTCCCTCCTTCCTCTTGATTAATTTGTCTATTCGTGACAAAAAGGGGGAGAGTATCGTCATTTCTATATGACTCATGTGCACACTCTTAGGGGGAGAAATTCTACCTTGTGCACATTCATAGGGGGAGAAAGCCATAGGGGAGATGCATATACCAAAGGGGAGAAGACATTCTTTTTGAGAAAACCTTGATTTACTTTATGCTTGTTTTCTCGTTGCTTTATGATGCTTTGATATGCTTTGTTGCTTTCATTGTATCGTGTTTATGTGTTGGACATGCTTTTATCCTTATGCTATTGTGCTTTATTGGTTGCATGTTCGGATAATCATTTGCTTTGCTTTATGATCATTGTAGTCATTTCCATATGACTGCTGTGTGTATGATCAAGTTGTTCATATGTTTCACAACATGTTTACTTGATCGCATTTTACTTGTTACTCTATACTTGTCCTTTTATTACTTGCTTTACCGTGAGGGTCTAATGTGTTTTGTGCAAGTGTTTCAGGTTACAAGTATATATGTTCCAAGTGCATCACAGCTTTTCATCATTTTGAAGGGGAGAAACTTTAAGAACTTTTAGTTTATATTGTGCATTTTCTTTAGTACATCATTTGTATGGTACTCCTTGTACCCATAATGCTTATGTAAGCTGTTAAGGGTTTGTTTGCATGCATATTTGTAGGCTTTTATGGTTTGTGCCATGCGTATGCAGTACCTTGCTTATGCAACCTTTATGCTTGTGTACTTGATGTTTAATGTCATACATTTTACTTCAGTTCAACACTCTTGTACCCTTGTAGGATTGTTCCTAGATGCATATACATTCTATGCATTGGTTGAGTGATGAACACTCTTATGCCCTTGTAGGATTGTTCCTAGATGCATATACGTTCTATGCATTAGTTGAGTGATGAACACTCTTGTGCCCTAGTAGGATTGTTCCTAGATGCAAATACTTCGTGTACTTCGCATTGGTTAAGTGTTGGAGTTGCAAATGATACTCTTCAAATGAGCTTATCATCTTGCATATCCGGATGTTCATTCCTTGTGTGAATGAGCATAGTAATTGCTTGTGTATAGTGATTACTTGTTTGGTCTTGCCATGATCTAGTGTTTCTATTTCATTTTGCTTGATCATGCTATTATTGCTCCATATGCTTTTCAAGTTTTCTGCATACAATGATGTTATTGTGTTGTTGTGTTTCAGGAGTTACTTGTTCATATGTTTCAAGAGCATTTCAAAATCTAGAATTAGGTGTGAGTGAGTTTTGCCTTTGTTCCCAAACTCACGTTTAAGTCTAGAGTATGTTTTAGGGTTTTGTCACAGAATAGCCAAAGGGGGAGATTGTAAAGTTGTAATTTACAACTATGTTTTTTTTTTGGCTTTTATTCCGTGCCAAATTTGATTGTAATTATTATCAATCGTTTATAACCTGTATTTGTTGTGGGATTTGTTGTAAGGGTTGTGTGATAGAGAGTGTGTGTGAAGACTCAAGCATTTGAAGGCTGAAGGATTCTTGCGAGTATGTCGCGACCTAGCTTCCCGCGAAGTGAAGCATGTGTCCTGCACGTGCTGGAATGCGAAGGGTCAGGCCAGGTGAAGACAAGCTGTCTCTTGCGAGTATCTCGCGGGTAAGCCTTCCCGCGAGACACCCACGAGACAAGCTGTTCTGCCAGGCTATACTGACTGACTCACACATTTTGCACCTATCTTATATATTCCATCATTACCCACAAATGTTGAAAAACGCTTCAGAGAGAAAACCCTAGCCAAACACATTGAGAATTAGAGATTGTCATCCCTACCTTTCTCTATACAATTGCTTGTGGTATCTCCTCAACCTTTCCCTCTCCATTATCCATATCTTTGAGAGGTTGATAGCCCAAACACTTACCACACCTTTGAGAGTGCTGAGTAACGTTTTGGTGCTGCTGGGAAGCATTGGAAGAAGTCTAGAATGGCAGATGCAACATGGAGCTTGTTGCGGGATCCGGAGAACTAAGACAAGACACGGTTCCGAGAAGCCTTGTCGGAGTAGGAGCTTGGAGGGCTTAGGTACATCGAGTAGACTAGGCCTGGAGGGTCTTTTGCTAACCCATGTATCCCAACTGATTGTCTAGTGAATCGATTTCTGCTTGGAGGGCGGCAGAGAGGTTTTTCGCCGAGTTCTTCGGTTTCCTCTTCGATAACACGTCTCGGTGTTATTTGTGTTTGCATCCTTCTTCCCTACTCTTGTTCATTTCATTTTTACTGCTGTGTTGCTTTAAATATGGATTAGAGTAGTTGTTTTGCCTATACGCTTGTGTTTACACTATTCCGCACTTATCATTAAGTTAGTGTAAAATCAACCAAACCGTAATTTTAATTTGGGAGTCTAAAGCACTCGTGTGTTTTCGACACCTTTTCAAGCTTTCACTCTTCTTTCTCCTCAGTCTCATTAAACGCAGAACTCCCTCTAGCCTTTCACTAATTCGCTTCATGGTCGATTCAAGCCTTTGCACAGCCAAATTATTGTCCAACCTCCTGCCAACGTTAGACCCCTGAATGGCTTCAATTTTTTTTTTTTTTTTACAAGATATATTTTTTATGGTGGAATGCTTGAAATGAATAGCATAAACCATTAGGCTGTAATAGTTATTCATTGCATTGCATGAGAAGAGAATAGATGCAACCCCATATCCTTAAAGTGTTCGGCAAAGTGCTAAGGTATAATCTATAATCATTTTTTTTTTTTTTTTGTTATGTGATAACAAAATTATGATTTTAATTATCAAATATAAAAGTTGAATGCTTCTATTAACTGTGTATGATGGTTTAGATTGATTTTATTTAATATGCATTATTTTGTTTAAAGGGTAGTATTTGTAGTTTTTTTTAGGGGGGGGGGGAATAGAGAGATATTATTACTAGAAAAAAAGGTCCCTGTTTCCCCATAACTTATAACATTCTATTGTAGCAGTAGCTATCACAATTAGATTGCAATACTAATTTATTACCAGTGCTGGGTATGAGTAGATGGAATCCACTACCTATTATATGATTTAAAGTATACTGGGCTGTTCATTTTCTGCAAAATACTGATGTTGTTGGTTTAGGAATTGTTATAAAGGGTAGCTTTGTGCAAATAATTGTAGGTCATTCTAAAAAAAATTAAGGCTGGTATTAGTTATGTCCTGATTTGATCTTAATGTTGGCATTCTTTATGTTATTTTTGAAACAGAGTTTAGCAAGTCATCTTTGGTGATCTGGAGCTCCTTAGGCAAGTTGCTAAGCAGTTTGCAAGTAATTTCAATTCAGAGCAGACCCATAATTTGATTGTTAGGCTGCAGCAAAATGTCATAAAAACTGAACCATTGAAAAATATTGTTTTGTTCTTTTCAAATTAGTTGAGCAAGTCCATCTCTTCCTACTAAAATACACTAGGCAATTTATGTGTTTGTCGCAATTTGAGCTATTTTATGTTTTAGAAACTATATTTATCTATAAATGTTGGCTAATTTTGTTTTAATTAGATTTTTTTTTGGTTGGGGAGCTGTATTGGTGATTGGGTTCTAGATGGGTTACTAAAATGAGTACTAGGTGTTCGATGAAATCCTGCAAAGAACTTGGGATAGAAAAGGTTATGTTTGGGTTATTCTAAAACAAAATTAAAAGGAATTGGATTGGGTTACTCTCTACAAATTTGCTTCCAAGGAAGGATGATTACACCATTCTCTTTAGCTGGCTTTTTTTTTTTCAATTGCTAGAAATATTTTTTCACTCCATCATAGTGGATGTTACAGTATTAGTTGTTTAGAATAGGCTTAAAAGAAAATCTATTTGTGAGACAACACATTTTTATGGATAGCATACTAAGTGTTATATACATTTTAAATTTGAAATTCATACCAAGTTTAATTTTTTTGAAATTTATAAATTCAATTGCATTAGCTACATACTTATTTAATTAAATTTATTTAAGTACAACTTTTGAAACAAAATGTTTCTCCAAATATTTACCTAAAATTATTTGAATATATTTGCTTTCTCGGATTCTAATTATTTCTATGTACAAAAATTAATTTATGGACTCTTACAAAATTTACATTATTTTTATTTCTATTTTGTTGAAAATAGATGTATTTTTTTTTTCCAAGAACCCAAAAATACATGTACTTATGTAATTCCCGTGCATTTGCACAGGTTTAAAAGCTAGTTTCCTTAATATGCCAATATACACATATAAGAGTCTTGGAAGCGTCGAGCACATCATGGTCGACAAACCTACAAAACTAAGTACAGATACTACCGCAATAGAGTTCATTTAAGCATGAAAAACAAATTCGATTATTGTGAAATTTAAACAAGAAAAAGTATTTGGATTTGGCTTTTAAATTTAGAAAACACGATTTCATTAGGTGTTTTATGAGAAAACAATGAACAATTTTTTAAATAGTGAACAGAGACTAATTTACACAGAAAAGAGAGTGAACAATTTATTAAATAATGCTGAACATAAAATAATTTTACGCAGAATACTAGAAATAGTTTATGCAGAAAATAGTGAACAATTTTCATGAGAAAACAGTGAACAGTTTTACTTAATGCAGAAAACAGTTTTACTTAACGAACAGTTCTACATTCAACTAATTCGAATTTTTTTACAAATTTGAATTTTTCAAGGCATTTGCCATTAGGTGATTTATACGAATCATTCATTTTTCTTTCATGGAGTTTGTCCATTATTCATATGGTTACATATTTAAAAAAACACAAAAACCATTTAAGTGCGATAACTGCGCCAATGCTAAAAACAGTTTATGCAGAAAACAATGAACAATTTTTATGAGAAAACAGTGAACAATTTTAATTAATGCAAAAAATAGATTTTATGAATGCGGTAAGCAGCTTCGAATATATAACAAACATTGTAAGGTTGATTTTAATTAACCATCTTGTTGGCTTTATTCCTGCTAATTTACTTGTAATTCAGCACTTAGTAACCCTGTATTTAGGTGGGAAACTTGTAAGGGTAGTAAGTAAGAGAGTGTAAAGAAATGCTCAAGAGTGTGCAAGAAAACAGAGTCTTGCGACTGGATCTCGCGGGTGAGTCGCGGCTTGCAAGTCGCCAAATGTCTGTACACGTGCCAAGCATGCCAGAAGCTGAAGAGTCGCGCCAGCTGTCGCACTATAGGACAAAAGTCCCAGGCTAGCCAGGCCATTAGCTCACGGCTTGAACTCACGACTTGACCCAGTCATGAGGTCAAGTCGCAAAAATGCCCTGTTTGGCAAAAACTGACGTTTTGTATTCCTTTCTCACCCCACTATATATAGACCCTTATACCCACCATATTGAGAGAGCTTCCAGAGAGAATTTTGTGAGAGAAACCCTAGAGAAAAACAAGATTGCCTCATCCCTAATCTTCACCTTAGAGACTCTACAAATTCCTCTTCTCTCTTCCTCTCCATTGTTATACCTTTAAGAGGCATTTTACCAAATTCTTATCTCACCACACCCACGTCTATGAGAAGGTTCATTTGGTGCTGTTGGGAAGCAGTTAGGAAGGAACCAATCTACATTGGTTGATGCTATGGTCTAGTAGCGGAATCCGGGAAGCTAAAGAAGAAATAGGTTCGGCGTAACCTCGTTGGAGCAAGAAGCTTGGAGGACTTAGGTACTTGGGTAGATTAGGCTTGAAGGATCTTCTGCTGTTCATGTATCCCAACTATATTCTTTAGTGGATTATTTGACCGCTTAGAGGGCGGCGGAGAGGTTTTACGCCGAGGGCTTCAGTTTCCTCTTCGATAACACATCGTGTGTTATCCGTGTGTTTGCATATTTCTTCCCTTATCTTTGCCTTATATTTACTGCTGTGGATATGTTTATATTTGGCTTAGAGTATTTATCAATTCTGATATAAGCTTGTTATCATATTCCGCACATTGATTGTTTGATATAAAGCTTGAATTGGTATTTTTGTAATTGGGGTCTAAACGTTCAAGGGCGTTTCATACCCAAATTGAACTTTCAATTGGTATCAGAGCGGGTACACTTGTTATGGTTTAATTACTTAAGTGTGATCCCTGACCCCCTTTAAGATGGATAGGTCTCAATCTCTTAATGTACCACCGTTCTTTGACGGTAATAATTATGCATTTTGGAAAGTCCGTATGAGGGCGTTTTTGTGTTCTATTGATGATGCTGTATGGGATGCAGTTGAAGTATGATGGACAAGGCCAGAGGCTACCAAGTCTACTTGGGATAAGGCTGCCCCTGCTGCGGCCAATGCAAATAGCAAGGCATTGAATGCTATTTTCTGCGGTGTCTCTCTAGAAGAATTTTACCGGATTTCACATATCACCATTGCTAAGGAAGCATGGAAAATTCTGGAGATAACTTATGAAAGGACTAAGAAAGTGAAGGATACCAAACTTCAAATGTTGACCACTCGTTTTGAGGAGCTAAAGATGAGTGAGGATGAGTCTTTTGATTCATTTTACAGTAAATTTAATGAGGTTGTTGTTGGTAAATTTAACTTGGGAGAAAAGACGGAAGATTCGAAAAGTGTAAGGAAGATCCTTCGGTCACTACCAGAGAGTTTCCGTGCTAAAGTTACAGCCATTGAAGAGAGCAAAGATCTTAACGACATCAAGGTTCAAGAACTGGTTGGTTCTCTGCAGACATATGAGTTGTCCCTTCCTTCAGCAAAGAAGAGCAAATCCCTTGCTCTTAAGACAATTGATGAGAGAATGGTGTCTCATGACTCTTCGGAAGAAGATACAGTAGACAAAGATGTGGCGTATCTTGTAAAGAACTTCCGAAAATTCCCAAAGCTCAACAATAGTGGGAAATTTGGTGACAAAGGAAAATTTCAGAGTTTCGGGAAGGAGAAGAAAGAATTCCGAAGAAAAGACGGTAAAGATTCCCAATCCTCACAAGGAATTACATGTTTTGAATGTAATGGATATGGGCACTTTAAAAAAGAATGCCGCAATTACTTGAAGTCAAAGGGAAAGGCCTATGCCACTACTTTAAGTGATTCGGACTCATCAAATTCTGATTATGAAGAGAGCTATGATGAAGAAGGAAATTTCTCTGCATTCATGACCATTGCTCATGTGGAATCCTCAGATGATTTGGATACACTTGGGAAGGAGCCTGGAGAGCATTCTGATTTGGAGTCTATTGGAATTGTTGAAGAATCAGATGCCGAAGAGGATAGAAATACAGCTAGTCTACAAGAGAATTACACTTTACTCCTTAAGAAATTGGGTGAGTATGCAAGGGTTGCAAAGGCGGCTATGAAGAAGATGAAAAGGGCTAAAGAGGACTACAAAAGTCTTCTGGCTAGATATAAGGAGGCAAAGTGTGAAATTGAAACATTAAATGGCGAGTTATCGGAAGCTTATACCAAAGTAAGATTTCTTAAGTAAGAGGTGGTGCAAGCACAAGCCAAGATAGAAAGGGTCTCCTCCAAAAAGCTGGAAGATGTTATTTCATCTCAAAAACACTTCTCAGACAAGTTCGGGTTGGAATATACCGGAGGGAGTAGCTCATCGACCAAAGCTACCAAAGAAGTAAAATTTGTGAAAGCCATAGAACCAATTGTGGAAGAGTCCATTCCTGAAAGTGTTAAGGTTGAGAAGAAGAAGAATGTGGTTGAGCAGCGGCTGGTGAATAAGCCCCGAAATCAATCTATGGGCAGACACGAAACCAGAGCAAGATCTCTCTCAAGACCACAACGGGGTCCAAGAACAGATTATGTGTGTCACTATTGCGAATTGCGAGGACATACTAGACCCAACTGTCAAAAGCTGAGAGCAGACAACGATGCAAGCGCACCTCGGTCACGAGGAAGAAGAAATGACAAGAGGTCTTGGGGTGGTGAGCAACCAAAAAGTCAAAACCATGATCCAGGAATGACGAATGTGATGAAGATGATCGGTGCCTTCACCAACTGTCTTGAAAGCTTCACATGAAGGTTTGATAGCCCTAATTCTCGTACCCAATCCGTCAAGGATATCACCCCAAATGCACGTGACGTGTAGGTGACGAAGGGTACTCATGCATAAGCATTGCAACATGTCCATGCATTAATACTTCCCAAAATTTGTGTATATGCTTGGTTGTTTTTGCTTCTTGCAAGTTTGTGCTGAAAATTTTTTTGTTTATGAGTTTTTGGTTAAATTGTTTTTCACATTGCTGGTTTTGTTTTTGATCAATTTTTTTTGTTGTGTCAAAAATCCAAAAAACACATAAAAAGTAGAAAATCCAAAAAGTTTGATCAACTTTGTTGAGTTTTTGTTTCAAATCATATTTTGCCCTGTACCTTTGTACAAATGGCTTTGTGCATCTACGAGCTTAGCTTGTCTTCTATGCACTCATATCATTGTGGGAGAAATTCTGAAATCTATGTGACTGTTGTAAATAAATCTTCAACCTTGTCATGAATGACTAGTGAATGGTTTTGTTGATCTTGAGACACGCATAGACTCAAGCCTATATATCTTCTCACTCTTTATTTTTGTTTTGCTTAAAAGAGCTCTCTAAGTGTAAATCTCCAAATGAAAAGAGATATAGAGCTACAAAAGCCTGTCGCACATACTAGTATTTGACTAGGAAAAAGGGAAAGCGACCAAAATAAAATGTTTGATGCCTAAAAAGCCAAAGGCTAATTCATCAATTGAAATATCAAAAATTTCAGGCATTTATCTCACAATGAGATTTTCTTTGCTCAAAAAGTGCAAATGATTTATTGAATATGGAGCCAAATGAAAAGCTTCAAAGAATGTAATCAAGTTTGTGTGGGAGGTCATATATGCATGTTTCTATAATTGAGATAGGTCACATTATCTAGTGCTAATTGTGCATGCCTTGATTGAATTGATCATTGAAGTTTCACATTAGACTAAAGACTATCTTATTTTTGATATCCACACACAACACACAAGTCTATGTTCAATGAATGTCATATTCATTTGTGTGATTGTACTTGATTAAATGTGTTTTCACATGCTCAATCTTTGTTTGATCAAACACAAAAAGATTTTTGACTGTTTTTAGTTGTTTTTGGAAAGTATTTTGTTTTTATAAAAATATCAAAAATTTCAAAACTGTTTGCCCTGTTTTGGCGACTAAGTCACGGGTTGGCCCAATCGCAAGTACCAGTTGCGAGCTCACTCTGAGATTTTTCGCAGCTCATTGGCGTGTCAATACCCTAGTCGCGAAAAAGACTTAGAAAATTTTTCAAAATTTGTGTTTTTGTACTTTTTGTGGCTCAGTATGGCGACTTGTTCGCGAGTGGAAGGTCTAGTCGCGAGGGGCACTCAGAGATTTTCGCGGCTCAGCTCGCAACTCTCTCACAGGTAGATCTTTCAATCGCGAAAAACACTTAGAAGATTTTTCAAGAATCTTGCTTTATAGTGTTTCGCGGCTTACCTTGGCAGCTTAATGGTGACTTGCTCCAGTCGCGACAAACGTGTGTTTTGCGTTTTAAAGACAGTTTTCAAAATTTTTGTTCAATTTTTCCCTCGAATATCAGTGACTGTTCATTGTCTTCTTCATTCTCTCACTCAAACACTCCGTGTCTCACTGAAAAAGACTTCATTTTTGCATCATGTCTTCATCAAACTCCAAGAAAAAGGTATGGTTTTTCTTCCCTCTACTTTATTCTTAAGGTTCTGATGTTCTGTTTCCTATTTTGTAAGTTACATTTGTGTTCTGCAACATATTAGGTTCGAACATGGGTTTGCTCAAAATGTTAGGTCTGACTGTTTGAGTATTGCTTTTCTCTTGTTTGATGTGTTAACTAAGTACCTTGTTAATGCTTCTAATTGCTTGTTATGTTCTGAGCATTGCCTTTAGGCATAGGGGTTTGGGGTTTCTCTATGGGTCTCTCTGAATGCTGTCTTTGGTTTTGATTTTCAATATCTATGTGTAATATGTGTTTTGCCCTGTGTTATTGTTTTTCATATTTTAGGTGTGCTACTGCATTGGGGTGTTCATGCTCACTTCTTACTCTTCATATCTTGTTTCATTGCCTCTTGGTCTTTTCTGGGTACATTTCCCTTTAACTGACTTATTACTGAAACTGACCAATCTGATGTTTGCTTCTGGTGGTATTGTATTTGGTTTGTTTCTGTGTGTCTGATTTGTTGCAGTTAACTCGTTGTTCATCCAGAGGTAAAGGCATTGTGACTGATGATTCGTCAACCCCAGTTGCTAAATGGACACGGCTGTCGTCTAAGTCATCCAGGGACTCTGCCATTGAGAGGTTCAGGACTCCTACTGATTCAAAAACCTATGCAAACATCTTCAAAAAGTCGTCTCCCATTGTGGAACGAGTCGTCAAGTTTGATACTCTAGAGGAAACTTTCATTCCTAACATTTTTAAGGACAAAGATTGGGCTGACTTGTTTGGAAACTTTGAGGATCCGATCGAAGAACTGGTTAAGGAATTCTACTCCAATGCCAGATTCATAGGTGTTGAGTTGAAATGCTGGGTGCGAGGAACAGAATTCTCCCTAAATGCAAACTACATTGCTAAGGTACTTAGCATTTCCAGACCAAGTAATGTCGATCGAAATCCATACGATAACAGAGTGCTTCAGGCACAAGACATCCTCCAAGTTCTTGGGAATGAACATGCAGTGGGAAGCACAGGGTCATCAATAAGCACTGCATTGTTTTCGCCCGAACTAACAACCTTAAAGCTGATTATGTTTTTCAACTTCTACCCTCTGTCAAATACTACCTTCATCAATCTTGGAAGGGCTCAATTTCTGTGTGATCTGATTACTGGTGCACCAATTGACATTTGTGCTCATATATTCCAAATCATTGGGAAGACATTGACTCGTTCAGCAACACGAACAATACTTCCTTTCTGCAGTCTAATCATTAAGATTGTTCTTCGTGAAGGTGTTAGTCCTTCATCAGATGAGAAATTCTTGTCTCGTCCTCGACCGGTATCCCTGTACTTTCTCCAAGCAAGCAAGAGTCACTCCTCCAAAAAACCTAAGAGTGAACCATCCTCTCAGGCATCTCCATCTGCTCATGCTACAGCTACTCTTATACAGTCAACTAGCACCCCATCTATTCCTCCTGGATTCCAAATTCCCAAGCAAAGTTTCTTCATTGAAAATGTATTTCAGCGGATTTCTGATTTGGAACGGCTTCTCAACTCCTTTCACAGTCAAACTCAAATGCATCTCAAAGCCATTGAGTTACAATTAGATAACATCCAACAGAAGCTAGAAGAAAGCCTTTAGCTATTCGTGCCAAAAAGGGGGAGAGCAGCTTAAGGGGGAGAGAAAGCTAAAACATGAAAAGGAGGGTGCATATTGAAAGGGGGAGTGTTTTATTATAGTTGTTATAGTTGTTACTCATACTTAGCATTTACCCTTGTTAGTATAGTCTTATACTTTTGGAAAACTTGTTAGTATGGTCCTATACTTTTGGAAAACTTGTGGTACTTTTGGAAAATTTGTGGGCTCTCTGGTACAATTATTTATTTTTGTAGTTATTATATATATAATATGATGTTATTCAGTTATTCATCAATGGTTTTTTTGGGTTTCTGTACCCATGTTGCTCATGTAAGCTTTAAGGATTTGATTATGCACATTTGTAGGCTTTTGTGGTTTGTACCATGCTTTATGCAATCTTTGTGCTTTGATTAAATCAGTACTTCTATCGTAATGCTATGCATTCCTTTTTAAGTACTGTCACTCTTGTGCCCGTGTAGGATTTTTCCTAGATGCACATACTTCATGTACTGTGCATTGGTTGAGTGTTGGTCATTCAAGTGATTTGCCTTGTGTTTGTCAACTTGAATGTCCGGATGTTCATTCCAAGTGTGAATGAACATTGTGATCACTTGGTTATAGTGATTGCATGTTTTGATCTTGCCATGATTCATTGCTTTAATGCTTAAGTTCATTTTTGCTTGATCATGCTACTTTTGCTCCATATGCATATCAAGTTTTCTGCATACAATGATATTGCTATGTTATTGTGTTTCAGGAGTTACTTATTTATATGTTCAAGAGCTTTACAGATCTAGAGTTAGGTGTGAGTGAGTTTTGTTCAACTGTTCCCAACTCACGCTTTAAGTTTAGAGTCTGTTGTAGGGTTTTGTCATGGAATAGCCAAAGGGGGAGATTGTAAGGTTGAGTTTAATCAACCATCTTGTTGACTTTATTCCGTGCCAATTTGCTTGTAATTCAGCACTTAGTAACCCTGTATTTAGGTGGGAAACTTGTAAGGGTAGTGAGTGAGAAAGTGTGAAGAAATGCTCAAGAGTGTGCAAGAAAATAGAGTCTCGCAACTGGATCTCGCGGGTGAGTCGCGGCTTACAAGTTGCCAAATGTCTGTATATGTGACAAGTATGCCAGAAGCTGAAGAGTCACACCAGCTGTCGCACTACAGGACAAAAGTCCCAGGCTGGACAGGCCGTTAGCTCGCGGCTTGAACCCATGACTTGACCCAGTCATGAGGTCAAGTCGCCAAAATGCCCTGTTTGGCAAAAACTAACGTTTTTCATTCTTTTCTCACCCCACTATATATAGACCCTTATACCCACCATATTGAGAGAGCTTCCAGAGAGAATTTTGTGAGAGAAACCCTAGAGAAAAACAAGATTGTCTCATCCCCAATCTTCACCTTAGAGACTTTACATATTCCTCTTCTCTCTTCCTCTCCATTGTTATACCTTTGAGAGGCATTTTCCCAAATCGTTATCTCACCACACCCACGTCTGTGAGAAGGTTCATTTGGTGCTGTTGGGAAGCAGTTAGGAAGGAACTAATCTACATTGGTTGATGCTATGGTCTAGTAGCGGAATCCGGGAAGCTAACGAAGAAATAAGTTCGGCGTAACCTCATTAGAGCAAGAAGCTTGGAGGGCTTAAGTACTTGGGTAGATTAGGCTTTAGGGTCTTCTGTTGTTCATGTATCCCAACTATATTCTTTAGTAGATTATTTGACCGCTTGGGGGGCGGCGGAGAGGTTTTAAGCCAAGGGCTTCAGTTTCTTCTTCGATAACACATCGTGTGTTGTCCGTGTGTTTGCATCTTTCTTCCCTTATCTTTGCCTTATATTTACTACTGTGGATGTGTTTATATTTGGCTTAGAGTATTTATCAATTCTGATATAAGCTTGTTATCATATTCCACACATTGATTGTTTGATATAAAGCTTGAATTGGTATTTTTGTAATTAGGGTCTAAACGTTCAAGGGTGTTTCATACCCAAATTGAACTTTCAAACATGATGAGTAGAGGGCAAATTTTATTAACGTAGAAACAAATTTTATCAATGCAGAAAAATAAATTTGATTATTGTGAAATTTAAATATGAAAAAGCACTCAGATTTGGCTTTTAAATTTAGAAAACATGATTTCACTAGGTGTTTTATGAGAAAACAATGAACAATTTTTTAAATAGTGAACAGAAAATAATATATGCATAAAAGAGAGTGAAAATTTTTTTAAATAATGTTGAACATAAAATAATTTTATGCAGAATGCTAGAAATAGTTTATTTAAAAAACAATGAACAATTTTTATAAGAAAACAGTGAACAGTTTTAATTAATGCAAAAAACAGATTTTATGAATGCAGTAAGTAGATTTGAATATACAGTAAATATGATGTGCAGAGAGCAAATTTTATTAATGTAAAAACAGATTTTATCAATGCAGAAAAATATATTCGATTATTGTGAAATTCAAACTTGAAAAACATTTAGATTTGGTATTTAAATTTATAAAACACGATTTCACTAGGTGTTTTATGAGAAAACAGTGAACAATTTTTTAAACAGTAAACAGAAATTAATTTATGCAGAAAAGAGAGTGAACAATTTCTTAAATAATGCTGAACAGAAAATAATTTAATGCAAAATCATAGAAATAGTTTATACAGAAAACGGTGAACAATTTTTATGAGAAAACAATGAACAATTTTCATTAATGTAGAAATTAAATTCATATTTTGAAATTAAAATCTCTATATTTTACAATGCTTCTGTTTAAATAAATAAAAAATAAAAAAGCCACTTATTTTTATCTTTATGTTTATTTTTCGATTATCCCAAAAAAAAAAAAAATTTACACAGTACTCGAGTTTGGTAAACTCGAGTACCGTGTAAATTTTTTTTTATCTGCATTTTATTTATAAAACGTACTCAAGCTTGGCATACTCGAGTATTGTGTTGCATGGAACTCGAGTTTACCAAGCTCAAGTACCACATTATTTTTTTAATCACAGCAATTCCAGCTTAGTAGTGCCACGGCGGCAGAATTGATGAGGAACTCGGGTTTCTGAAACTCGAGTTCTAGAAAATGTGGTAGTTTCCTATTTATTTCCGAAATAGTGTTTTTTTGCTAAAAATTTCAAAAATAAGTGGTATTTGGCCGTTTTGGCCCTGGAAAATGTAATTCTATTCTTGTTGTGACTGAATTCATGTTGAATGTTTGCTTATGTAGGTGTGAAAAGTTGATAGATTTTTACTTAAATGGGTAAATTTGAAGTCCACTTCCAAATAGGAGTTGTTGAAAGAGTTGGATACTCTCTCTTTAGTGGGTGAAATTTGCCAAACAGTGCAATTTTCAAAATTTTTAAGCCGGATAGCACGTGTTCAAAGTTATTTTGTTAGTTAGACTCTTTTTTGAAGTTGAGTTTATCAAACTTGACTTCCAGGCGAATTTTGACCCCGCATCCCCCAAGTAAAAGTCTGATGTGGATTAAAAAAAGGGGAAAAAAGCCACCTAGAAGTCGAGTTTAACAAACTCGACTTCCATTGAGAATCGAGCACCCTGAACACGACTTCAAACAGGGGTTAAAACGCTACCTTGTGGGTAAAAAGGGAAATCCGAGTATACTAAACTTGATTTTGAGGCCTTCAATCTTCTCTCTCTCTCCGATGTCTCTCTCTTCCTACGCCATTCTTCTCTCTCTCTCCAGTGTCTCTCTTCCTTTGTTGTTTTGTCCGTCCATCATCTTCCTCTGTGGCGAGGAATCCGAGACCAGCAAGTTCGTTCTTTCTCTCTCTCATGCGATTTTTTTAAATTTTGGTCTAAATTTCTGTTTGGTTGCCGAGAAAGTATAACTGAGAAAAGTTCAGAATTTTTGTAATGTTTGTACTATGGGACCACCAGAAATTTAAAAAAGAGAGTCATTTACTACTTAGAGGGTTTAGGGTTTAGTTTTGATTTTATTTTGTTGAGTTAGTTTTATTCATTTTGTTGCTTGTTAAGAAAAAAAAAAATTTAGTTTGGGAACTTTGTTGGTTAGGTTGTGTGTGAAATTAGTTACTTGGATAGTTATGGGATAATGGGTTTTTTTTTTTTTTTTAGTTTTGTTTTGTTTAGCATTTGATTTAGTGAAGTGATTTATCTTTTGGGACACTTGAAGGTTGAAAACAATGCAAGTTATTTCAATGTGTGTTATACAAATTGTGGGAACTGGGTAGTTATGGGTCTGCGATAATGAGTGAGCATATGGGCTATGCTTGTGAATTGATGGGGATTGGTTTAAGTAAGATCTGGTTATGAATTGAATTGGGCTTTGACTTTATAGAATAAGCTTTGAACTCTGCTACCATTGTTGTTGGTATAACTTCACTGAAGATTTTGAAAAGTTTTTTATATCTAAAGAAGAAGAGTGTGAAGCACTGGCCCTTAATTAAAGTCATGGCCAATTTTGGATGACAATGACTTTATAATGGCCATTTTTTTTTATTTTTTTTTTCTTAATGCTAGAATTGCATATATGTTAAAACTATCTATTCACTTCTCTGGCAATCTAATTTTTAAGTAGTAGATAGGAATTAATTATAATGTCAAGCAGTAGATAGGAAAAGAAAAGGAAATCATAATGCCACACATAAATAAAGCCCCAAAAATAAAAACTAGATATGGTGTAATTCTCTCTCTATTCAATGTCATTAACCAATATTGCACATTACACAAACCTATTATTTATAGCTGATATGACAAAAACTTTTTGCAGCATGACGATAGATCTTGAACCCATTGATCGTAGTGTATTGACAGAACAAGTTAAACATCAATCTGAGTTGCTGTGGAACCCTGGGGGACAGGTAATTGCATAAGTTTTCTTGTACTATGCATTCATGTCACAACTCTAATTAGCCCTAAATACTAAATATTTGCATAAGATTTTTATCTATTGTTATAATATTTGCAGGATCCTCCTGGCACACTGGATTGTCGAAGTCGCCATGAAGAATTGAGACATCAAGTTCCTATGGTAGATGATCGTGTCCTTGCCATTGTGAGGTTGCTTGGTCTAGAGGGTCTGCACTTGGTCCCATCCATACAGCTTGACCATGCATTGATCACTGCATTTGTCGAGCGATGCCGCCCAGAGACCCATACATTCCACCTACCACATGGTGAGATGACGATTACATTACAAGATGTGGAAGTTATCATGGGGTTGCCCATCGAGGGTGAGGCAATGGTTGGGCCCACTAAAAGAACTTGGACAGATGTGTGTGCTAAAATGCTTGGAATTCAAATTCCAAATGACAATCAAACTGTGCTAAAAGGTCAAAGGATTCTGATACCCTCACTTGTCGAAAGAATCAGACAACCACTACCTCCGGATGCCAATGAGATTCAAGTTCATCAGTACACTCGCTGCTATATACTAGCCCTACTAAGGGATATGATATTTCTTGACAAGTCCGAAGATAGGGTCCATCTCATGTGGTTAGAGTTCATGCGAGACCTTCGTAATCCACGTAAGTATAGTTGGGGTAGTGCAGCCTTATCATGGTTGTACAAACAGCTGTGCAATGCAACCGACAAGAAGGCAAAGTAGATTGGCGGACCATTGATTTTGGTCCAATTGTGGATATATGTCAAGTTCCCACATATGTCCCCACAGATGGTGCCCTAACCCGAAGGTGTTTATGGTCCACCACTACCACCAATTCCTCTTGCTATGAAGTAAGTATATATTGCATAATTAGCTTGTGATCATGTATTATGCCACATTTTTATACGTAAACGACTAATGACCATGTGATGTTACCTGCTTGTAGGTGGGCAAGGGCGATGAGTACAAAGAATGCTCATATGCACATGCTTTCCGCATATCACAATCAAATTGCCACAACACGGCCCAACCAGGTATAATACTTGTATTTTCATTGCCCACTATTGTGCTACTTGTTATGCAAATTATGGAAAAATTTCTGAATGTGGTTGCTTTACTTAGTGGCTTTTGTAGGTTAAGTGGGAGCCATATGGAAATGACTTAAGCCACCTTCCTCCTAGTTTTTGTATTGAGGGAAGTGACATGTGGAGGTCAACTGTTCCACTTATATGTTTTTGGCTGGTAGAGTTCTACCTACCCGATCGTGTCTTACGACAGTTTGGGCTAAAGCAGGAACAACCCAGAGATGCTAATACCAATCGTAATTTGCACAAAATAGATGCGAGGGGCAAGGTAGATAAAAATTGGTCGGTGGAACATGCAGTCCATATTCAGAGGTGGAATGATCGTGACGAGTACGTTTGTAATGCACTCAGGATGGAGGAGCTGATGTCACGTCATCATCCATATATGGTGTGGTATCGTAGGATCACTCAACTGTATATCAATCGCGCTAGTGCGAAGATGGAAATTTTGGTAATGTGCATAAACTTATTTTGTTTTGCATGTTGTGTTTGATGCTATGTATATGTCGTACTTAATAATGCCGTTGATTTAATGACAGCTTGCAACCTAACTGGCTGTCCTCAAATGGTTCAATGAAGAATCTTACGAATACAAGTTCATTAAGAAGGCCCTTGAGGATGTGGATGAGGGTGATCGTATCGATGTGCCAACCAATGCCAAAGTAGTAAACCAGACTGAAATACCAGATGTAGGGCCCAGTACGAGTTCAGCTGCTCCAGTGACACATCATCAACCTGCCCCCACCCCTCCTCTGGCCATTGAGACCCCTGTTCCACCTATGTCCACCCCTCAGGACACAACCGGACCTCCCATGCCACCCATCCCTCCCATTTACACCAGATCTCCCTCGCAGTTTACCCATGCTGAATTCGAGTTCTCCCCACACGCCACCACTGTTGACCACAACTCACCCATGGCCCTATCCTATAGCTCCCCCCAAACAGTTATACCCACCCCTAGCCTACAAACACCCCACGTTGAGCTCATGTCTACCAGCCCAAGTCATACACAATCACCTCCTACCTCCTCTACCTTGATACATGTTCCACAAGCCATGCATCCACATGACAGTGACGTTGATCTGGGGCAATGTAACCAAGCTGAGTAGCCACAGGATGCAAACGCTCATGCTGCACCTATGAGGAAATCGACTCGCGCCATCCAACCAAGGAGATGCGGCACAGGTTCCCACCTGGTATTCCAAGTGCTTTACTTTCATTTTAATTTCATATATTTTTTGGGTTGCTTTGTGCATGAATTTACTTGTTTGTAAAAACTTAAAAATATAACATTATGAGCAGGTAACAGAGCATGTTCCCGCCAAGCAGTACACTAGACGCGACCAAAAAAGAAGTAAACGCGGGGAGGGTGCAGCCTAATATGATTAATGATACACATTCATATATACTTGGTAAAGTGGCTGTTGGACACTTGAGTGCACTATTTGTTGACTGATAAAATAAAAGTTCATTTTTGTTGGTGAAATAAACATATATCTATAACGTTTTCTTGATGGTTTATGGTTCTTCTGTTTGCAGCCACTCAACCACTTGGTGGAAAGGGCAAGATGGCCAACAAGGGCACCAAAAGCAGTAAATGAAGCAGATCATCTATTTTTTTTGTTTTTGTTATGGTTCCCACAGTTTATGTAATTGGTATTTAAATTGGTCAAGTGTCACAGTTTATGTAATTGGTTCCCATTGTTTGGTTGGAAGATGTGTATCTCTGATGTGTGGTGGACCAGTAGTTAGGTTTTGGTTGTAAACCTCTATGCATGTGGCTTAAAGACAAAATTGATTGTCTTTACTTTTGGCAGATGATAACATTATATATGTTTAATCAATGCAGCAGAATTTCTATTTGAAGAAATTTGCAACAGAAATGTGATTGATGCTGTAACATTTTTTCAACGCAGCAGATTTTATTTGTATTATTGAGTTTCATTTAATGCAGCAAATTTTATTTGAATTACTGATTTTATTTAATGCAGCAGAATTTTTTTTAGTGCAGCAGAATTTTGATGCAGCAGAATTTTTTAATGCAGCATGTAAAGTTGTAATTTACAACTGTGTTTTTGTTGGCTTTTATTCCGTGCCAAATTTGATTGTAATTATGTTCAATCGTTTAAACCCTGTATTTGTTGTGGGACTTGTTGTAAGGGTTGTGTGATAGAGAGAGTTTTTGAAGACTCTAGCATCTGAAGACTGAAGGATTCTCGCGGGTGTCTCGCGACCTAGCATCCCGCGAAGTGAATCATGTGCCAGGCACATGCTGGAATGTGAAGAGTCAGGCCAGGTGGAGACAGCTATGTCTCGCGAGTATCTCGCGGGTAAGGCCTTCCCGCGAGACACCCGCAAGGCAATCTGTTCTGCCAGCCTGTACTTTTTGAGTCACACCTTTTGCACCTATCCTATATATACCATCATTACCCTCAATTGTTGAGGAATGCTTCAGAGAGAAAACCCTAGCCAAACACATTGGTAATTAGAGATTGTCTTCCCCATCTTTCTCTATACAATTGCTTGTGGTATCTCCTCAACCCGTCCCTCTCCATTATCCATATCTTTGAGAGGTTGATAGCCCAAACACTTACCACACCTTTGAGAGTGCTGTGTGACGTTTTGGTGCTGCTGGGAAGCATTGGAAGAAGCCTAGAATGGCAGATGCAACATGGAGCTTGTTCCGAATAACTAGGACAAGACACGGTTCAGAGAAGCCTTGTTGGAGTAGGAGCTTGGAGGGCTTAGGTACAGCGGGTAGACTAGGCTTGGAGGGTCTTTTGCTAACCCATGTATCCCAACTGATTGTCTAGTGGATCGATTTCCGCTTGGAGGGCGACGAAGAGGTTTTACGCCGAGGTCTTCAGTTTCCTCTTCGATAACACGTCTCGGTGTTATCTGTGTTTGCATCTTTCTTCCCTACTCTTGTTCATTTCAATTTTTACAGCTGTGTTGCTTTAAATATGGATTAGAGTAGTTGTTTCATTTATACGCTTGTGTTTACACTATTCCGCACTTATCATTAAGTTAGTGTAAAATCAACCAAGCCATAATTTGAATTTGGGGGTCTAAACCGCTCGTGTGTATTCAACACATTTTCGAGCTTTCATAGCAGAATTTGATGCAGCAGAATTTTTTAATGCAGCAGATTTTTTTCATGTGAAATTGAGCACTATGGTTGCTTTGTTTTTCTATTTTCTTCTCGTATTTAATCTGGAATTAGGTAGTTTAGGTTAAGACTAAGGAGATTTTTTGTTTTGGAACTGTCTGTTATCTCATTAGGTTGAGCTGGAATTTTTCAAAGCTAGAGACACGCAAAAAGGAATAAATATGTTGGAAAGTGCTCAGAATGTTGAGGAGGTAAGAATAAATATTTCTGATATGTTGGAAAGTGCCTTGTAATAAAATCCTCAAATTCTTCAACTATATATGTGAATTGAGGTTTGGTTTTTTGCCGTTACCTTTCTCACTTATTTGATTTCTTTAACCCTTAATTACATTGAAAAAGCATTGAAGCCGTTTCATCTGCCCAATGATGAGTTCAAATTGCACTGTGACAGTTATTTTGATTTTCTTTTTGAACCCCCATTGGCACATCCAGTGAGCCCCCCAGCATGTGTTCTAGACTACTAGGGGCTGTTGGCTGTTGGCTGCTGGTTGTGGGTTTTGTTTTTATTTTAAAATGTGGGAAGGCTCTTAATGAAAATCATAAGCTTCACTATTCACGAATACATGATCTGAGGGTTGCAGCCCCTTCTTCCCCCGTAACCAACTTTTTTCCTCCTTAAAGTTGGTGTATTTTTGTCTTTTTGAATTTCTTATTTACTCCATTTAGCATTAAAAATTTAAACTTGTGTTTTGCATTGAGGTCTCTGATGGATAATTGGAGTCTTAGGCATGGTCATATTATCTTTGTTCAATGGGTTTTTATTTTGACAAGGTTCTATGTTAAATGTATCTTTGTTCAGTGGGTTTTTATTTTGACAAGGTTCTATGTTAAGTGTATCTTCTGAAACCCTAGAACCAGTTTTGATATCAGCTCACTGATTGTGGGGTAAAGTGTAAATTTTTAATTTCATATTTGGGAGCAAAGAAACTTATTAACCCTTTTCACTATAATTGTTGTTATTGGATTTTTTTTTTTTTTTAATTTCAAGTTGGGATTTAAAAGAATTGAAAAAACAATAGGATTAATTTAATTTTACTTTTTTCCTGGATACACTGAAACGCAAGTTTAAGAAAAAAAATTTCTTGATTAAATAAGGTAAATTTCCAGGACTGCAAATGGCACATTTCATGATGGAGATTTCTTCTTAAACCAGAAAGGGTTGCGGCTCATCTCTGAGGAAAAGGTGTCTTGTGTAAGTATATCTTGATTTGGTTCCTATCTTGTGGGCACTTGTGTTTTGGCTAATCCAACTGTTGTTTATTGGTTGATTCGTTTTTTGTTACCTTAAAGCAGGTACTGAATCAGATGTGCTTGTTTTAGTTTTTTATCAGTAATATATGATATATTTTACTTTCAATCTGTGTGAATAAAAATTATCGAAATTTGGAGGAGTTCTGCAGTGATAATGAGTCTTTTAATGAGGTCTAAATTATACAACTGTACTGTAAACTAAGTTGATACTACTAGTTCACTAATCCTTTAACTGCCTTTTGCTGTCCCAATATTTTGTCTCTTCTACCTTGGTGAATTACTTTCCCTTATAAGTCATCAACTACATTTCCAGGAGTTTGAACAGGTCATGTTTAAGTTAACCCTGCAAAACCTTAATCTTGGAGAATTGGGAAAGCAGCCCTATTAGTCCAAATTTAAATTTTTACAGTTCAGATACATTTTTTTGGGTAGTTTACTTGTTCTTTTTCCAATTTAACCTTTCTTTTTTCATCCTTTAGGAGGTCATGCCAGCCTTTCTCTTTTTGTAATTATTTTTGGTATGCTTCTTGGAGACTTCTGAAAGCTCCAAATTTGATGTCTAGTGACTAGTCAACCCATCTCCTAATTAAAAAACATAAGTCCAACATTTTCAATTGCCATGCCTCTAATGATAGATATCATCATACCTATTTCAAACAACTTGGCTTCTGATTCCATTGGGACTTATTGCACATCCTCTTCACCTTCATGCTTTGTATTGGTGTTGTCTAATTTTTTGTATTCTTTGGGATTAAGGCTTGGCTGTTATTGTTCATTTTCATACAACACTTAAAATTTTCTTTTCTTGTTGTGTTTGGACAGCCTTCTGACAGTAAGGAGTGAGATATCGAATTCTCATTGGAAGATCTTGAGACTATTAAAGTCATTGGGAAGGGAAGCAGCGGTGTAGTTCAGCTTGTTCGCCATATATGGGTTGGAAAATTATTTGCCTTGAAGGATTCTTTACATTTACTTGTCATTACATTAACTTGTTAATTTCCAACCATATCCATAAACAAATCATCCATTCATTTCTAACCAAATCCATATATATATATATATATATATATAATAAAATAAAAACAGACAATCTAAAAAAGCATCAGAAAATTATGTCTTAGCTTCCAAACTTTACAAAAAATTATTTGAGTTCAAGTAGTCCCACAAAAGCTATCTTTTTGCCACCAATCCCATATACGCACAACTATAAAGGAAAATACATCAATAACAAACTAAACTGCAAGCCTATATCCCTAATAAGATGTACTACAACAAAAAAAGAGGCATTATTATTAGTAAGACAATGCAGAAAATGTCCACACAAAACCCAATAACAAACTAGACAAAATAATCATAATGCAATATCATATGAAGTCAAACTATCAAAGAAAGAAGACCCACAACATTCTCATCAAATAAAAACCAAACCCACATTACAAACCATGGAGAAATCATAAATAATGTAGAAAAATCCCAATTTAAAACAAAACAAATAAAGTGAAATCCAAAACAAAAACCCAGCCACCATCATAAACACAAACCCAACCACCACACCAAATAAAAAATCCAGCCAATACCATTAAAAAAAAAAAATAGCCACCACCATTTACACAAAACCCAGCCACCACCATAAACAAAAAACCCACCACCACCATTAAACAAAAACCACAGCCACCACCATAAACAAAAAAGCTCACCACCACCATTAAACAAAAAATGCAACCACCACCATTAACACAGAAACCTAGCCACTACCTTAAACAAAAAAGGCATAAATGCACTTTTGGTCTCTACATTTTGTACTTTTTTCATTTTGGCCCCTACATTTTACTTTTATCACTTTTAGTTTCTAATTCAATTAACACGTGATATTTAAGTCTTTACCGTCAATCAACTAATGGGAAAAGCTGAGGTGGCTGACGGAGATAATTAAAAATTATTTAAAAACATTAAAATAATAATAAAATTTTTTATTTTGTATTAAAAAATGCCACATCAGCATATAAATTTAAAAAATTAATTTATTAATTTTAACTAAATAAAAAATAAAATTAAAACCCAAAAATCACAAAAATTAAGATCTAAAAAGTATCTTGAATAAAGTTTTAAAAAAAATATTTAAAAAATTTTCTTTTTCATTAGACTATTCAGACAGCCCCAACCTTAACCCCCAACCATGATTCGAATCTTCTAGTCTCCTCCTTTAAGGACTGGTTCAATCGCCGCAACAACTCTCTCCTTGACCAAATCTTCCTCATCTTAAACACCCAACAACTCCACAATGATAGCGACGACTTATCCTCTCGTTGCTCCACCGACCTTGCTTTCTCCCAACTCAACCTCCGCCTCTTTGAATCCTTCGTCTTAGATGTTCTTAACTACGGCAAAGGCAAATGCCTGGGGATCAGACAACTCTTCCAGCAAGTTTGATGGGTTTAAGGTCAATCAGTGGTGGTGGGTTGTTTTTCTCTTAATCTCTAACTTTCTCTTTATCTAAACCCGACTCTCTTTCTCTCTCTCTTGATTGTTTGATAAGTGTTGTGGTGGTGGGTTTGATCAATGGAGGTGGTGGCTAGATTTTTTCATGTTTGGGTTGTAAGAAAATTTCTGGGTTTGGGTTCAGGTGGAAAGAAAATTTTTGGGTTTCTGTTTAAGTTTGTTGGTTGGGTTTGTGTTTATGTTTGTTGGTTAGGTTTGATCGGTGGAGGTGGTGGCAGGATTTTTCTATGTTTAGGTAGAGAGAAAATTTCTAGGTTTGGGTTCGGATGGAAAGAAAATTTCTGGGTTTGTGTTTAAGTTTGTTGGTTGGGTTTGTGTTTATGTTTGTTTGTTAAATGTGACAAATTTTAGTGTTTAGTTTGAAAGAAAATCTTGATTTTCTAGGGAAAATGTTGATGATTGTTCAAGAAAAATTTATGAGTTTTGGTTGGGTTTGTTGTTATTGTGAGCCGAATTGGCTGGGTTTGTGTGCGTGTGTTGTTTTATAAGAAAATTTATGGTTTTGGGTGGAAAGAAAATGTTATGATGCATCAACTTTTTAGATGTGAATTTTTTTAATGTTTAGTTTTGAAATAAATTTTCTGAAAGAGATGTTGAATGCCTAGAAATTTTTTGGAAAAGATGTTGAAGAATATGAACAGTCACGTTCTTCCCAAAAACTAATGAATTTTTTTTTTAATGTTTTTTAATTTAATTAATTAATGTGTGTGATTATATTATTTTTTTTATTCCACCGTCAGCCACATCAGCTTTTGCCGTTGGTTGGGTGATGGAAAGGACCTAAATGCCAGGAGTTAATTGTTTTAGGGACTAAAAATGGTAAAAATAAAATGTAGGGACCAAAATGAAAAAAGTGCAAAATGTAGCGACTAAAAGTGCATTTATGCCAACAAAAAACCCAACCATCATAATAAACAAAAAAAACCCATCACCAACATTAAACAAAAAACTCAGCCACCACCATAAACAAAAAACTCACTACCACCATTAAACCAAAAAACACAGCCACCACCATTAACACAAAAACCCAGCCACTACCATAAACAATAAACCCAGCCATCACAATAAACAAATAACCCACCACCAACATTAAACAAAAAATCTAGCCACCACCATAAACACAAATAGCATTCAGCCATCAAAAACATGAAGCAAATCACATATACCCAAGCTATCATCTTGCACCACTTTTCAGGGTGGCTGTTAGACAAAGAAACTGTCACGACCCAAACCTGTACTTTAGAATTTAGAGTATGACTGACATGTTAATATCAAGTTTACCTTAATACTAACTTGAACCAACTTAAGCTTGAGGTGCTTATCAAAAATCGTTTCTTGTATTCCTTTTTATTTCCTTGCATAAAAGTCGTAATATACAAAATTCGTAAAACTTTGAAACTTCATTTCATTTCGAACTTTGCAAGATTACAACTTGGCTAAAACTTAAGGTATTCATGTAAATATTACAAAGCTAAACGTTTACCAAAACTATTATGTAGGATTTAGACCCCTTAAACCACAAATAAATTGCGTAGCCTAGATTAATTAGCCAAGTTTTTTACTTAGTCAAATTAAGCAATTCTAGGTTAAAGCAATCAAATAATCATATCAAAAATATAATACAGCGGAATAATAAATAACACAGAGATATGATCACCCAGGAAACCACACGGAAAAACCTGGGGAGGATTTTACCCACCGATCCTCAAGGCAAAACGGAATCCACTAAGAAAGAATTGAAGTTCTTACAAAAGGACTTACAAGCTCCCCGCTTGACTTCCTAATGCTACCCACCAGTAAAACTTCCTGACACGACCACGCGCAGGCTCCGAGTCCACGGACTACTTCTTTCTTTGTCTTCCTTCAATCAGGTACAAGCTCCCCGCTTGATATTCTTTTAGCTTCAAATGATTGCAACCTTGTTGATCATCAAGATGTAGATAATATATCTTCCTTGAAAACCCTAAGTTTATGTGAAGGAAAGCTCCTCAAAGATCTCACAAGAGATTCACATAAACAGCAAATATGAGCAACAAAGACTTAGAGAGGTTTGGGTACAAAACCCTAATAAAAGGAGGCACAAGAGGCACTCTAATCTCTCTCACAAAAGTCTCAAAAACGTTCTAGGGTTTCCCTTATATATAGGAGTGTTTTACTTGGACCCCAAGACGTTTAAATAGAGTTTGGGCTGAACTGGAACTCTGCAGAAAAATAAATTTGTACGTGGTTCGATCGATCGAGTCTAATTTTCGATCGATCGAGACTTACAGATTTAGTTCAATAAATTCTGCAATCACTCGATTCCAATTTTACAAATAAACATACTTTGAGCAAGCCTAAACCTAGACTAAATGTTTTGATCATGGTTTGCCAACAAAATACAAATTGAAGTTCTAATACATTAATTCCTAATTTCTTAGAACCCAACATATTATTTACAAACCTAACCCCAAGACATAAAACTGGGGTTCGAAACAGACTAAGGTTCTGAATTACATCAATGCTCAAAAGGATCAAGTATATTTTGATTCCTTCTATACAATAAAATAGCTAAACTACTATACAACAAAAACTATACATTCTAAGAAATGAGAATCACAGATTCCTTGCCACCTCTAATACTCTCACTGCTTTAAGGAAAGAACTTGTGCACTGAAATATAATAGGGTGAGCTGCGAAGCCCAGTAAGGTTTTAAGCTCCATGAGCATTTAATAAGAATGCATGTAAATCAAATATTTTATGAATATGTCAACTTTGATAAATAGTCTTCATACTATTCATAAAATAACTTATGAACTTTCAGGTGAAAATATATCATTTTCCTTTCATATAATATTAAAATGACATAATAAGGAACTTAAACATAATTCAGTAACCTTATCTTTAAATAGACTATAAAATGTTTTATCATAAAATTTCCATCAGACTTATAACACATTCGACATACTTTTCTTATCATCATACTTTTCTTATAATTTTCAAAAAGCTTAATAGCTCATTTATAATACATATTAATTAGTCCAATTGTAAGTCTGTCACAACTTTGGAAGGCTTCCAACACATAGTGCTAGGCATCCAGTATTCCCCACAATGCTAGGTAATCCCAAGATCATATCAGAAAGTATCACCCCTTTCCCTGTGCTCATATCATCAACCATGGGGATTGGTTGGCATCCTCCACAAGTTGGCCATTCCCAACGAGGCGGGTGCAGCAGAGTCGTCACCACTTATAATGGCCAATCAAAATCTCCATGGAAATCCTAGTACTATAACCCCTACTGTCTAAGTTCAAATCATAATAATGGATAACTGAAAACTATATTTTTCTGATAACTATGCTTTTACATAATTATTTCATAATAGTAGCATATCCACTTTATTCTTAAATATTATGTTCGTGATATAAGTAATAGCATCAATATGCTAAAATTTTCATATATATATATATATATATATATAATTGAACAACTCACGAACATATATTTTACTTAAATAATGCTTATATGTAATATCTCTAATTAAAAGGTTTTGATGCATAATAATTTTCTAAATAGTCCTTATACTTATCAAACGCAAATGTCACATATTCCTTACCTGAAAACAGAAGACACATGAGATTTGAATAAGAGGAGCTCAAGTGTCCACGTTCTCATTTTCGTCACCTAAATGAAAGACCAAAACTTATTACTAGCAACTCTTCCTAAATATATAAACTTATACATCAATCACAACGTAACTCTCAAACTCAAGAAAATCTTAACTCTTATCACACAAAGTTTTCCCAAAAACAAGATACATTCATCAAACACATTATGTACATAAACATAGAGAAACCAAGGTATAAAAATTCATCTATGATCTAGACATACCAAAAGACAAGAATATTAAATTATAGCTCAAAAAATACACTCTAACTTTAGAATTAAATCCTCAAAGTCAAAGTTATCATTTAAAATTTACTGCTCATTTCAGTAGCATATGCCTCATTTCTAAAATATCAATGGGCTATCTAAACACATCAAATCTTCATGCAATTTTACAGAGCCACTCCTTTGGATGTCTAGTAAATATTATATCAATTTCAGAGTCAAATCATAAAGCCATGATTTATTAAAAATCATACAAGACAACATGCTCAAATCTGTCCTGACAAAATTTCATGTAACTTAGAAATTAAACCATTATTTTTATATTAATCCAAATGCAGTGATACCACTTCCATTACAACCATAACATGTCTTAGAATTCATAAAAACTACTCCTAGCATCCTAATTTACAGAAATTGATTTAATCCAGATTTTTCTTGTTGTAAACACCAAATCTGTCACAGTGACAGCTTTAACATGTTTTCTTACAAAATCATCAACTAGTAGCAATTGGCCTTCATTTCATGTGGGTATTTTTATACCTATACTATACATGTTAGAATACATCAATAAACATCCAATTGACCATAATATCTTCAATCTTTCAAATTACTAACACAAAACCACAATTTCAACTTCTAACGATCAGATTAGAGAACATAGAGGGAAACTGAAGAAAACAATCACACCATCAAAATACCCAAAATCAGATGAGGTTTTATTTACTTACCCACAAACTTTGAAGCTGAAAATTTAGTGTTAACCTTTTTAATTTCTTCTTTAAAGTGAGATATATGGTTTCGGTGAGAGAGGGAGGGTTGTTGGTGAGAGAGTGAGAGAGAGGTGTTGTCGATTCAAGAGCAAAGAAAGAAGAACAAAGAGTATTCTGGTGCAGCAACGAAGAGATTAGGGAGAAAGTTTTGGGTGGGGCACGTGTATTGCAAAGGAAAAAGTGAGTTGATGATTCACCTTTGAAACTTTTAAAATTTACTTATCACCCCCCTCACAAGCTTATATTCTATAAAGGCCCAAACTATAAAATAACTTTGCATATAAACCCTTACCCTTATAAACTTCTTTCCATAACATTAAAAGAGCATATATGTTTTATAACATCAAAATATTAAAGCCTTATGCACTTAAATTAATTAAGATAATACTAAGTATATAAACCCATAAAATTAGTAATGCAATTAGGCTAGGATGTTACTAAAACTACACACCAAAGAACCCAAAACACAAAACATTTCAAGCATAAGAACAAACAAGCAAACCACATATAGGTAGTAGCTAAGCCAAGAAATTGGGTGGATAAATAAGCAAATATGAGAAAACCCAAATCACAAACAAGATGAACTGAGCAACAAATCATATATAAGCAGAACTCATGTGTTTTAATAGTCACTACCTCTTGCATGCGTGCTCTTCATTGTGAATGGATATTTTAGGATTCAAATAAATTTATTCAATTATCTTTGGAGCCTAAAATATTTTGTTTACAAAAAAGAAATTCCTAAGGCAAGAGCCTCCAAAATGTCTTTAACATAAGAGGGAAAAGAAAAGAATCAGAAAGAAAGGAAATCTCATAGCCTCAAAAAGTGTGCTGAATTCTAAGATCCAACCTCTATTTATAGAGGTTGGGAGGCTCAAAAAAATAGCTAGATGATCAGAATATGAACTAGGACGCGTCCTTATCTCTAAAAAATAAAAAAAGAAGTGTTTCAGCTTAATCTAAGTGCCCTCAGGGCAGGGCCCGAATTTGTGCCATTTGGAACTTGAAAAGTGTCGTTCGGCACTCCAAAAGATATAGACAGAAGTGGTAGGTAAACAATCTTTTCACAAAACATTTTTTCAAAAAATTCTATGTGATAAATTGTTATTGGTTCTAATTTAAACTAATTACTGAAATTACTTTTTTTCTTATTAATAACAACAAGTAACAAGCTACCACTTAAAGATTTATTGTGAAAATTTTGTAAACATAATATTTCTTAAAGAGATAATGCTATTTAAATTGACACTTTTAAATGATCTACTGCATACACAATGACTTTTTCCTTTTTCCCCTTCATTGTCATTGTCATTCTTTTTCTTTTGTTAACTTTTTATATATATATATATATATATTATTATCTAAATTGGCACGGTTTGAGCTTTTTTTGTGGATTTTTATATTTTGTTTTTTTTTTTTTTTTTTGAGAGAGAGAGAGAATTCTTTTTTTTTTTTTAATACATGTTAATATTTTGGGTGTAATTTATTACCTCCTACATTGGGACCTTCTTTTCCCATTTTTTTTTCTTATTTATTGGTTTTAATTTGGGGGGTTTAATTAATAGATTTTATAGAACTTTTTTTTTTCATGAATCAAATAACTAACATAATTGGTTAATTTAATTACCCAAGTTATTTAATTATTCAAGTTACATGCACATAACATGGAGGTACAAACATATCACCAAACTAAATTGAAGTGCAGCAAAAAATAAATTTGACACGATAATTTGTTAACTAATGTGGAAAACTTTTCATAAGGTAAAAACTTCAACAAGTGATTTTTGGATCACCACTCCTAAGAATCACTAAGCAAGAATCAAGTGGTTACAAGTGGATGGAAGATGAACCACCAAAAATCTACTATTTTACAGGCTGATTTTACTAGCCTTCATTAATGAAAATCACTGTCTTTCTACTCAAAAAAAAAAATCAATTCAACAACAAATGTTGTCTTGGCCTTTTTAAACAAAAATTAAAAAAAAAAAAAAAAAAACAATAATAGACCAATTTTATCTAAAATCTTATTTAAAAAAAAAATAGCAAGCCCAACAACAAAAATTAGTAATTTGTTAATCTTAAATTTCATTAAAAAAAAAAAACAATTTTTTTTTTAGAGGGAGAGTTTTAAAGTGTAAACACTAAAAGAAAATAAAGTACGAGATAGTGGAGGTAGGGCGTAGAATAGTGAAGAGAGAATACAATTTTTTTTATTTATCCTTTTAATGATTGTGTTATTGTGTTGAATTCTTAATAGAGTAATGTAAATAGGCCTGTCCACGGGTCGGTCCGGGTCGGGTTTGTGCCCAACCCGGAACCGACCCGACCAGATCGGATGGCTAGAATGTCAACCTGCAGCCAACCGATGGGATGATCGGATCGGGCGGATCTGACGTTCAACGGATGGCGGTCGGTTTGGTCAGAGTTGTAGATCTCAAAATAGGCCAAAATCTGGCCAGTTAACGTCAAAATGGGCAAAAAATCAGTGATATTTTCGCCGGATTTTTGTTGGGTTATCGTCGGATTTGGCGAAATCTCACCAGATTCGGCGAGATCTCGCCAGATCTAGTGAGATCTCGCCAAATCCGGTGGAGATTCCATGGATCTAGCTGAGATCTCGCCAGAAATGGTTAAGATCTCGCCGGATCTAAAAAATTTCGCCGGTAATTTCTCTTTTGATCGGTTCGGTCGGGTTTCTTCAGGTTTTGGGGAGAAAACCCGCCAACCGAGCTGCGGTTTTCGGATTCTGGAGGATGAGACCCGTCACCGGTGTCAAGTCGGCCGGTTCTCCGGCCGGGTCGGACCGGTTGGCCGGGTGGGTCGAGTCTTGGTTGCTGTTGGACACCCCTAAATGTAAAAGATACAACAAAAATTTTTCTTAGTGGATTACAATGACCAATAAGTTGTGAAAGTTGAGTTGAATTGTTGGATAAGAAGGAAAGACTTGACTTGGGTCTATTGTCCAACACTTGACTCATTAGGATGATAACGCGTGTCATCATCTTGATGGGTCTAATACAACCTAACATTAAACCCAAGCCTTATCCAAGAAGGAAGGTTCAACGAATCTTCATCCATGAATGTTGTTGAATGAGAATGAGTAACAAAGTTCCTAACAACTTTATAAGGCACATGAAGCTAAAACTTTTTCACAAGGGAGGAAGGTTCAATGTTGTTTGTAAAGTTTCAACTTACAATTATATCACTTATATGTTTTTGTAATTACTCACTTTTTTTTTTTTTTTAAGTTTAAAAATATAAGTTGGATATAAAAAATATTTGACAAATCTAAAATAAATTAATATTTATTTATTATATGAGTTAAACAAATTGTTTTTAAATGAGTCATTTTGAATTAACATTAACAAATTAGTGGGTCAATTGTGAGTCACATGAGTTGACTAACTTATAACACTATCTTATCGGATCGCTTTCAAGTTAATTCATTTATCATTTATAATAAGGCCAAACCTTACGCTTACGAACTCATGTCTTGTTAGTATCTTACTCGCAAGTCGTGCCTAACACTGACCCCTCCAATTGTAGACTTTAGAGGGTATGCATGGAACAGTTTTTAACGACATTGGGATCCCATCACGTCGTCTTCAGAAAAATCAACATTGGAGTCCCATGACGTTGCCTGAAAACAAATAGGTAATATGTTGCAATTTCTAATTACAAATGAGCATATCCAACAGTAATTATTTAGTATTATTATTATTATTCATATTTAAGAGGTAAGCATATAAAATTAGTTACAATAATCCTTAATTTGTAAATTGCTAGACTTGACATATAAATGATAAAAACTATAAAGCTAACCAATTCTATACAAAAAGCTCGTATCAAATATTATAAAATATTATGAATTATTTATTTTCACAACTAAAGTGAAAATATATCATTTATTTGGGATCATTTTAATTTAGGCCTTTGAAGTTTTAAAATTTTGATTTAGTCTATAATTATAGGCAAAAATTTAAAAAGAAAAACTAAAAAGAATAAAAACATATTGGACATTTTTTTTCTCACATGGTTAAAATTTGTCTAATGTAAGGAAAAAAAAAATGTTTTTATAATAAAAAAAGAAGAAAGAAAAAAAGAAAAAAAAAAGATGATTTTAAGGAGAAAAATAATATATATATATATATAATTAAATGTACTAGACGGATATTAAATTTTCCTAATCACTTTCCATTTTATGAGAAGGATGCGTAGTTTTAGCTAAAACTCATTAAGTTTATTTTAGGTTTTTTTTTTTTTTTTTTGAGAGAGTTTCAACCTATGGCGTCTGCTCATAATAATTGCTTTTTATTATCAGACCAAGACACCAATCAGTTTTTGGTATAGGCGGGAATTAAACCCCAGATCTCTTATACAACCATCAGAGACTTTACCAATTGAGCTAACTGGAACCCACAAGTTTATTTTAGGTTGAAATACCATTTAAACTCTCTAAGTTTGGGGTCATTAATAAATTTGTCTTTTGACTACAGAAATTTAATTACAATTCATTCCAATGAGTGTCACAACACGGTTAATGTGTCATTCCCAACAACATCTATTAAAATCTGCATTTAATTAATCCACCCCAAAAATGATGTTGCTTTAGACCAATAATAGAAAAGAAACCAAAAAAAAAAAAAAAGTGTGCTAATAGTGAAATGTGATGGATCATAATGGGAAGGACACATTGACATTGGTGTGATAAGAATTAATATTGAATACATTTAGTCTTCATATAAAATTAGCTATTGGATGGAAGAGACACTACAAATACATAATTAGAGAGACAAAATTATAAAATTGAGTTTCTAAATACTATGATGAATTAAATCATTTAATTGTATTTTTAAAACAACTGCTGCCTCTTTCATAAATTCCAAAAAAAAAAAAAAAATGCTGCCCATATGTACAACTTGTTTTTCTACCTTGATAATAATAATAAGAGTAAATCTCATTCACATCCCCTAATATTTGAATTAATGCCAATCAGGTCCAAGATTTTTCAAAACTAACTAATTTGGTCCCTAAAACCAATTTAGTCCATAAAACAATTGATAGAAAATAACTAATTATTTAGGGACTAAGTTAGCTTTAGAGACCAAATTGACTAGTTTTGAAAAGTCTTAGATCTGGTTAGTATTAGCCCAAATCTCAGGATAAGTTAGTAGAATTTACCCTAATAATAATAATAATAATAACTGTTAGGTTCTAAAGACTTAGGATTTAAAGTATTTAGAACTCTAATGTGTAATGTTGGCAAACCATGATCAAAACAATATGTTTAGTCTTGTTTAGGCTTGCTCAAAGTTGATTAAATATTGTAAAGTTGGAATCGAGTGGCTGCAGATGTATTGGAGCATTTCTGCCTGGCTCGATCGATGGAATGTAATTCTCGATCGATCGAAAATCGGCTCAGATGCGATTCTGCAGAAATTTCAGCTCAGCCCAAACTCTTTTAAACGTTTAGGGTTTTATGTTTTTGCCCTAGGTATATAAGGCAAAACCCTAGCCACGTTTTTAGAGTTGCATAAGTTGTATTGTTGCTCATACATTGCGGTTTTGTGTAAATCTCTTGTGAGATCTAGAGGAGCTTTCCTTTACACAAAGCTTAGGGTTTTCAAGATTGAGATTCTTCAACATCTTGATTATCAACTTGGTTGCTGCCATTGAAGCTTAAAGATAAACAAGCGGGGAGCTTGTAGCTAATTGAAGGAATACAAAGAAAGAAGTAGTCCGTGGATTCCGAGCCTGCGCGTGGTCGTGTCAGGAAGTTTTACTGGTGGGTAGCATTAGGAAGTCAAGCGGGGAGCTTGTAAGTCCTTTTGTAAGAACTTCAATTCTTTCTTAGTGGATTCCGTTTTGCCTTGAGGATCGGTGGGTAAAATCCTCCCCAAGTTTTTCCGTGTGGTTTCCTGGGTGATCATATCGTGTGTTCTTTATTATTTCCGCTGCTTTATATGTTTTACATGCATGATATGATTATTTGAATGTTTTAACCTAGAATTGTTAATTTGACTAAGTAACAACTTGGCTAATTAATCTAGGCTACGCAATCTAATTGTGGTTTAAGGGATCTAAATTTCCATCAAGTGGTATCAGAGCGGGTTGCTCTTCTGTTTGAGATTTTTTTCTGAGCTGATCCTTGACCCCGGTTGTCATGGAGCATGGTCACTCTCTGTTTGTTCCTCCTCACTTTGATGGGAACAACTATGCTTACTGGAAAGTAAGGATGAAAGCATTCCTGAAATCCATCGATGAGAGAGTGTGGAACTCGGTTGAATATGGTTGGGAGAAGCCCACTACTCCTGTGAGTGAGTGGCAAACTTCTCAGAAAGAAGCAGCTGCATTTAATAGCAAAGCTATGAATGCCATTTTTAATGCTGTTTCAATGGAGGAATTTAAGAGGATCTCTAATGTTGAGGTTGCTCATACTGCTTGGAAAATCCTCCAAACTGTGCATGAAGGCACAAAGGCTGTTAAGATAAACAAATTGCAGTAATTAACTTCTAGGTTTGAAAGCATTAGAATGTCTGATGATGAAACCTTTGATGAGTTTTATGCTAAACTCAATGATATTGTTAATTCTGCTTATAATTTGGGTGAAGTCTATGATCAACCTAAGATTGTTAGGAAGATACTTAGATCCTTAACTGAAGACTTTAGACCCAAAGTGACAGCCATTACTGAAAGTAAGGATGTTGACACCATCCCTGTGGATGAGCTTGTAAGATCGCTTCAGTCATATGAGTCTGACCTACCCAAGACTACCAAATCCAAATCAATGGCTCTAAAGTCTGTTGATGATGTTGAGGCTGGTGGATTTGATGATGAGCTCTCTCCTACTAAGATAGCTTACGTTGCCAAGAATTTTAGAAATTTCCTTAGAAACACTAATAGGAAGGCAAGGAATACCAACACTGTTGAACCTAGAAACTTTAGGAAGAATGATCACACTAAGGTTAATAATTTTGAAAAACCTAAAGAACAAGTAGGTCAATCTTCAAATAATTCTTTGGGTCCTCAGTGTTTTGGTTGTCAAGGGTATGGTCATGTCAAATCTGAATGTCCTACTTTCTTGAGAAATAAGGGTAAAGTTATGGCTGTAACCCTTAGTGATAATGAGGTTTCTGATGATGAGTCCAGTTATGACGAGGATGGAAACTTCATTACTTTCACTGCTACTGCTGTAGTCGATGAAAGCATATCTGCTGAGGAGAACCCTGCTGATGGGGAACTCTCTGAAGATGCAGATCTTCAAGAGGCCTACAACAAACTTTGCAAAATTGTTGCAAAGGATGCTATGAAAGTTGATCTAGGCCTGAAGAAAATTGATGCTCTTGAGCTTGAAAAGAAGAACTTGCTTGTCAAATTGTTTGATGCTAATGAACTTTTGAATAATGTTAAATCTGAAAACATGCTTTTGCTTGATAAAGTTAGAACTTTGGAACATGATTTATCTGTTGCTAGATCTGCTAGTTCTAAACTTGATCACATGCTGAATGTTCAAAAGTGTTCTTCTAATAAATCTGGGATTGGATATGTTGAAAGCATCTTTGATTCTACACCCCATTCCACTGTCTTTGTTCCTGCTTCTTCTTCTGTACCTTCTGTGAGCGAGGTTGTGAGTGAAACTGTTAAACCCCCTGTGAGTGAGGTTGTTAAACCGGTAGAAGTTTCACCACCTAAGAAGATTAGGGTAGACTTAAGGGAATCTAAACCTAAGGAGCCTACCAAATCCAAGGACAAGATGCATGGTAAACCTACTTGGGTGTGTCATTATTGTGGTAAGTCTGGACATATCTGTCCTAACTGTTACAAGCTTCAAGCTGATAAAAGAGCAAAGAAACCAAAAGTGCCTGTGCCTCAAGCACAAGATCCTATGGCACTAATTGGTGAATTGGTAAAGGCGTTAAACCTTTATTCCAATCCTGGAGTTGGGAATCACTCTAAAGTGAATAAGAACTCCAATGCTCGAGGTGCATCTAAAAAGTTTTGGATGCAAAAGACTCGAAATAACTGAGTCTTTCTGACATGGTCCTTGTGCTTCATTGTTCTATCCTTTGTGACCATTGTTCTTTGTTTTTTTTTTTTTTTTGGTGTCTTTTTGTTCTAGGACTTGCATTGCATTACATTCATGCATTTCATTCTAGGATTTATTTGTTTTCTCTTTTAATTAAAAAAAAAAAAAAAGGGAGAAAGCAAAAATTATGTTTGACACTATTTTTCTTGATTTTTGAAAACAAGGTTGATCAATCTTTTTACACATGTCATATCTTGTGTACCTTGTTTAACTTGGATGAGCTTATTTATTGCACTCTACTAGTTGAAACTTTGTAGTGCATGTTGTGTGGGAAAGATGTGTGTGGTTTTTAATCACTTTGCCTTAATCATGAAGTCACATGTTCTTTGACTGTCGGACTTGATCCTTTTGAGAAAGGCATAAATAACCATCTCACCACTGTTCACTAGCCAATCATGAACACCTTAGTGAATATCATAAGATTTTGTGCTCGAGAAAGTGTAGCACATGCACAAAAAGAACATAAGGTGTAGCCTCATTTAAAATTAAAACTGATGTGTACTATTAGGCTTGATGCCAATTCACTTAATTCAAACCGGTGTGTACTATTAGGCTGAATGCCATTTCACATAAATAAGAGGCAAAAATGCAAGAAACTTACATGATTGCAAGCTTTTGTTCTAGGAGATGTGGGAGTTATAGGATGTAACTCTTTAAGTGATAGTCTCTTTTAAATTCTATGTGATAAATTGTGTAGACTTTGTGGTTGATTGCTATTCACATATCACCTCACATGTATCTCAAGTTTTTGCTAGTTTCACACACTTCACAAGTTACTCTTTGTTAAACATTGTACATGCTTGTGTGTGTGTTTTTGGTCTGACCAACCAAGTTTGAAAATATCTTGAGATTTGTGCACAACATAATTTGGCTTGAGAAAATTAAATGGGAGGATAATTGAATCATGTTTTTGATCAAATTGGGCTTGAAAATTAGGGTTTTTGAAAAAGCATTTCACTTCATACTCATGCATTTTGTTTTCATTGATCAAATGCTTTGAGGAGGTGTTTTTTTAAATTGGGCTTGCGTTTTTCAAAACAGTGATTTTTCCTAAAATTTTAGTGAGTCTCTGCCTATTTCGATCGATCCAGTGTGATTTTCGATCGATCGAAAAAGTGTCCCAGAATGTTCTAAAATGACTGGAACATTCGATCGATCGAATGTATTTTTCGATCAATCGAAGATCGTGGAGAAGCTTTTTAAAAAGGAAGAAATCTGACTTTTTCAAGGAACTATTCAAACTTTTTCAAACTTTTCTTTTCTCTCTCCAACGAGGCAAGCATCTCAGTCAATTTTTTGTCGTTTTCTCTGAAATTTTTTGCAAGAAATCTCTCTCCTCAAGCCTGTAAGACCTTTTTGCCCTCTATTTTGCTTTTATTTTCATGATTTCATGCATTTCTCATGCATTTTAGGGGCAATTTTTGGACCTTGCATAAATAGGAATTTTTGTTGATTCAAGCCTTGTCTTTTGTAATTGATCAATGGGTTTTGATGGGGACACATCATATACTAGATCCTTGATGATTAATTTGATCAATTTTGAGTTTTGTGAACAATTGAACTTTCTAGGGTTCCTAATTGATCCGAATTGGGGCTTTTTGTGAAATTGAGTTTAATTGATGAAATTGGCTTGTGTAATTGATGCAATTAGTTATTATCATCTGTTTTCAACGTTGTGTAATGATTAATTCATCAATTTGTTGCAAAATTTATCAAGTGGTTTTCAAATTTTTAGGGTTTTTGTTAAGAAACTCTATGTTCAAGCCAATTTTGTGTAATTGAACTTAATTTGAATTGTGTTTACTGCATTAGTACATGCATCATAACATTGTTATTGTTCATGCATCATATAGATTTGTCATTCTATTGTTTTTGTGCTAACTTGCAGTCTGCCTTTGGTTTTTTTGTTTGTTTTTTTTTTCTTTTCTTTTCTTTCTTTTGGTTTTGTCCTTGTGTCCTTGTCCTTTCTTTAGCACCATGCCTAGGAAGACTAGAGCTCGTAGGACCATTCCCTCTCGTTCTCCTTCCCCCCCTTCCTTTGACCGTGAGTGGTTTTCGAGCGAGAAAAACCAAAAGACCTATGAGAAGCTCAATCTTCAGAGGAAGATTTGGGCTGAGCGATCCGTCATTCTAGATGAGTTAGATCCTGCCATTAGGGCAAACTTTGAGCGTCGAGGATGGTTGCCTCTGTTAGATGTGTCTGACCCTCCTCCTCCGGCTACCTTGATTAGAGAGTTCTACTCGAACATCTCTATCCGTGTCTATGATTCCAACACTCTTGTTAGGAGTTGGATACAAGGCGTAGAGTACTCCATTACTCCTCAGGTAGTGGCTGATGCTCTAAGGGTACCGTTGGTTCGTGAGCCTGTCTATCCTTATTCTGAGTCTCCCGAGCTAAGCGATGTTTTGTCTTACATCACTGGGACTACTGTCCAGTGGGGTTCTGATCCTAGGATCACTTCTGCTGAGCTCTCCGGGTTACATTATCTTTTCTTTAGGATAGCCTGTCATTCCCTCTGGCCCATCTCTCATGTTCACACCATTCCTCTTGAGAGGTGTGTATTTTTGTACGCCTTAGTCACAGATGCTCCTATTAGTTTTCCCCATCTTTTTCTTCGTTCTTTGAACAAAGTTTATAGGAGTTCATCTACTGCTCATGCCCTTGTCCATCCTATTTTCATTCATAGGATTTTGCTGTATCTTGCTCTTAGTGACTTCCCCTTATCTAAGCCTGTTCATGTTATCGGTCCTATAGGTGCGTCTTTTCTTAGACAGAGGGCCGCTCATCTTCGAGCTGGTTCTAAACACCCTAGGTCTGAGCCATCTTCTAGCGCTCCTCCTCCTCCTTCGTCTTCTACAGGTCCTGCTGGTGAGGATATTCCTGATCCAGTTGGTGTTGATGCTAATGCTGCTGCTGCTGCTGTTCCTCCACCTCCTTCAGCCGACTTCGATGTTCGTCGTACTTTGGAGACTGTCATGACCGTTCAGGCGGTTCATGGTCAGATTTTGATGGACTTGTTCGATGAGATTCGAGCGTTGAGAGCAGATTTGGCGCGTCTACATTCACCTTCACCACCACCTTTTGATGGCAACTCTTGATTGCCCTTTGGCATTCCGTCACAAAAAGGGGGAGTGGATATTTTTGACTTGTAGAGGAGTTTTGACTTTTTTGAGGAGATTTTGTAGTTAGGGGGAGATATTTTTGTAGCATGAGATATTGTTTTGTGGAGTTTATTAGATTGTATCTAAGTGCTTCACTTTGTATATCATTTTTGGGGATATTCATGTTAGGGGGAGTAACATTGATATATTGATATACATGTTTTTCTTTGATTCTTGTTGTCTTATGATTCACTGCTTATTGATTTATATTTATGAATTGATTCATTGATATATATCTTTATTGTGTGTTGTGTGAATCTTACAAGAATATTATACCTGTTTATATACTATTTTCTGCCACACATGCGTTTATGTGTTTGTTGAGTATTTCAGGAATATACAGGTTGATTCAACAAAGCTGCTGTCTACACTTGCAACCGATGGATAGTAGTTAGGATTGAATTTGAGTTTATGAGCATTATTTATGTAAAGGGCTTTTCAATTGTAAACTTTGAGCTTTTAATTTGTGTTTTGTCACAGATTGCCAAAGGGGGAGATTCTAAAGACTTAGGATTTAATGTATTTAGAACTCTAATGTGTAATGTTGGCAAACTATGATCAAAACAATATGTTTAGTCTTGTTTAGGCTTGCTCAAAGTTGATTAAATATTGTAAAGTTAGAATCGAGTGGCTGCAGATGTATTGGAGCATTTCTGCCTGGCTCGATCGATGGAATGTAATTCTCGATCGATCGAAAATCGGCCCAGATGCGATTCTACAGAAATTCCAACTCAGCCCAAACTCTTTTAAACGTTTAGGGTTTTATGTTTTTGCCCTAGGTATATAAGGCAAAACGCTATCCACGTTTTTAGAGTTGCACAAGTTGTATTGTTGCTCATACATTGCGATTTTGTGTAAATCTCTTGTGAGATCTAGAGGAGCTTTCCTTTACACAAAGCTTAGGGTTTTCAAGATTGAGATTCTTCAACATCTTGATTATCAACTTGGTTGCTGCCATTGAAGATTAAAGATAAACAAGCGAGGAGCTTGTAGCTGATCGAAGGAATACAATGAAAGAAGTAGTCCGTGGACTCGGAGCCTGCGCGTGGTCATGTCAGGAAGTTTTACTGGTGGGTAGCATTAGGAAGTCAAGCGGGGAGCTTGTAAGTCCTTTTGTAAGAACTTCAATTCTTTCTTAGTGGATTCCGTTTTGCCTTGAGGATCAGTGGGTAAAATCCTCCCCAAGTTTTTCCGTGTGGTTTCCTGGGTGATCATATCGTGTGTTCTTTATTATTTCCGCTGCTTTATATGTTTTACATGCATGATATGATTATTTGATTGTTTTAACCTAGAATTGTTAATTTGACTAAGTAACAACTTGGCTAATTAATCTAGGCTACGCAATCTAATTGTGGTTTAAGGGTCTAAATTTCCATCAATAACAACAACAACAACAACAGAATTAGCTATTAAAAAAAAAAAAAAAAAAAAACCCCTTGAAGAACTAAACGGGTTTGGGGCCTCTTGGTAGTTCAACCCATCAGATGGAGGGTTAGGTATGGGGTCCCTAGTTAAGACCCTCCTTTGCTACATGACATATTGCATCTTCATGTCAAGTCTCATCTAGACGTATATTAGAAAATTTTAGTAATCCCTTTCTCTCTATTAATAATTTTAATTATTAATCTAGTATTAATTTAACAAATAAAGTCTCTTGTTATCGAATAAAAAATATGAAGTTCCAATTTTGTCTACATCAAAGAAACTAATTAGAGTCTTGCCATATAATAAAGAATAATTATCGCTATAGATTGCAACTTTTATTGCAATGATGGGAATTGGCAAAATATTCATTTATTATGTTCTCAATGTTTACTAATCATATTTATTATCCATTAATTTTTGCAATGTAATAAATGAGTAATATTACAGATACATAAAAATACACAACTTTGTGCCACAACTTGTTACATGCCAAGTTGTGAGTGGTAAAAACATATCCCCATATGACCCACCATCACACTTCCACTATCCATAACTCGCTATGTAGCAAGTTGTGGTACAAAGTTATACACTTTTATGTGTCCCTAGCATTAAGTGTGTTTGGCAATATTTTACTATTCAGTTTATTTTTGCTACTATTTATAGGCCCTACTGTACTTTTTGGTACTATTCATAGTGAGTGGTAAAATCATATCCCCATATGACCCACCATCACACTTCCACTATTCATAACTCGCTACATAGCAAGTTGTGGCACAAAGTTATACACTTTTATGTGTCCCTAGCATTAAGTGTGTTTGGCAAAAATTAAAAAATTAGCTTATTTTACTATTTAACTTATTTTTGTTACTATTTATAGGCCTCACTGTACTTTTTGGTATTATTCATAGATCCTACTGTACTATTTCAGCTAACTTTTACTTTTATCTACGGTGCTTTCAGCAAAAACTTTTCAATTTCAGCAAAATAAGTAAATCCCAAACAAACCCTTAATTTGTAATAATTTCCGCATTTGGTTCGGCATTTTTGGGGCCAAACGCACAATTTGAAAACCAAATCCAAATATTTTGTGTTTGGTAAAAATTTTAGATGCTGCATTTTCAGCCCCAAAACGTTGAAACCAATGTTTTTGCACTGGACCCTCAGAGATCTAGGGTTTGTTTGGATAGAACTTATTTTGCTAAAACTGAAAACTGAAAACTAAAAACACTATAACAAAATAATTTTTAAATATATAAATAGTACCGTGGAATCTATTTTTAATGAAAAAAGTTGTTGAAAAGTGATATTTGTGGATCAGTGAATATTGCACGAATGCACTGTTCACGCAAAAAGTCAACATTCAAGGCTATTTAAAAAAAAAAAAAAACTAAAAATGCAAAACGCCAGACGCCTAAAACGCCGAATCCAAACCGCACCATTATGGCTGAGAAAATAAAGTGTATGGGAAAAAATAAAATAAAGAATATTAAAAAAAAAAGGTTTTGGGTTAGGATAGAGCATTCACATCCGGTATCTTTAGATTATTTTAGTTTACCATCTCAAAAGTTACTTTATTTATTATACCATACAATTTTACAATATATTCAACATCCCAACTTTTATTTTACAATACAACAAATTAAAATAAATGTCCCAAACATCCCAAATTTAGCATTTAGCACACAAAAAAGACAGAAAAACAAGCTAGAATAGGTGTCCCAAATGCCAAAAAGTTTTAAGGTTCGTTTAGTTAGGAGGATGGAAAAGTGAAAAGATAAAAAAGATTTTATTTTCCCTCATTTGTGTTTGGTTGAGAGGGTAAAAAAGTGGAGAGATTGAAAACTTTTTATTTGGTTGAGAAAAAAAGTGAGAAAATAGAAAATTTAATTTATATAAATTGACTCATATGCTCTTATTAAAAAAATTATCTAGTTTAAAAAAAAAAAAAAAAAAAAAAAAAAAAACAAACAAACAAGCACACCAAGTTTATTAAAACAAAAATTAGGAAAAAAAACATCAGTACTAACCAAAACAACCAATCATGCCCAGTTAAAAAAAAAAAAAAAAAAAAAAAAAAAAAAAAAAAGCCGCCAAATAACCAAAAATATATATACCCAAGTTAGAAGGAAAAAAAAAAGAATTGGAGATTAAAAAAAAATAGCAGCGCAGTTAGAAAAAAAGGCTCACCTATGTCCAGTTAGAAATTATAAAAAAAAAAAAAAAAAAAAAAAAAAAAAAAAAAAGAAGAGAGAGTAGGAAACAAAGGGTAGCAGCACGTAGTCACGTAGACAATGGGTTAGAAAAAAAAATTTTAAAAAAAAGAATAGGAAACAATGGGCAGTAGCACGGACACAGTGGCTTTGACGCGGGCATTTTTTGACTGTTTGCATAATTTTCTCATTCATTTTTTTCTCCAATTTGGAGAGATTGTATTTTGGTAGACCAAGAAAGAAAACTCTTAAACCCACCAAAATTCCCTTCCCCTCTCCCTCCCAATCAAACACTTTCTCCCAACCATTTTTTTTTTTTTTTTTTTTTTTTTTTTTTTAATTCTCTCTATTTCACCTCCAACTAAACACACTTTTAGTATTTGTGATGTATTATTATGATTATTTTAAAAATTATTATTATTATTAACAAGTGAAACAAATAAGTATGAAGGAAATTATCTTTATATATATATATAGTCCATTTTAGTAATTTATACCTCAAATTGCAATTTGATAAGCTCTAACCACGCACTCTACTTTTTTTAAATACACTTTTTAACAACTTTTACTATACGCTTTACTTTTTAAATAATGTCACTTTCAAAAAACTAAGTTATAAAATGCTTAATCAAACTCACCCTTAAATTTTTAATACTTATCCAAACTAAAGGAGTCAAAAGCAAAATAATAGATATAGAAAAGTACTTATTACTTTTCTAAATGAACACATGTGAGCAGGGACGGAGTCACTATTGAACTAGGGGCAATGGCCCCCCTAATTTTTTTTTTAAAATATTATTATATGTGTACTAATTTTAACAATTTTATTTTATAAAATTACAATTTAACTCCCTTCAAACAATATTATTGATTCTTTTAAGAGTAATATAGACTCACAAACTTTTTTATAAATTGTTTTAGAAGCAAATTCTTATTAGTTCGCACATGGGCCCACTACTTATATAATTTTTTTACTTACTAATAACCATTTATTACCTTAGTGATTTATAAAAAAATTAGTAACTCTAGCATTTTCTTCATTTTAGTGACCATGAAAAAATTTATAGATCTAAAATTTAAAATATATATATACAAGCCAAAAAAATATATATATATATAGTTCAACAACAAAAACTACCAATAGTGAAACTAAAAAAAATTAAGTCAAATCAACCAATTTTATCCAACATAAACAACCATACCCTTTAAAAAAATTCTAAACAAAAATTATTTTGTTCTTACCCACCAAAAAAAAAAAAAAAAACTCAACGGTTAAGTAATAGCAGAGTTAGAAGTTTAAACCAATACACAACCGACAATAAAACCACCTCCCATAACTCAAAGTTCTGGTTCCATCTCTACATGTGGAGATACATATTCACTATTCACATGCAACTCGCTACATGACAAGTTATAATATAAAATTATGCAATTTTATATGCCCTAACATTATTCATAATAAATTTGTAATAGTTTTAAACTTTTCCAAACTAAAAGAGTTAAAAGCATAATAATAGATATGGAAAACTACGTACTACTTTTCTCCGGGGGCCAAGTCTATAAATATATACCTCATCGACCACCCTCATAGTCATAGTCATAAATGAACACTCGGCCAATTTCCAAGACTCTCCCACTCTTTTCACTTGTACTTTCCAGCATGAATACTTTTCATAAGCAATTTCACAAGCTACTTCTTGCTTCCCTGGTTTGGATTCATTGTGTAATCTTGATAGCTACCTTCTTCAAACAGGTGGTATTAAGTTTCTTTCTTTTTCATTCATTCTCCAAGCAGCATTATGAGCATGACATGCCTGAAATCAGTGAAGAGTTAAGCATAAACCTCTACAAGCGCAAGCCGGGGACTAGTGAAGAAGTAGAATGTGCAGTGTGTCTGTGCAAGATTGGGGAAGGAGAAGAGATTAGACAGCTGAGATGTGATCATCTTTTTCATAGAGTTTGCTTAGATAGATGGCGTTTAACTTGTCCCCTTTGTCGTGGTTCTCTACTTCCATGTACAACCATTACTGAGCCTGGGGTTAGGGTCGAAGTGTTGCATTTTAAATTTTCTTCTTTAATTTCAGGTGACCGCGAGACATGGTGGCTACGTTGAATCATATGAAATTGCAAAATATGATGACAACTTATTCCTTGTAATACTCCTCACACCTGTAATAAATGTGCCAAATACTAAAATAAATAAATAAAAAGTCAGTTTTTTATTAATTCTCTCTCCTCTCTGTTGACTCTCTCTCTCTCCTTGTAGTCAAGTACAATGGCAGTGGTTCGTGGGTTTTCAATGGTGCGTTTGGCGGTGGATTCAGTGGTTTTCAGTGGTGGGTTTGTTGGTCAGTGGCCAGGTGGTGGGTTCAGTGGTTTTGGGTTGATTTTTGCAGAATCGGTTTGATTTTGGTTTGTTTTGATTTTGTGGTTGATTTTTTGGGTTGTGCTAAGTTGATTTTGAGGTTGCTAGGTTGATTTAATTTCGTGGGTTTGGTTGCTGAACTTTGTCAATAGTTGCTGAGAGACGAAGAGGAAGAAAGAAAAATAGAGAGTAAAAGGAAGAAAAAATTGAATATATAAATTTTTTTTTTTTGATACGAGAATATATAAATTAATAGCTTATGAAAATAGAATATCATGTGTAGGGTGTATTATCAAATGTCATTAAAATAGTAAAAATAGGCTTTTGTGCATTAAAATAGCATTTTGATTATAATTTTAAAAATTGGATTGAACTGGCCGGTTCAGCTGGAAACCGATCACCGCTTATGACTAAAATTGGAAAATAATAAAAACCGAATTTACTGGAAACTATCCGGTTAACCGTAGAAACCGGAAAACTGGCATGGCTGAATTTGTTTGGTAGAATACGCTGAAATTGATGCATTTTTTAGCAAAAAGACAAAAAAAAAAAACTGCTTTTTTTTTTTTTTTTTTTTTTTTTTTTTTTTTTTTTCAAATACACCATAAAAACTATAAGAATGATAATCCAAAATCGTGGGAATACAAAAACTTCATAACGAGAGAGAGAGAAAGATAGAAATAGAATGAGGTAAAGAATTAAAAATTAAAATGTGATACTTGATTATTTTTTTAGCTGGATCATGGATTACTTGAGCAGCTTCAACTTATTGAAATTTTTTACTTTGAAATTTGCAGCAGAGTTGAGAAAAATGAGACTCTGAGACTGAGAGACTCAAGAGCCACCGTCAAAGAAAAAAAAAAAAAAAAAATGATGATATGGAAGGAGAAATGAGAGTTTGAAAAAAGTGAGTGTAGGTAGAGTATTAATGAGAGTGTTGCATTTTTTCTTTTTGGATGTCTTTGTCTCCGCCTCCAAGAGTCGCGTGGAACTTACTTTTACAGGTATTAACGTGTGTGAGGCTATGAGAATGTACGTGTGTGAGGTTATAAAAAGTGAGGGTAGATAGAGAATTAATTAGAGTGCTGCTTTTTCCTTTTTCCATTTTCCATGTCATTGTCTCCACCTCCAAGAGTCGTGCGGAACTTGCTTTGACAGGTATTGGAACGTGTGTGAGGCTATGAGAATGTTAAAAGTATAAGTAATGGTCAAAAAATCTACCCCTGCAGAAAGAAACGTGTGGTACTGGTGAGATAGTAAAAATTAAAAAATAATAAAAGAAGGTAATTTGTGGGAATTGCTAGAAAAGGAAGAAATGGGTAAGAAGTAAGAGGGAAAGGGGAGAGTAGACACAAAAGAGGGAGGACAAAAGAATTGAGGGAAATATACAAGAGATAGTAAGGAACTAAGTCTGAGAAGGAGAGGGGTTTTGGGCTAGAAATCACAAGGATACTTGTAGCTGGATTGTTTAGACTATATTTGAAGCTAAATCTGTAGAACTGTGAGAAAACCCACCATCATGTAAATTTGGAGTCCAAATCCACTTCTCAAACTATTTACGTTAGTAGGGTTGGGACTCCACATAATCCTTGTTTTCACAAAAATAAAACCCATGTGAAGTGTGAACACCTGGATGTAATTCGTGTTTTTAAGTTATCCAAAATTTTAGTACTTGGTCTATGTATATTCATACACAAAAAAAGCTAATAATAGAAACAGAATTGTATACATCTATCCATCAACACAAAATTAGGTACAACATGAAGATGTAACTTGCTCAGTGATTCAATTACATAGCAACAACAAATGGCACAACACATTGGCTGGGACAAATCCATTACATACTTCATTTTTTTCCTCTTTTACACGATATATGATGATAAATACAAAAACTTGTTTGTCCTCATTATTGTTGACAAAGCCGTCAACTAATTCTTGCATTCCCCACAGCCAAAATTGGAATTGGAATGGCCAATTGAAATTGAAAATGCAAGAACTTGGCCATCTTCCTGCATTCTATTCCTTACCTCAGCTACGTTCTTCTCTTCTATGAGTAGGAAGTGAAGGGAATCAGCCCATTCAGAGAGTATTTTGGTGCATTTCTCAATTTGATGAATCGTCCTCAAGACTACATAGTATGCATATAAAATAAAGTAACCTCACATCAAAAGTTTTGAATATAAATTTTTACAAACATGTTATGTGCATTTCCAAAATCAATATTAATATAAAACAATGAACCATTGTGAAACCCAAACCACAATAGCAACAAACTAAAGGGAATGAGAGAAAACTAATTCAAATTAAGAAATATTATTAAGCTAAGAAGCATAGTATTATTTCAATGAAAGATACTAAGTGATAATCTTTAGTGTTATAAACAAAAATGAAAGAAAGGAATGAATCTTTGGTAAAGAAATCAAGGAAAGAAAAATAAAATTAATAAATCTAATGTTAAAATTTCCTTAATGCCAAAGCCAAGTGACCCATACACACAACTACAAGCATACAATTTTCCATTCAATTACAGTACATTCTTCAATATCCATTTTTCAAACCCAAACAAAATCAAACTTTTCGTCATGTTTAAAAAAGCAAACAAAAAGAAAAATAAAATAGAAAAGACATTAGAGGGAAAGTGAGAGGGAACTCGGCAACCACGAGTGGTGGTGATGTTGATGAGAAGCGCTGCTAGCCATCGTGGTGTAGGTGCAAGCAGAAGCTTAACTGAGCTTGAGAGAGAGAGGCCTTAAAAGAGGAGAACACCACACCAAATAGCACCGAAGGTGGTGGTGTATGGGACTTGGTGGTTGCTAGCTGCAACCTTGGAGATTCAGCAACGAAGAGAAAAGGGATTTAGCCACAAATTTTCCTGGTTGAAGAGAGAGAGAGAGGGAGAGAGGGATATTTTTTAAATTTGGTATATCTGAAGAGAAGAAGAGAATGGAGAAAAAATGAAGAGAAAAAAAAAAATTGACAAGTATCAATGACGTGTCAATTCAATGTAGCCGTTAGATTATATCAAGGGTTGAAATTAGAGCTATTGCACCCCGTGCAATATCCTAGGTATTGCATGGGATCTCAATTCATACCCAATTGGCCAATAGCAAAAGGCATGCAAAACATACATGAAAAATGTAAAAAAAGTAGGTATAACTTGGTTTAAACGCATAGAAAAATCAGTAAGGAGAGAAGACAAAAAATAAATTGCAAAACCCTTCTTCTATGTTGCGTTGAGTGAGTTATTATTAGGATTTCAAATTCTCTGACCCACAAAATATGCTCTACTATTCTATGTATCACTAATTAAAAACTAGCATGCACCAATGAAGTTACTAACACCTCCCACCTCCATTAATTTATCTCTTTTTCTCAAAGATTGCACCATCACCAAAGAAGCTATCACAAGAGGGAAAAAAAATTTCTAAACGTACATGCATTTAGAAATTTGGTAATAATAATTTTTAAAAAAAATCCATAGATAGTCCATATAGGAAATAAATCAAAAACCCAGTATCCAAACAAAATTAGCTATGGGTTAATAACCTTCATGCGGACCCACAGACCCATCTCTCTAAGCTTATAACCACAATGATAATACCACTACAACACTAGCCTATCACTACTTCTACTAGCACTTATACGCATCCCACCAGATTGCTTAGCACCAAACAACAAAACTCCCAAAGGGTCACCATTTGATAAGATAGCTACTTGTTTACGAAATCAATGTTTGCTTCAAAGATGAAGTGCAATGAAGTCAGTCTCCAATCTTGGCCTCATCCTTTTTCGTTAGATTGACATCAAGATTTGCTGTGAAAAATCCCTAAATAGAAGAAATTAAAAAATTGCCCACAGCAAAACCCAAAAACTCAAACAAGAAGAAACTACCCACAACTTAAAAAATTGGGATGTGATGATTGATTAAACAGAATAGTGCTTCTTTGAGCAGTTGAGCTGTGGATAAAAAGCGAGCAAAGGGGAAGTCGATAGAGGGAAGGTTGGAGGTGGAAGGTGTCAGTGGCTTGAGGCATTAAGTTTTGCTAGTTTGAGAAATAAAAAGAATAGATGCCTGTCATTTTTTAATTAGTGGTACATGTAGGGGAGCATATTTTGTGATACAGAAGATTTGAACTCATTATTAATACACACTTGTTTTTTCACACACTTGGGTTGTAAACAATTCGAGTTCTATGAGTATTTAATGCTCAAGTTCAGCTTGAACTTGAACCAAGCCTTTAAATTATGTTTAAGTTTCTTAAATAGTTAAAAAGCTTAAGTTCGATTTGGCTTAGCTTGATTTATTAGTCAAGCTTGACCTCAAACTCAAGCTTCATATAAAATTTTTGAGCTCAAGATCAAGCTTTTGAACTTGAGATCCAATATAAAAATATCATCAAAAACATATTAAGTATATTATTAAGTCTATTTGATTTAGACATGTGGCCTCAACTCTCAATTAATTAAATACTTAGTATGATATGAGTTTATTTTCCAAGCACATATCAAGCTTATTACCAAACACATAGACCAACCTAAGTGCAATTAAGCTATATTGTTCATGAGCCTATTCATGATTTTTTTTCTTTCTCTTTTTCTTTTTCTTTTTTTTTCTTGGGCCCAACTTGTTTATTAAACAAATCTAAAAAATTAAGGCTTAGGTTTGGCTCATTTTAAACAAAAAATTATTAACAAGTTTTTTAGCAAAAGGATTTACTTCATTCATGAGAGATAGCATACAACCTTGAATAGAACGTGTATCTTAATGTAATGAAATTCAAAAACAAGAATTGAGAAGACCTTCAATCTTTAACTCAATTTCACATGGTACCCAAGATGTTTGATCTCTCAATTAGTTCTTAAATACTTTCTTTTTTTTTTTTTTTTTGGAAATGTCTGTTCTAGAGAGATGAAAGAGAAAATTGTTTTCTCTACTTTTATTTGTACATACCTTTAACTGCCAAAGGCAGTTATTTTATTTAATCTTATTAAATAAACAAATAATTACCTAATTGGGCCCGCCTTTTTGGTTGGGTTTTAGTATGTGACTTGAGATGAAAGCAAAATGGACAAATAAGCCTCTAGCTCTAATGAGGTTCAGTCTTCCGTCAACTCTTGACAAGGTCAAGGTTATCATTAATTATATAACAAATACTATTATGGAAATATAATTGCACTCTACTTTATTAATAAATTATATCTCAAGACTTTAATATAATACGATTTGACACCTTCATGAAATATTCATAGTGAACAAAGTTATAATAAACTACCATTTTGTAAATCACTAATTTATTCCTTGAGTCTCTGGTGTAATATGTTAGTTATTTATATACTTTATGAAACATAATTACATTAAATATAAACTTTAGTAACTCTTTACTAAAGCAGTTGAGCCTAGCACCTTCTATAATTAATTCCTGTCAGACCGTGAGCTATGTCATTCCACCTTAAAATCAATTTGTGATAAGGAAGACATACTCAAATCTTTTATGGCCTTTGACATCACATTACGCAGGCTTGTTTTTAGAGTAGTTGTAGAGAGTCAAATTGTGGTCCCCTAACAATCCCTCCCTCACAATGACACTCCCATGACTCGAACTCATGACCATGACTTTGATATCATTTGTCGAATAGTTAGCTATGCTATTCCGCCTCAAAACTAATTGGTAATAAGGAAGACATGCTCAAATCTTTTATGGCATTTGATATCATACCACACGGGCTTGTTTTTAGAATAGTTGTAGGGAGTCAAATTGTGGTCCTCCAGTAGTTCCCAATAAACTTATTTCAAGGGAATATTTTATGTTTATATAAAAAGAGATCATGGATTTTATCTTGAGAATATGTGTTCTCTCAACACTTCGAGTGGTTACTCAACGTTGAGATTTTGACGGTTTAGATTAGATCTCACTCCTGATATATTAAAACAATCTACATTTTATGATTGGGTTCACAATCTTCTCATAATTTAGAGTTTATGAAAATAAAAGTCGTGAGATTTATTATTCATGTGGCAATTATTAATTGAATAATTAATCTCATAATGGTTTAGTTCAATATGTCTTACACACCAACATATCGATTAGAATTTTTCACTTCCATGATTAAGATAAGCCATCTTAGTTGATATGTTACACTTTTTGCAAATGAAACACCCAATTTCATTACCCATTACGAACTACGTTTTTTAGTTTACAAAAAACTTGTGATTCATATTTTCTGTAACTAAATCACATACAATGCATCTTAAGAAATATATAATAATGTCCGATTAGTTCATATACAAATAATCTCATATATTAAACAATTTAATTTTTTAAAATATAACAATAAATTGGATTTTAGGACACAAATTCTAACAGTCATGTTGTTCAAAGTATTAGAATTTAGAAGCAAAGAAAATGAACATCAACCATAATTGGAATCTTTGGATTATATGTTCTGACAGGTACAAAGGTGCTACCAACAATATTGTTTTTATTCAATAATTCAATTAATATTTGTGACAACAATAAAGAACATATAACTCGATCTTCGGATTATATCATCACCTTTTACTAACATCCATTTTGAATGAATTCTTAACATAGCATATATTTTGTTTTCCTCCCTGAATGAGTTGTTATTTCTTTGCCTCTGGTTAGACATTTAAGTATTTTAACACAAATTGGAATATTATTCTGAAACATTATTCAAATTTTCCTAGTCCTCGCCCTGTTTTATGATTTTACTTATTTGGACCCAAATTTTAAGCTGATATGCATGCTTCAAACTCTGTTTTTAAAGCAGGGATGTAGAATTTTTAATTAAATAAATTTGAAATTGTAATATATGTCCTGCTTTTATTTGAACAAGGTCGATTTACTCAAGGTGACAGCAAATTGCATAACACTAAAGAGTAAAATTTAGCAAAAACTAATGTTTGATAAATTTTACAATAACAATATCAAGGCCTAATTGAATTGTTACTTGCAAGAGCAAGTTTTATAAAAAACTGAGAGGCATTTTTTTTTTTTTTTTTTTTTGGGGGGGGGGGGAGTGGTGGGCCGGGGCTAATGCTGATAGGTGCTTTCCTGAAGGAATTGGCAATCAAGGTAAAAAGCTTGATGCAGTGCTCCTCACACATGAGACTCAATGGGCGCATTGCAGTAGCTGGATTAACCTGAAGGCATAAGAAATTTATTATCTGTGGTATATAAGAGGATTCATAGATAAGGATTTACAGTGTATGATTCCTATCACCTCTTTCCCAAGCTCTTAGACCTTGTGCTACCTTACATTAGATAAGGAAAGATAGCATATATGGAAGACATAGCTGAAGGATCCTGCAGCTCTTGTAGGAACTTTTAGTGGCCACAATGTCAGAAAGCAAGTAGTTGTAGTTGCTTGGGAGTGATCATTTTACCTCCTTTTGCATATGTATTTCAGACTTTTTTTTTCTGTGTAATACTAATACACCACCATATATAGTGCTTCTCCCCATTACCATGGTGAAAGCCATTGCTGCCTGACAGCCGTGGTAAGTAAATTCTCAGGATTCAATATACTATAGACTGTTTTAATAAGGAATGCTTGTCCATATATGTAAACATTGAGAGGATAATAGTCTAATTGGCAAATAATCAAAAAATTTCGTGACTGCAAAAGTAATTTCCGGAGAGTTTTGGCAAGGAATTGGGCTTTGATTTGAGCCTAATTGCTTACAGTATGAATGTTTGTATGCATAGTGACTTGATTATCAAAAAAAAGTATGCATAGTGACTAACATCAAGTCTGGTATCTGTCTATTTGTTACCATTTCTTAAATTATGTGTTTACATCAAAAAATAACGGCCTTATACACCTTTGTTTCAAAGGTAATATTGAGTGCAACAACCACTTTTGTTTTTCCCAAACAACTATTAAGCATTAACGTTTCTGCACAGTCAACATAACGCCAAATATAACTTTCTTTTGCTTTTGATAAGTAATAATGAAAAGCATTATCGTCCTCAAGGGGTTTAAACCTCTTTAAATTGATTGCCATAATCTTGGTGGCATTTAACATAATAGCCCCATAGCATATTTAGCACATGGCAATAAACAATTCGATTGTGTAGAGGGGTTTTACTGGTACTTGGTAGAGAGTCTTTTCTCTCTTCTTGTTGTTCTATATTTACTAGGAAGAATGGTAATGTACTGTAACATGTGTTTTGCCCCAAATATTTCTTTATTTCAAATGATAGGAAGGAAAAAGGAAAGATAGAGAACAGAGGAACGAAAATGCATCTTTATTTAGAGGGAAATGGATTGGATGATGATTCCACTTCAAGATTAGTATGTCCTTAACTCAAGCTTAGCACAAAGAGTGAGATGTCAGCTGATTTTGTTTCAAGAATGGCTTGACCTCTATGTAAAGATCTAATTTGTATAGCCTGAAAAAAGGTTGGCATTAGGGTATGATGAATAAAACGTGTTAGGCACCAAACATTGCCTTAATCCAAAGATCATCCTTTATTGAGAAAAACAGCCAATTAATATAACACACAACAGAATTATATCCTTTTACCCTCTGTGCTAATTCAATGAATATTTCAAATAAATTAGCTAAGCACAATAACCAATATAAATAAAAATTTCAGCAGCAACCCACAATCAAGACCTCAAATTTTTACGTGAAAAACCCTTCAATGAAAAGGGAAAAACCACAGGACCTAGTCCAATAAAAATTTTCACTATATAAAATGGGTTTGCTACAATATTCTCGAGAACAAATGTTAGAGGCTACCAAGGAAAAAAAATCACTCTTGAATTACAAAAAGTTATTCATCACAGTAGGCAATAAGGTGGATGCCAACAGTAACAAGAAGAAAAGATCTCACCAAGTGGCTAGCATTCAAGCAAGCAACAAAACCGGTCAATACGAAGCTCTCTTCATTAGGAACAACATACTAAAACTTCATCAAAATCGGAACTAAAATGAGCTTCCAATTTTGGCTTGAAACTAGTTGGTTTTGTAGAAAAAAATTTCTGAAATCTTCTTCTCTTATACACAGCAACTTTAGTATTGCAAAATTTTCAGTGTAAATAGTGCAACTGTAAGGAGAATATAAGTGTTGATATTATTAGAAAATATGAAAACATAAGAGGAAGTAATTATTCAAATGAAGTCCCCAAAAAAAAAAAAAAAAAAATTTACTTTCTGAATTTTCTGAGAAATATTTGATGTTCTAATAGAAATTTAACCATCATGGAAGAACTACAATAAAATAGAGCTAAAAGTTGAAGATACACAAAATCTATGCATTAAAATATGAACTAATGGTTTGAAACAAAACTCTTTGGATATAATTAACCAAAGAATGTGGTAAATATCTGAATACAGAAAGAAAAAAAAAATGGCAGAGAGGAGAACAAATCACGAACAGTTAGCAAACTTCAAAGTAAAACAGCAAACAGAAGGAAAAGGAGGGAACATACCAGTTTAAATGATTTTGACCTTTACATAGGATGTATCAAATGTTTATCTCAATCATTGGAACATGTTGCAATCTTAAACCCTTTTGGGCTAAACTACATGACCTCTTATTGGGACAATCAAAGATCATTGGTATTTGTAATTTAGTGACGCAATGAGCCTGACATCATAAGCAGATATTGTGGCTTCTTGCAAATGTATAAATCATGAATGAATGATAGGTTCTCCAGTTACTGTTTGGGTCTATGATTAAAAAGGGGGCTGTGTTCTTCAATCAATGGAAATGTTGGAATTATTTGAAACTCATATGCAATTGATGCTATAGACAGCATGATCATCATCAACCATTATTCACAGTGCATGAAATGAAATCTCATGCTGAGTTGAGTGAGCTCTAAACTTAGTTCCTTGAAATTTTGGTATTTGATATTTCAAATTTTTATTTTTATAGTGAGCTTAAATGTTTGGCTTAACTTATTTTATTGTTAATGAGCTAATTTTTTTGTCTTATATAAATTTTCAGATGAGTTGGCCATAATTTGGGAGAAAACTTGGTGCCCAATTATATAGATGACTCATATGGTAATTGTTGTTGATTCTACCAATTTGAAAATGGTGTATTTGCTTATAGTGTCATATGATGTGTGTGTGTATATATGTAGATATATATATTTTTTACAATGGTTTGGAGAATAGATAAAAGAGGAGGGTTGTGCTAAATTGATGTCTAGCATAAAATTTAGTCACTTGTCATGAATGGATCCTGCCTTTAAGCATCCAAACCCAAATAGGGCGGAATACTCAATTCCTTCAGTTGCCATCACCATCTTCAAATAAAATATTTTCTACGGTAGCACTACCACGATTAATTCATAAAATTTTACAGTAGCTGCAATATTATTATATTTACTCACCACTCCTAGCTCCAGAAGTACATAATGGAAAGAAAAGGCAAGCATATCCTACATCCAATTGCCCTGCACAACTGTCTTAATCAAATGAACCAGATTATAAAAGTTCACTAATATGTAGAGAAAATTGCATGACTTGTAAACAACTTGAAGTGAAAAAACCCTATTATGTCAAATGTGATATGGAATGGTTATATATTTCTTATGTTTAAAAGAATCAAGTATGCTTTTATTTATTTTTTTAGCATCCCAGCCAAAAGAAAGTAGGGAAAAACAAAAATAAACTAGAATCAGTATCTTTTAATCCTTGTTTAAACCATTTTAAGTATCCCAGCAATCAATGCTAATTTAAAAATGTAAATTTATATTGGCATTTCTCAATGCAGCTACATTTGCGTTTTAGCATTCTACTAAAGGAATGTTGTTTGGTCTAATATTATTACAAGTCCTTATTTAAGAGAGCTATCCAAAGTGATACATTTAATCAAGTTAAGAGTGTCTCTTTCCATGCTTCTCATTTATATTTTTGCGTCATTAGCCACTGACATCTTATAGAAATTGCATGAGGAAAAGATTGATGGTTCCATTGAGTTTCTTATCTTGCTAGTGATGAATTGTGGGATGGTCACAACTCACAAATGAGGTTTGCCATGCTTTCTGATTTTGTAATTTTTTTAAAAAGTTTTCCCGTCTTGTTGAGATCCTTGTGTATTGCGAAAAGCCAAAACTGGATGTTGTGTCTTAATTCAAAAACTGTTCATTGCACTCCACTTCTTTACTAACGTAATGGAGATTAACCTAGCATTTTTATTATTTACTGAAAGAAAATAGCTTATTTCTTGTTTCATCAATTTTTGAGTGGGTGTCAAGTGTTTTCTTGACTTCTGAATTAATGTAACATGTGGGTAATCCTAACCTTTCAACTCTCTGATTCTTTCCCATTTTCTTAGAGGTTGTTGCTATGGTTAAACCAATCCAGGAGCTGGAACAAGGGGCAGAGGTTTATGCAACAAGCATATCAAAGAGGTAGAGCAAAATCAAGTGGTTCCTCTCACAGAAGATGTGTAAGCACCCTTCCTTGGCTTGGTACTAAAGTTTTCTACAAGTGTGGAATTTTTTTTTTTTTTTTTTTTTTGATAAGAACAAGAGTGGAAGATGAAGTGCAATAAAATCAAGTGGTTCATAATGGTAGGGAATCTTAGTGTTGCTTAGATGAAGTTTAGATCTATAGACAAACTCATTAGCCTGCTAATGTGTATTACATACTATCAACTTCTAACATGGTCCCAAGAAGTGTAATGCTGTTAACGTTAAGGACTTTCGCCCCATCAGTTTGGTGGGTAGTGTGTACAAGCTGCTATCCAAGGTGTTGGCTAATAGGTTAAGGGCAATTTTGGATAATCTTATCTCTGAGTCTTAAAATTCATTTGTTAGGGGTAGGCAAATTTTGGATTTAGTGCTTATTGCAAATGAATGTCTGGATAAGAGGTTGAAGAGCAGATTACCGAGTGTGGTTTGCAAGCTTGATATTGAAAACGCTTATGACCATGTGAACTGGGAGGCCTTGTTTTATTTGTTGGGCCAGATGGGTTTTAGGTTGAAATGGAAAGGGTGGATTAAGGCTTGTGTTACTTCTGTCTGTCCTGGTAAATGGTTCCTCTGAAGGTTTTTTTGGTAGTCCTCGTGGATTGAGATAAAGGGATCCATTATCCCCGCTACTGTTTCTTTTGATAATGGAGGTTTTGAGTAGACTATTAAAGAAGATAGAAGAGTGTAATCTTATTCGGGGTTTTCATGTGGGCTCTGTGAACTCTGTTAGTGTGCGTATCTACCATCTGTTATTTGCTGATGACACTATCTTATTTTGTGATGCCTCTAGGGAATAGCTACTGTCCATAAGGTTGGTGTTGTCTTGTTTTCAGGCCTTTATGGGTTTGAAGGTCAATGTTGGGAAAAGTGAGATTGTCCATGTTGGGGAGGTGAATAATCTAGATGCATTGGCTAATATTCTTCAATGTAGAGTGGGCAGTTTGCCTATGAAATATTTGGGGATGCTGTTGGAGACTTCTTTTAAGACAGCTTCGATTTGGAATCCTATTTTGGAGAAAATGGAGAGGAAGTTATCTGGGTGGAAGCGTCTCTATTTATCTAAGGGTGGTAGGCTCATGTTACTTAAGAGTACTCTCTCAAGCCTCCCAACATACTATTTATCTCTTTTTACTATTCCTAAATCTGTGGCTGCTAGATTGGAAAGTATTCAGAGGAACATTCTTTTGGGGTCTTCTAAGCGGAGTTTCAAATATCCTTTGGTGGCTTAGGAAAAGGTGTGTTTACCTGTCGAGATGGGTGGTTTGGGGATAAGAAGTGTGGTGTCTTTTAATCAAACTTTATTAGGGAAATGGTTGTGGAGATATGGTCATGAAGTTTCCCATCTTTGGCAACGAGTTATCTCCACAAAATATGGTGAGGGTCAAGGGAGGTGGTGTACTAAAGTGTGCAGGAGGACTCATGGGTGTGGATTATGGAGAAGCATTTATGGAGGGTGGGAGAGCTTCTCTAAGCATCTGTCTTTTGTGGTGGGTGAAGGCACTTGTATCCGCTTTTGGCATGATAGGTGGATTGGTGATAATACTCTTAAAGATCTCTATCCTGAGCTTTATGTGTGTTCAACGGTCAAGGATGCCTGTATCTCTGAGATTTTGTGAATTCCAGAGTGGGGTACTGTCAAAGTATGGGATTTAAGGTTTTATAGAGCTTTTGAATATTGGGAGCTAGCTGCATCTTATTCTCTATTCCAACTTATCCAAACTCATATTCCTCGGGGTGATAGGAGTGATACTCTTGGCTAGCGGCTAAAAGGTGATGGTAAGTTTGACATCCAGTCTTATTACCATGCGATTCGGGGTGCTTCGAATTCTTTGTTTCCTTGGAAGGGTGTTTGGAAACCAAAGTTTTCTAGGCGAGTGGCATTCTTTTTGTGGACAGCTGCACATGGTCGGATCCTCACTTTGGATAATCTAATGCTTAGGGGTCGCTCATTGGCTACTTGGTGTTGTATGTGTTGTTGTGATGGGGAGTCAATAGACCACCTTCTTCTTCATTGTCCTGTTACTCATTCTCTATGGACTTTTATGCTTCAGGCTTTTGGTATTCATTGGGTTATGCCAGGTTTACTAGCGGGTTTGTTATCTTGTTGGCATCAGTGGCTTGGGAAACATAATTCGGACATTTGGAATTTGGTTCCAGGGTGCTTAATGTGGATTGTGTAATTGGAACGAAATCGTCGTTCCTTTGAGGATAATGAGAAGACGTTGGATGAGTTAAAGGTTTTATGCCAACATAGTCTTTTGGATGGTCTCGTTGTTGAGGTTTTACTGATTGTTCTTCTCTTTCTGAGTTTATGCTTTCCCTTAGCTTAGTTTCCTGATTACTCTTTTTGTTATGCTGTTTGTTCTATTTTTTCTTCTTGTTCATCATCATGAACCACTTGTACTTTTCCTTATTTTCTCATTAATAATAGTTTTCTGGTTACCTATCAACAAACAAAAAAAAAAAAAAAGGATGTGTCTAACTATATTTAGTAGCAGTACTTTGTCAAGGTGTTTTAAATTTCATGTATTGGCTTTTCTTCTTTTATCGGATTTATGGGTTTACAACAAAGATTATTATGGGTTTTTTGGGACTTTTTTTAACTACATATATTGCTAATGTAAAGGGATTTAAATGCTATTTTGGAGTGGTTTTTTTCCCACTAAACTGTTAATTTTTACACTAATATAGACTATGAGATAAAAACTCAAAGTTAACACTGAATCAAGGTGTTAATTTCAAAATTTTAAAGTTCAGGACATATGTTTAAATACCCAATATATTGCAAGCACGTGCCTTGCACATGCAACTCAAAATAGTTGAAAAGAAAAAAGCCCAAGTAAAAAGAAGAGATGAAAAGTGAAAAGTACTTAAACTTGTTTTCTGCACTAATTTCAGCTAATCTCACAGTTGAAAATACTATAAAATAGCCCTTTAGGACACGGGACAACGATTCCCTTGGCTTAAATTGAGGGCAACTAGAAATCGGTAAAATTTGTAATTTGGTGAGGTTTACCATGAGAGCAGATGAAGCAGATTATTGAAATCATAATTATTGTACACTGCTTGAAGAGAAGCTAATGTATTAAGGTCTTATACTAATAGCGATGTCTCTGAATGACCTACTTTATGGAAAACAATTCAAAAAAACATGAACCACCACCAAATGTGAAAGATACAGCACACCGAAACAAACATATATGACCATGTATTAATATCTGAAATTTTGGAAAATCAATTGGAAGAAAAAGCCAGCAAGTTTATGCCTGCAGATCAAAAATGAAAAGGGAAGATTTCAAAATAACAATTTACTATTTGATTTTCTAAAATGCTAAACTCTTCTTAACATTAAGAAAGATTTAAAAATTTAAAATTATGAATTCTATTGGCCATGTTCCGAATGTTCAATAGGTAAAAATTCATCAATTTAGAGTTAAAACAGAAAAACTTTATTGCTTATTACATAAGATCTAAATTGCCGGAACATGACTAGTGTTAGATTTAATGAGTCCTTCCTCCATCTTACTCAGAGATTGTTAGTCTCTATAGGATAATCGTGCCAGAATCAATATTATTATTATTATTTTGATAAACATTTTTTAAATGTGATTGTAAACATTGAGAAGGTCCGAGGTATAATAACACCATACAGACAGAATGACTTTCATATCAAGAGAGTCAAACCACAATTCAGTGATTTGGCTGTACTCAATATAACTCTATACATTGTTTTGGTGATGTATGAACACATACGTGGAGTTGACACACGCCTTTACATAGACTAAAACTTTTGTTAATGTAAATATGTACATTGGCTATAGAACACAGTGATTCTGCAAATACATAAACTGAATAGGGTCTTGTAAAGCACAAATTACAAAGTAAATTATATATACATAACCTGAAGTGCCTTGGCATCATTTGTCATCAAGTTCACTATTTTACGAGATGAAATCTTCTTGTGAGCTTCAAAAGGTGGAAACCATATATTATTATATTAGAAGTAGAACCACCAACAACTTCAATGTTGTCAGAAACTTTATAAGAATGTGAGTTCAAATTTGCTTGCACTAGTTGAACTGGGGATCACTTAAATCACTACACCCTGCATATGATATGAAAACTAAAGTCAACAAGACCTTCACCCACACAATTGACACATAAACATGGCAATTATGACCCAGCCCAAATCAACAAAATCTATTGCCAAATGATAGAGAGCTTTAAGCCACAAGAACTGATTCATGTTCTGTTGCAGTTTCAGCTCAAGAAATTAAGAAGGCCAGCTTATAAGTGAAAGTTACAAGAGATGTTGAGACAAATAATGTGTATGTTTTTATCAATGGACATCAAAGCAAACTCTAAGAGCAACCATTTCAATATTGAAAATTTCCAAATTTTCATAAAATTTTAATTTTGAAAAATTCAAATGGAATCACAACTTTCATAATTGTTTTAGATAATTCACAAATTTCCAGTAATTAATTCAAGAAGCACTAATCTATCCATGGGTGTGGTCTTTGGAGGAGTACAAGAATGGGTTGGGAGATGTTTGGTCAGCATATTTGGTTGGAGGTTGGTGCAGGGAACCTTATTCTTTTTGGCATGAATGTTGGCATGGCAGCCAACCACTCAAAGATTCTTTTCCGCTTTTATAATGAAATGGTCTCAAATGTTAGACAGTGAGCAAAAGATTTCACAAAGGCATTCTTCAGTTGACTGAAAAGCTACTACTAGCATATATCATGCAAAAATAATTTCATAGAAGGTTTTCCTCAGTTGACTGCAAAGCTACTACCAACGCCAATCATGCAAAATAATTTTCCGGAAAATATAACGGATTATCGAAATTTTATTTTTTCTTTTGCTAAGTAACAGTTTAGAAAATGTTGTTGGAACAATGGGAGGAAGGAGGAGACTATTGGCTGAATAATACACTTATTGTATTGAACCAATACTTTATATACGTAAATAAGCAGGGGAACCTGAGAAGAATTGAGGTTTATTTTGCAGAAAGTATTAAGGTAGAGCAAAGTATGTAATCTTGGAACAATTATGCTAGAAAGACTGATCTCCCTTTCTCTACTCAGTAATACAAAACTTTTTCTTTTCTTTTATTTCTTATAAATTTTTTATGAGGGTTAATGGAATTAAGGAGGTTTCATAGTCATTTATTCAAGGTGTCAAAGTGTGGCAAATATGTATTCACCATCTCACTTCCCTCTTCTTTAACTTTTTTTGTTTTTTAACTTTGTTGTTTAACTTATTATTATTATTTTTTGAGTTTGTTGTATTCTTTAGTTATTTGCTTATGGATTCTGAATAAAATTTACAGAGAAACCGCGTAGGTGATATGATGAGTGAAGCTACAGTGCCCGGGCCTAAATCTAAAAGCAAAGGCCAGGAATATCATAGAAAAGTCAGCATGTAATTTCAACCACTTCAGCTGGTGCTAATGGTGTGTCATCTTCACCCACCACACACAAAAAACAGTAGAGATAATTGTTAAAATTTTGAGCATCAATATCTGATCAAGAGTACTGGCCCTAGTTATGAAAAAACAATCAGTTTGACGATTCCGTTTGAAGCTAAGTTCGACAATCAGTTTGAACCTGAGTTTCATGAGTACACAAAGACTAGGAAAGCTAAGGTATATTTGCAATTTTCTTTTGTTGCCATGAAAATTTTACATTTATTACTTTATCACTAAAGATTTAAGATTATTGTGGTAAAGATGTTAAAAGCTATGTTATAGAAAGAATACTTTGAGTTGTTAACCGAGGCCCATTTGTGATCATTTATAATTCATTAACCTCAGTTTATGCTATAAAATAAAAAGTAAATTGTAAATCAAATTATCTATATGATTGACAGAACTTGCTGTTATTAATGGTGACACGAAGGCATTTGTAATTTTTCTGACTATTGGCAAATATATGACTGGCAATTACTTCGTTATATCAATGTCAGAAACTAAAAGTGATGATGCCGAAAATCTCACCAGTGAGTTGCACAATGCTTGTACGCTCAAAACGACACCTGCACAACAAAAAGGAGAAGACCTAACAGAGAGCACCGGTGTGGTGCCGGCCAAATACCTTCCGAAGGTTAAGCTAGAACTTCTTTCAACTCTAAAGTGCTAGAGAGGGGTTAATTATGCGTATCTTGATTTGTGAGGGTATTGGGGCTTTTATAGTAGTCGAGGGTTGACCTCTCCTCCTTGGAGTAGAAGTCTTTTCCTTATAGGGGTCTTTATGAGCAGAAATCGCGGAATCCTTTCCTTGTAGGAGACTAAACGTGATTGACAAGGTGTTTCTTTGTGGAGAGATCCATTAATGAGACATCTTCTAGAACTCCACTTTGTATTAGAATTCTTCTCAAGTGTCGCAAATATTGGGCCCATCCAGTCTCGGCCCACAAGGGATGAGTCGTCAGGAAGATGGCCCGTCAGGCCCATTATACCTAGATTTTCTCCTCTTCAGTTACCCCCTTACACCGTGAATCCATCAATATTTATAGGGCTCGCGGGGTGACAATAGATGGCTAAGGCATGACGGGCAAGAGGTATGACGGGCAAGAGGTATGACGGGTAAGAGTCATGACGGGTAAGAGGTATGACGGGTCAGAGGTATGACGGGCCAGATATTCGTGGGTCGACGGTTTCCACACAGGCATAATTTCTACCTAATACTATGACACGCGTCACTGTGCTATTGGGCGTTGTCTTGGATCGAGGCATCGCCTTGTCTCCCGTGTAATCTCTTTATAAATATCAAGCCTTCACCTCTCATTTCCCACTTTTGCTCAGAAATACATTGATCAGAGCACAATCTGTCATCCTTGTCAGACTTCATTGCCTAGTTATTCGCATCCGTCACTGTCAAACTTTCTCCGTTCACATTATACTGACTAGTAAGTACTTTTTGCCATTTAGTTCTTCCGTCAGATTTTTTATATCTCACTTCATACATTCGTCACCCTTTCTATAGTGTCGTCAGTCTTAAGTTAGGCAATGTCTAGTGCGTCAAGTAATCAATCATTTGTCCGTGACGGGGCGGACTATGAGGAAGTATACCCATCAGGTCATAAAGACCTGGGCAGTCCCAGCGACGATAGGAGTCCGTCCACCTCTTCTCCGTCCTCAACAAATGAGGATATGGAATTGGTTGAACAAGTAGAGTTTGACGATAGCGAGGAGCAACAATTAGGACCCGTCGTAGGGGCCGATGGATCAAGGGAGTTCATCATGCTTCCAGAGTGGACGGTTAATGATTTTACATCAACCATTAAGAAAAGCCACTTCAAAACTCTTAGGGACAACTATCAGATTCCAGATCATATTCCAATCTGTCTGCCTTACAAATCGGAGAAATGTTATTATGAGGGGGTAGACGGTGTCGGAGTATATGAGCAAATGTTGAAAGCTGGACTCAGATTCCCACTGACCTCCCTTCATCGTGAGCTATTAAAGTATTTGGGTTTGTCCGTCAACCAAATATCCCCCAATGCCTGGAGAGTCTTCATAGCAATGGAGATTCTGTACGGGGCATGGTCTGACAGAGCTAGGAGGTTGACGATACGAGAGTTTTTACACTACTACCATCCAGATGAGATTGACAAATCTAGGGGTATATACAGTTTTGTACCTAGGAGTTCGCTGCTAAAGGTAATATACGAAACCCCAGACTCCAACAGAGACTAGAAGGGTCGTTACTTTTTCTTAGAGGGTGACGGATGGATGTGCCATCCAGGAGAGACAGACCACATGCCTATCGATACAACATAAGGCATACTATCTGAGAATGGTATGTGTTCGTCCTAGTGTGTGAGGATCCTTTTTTTTTTTTTTTAAACCGTTCAGTTTATTTCAAAACTTTTCTAACCGTCCTCTTTATTTGCAGTCCGACGACACCCACAAGTTAGTATCGAGGAGTTTAGTTTTCTTGAAAGAATTTTCAACAAGACCACACCGGAAGAAAGGACTTGGGCGAAATTGGTCAACCTTGATACAATTTGTTGGTACTGTAACGGACTTGTACCTTCACCACAAGCAATCAAATACGAAAAAAGGATCTGTCAGCGTATGTCTGTCATTCACTTCTTGCTTGAATAATAGGTTCTGTTTTATGAAGCTAACTTTATCCATTCATTTTTTTACAGAGATGGATATTGCCAAGAGAAGGGCACTTATACGGACTAACGCCGCAAAAAACAGGATGACCAATGTTACAGAACCAAAGAAGGCGACGATCTCTGCAAAACGAAAGCAGCCGTCCAAGGGAGACCGTCCCCCTAAGAAGCCTAAGGTCCCCCTGGAGCCCGTCGTGGGGCTTATGTCTAAAGGAGCCAAGATGGCCACCCTACCCAAACATGGGGCTGGTAAAGGGCTGATGAAGGATCCGTCCTCCAGCCTTAAGAAACCACCTCCCCTTCTCCGGGACGACCCAAGTTATGCTTTGGAAAAGCTATCATCCATTATCACCTCCGAGGATTACGAAGACCTGGGTAATCACTCGATGGAGGCCATGGGTGAGACAAGTTTATTCAGCATAGCCCAGGTAAGCCCCGTCCAACTCATATCCGTTTATTCTTTCTCCGTCTTACTACTGCTTTTGATTTTTGAACTATTCCACATTTCAGACCATGGTCATGGTGAAGGGCCTTATAGGACGGTGTCTCAATCATGAGACGACCTTAGGCCGTGTTCAGGAGAAAGCTAAGCTGACCGAGGAAGAGCTTGCAGAGCTGAAGGCATGGAGGGTCGTCCAGGAGAAAAAGTTTAAGTTGCTTGAGACGGATAGGGACGAGCACTATAAGTTGACGGAGGAGCTGAGGAAAGTCCTCGAAGATAAAGAAAAAGAGCTCCGTCTGGCAAAGGATACTGCTATCCAAGAATACCGCGATTCCGACGCCCTATTGTCAAAGCTCGGAGATTTTTATAATGATGGTTTTGACGAGGCTATCCGTCAAGTGAAGGCATTATATCCGGACTTCGATTTGTCGTCTGTCAATGTTAATGCTCAAGAACTTACCTCCACCCGTCCAGCCCACTCTGAGGACACGGAAGAGCTCTTTCGAGAGAACCCACCTGTCAGCGCCCCTGGAGAACAACAAATTATTGCAAGTGATCCTAAGGACGGTAAAAATGCTCCTGAAGATCAGCTAGCCGTTAAGAGCGATCCTAAGCATGGCTAATCCCGTCGTGATGAAGAGAAGGAAGCACCCGTTCTAGTTTATATTTTATTTCGCCTTTTTATTTTAATTTTTGATATGTAAAGATATTTGGAGAACAACTTATGATTCCGTCCTCTTTTTACTATTAAACATTTCCCTCTTATGGGTACTTTGTCCGTCAATATTTTCTTATTTACTTGGCATATATACTCTGTTGCGTTATCTGTTGACTTTATTTGATTTGGTTAATAAATTTTACCATTCGCCTTTGGGCCCGTCATACTAAAGGAAATACCGTCTTATTTTATTCGAGGTGTTTCCCTTAATCCGTCTATTTTGGATATTAGCCGTACAAGGGGAATCCGTCCACCCTATGGTTTTATTTTAATCTTCTTTGAGGAGATCTGTCCATTAGGTGGACTTTAGGCTTTAACCTTCATGAGGTTATCCGTCCACCTTGTGGACTTTAGTTTTCATCCGTCCTCCATAGGACTTGGGATTTTTATCATCTCGGGATGATCCGTCCATCATGTGGGCTACGTTTTTATCCGTCCTCTATAGGACTTAGGTTTTTCATACTCTTGGGATGATCCGTCCAAGTTGTGGACTACGTTTTTATCCGTCCTCTATAGGACTAAGGATTTTCATCATCTTGGAATGATCCGTCCAAGTTGTGGACTCCATTTTATTCTATGATTTTGTGTAATTTTAAGCATTCTTTAGAAGAAGACCATCCACTTCATGGACTCCGTTCAAATTATGGATTTGTAGAATTTTTAACCATCTCTAGGTTGTCCGTCCAATTTTATGGACTCCGTCCACTTTGTGGATTTGAGCAATTCTAGACATTCTTTTGTTGTCCATCTATTTTGCGGACTTAAGAATTTATCCCTCCTGGGGAGATCCGTCCACCAAGTGGACTTTGCCCGTCCACATTATGGACTTGATAAAAATTTTAACCCTCTTGGGGTTGTCCGTCTAGTTTGCGGATTTAAGATCTTATCCCTTCTGGGGAGATCCGTCCACTTTGTGGACTTTGTCCGTCCACTTTATGGACTTGATAAATTTTTAACCCTCTTGGGATTGTCCGCCTACTTTGTGGATTTAAGATCTTATCCCTTCTGGGGAGATCCGTCCACTTTGTGGACTTTGTCCGTCCACTTTATGGACTTTGATAAATTTTTAACCCTCTGGGGATTGTCCACCTACTTTGCGGATTTAAGATCTTATCCCTTCTGGGGAGATCCGTCCACTTTATGGACTTTGTCCGTCCACTTTATGGACTTAATAAAATTTTTAACCCTCTTGGGGTTGTCCGTCTACATTGCAGACTTAAGACTTTTAAGAGTGCATGTAGGGGAACATAGTTGAATCTGAATAAAAATCATGCATTCGTAGAAAGGTACGTGCCCCCTTGGGCTTAAAAACATATTGTAGCAAAACCAAAGTAAAAAACATGCCCGTTGAGCTTATTGTAGCGGATACTTAAAAGCAAATAGTAAATCTAAGAATAAAAAGATAGTTGTTGTTCTTCATGTCATCACCTCTACTGGTAGTACTTTCGCAAGTGCTCAGCATTCCAAGGATGCGGTAGCTTCCGTCCGTCCAGTGTCTCCAGATAATAGGTGCCCTTCCTCTGCCACGCTGTGACTCGGTAAGGTCCTTCCTAATTCGGGCCGAGTTTTCCTTGGGTTGGGTCTCTTGTTGTGCCCATGACTTTCCTTAGAACGAGGTCTCCAACCTGGAAGTCTCTGTGCCTGACCCGGGAGTTGTAATGCTTGGCCATGCGGTCCTGGTATCGTGCAAGCCTTTGCTCTGCCGCTGTCCTAACTTCGTCCACTAGATCGAGCTGTAGACATATGGCTTCGTCATTTTTCCCTTCGACATGGTTGTGCACCCTGTAGCTTGTAAGGCCGACTTCGGCTGGGATGACAACCTCACTCCCGTATGTTAGCCGAAATGGTGTCTCCCTTGTTGGTGTCCTTGCTGTCGTCCTGTAGGCCCAAAGTATGCTCGGCAACTCTTCAGCCCATATACCCTTTGCCCCCTCGAGCCGAGTCTTGATAATCTTCAGCAAGGATTGGTTCGTGACTTCGACCTGTCCGTTGGCTCGAGGGTAGGCGGGGGAGGAATAGTGGTTTCGTATCCCTAATTGCGAGTAGAAGTCCCGGAAGGCATCGTTGTCGAATTGCTTCCCATTATCCGAGACTAAGACTCTAGGGATGCCAAATCTGCATATGATGCATCTCCAAATGAAATTGCATACGTTCTTCTCCATAATGGTGGCCAAGGCTTCAGCTTCTACCTATTTCGTAAAGTAGTCGATGCCTACTACTAGAAACTTCAGTTGTCATATTGCCGTAGGAAACGGTCCCATGATGTCCAGTCCCCATTGAGCGAACGGCCACGGCACCGTCATCGGGGTAAGTTCTTCAGGTGGTTGTCTGACGACATTGCCGAACTTTTGGCACTTGTCGCATTTCTTTACATAGGCCTCGGCATCCTTCTGCATAGTTGGCCAAAAGTACCCCGTTCGTACTAGCTTGTGTATTAATGACCTCGACCCTGAGTGGTTTCCACAGATTCCTTCGTGCACTTCCCTCATGACGTAATCTGCTTCTTCAGGACCTAAGCATCGTAGGTAGGGGCGAGAGAAGCCTCTTTTGTACAAGACGTCTCTTATCAGAACGAACCTCGCTGCCTGGACCTTCAACTTTCTCACGGCCTCCTTTCCGTCTGGTAATACGCCGTTCTTCAAGTAGGAAACTAATGGCGTAGTCCAATTACTTTCGAAACCAAGCTCCTATATATCGACAGAATTTATAAGTGGAGAGAGCTGAACGAAAGAGAGTACATTACCAAGGGTGGCCATATGTTCAACTGAAGCGGCTTTAGCTAGGCGATCAGCTTGTTCGTTTTCTCCTCGGGGGATCTATGTAATTTCGGCCTTCAACTCATTTACCCTCCACCTTGCTTGGTCCAGATATTTTTTCATCCTTTCGCCTTTACACTCATAATCCCCATTTATCTGGTTGACCACGACTGAGAGTCGCAGTGAGTGAGTACTCTTTCGGCTCCTGCAGCTTTGGCGAGGTCAAGCCCTGCTATCAGAGTTTCGTACTCCGCCTCGTTGTTGGTGGTAAGGAACTCAAGGCGAATCATACATTCGACCATGTCTCCCTCGGGTGAGTGTAGCACAACACCGGCCCCCCTAGCCTGCCTGTTGGAGGATCCGTCAACATGTATGCTCCATTGGGGAGATTCTTCTGCCCCCCTGTCCTCGCCATTTGTGAACTCAGCTATGAAAGCTACAACAACCTGTCCTTTAATGGCTGTTCGCGAGCGGTATTGGATGTCAAACTCGCTTAATTCTATAGCCCATAGTGCCAATCGCCCAGCAGCTTTAGGGTTGCTCATTGCCCGTCACAAAGGCTTGTCAGTCAGGATGATCATCATGTGGGCTTGAAAGTATGGCTTTAGTTTGCGTGCTGCTGTAACTAGCACAAATGCAAGTTTTTCCATGGGTGGATATCTTTCTTCGGCTCCGCGTAGCGCCCGACTGGTGTAGTACACAAGTTTCTGCACTCTCTCTTCTTCTCTGATCAAGGCGGCGCTGACGGCAGCTTGGGAGACGGCAAGATAGAGAAAAAGTTCTTCACCCGGTTGCGAGGGACTCAGCAATGGGGGGGAAGAGAGATAAGTTTTCAATTCTTCGAACGCTTGTTGGCACTCGGCAGTCCATTCGAAAGATCTCTTCAGTGTGCGAAAGAAGGGTAAGCACTTGTCCGTTGCCCTTTAGACGAACCTATTTAGTGCTGCTATCTTGCTATTAAGGCTTTGTACTTCCTTCACATTTTTTGGTGGTGCCATCTCTATTATAACTCAAATCTTGTCCGGATTGGCTTCGATGCCCCTTTGGGAAACCATGAATCCTAGAAATTTTCCTGCCATCACCCCGAAGGCGCACTTTCTTGGATTCAGCTTCATGTTGTAAGAGCGAAGAGTGTCGAATGTTTCCCTGAGGTCTTCCAAGTGATTTTCCTCCCTTCGGCTTTTCACCAGCATATCATCTACATAGACTTGGACATTTCTCCCGATTTGTGGTGCAAACATTTTGTTCATAAGCCTCTGGCATGTTGCGCTCACATTTTTTAGACCAAACGACATTACCTTGTAACAGAAGAGGCCTTGGCTGGTCACGAACGACGTTTTCTCTTGATCGGCTTTGTGCATCTTGATTTGGTTGTAATTGAAGAAAGTGTCCACAAAACTTAATAGTTGGTGTTGAGCTATAGAGTCTACTAAAGTGTCGACTCTCGGGAGGGGATAGCTGTCTTTGAGGCACGCTCTGTTTAGATCGGTGAAGTCTACACACATCCTCCACTTCCCACTGGCTTTCTTGACCATCACTACATTGGCTAGCCAGTCGGGGCAATAAACTTCTCTAATAAAGTTTGCCTCCTGTAGCTTGCGGACTTCTTCAACTATGGCTCGATCCCGTTCGGGGGCAAACACCCGCTTCTTTTGCCTGACGGGTAGAAAGGATGGTGATACATTCAGCTTATGCACCATGACTGAAGGGTCTATCCTTGGCATGTCCTCATGACTCCAGGCGAATACGTCCCGATTTTCTCTGAGGAACGCTGCAAGTGTTCGTCAGATCATGGGACTTGCAAAGGTCCCAATCTTTGTTGTTTGGTTAGATCTAGAGTCGTCAAGGGATATTTCTTCAAGCTTCTCGACGGGTTCCGTCATACTTCAATGTTCTTCTATGCTCATGGCTTGAAGTTGATCATCCATTTCCATCATAGCCACGTAGCATTCGCGTGCGGCCACCTGATTTCCACGTAGTTCACCTATCCCGTATTCGATTGGGAACTTGATCATCAAGTGATAAGTCGAGGTTGCCGCCTTCCATGAATTGAGGGTGGGTCGCCCTAAGATGGCATTGTAGGCGGACGAACAGTCGACCACGAGGAACGTCACGTCCTTTGTGATCTGCTGAGGATAGTCGCCTGCCGTTACAAACAATGTGACCGCGCCGAGGGGAAACACTCTCGTTCCTCCAAAACCGACGAGTGGGGCATTCGTCGGAATTAATTGTTCTCTGCTGATTCCCATCTGCTGGAATGCCGGGTAGTACAGGATGTCCGCCGAGCTCCCATTGTCGATCAACACCCGGTGCAAGTTGTAGTCCCCCACTTGCAAACTGACAACAAGCGCATCGTCGTGCAGATGGTGAAGACGTCGCGCATCTTCTTCGGAGAACCCGATGACGGGGCTTTCTCTCCGTGCTATTTTTGGTACTGAACCCGTCAGCTGGACATTTTGGACCATCCTGAGGTACGTCTTCCGAGCCTTTTTGGATGACCCGGTAGTCGTCCCTCCTATAATTATCCTAATGTCGCCAATGGGCTGTTTGGGGCAATCATTGTCCCGTCGGGGGGGCTGTTCCTGAGGTGGTGGATCCGTTCTTTCTTTGCTTACAAACTTCTACAATTTCCTTTATCTTATGAGGGCCTCAATCTGCTGCTTCAAGTCATAACAATCGGCTGTGTCATGGCCGTGATCTCGGTGGAAGCGGCAGTATTTGTCTCTAGAACGCCTGCTAGGATCTCCTTTCAGCTTTCCAGGGAAGGTCAAAGCTCCTTCGTCCTTGATTTGCATTAGGACTTGATCTATCGGGGTGGTTAGCAGGGTGAAGCTTGTGAACCTTCCTCCTAGAGGTTTAGAACGCCTCTCGTCCCTTCGATCTCCTGTTCTCGGCCTCTTCCGCCCTTGATCTTGTCGTGCATCTTCCTGCCTCTCCCTTTTTCTTGGTTTCTCTTCTCGGGCCTGCAGCGCGTCCTCAGCATTCATATACTTAGTAGCCCTGTAGAGTACTTCCGACATGGTCTTCGGGTCGTTTTTGTATAGGGAGAACAAAAACTTACCCTTTCACAACCCATTTGTGAAGGCTGCTACAAGTATTTTGTCGTCGGCCTCGTCAATCGATAGCGCTTCCTTATTGAAGCTCGTTATGTAGGATCTTAGCGTCTCGTCCTCTCGTTGCTTGATATTCATCAAGCATGCCGTGGACTTCTTATACCTGTGGCCCCCAATGAAGTGTGTGGTGAACTAAGCGCTTAGTTCCTTAAAAGTGCTGATGGAGTTAGGCGTTAGTCGGCTGAACCATACCCTTGCGGGGCCTTTGAGTGTTGTGGGGAAGGCCTTGCACATGATCTCGTCTGCTACCCCCTGAAGATGCATTAGGGTCTTGAAAGTTTCTAGATGGTCCAGAGGATCCTTCACTCCGTCATAGCTGTCGATATGCGGCATGCAAAATTTGTGGGGTAGGGGGAAGAAGTTCACGGCCATAGTGAAGGGCGAGTCGGTGCGGTTGACTAAATCGTCAAGATCACTTGAAACTTGTCCCTTGAGCGCGTTCATCATAACCTCCATCTGTTCCCTCATCGCCTGCATCTCTGCAATAATATGTGGTGGAGTCGCATCCGTGAGGGATGGCATACTCTAGTTCTGCCTCTCTAGTTTGCTTGGGGCGTGGCTGCCTTCAGGCTTCTCCAGATTTTTCTTTGGAGTGCTGGTCCCTTCCTGGTCTTCTTATTGGTCATTCAGTGCTGCATTCTTCTGGCGCAGCTGTTCTTCCAAGTCGTGGTTTTGTTTGGTGAGACGTTCCACAGCGGCACCGAGAGTCCGAATTTGTCTCTCGAGGGCAGTCGTGGGTGGCTCCTCTCCTTGAATGTCATTAGTGGTTGCCATCGAGCAAGTGAGTACCATGCAACCCTTTAGTCCGGGAAAAGATAGTATGGCTTAATCTGATTTTCCCCACAGACGGCACCAACTGATGATGCTGAAAATCTCACCAGTGAGTTGCACAATGCTTGTACGCTCAAAACGACACCTGCACAACAAAAAGGAGAAGACCTAACAGAGAGCACCAGTGTGGTGCCGACCAAATACCCTCCGAAGGTCAAGTTAGAACTTCTTTCAACTCTAGAGAGCTAGAGAGGGGTTAATTATGCGTACCTTGATTTGTGAGGGTATTAGGGCTTTTATAGTAGTCGAGGGCTGACCTCTCCTCCTAGGAGTAGAAGTCTTTTCCTTATAGGGGTCTTTATGAGCAGAGATCACGAAATCCTTTCCTTGTAGGAGACTAAATGTGATTGACAAGGTGTTTCCTTGTGGAGAGATCCATTAATGAGACATCTTCTAGAACTCCACTTTGTATTAGAATTCTTCTCAAGTGTCGCGGATATTAGACCCATCCAATCTTGGCCCACAGGGGATGGGTCGTCAGGAAGATGGCCCGTCAGGCCCATTATACCTAGATTTTCTCCTCTTCAAAAAGAGTCACAGCAAAGGGCATTCCCACACTGTTCAGGCTAAGCTATAATAACACTAAAAGCACAGAATGACTTTCATGTCAAACAGTGTGAAACCATAATCCAGTGATATGACTACACTCATGACTCAACACAACTCTATACATTGTAGATATGCACATTGGCTACAGACACTATGACTCAACAAATATATATATATATATATATAAAAACTGAATTTGGTCTTGTAAATGACCAATTATGAAGTAAATTATGTACACATAATTCAAATGGTAAGAGAAAGCAAACCTGAAGTGCCTTGGCAACAGTTGTCATCAACTTAATTATTTTCCCAAACGCAAACTTCTCGCCAGCTTCCTGAGTTAATGTAAGAAATCTTTGCAATATGGCCACCGTCTAAAGGTAAAAACCATATATAGATATATTAGAACCATCAACACCTTCAGTGCTGTCTGAAATTTTAAGTTAAATTTTTTTTGCACTAGTAAAACTGAGCCCCCAACCCAAACTTGAAATGAAAAATCAAGAGCATCACCCACCCAATTTCTCATTCTTATGCAACTAAACTCCATTTTCCCACAATAAACTCACCCTCGTAAACAGTGCAATTATGACCCAGCCCAAATCAACAAAATCTACCATTAAGTTTTAGACAGTCCTAATCAAAAGAACTGATCCATGAACTCTTACAGTATCAAAATGTGAAGGTTACAAGAAATGCTGAGCCAAAGAATGAGTATTTGGACATAAAGGAGGTTCTAATGGTGATGAATCCAACATTCCAAATTTCACAATGTCCAGAAGTTTTCAATTTTGAAAAATTTTTAGAAAGCAAATAGGCTAGGCTAACAAACAGAAACATGCAGGATAACAAATGATTGTTAAAGGTTTGAAACATGCAGGATAACAAATGTTAAAAAAAAAACGACTAAAAATTTTAATTTTTTGTGTATATATAAAAATATATATAAGCGATAAAAGTTTTATTTTATTTTTTAAGTTGACTACAAAGTTTCAAGTATATGTATTCACAATAGTTTTTAAAATATTGCAATTTGATATTTTATGAGTATATTAACCAAAATGTTAAAATTCACATATGTGTATTTGAGATTTGTCAAGCTACTAAAATTCATTTCATGAGAATCATGAGTGGAATTTGAAAAAACAAAAAACAAAATGAATTATTCATGTATAAAAAACCTCTAACAGGCAAATAATTATAATAAATAATTTTGTATTTGCTCACATATATCCCTTATTATTCATATTAATGGTTTTTTTTTTTATTTAAATTGGTTTCAAATACTCATATACATTCTATCCTCCCTAAAATCAAATCATGGCTTCACCATTAGTAATGTTCTTAATTGAACAAGGTTTATATACCAAACAACTTTAGATTCAATGAGATTTTCTAATTTCAACTATACAGAAAGGCATGACTTAGATGAGGCTCTAAAAAAATGAACCACATAATAATTCCATTTATTATAGGTGTACCACAGAGGGCGAAACATGTAATTTAGCCAAGTAAATAAAGATTTGGAGTTCAAACTTTTAGTTTTGATTTTAATGACTTGAATATAGTAGACTTGAATTTTATTTTATTTTCCCCCTGTTTAATATATAGATTTGGAATTTTTAATGGTTAATTAAACTATTTATTCAGCCAAGAAAAAAAAAATGGACAGAGGAAAGACATGTGAGAGTGCACTTACTGGAATAGCTTGAAAATAAGTAGAGTAGATGCAATGAATGGAGTTCAGGAAGAGCAAGAGAAAGAGAAAGAGAGAAGGTAATAATAGTCTGAAGAGAACAAGAGGAAGAGGAGCATAGAAGTGATATAATGGTGTTTGCAATGTATAACTTTGCTAACATTTGCCTCCCATTTCTTCTTCTTCAGTCATTGGACCACCACTTGCAGAAAGAAGATCGGGTTTATTTGTATATTGTGCATGCGTAGCAAAAGTAGAACGGCTGCAGCTTGAAGTGAGAGACACAGATAAAGGGCAAAAATGCACTTTTGGTCTCTGCATTTTAGATCGGTTCTCAATTTGGTTTCTAAATTGATTTCACGTCAATCTCTGATTTTAGAAAATCGTTTTTATTTTGATCCCTGCAGTCAACCCAGTAACAAAAAATGCATACATGGCAAACGAAATGCACTGTTTGCTGACATAGTTAATAAAAAAAAAATTTATATATAGTATTTTTTTTTTAAATGCAACGTCAGCATTTAAATTAATTAAAAAAAAAAGCCAACTCGGAAAATTAAAAAATAAATAAATTAAATTAAAAAAAAAAAACTTAAATCTAATTTAAACTAAAATCATTTCTTAAAAAATCAAAAATCATTATCTCTTCACGTTCAATGGATAAAATCTCTCACTCTCCCCTGTCCATGGCCGGAGCTCACTCGCCCTTCATCTTGAGTAGAAGACCTTGGAGTCGCCGGTGGCGGCGGAGGGGATGAGTCTGATGTCAAGGAGCTTGAGGATTCTGTCGCAGATGTTGGAAAGCTCCGACTCAATCTTGGATCTGTAGTCCAGGATCATGGACACGTGGTCCTTGTTGCCGCGGCTCTCCTCCTTATGCTCGATCGAGGAGATGATGCGCCACGAGGCTCGCCTCGTGCCATCACGTTCTTGTACGCCACAGAGAGAAGGTTTCGCTCCAAGATGGTGAGCTCCTCGCTCTCCATCGCCGCCGAGACCTTCTTCATGAACTCCACCATCTCCCCGTACCGCTGGGCTTGCTCGGCAAGCTTTGCCATGTACACGTTCTCTTCGCGAACCGAAGGTGTCACTGCCATTGTTTTTGATTGGTGGTCTAATCTGTTCATGTGGGTTTTGGATTGCAGGATTGGTGGCTTGATGTGGCTTGATCGGTGGGTTTCTGATCTGTTCACTTGTTGTTGTTTATTTTAAATTTCTAGGTTTGTCTTTTTTCATGTGGATTTGATGATTTTTCTGGGTTTATGGGTTTGATTTGTTGGAGGTTTCGGTGGAGGATAGGGATTTTGTATGTATTTTAAGCATCAGTTTATTGATTTTATGGGGAAAATGTTGATGATTGTTTAAGGAAAAATTTATGAGGTTGGTTGGGTTTGTTGTTATTATGAGCTGAATTGGCTGGGTTTGTGTGTGTTTGTTTCATAAGAAAATTTCTGGTTTTGGATGGAAAGAAAATGTTGTGATGAAAATCTTAGTCATCGGCTTTTTTGATGTGAATTTGTTCAGTGTTTGGTGAAATTTTCTGAGAAAGATGTTGAATGCCCATGAATTTTGTGTTCTTGAGTTCTTGTTATCTGGGTTCATGTTCTTGAGTTCTTGTGTATTCACGTTCAAATCTGAAACTATGTATTTTTAAGTTTTTAATTTTGTTTTTATGTTTTTTTAATTTTTTTCAAATTGATAAATTAAATTTTTTTTTTAAATTAGATGATGACACGGCATGCTGAGGTGGTTTTTTATTTTATTTTATTAGCCACATCAGCATTTAATATGCAAAACAGTGCATTCCGTTTGTCACATATGCATTTTCTGTTATTGGGTTGACGGCAGAGATCAAAATAAAAATGATTTTTTGAAATCAATGACTAAAAGTGCATTTTCGCCGAAATAAAACTTAGGGTTAGTTGGGTTATATACAAACCCAAAACGAAGTAGTTTTGCTAAAATAAGGAGAAAATAAATAATACTGCATTTACCACGGGTCGAACGAGAGCTAAATATGTGAAATGCAGGTCCTTGCCACTATACTACCGGAAACTACTTTGATATGATCTGTATATATACTATTTAGGGTAAAATATCTTTTTCGTTCCTAAACTATCACAATAGTTCATTTTTCGTCCCTAAATTTTCAAAAGTTCTATTTTCGTCCATAAACTTTTCCAAACATATTGATTTTCGTACCTTAATTTGTTTGGCCTGACGGAGTGCTGACGTGGCCTGACGGAGTGCTGACCAAGTCAGATGCCACATCAGCACTCCGTAAGGCCATGTCAGCACTCCGTCAAGCCAAACAGACGGAGGGACGAAAATCAATACGTTTGGAAAAGTTTAGGGACGAAAATAGAACTTTTGAAAGTTTAGGGATGAAAAACGAACTTTTGTGATAGTTTAGGGACGAAAATGATATTTTACCCTACTATTTAATATATGTCAGTTCGGTTTCAGTTGGATCACTATTTTCTATGGGACACCAAAACCGAAATTAAAATATTTTAGTTTCAAGAAATTCAAACCAAAACCGAACCAAAAAATTGGACTCAGTTCGGTCGGTTTTGTCGATTTCTCGATTCTTTGCACACCCCCTAAGTAGGAGTAGGAGGTGCTCTACTTGCCAAAAGATCGACTTTATTAAAACTACTTTTAGTATTTTAATAAAACATGCAGTACTGTCCCTTTGTTGTTCTCTTTGGATTTACTCTTCCTACACCATGACTCTCTTTCTTTTTGTTAAAATACAAAATTGATATTTTAAATTTCACTTGATTTCATTTCAGTTCTTTAACTTTGTTTTCTGTCAATTCAATTCTTTAAGTTTCAAAAATGTTCAATCAAGACCTCCGTTAGACCTATGTTAACTCTACTATTAGCCCCATCCCAAAAGGCACCATATTCCTGTGGAACTTTTATTAATCTTGCTTGTTTTTATCCTTGTATTTGTGGATGAAACTTCCGATGTAGAACTATCCTGGAGCTGACGAAAATGCTTAAAAAAATAGCTAATTTTAGATTTCCACATCTTTGACCTAGCACTTACTCCCTCTCTCATCCCACTCTCTCTCAATCTCACAGTCTCTCTCTCATCGAGTTAGGCTCCTGGGTACGTTGTTCCGCTTTCATCTCGGTATTTTACTTTTTAAAATTTTGAAATAAATAATAAATTTATTTATTAAATATTAAATAACACCTAAACGACACAGTTTTGCAAGGAGCTAACGGCAGAGTTAACAGAGGTCTAGCGAAAGCCTTGATTGAATACTTTCGAAACTTAGAGGACTAAATTGATAGAAAACAAAGTTAAATAACTTAAATGAATTTTAGTGAAACAAAGAAGGTCAGTTTTGCATTTTGGTTTTTTTTTTTTAATTTTTGGATTTCCTCTTCACATGCCACTTATTTTTAAGATTTAGATTTCAGTTTCACACTTCCACAAATTAAACTGACATTAGACTTTTTGATCGTATCAATTTCTAGTGTAGAGAGAGTGTGCGTGTGTCTATATATATATTGTGGGGGCAAGAGCCCAAACTTGTATGATGGGCCTTGGGCCCTATTCGTGGATACGCCCGAGGAAGAGTAAATAATTAGAAGAGGCCCCGAAATAAAGGATTATGCAAGGAAATGAGAGAGGAATATAGGCCGAGGAGGCTGACCTTCTCAAATAGGAAAAATATCAGTCAAGCAACTATGGATAACTTAGGTGACCGTCCAGGAAGTCTCATCGATAAGGATGCACTTCAAGCACGTACAAAGGTGATAATAACATGGAAATATCTCAAAAAAAAGCTGCTACCACCGCATTAAATGTACTACAGCAACTTTTCTGGCCGCATTTATGGGGAGAAGACCCCTGAACAGTGCAGTTTTGAGCTACCGCCACTCAGATAACAAAAGAAGATGCTTGATGGGACATATACTCAAGTGAGGGCTTAGACGAGTAACAAATGTACGATCAGGATGGCCTGAAAGGCCCTATATAATGTAAAAGATCTCCCCTGAGTAAGAGGGTAGAAAAAATAGAGAGAAAGAAGGGAAGAAAGAATTATTGTAGCACTGAGAGCTGTATTAACGTTCATAACTATTGTATTAATTCATATTCTATCTTCTCGGACAACCTTTTCATCAAACTATTATGTATAGTTCACTCTTGTTTATCGTTGAAATATCTATTAGCCGTTAGCGTAAATCATTAAAACCTAACTTTTTAGCCCACTTTCTACAAATTTATTGTATTGGGTTCACCAAACCATCGCCCAAGCAAATTTTGGGCTTGGGCCAACAATTCGTGACCCCACATATATATATATATATATATATCAAATAATTCATAATAAATATCTACCATACTATTTTTTTATCTATTATTCTATTCTTCTACCTATAACCTTGCAAGTATGTATTTGTTTACTCTATTTTTTTCCATCAAAATTGAATAGGAATTTTGTATTTTTTTTTTTGTCTTTTTTTTAACTTAATTTTCTTAAGTTTTATCCAATTTATATGGTTATGGTTTGAGAATCAATCATTAAATATGCTTGGACATGATTTTTTTTTTTTTAATTATTTTGAATATCGTATTCATATATGAATTATAGACATAGGTTCCAATGGTAATATGTTGTTACACATTTGTGCATAATATGGTTAGACATGATTTTCTATTATTTTGTATATCATATATGAATTACACATTTATGACATGGATTTGATTTAGAGAACAATCTTCTTTTTAGCTTATTATTAAGCATGTCTTGATATAAATTTGATGATAAATTGTTTTATCTATTTTATTATTTAATTTTACTTAAATTAGAAAATATTTTCTTATTTTTTTAGTTTACGCATAATTTTTGATTAAGTCGTGCATCGCACACGTATAATACTAAGCATGTATACTAGATATGTAGATTTCAGTATCCAAGTGCAAAATTTGCATAAAAAATGGAAATTGAATTGCCGAATTTGATCTCAAACTTTCTCTCTCTTACCCTCTGTTGTAGGCTACCCAATATTCATCCTTGGTTTTTTCAAGGCTTGAACCTCCTCCTTCAAGAGGAGAAGCAACCACTAGACTAGTCCATACTTTACTAAATCATATTGGAAGTTGATATGATTTTATATATATATTTAGTTTAATATTTTTATAGCTTTTTATTGTAATTACTCTTCTCTCAATATATATATATATATATATTCCTGAAATTTTGATATTATATGTTTGCTTTCACAATCAAGCTATGTTCTCAAAGGATTAACTATATTATATTTTATCTTTTATCTTTTATCTTTTATCTTTTATCTTTTATTATTTTTTTATTTTTTAAAACTTAGTGACATTGTTGGGTTATTTCAATAGAGCAAAATAATTCAAAAAAATTGTTCTATTTTACTTTATTTTTTAATTTCCATTTAATCTCAGGAGAAACTTCTTTTGACGTAGTTCATTTTATTTCTTTCTTTTATTTATTTTTTTTCTCATCCTTTAATTTCTCTAGAAGGGGGAAAAGAAAAGTTAGGTTAGTTTCTTGACAACTTTATTTGTTGCTAATACTAATATGGAAGCAATGTTTAAAAGAATAGATCTTTGAAAGAGTTGTAATGGGGAGGTTCAAGGTTTTGAGTTTGAATCAAGGTTCAACCACGATGATGTCATAATTGATTTAATAATAATAAAATAAAATAAATTATATAATTGTCATTTGTGCAGAGCCATAATGATGAGTTTTTGGTCGAGAATCTAAATGCTTTGGAAGAGCGAAGAGATATGGTGTCCGTAGCTCAAAGATACAACCGAAAGGTGAGGCCTTGGGACTTTGTGTCAGGGGACCTCATTTTGCAAAGGCTGTTGGGAGCATAAAAGATCAAAAAGCTGGAAAACTGGCCCCAAATTGGGAAGGACCCTACCGAGTAATAGCTACAGCCGGAGCAAGAGCCTATTACTTGGAAGACTTGGAAGAAAGACCTTTGCCCCAACCATGGAACATTTATAATTTAAAGAAATACTATCCTTGAATGTAATATAATGTATGTGTTGTGCATTTTAATTTATGGATTGGCAAGAACTATGGAAATAGATGAATTTCAATTAACTGTTCCTATGTAAAATATGTACGAACGGTAAAGCACCTGTGCACATACTTAACATATATCTATAAGGACAGATATCTGGCCTCAGCCTAACTCTAGTCACCGACCAGGTGGAAACCTTAGCACATATCTACAAGGACAGAAATTTGGCCTCGGCCTAATTCCGGTCACCAACTAGGTGGAAACCTTAATGCATATAAGGAAAGAAATCTAGCCTCGGCCTGACTCTGATCACTAACCGGGTGGAAACTTTAACACATCTAATCTAATCTAATCTAATACTATATATAAAAGCAGAAGCCTTTCCTGCAATTAAGGAGGTGCTGCCATGTAGAAAAAGTGGCTATCTAAAATTTTGTCACCTATAAGTTAAAAAGCAATAAATTATGTTGGTTGGTAATGTTACAACACCGTTTAAAAGCCTCTCATTATAAATAACAAAAAAAATAGAGAAATGATATGTCTACAACATTTTTACAACAAATCCTAAGTTGCAGGTTGTTACTAGTTGTTATTGTTGGGGAAAAAAAGTAATCTTAGTGTTAGGTTCAAATTTGAACCAATAACAACTAACCACTTGTAATTTATTATAAAAATGTTGTAGACGTAGCATCTCTCAAAAAAATAACCGGTTAAAATGAAAGAGTACACATAAATAGAAATAGAGAGGCGATCAAATCGAGAGAGAGCCTATGAAGACACATATAAAGAAACAGGAAGAGAGAGGCGATGAAGACACGGTGAAAGAAACAGAAAAAGAGAGAGGCGATCTTGCCTTTGCCAGTCCCCTCGCCATACTTCGAGCACCAGAACTGCAGACACACAGTCTCTTCCATTCCGATTCTCTCGACAAATTCAGCCATTCTCTCTATCTTTCTTAAAATCAAAAACCTTAACCATTGAGTTCTCTTTCCATCAACCCAGCCTCCACCCATATACCACCAGGAAAAACCCCGTTTAAAACATCAAGCGGTTGGAAGTAAAGCCTCAATCCCAATCAACCTGATTAAAAGGAAAAAAAAAAATCAAAAACTTCCATTGCCCATGTATCCATAGTTTGCAATCAGAGAACATCTTTCAATTTCTCTACCGGTTAGTTTTCTCTTTACTTTTCAATTTGTGCATTAATTATGATAAGTTTTTTATAATTTGGCTAGATTTTTTATTTTATTTAACTTTTTGGGTTATATTTTTAATTAAGGTATTTGAGTTAGATTTGGTTTTGTTTTGGGTATTTGGTTAAATTGATGTGTGGGTATCTATTTATGGTGTTTGGTTAAAAATAGAGCAATAGATTATTCTAAAAAAAATATAAGCCACACGAACAGGGTAGGAATAAAAAATGGCTATTGGGCTTTTTCCTTATCTAGGTATTTTAGAAATATTAACGTGGATCTCTTTGAGGGATGTTGTTATGATCTAGGTTTTTCGATTAGGAGTAGTTTTGTTTAATTAGTTTAAACAAATGGGTTAGATTTGGGTTTGAGGGATTTTTGTTAGAAGTTGTTTTGTTTAGGGTATCTGACTTGGCTTAAATTGGTTTTAAGTATCTAGAATGGATTTTGCCCATTTGGGTCACTTTTATTTTGAATTTGCTTTCCCATTTAGATTAAGATGAAGATTTGTTCTGTCACTCAAAACTCAATTCTTTAATAATCAAAACCACACCAAAGTTTTGTTTTAAAATTTTACTTTTTTGGGTCTATTGTTTCTAAATGGTCACTTTATAAAAGCCAGTGTGAATGTGCGAAGAAATTTTATATTGGATGCCTCCTCTGCTCGATCACTTTAGAAGTGTAAGATGTTTAATTGTCTCTATCCAACTTCACTGCTGACTCTTTTGTTTTTTATTTTTATTTTTATAGTAGTTATCTTCAAATTTAACACTTGGCATCTTTTCTTTTCATTCATGATTCCTTAATGTGATATCTTATAATTAGAACTGTTTTTGGCTTTAACACAGGAGAAAGTTTTAAGATTCAAATAACAGAAAAATTGCCAAATCATTTTTCTCAAACTTTGTATATTATGTTTAGAATACTTCAATTTCATATTAATTTGATAAGATTTTTTAATGTTCTTGCTACCTATGTCTTAGCTTATGTATTATGTCTTTATATTAACTAATGAAATGTTTCAACAATTCATGTTATGGATCATGTTATAGTCACTTGGATATCCCTGCAAAATACACACACACACACACACACACACACACACACACACACATATATATGTATATATATCGGTGTATGTTCTATTAGTGCTCTCAATCATGTTATGATATTAGAATTGTAATTAGATTGGTCCATGAAAGAATCATCCTTCAATTGTGTTCTTTGTGGACATCATTATAAAAAAAAAACATGTATCATTTGTGTATGGTATGTTAATGCTCAATTATGTTATGAAACTAGAATCATAACAGATTGCAATACAGAAAACCAGAAAACTATAATTTCACTTAGAAAACATTATAAATTGCTATACACTCTAAACTTTCAGATTTTACAAAATAATGTTGCAGAGAAGAGATGTGTTAGAGTAGCAAATCGTATGGCAGTTGCAATGACTATTGAAAGGATAGAGGGAAGGTGTAAAAAAAAAAAAAAAAAAATCAATTGGTGAACTGTTTACTATTGATTACCATTGTGTCTTATGTATGCGTTAAGAAATATTAGATTGAAAAAGTTATATGCAGTTTTGCACACAGCTTTTATTTCCTTGACTTTGGTCTATGGTACTATAAACCTTAGTAACTTTTCCACTATATTTTTGTTTCTTTTGTTTAAGTTTGTATGAGAAGGTGCTTCTTTGAAATTAAATTTGAATTATATATATATATATATATATTAATTCCAATTACTTGGGACTTGCTCTCTGCAATATTCAATTCTGTTTGACCTTTCTATTTCTTTAGCAAATGTAAATGTTTATGTTTTTATTCTTTTTCTTTTCAATGCTAGGCATCTTAATTCAATGCATCTGTAATTAATAATCCTAAAAGTTAATATCAGTGACTATGTACAATTTAGTATGGAAGAAGATGGCAACTCATTTTAGATGATTGATTACAAAAATCAAGCCCGCGTACATCTTACGCCTGTTTCCTTTGTTATATGTGAATAAATTGAGTCTTGTAGGAATTAGGATATGTATCATAGATGTGTATATATTGTGTATTGTTAAATTGAGAAGTATGTTGATTTTTTTCCCTATCTTTAGGAAAAGTTATTTAGATCTAATTATAAGTTGCTGGCTCTGTTTTTCTTTTACTTTTTCCATTTTTTTTTTTGGTGGGGGTGTGTGTGGTGGTGATGGTATGTTTCTCCACTCTACTTTTAAGTTCTAACCATGCTACAAGTTATATGCTCAACTTTGAACTTGGATTTCGACCTAATGTAGTTTGTAATTAGCGTGCTTTTCTTTTAGGGTTTGTATTATTCTTGCACTACATAGATGCCCCTGATGCCAGTTAGCTATTACTGTGGGAGAAACATTTTAAGAATAACGTCAACGTTTTAGCCAAGGATCCATGTGGTGTGAGTGAACTAGTCTTTAGTTACATGGTGATGGATGGCATCATCCCTGGGTTCTATAAAATTGTCATATCCATGCTGGCAAGATGATATTTCATTTTTTCGTTATGGAATTCAGTGCTACTTGAGAATTGATTAGCTATGATTAAATCCAATTTAGCTTCGCTACAACATCAATTATTTGTAATCTATAACAACTTTGGTTCTAATTCCATGTTCATTTCCTTTTTCTGATGCCATGAAGTTTATTCACTTTAATTCTTACACTGTGTCATGTAGTTTGGTAGGAATTCCTTAAAAAACAAAAAATAATAATAATATAGCACATGTCTGCATTTGATTATTTTGTGCTTTTTTATCAAAAGGAAGTTATTGTAGATTTAGATGGTGATTGATATATATATATATATATATAAATATATTTCATATATCATATCTAATCTAATACTATATATAAAAGCATAAACTTTGCCCTACAATTAAGGTTGTGTTGCCACATAGGAAAAAAAAAAACTTATCTTTCAGCCACATTTACAATTAAAAAGTGAAACATTGTACTGTTTCGTCAATTGTACCATTTGAAGGATAAATTTTTGTCAAATGTTAAATAAAAACTCAGACGAAGAGATGAATCTATTGGGCAGAGAGAATTTAGGTATTCTGGTCAGATTGATTTTAAATCTTTGATTTCTGTTTCTAGGTTAGATTTTGTTTTGATAAAGGTATTGGTTAGAATCTGCTTTCTTTAGGATATTTGTGTCACATTTGGTTTGCTTTTGTTTAGAGTACTTGGGTTAATTGGTTTTTGGTATTTGTCAATGATGCTTTTAAAATAGATAAAAACAAACACAATCATGCCTTTCTTTTCCTTTTTCTTAAGAGATGGGAGTGGTGACAATCTTAAGTTTGGAAGACTATATATTTTTTTCCACGGTGATAGTTACCAATTCCTATAGATAACCAAAAGTCCAAAAGGCCCATTAACCATCCTCTATGTTTGAATTTAGTGGCAGAGTGGATTACATCCGTGGAAATAATAGTGATTTTAATGATTCAATGTGTGTGTGTGTGTGTGTGTGTGTATTTTATCCTTACTGTATTTGTTTAATCCATATAATCATTGTTAAAATTAGAGATATGCACGTCTTGATTACCGTCTTGATTTGTAGTTGATATTTCTGCTATAATTGTTAAAATTATGCTTTAAACTTGATTTGGTGTACTTTGCTAAGTTTGATGTTGAAATAAGCTTTATTCTAAATTAATATACTATCGGTATATAGAAACAGGCATATAAGAATATTTGGATTCAGGCTTACTGCTTATGCCCTTCATATAATAGTATCATGAAATAATGTTTGTAGATATTGATTTAAAGGTGATTGCTTTTGCTTTCTCTTGAAAAAAATTTTAGTGCATTGGGAGATATCTTGAACCTACCTATTCATTTCTTATTTAGTTTCTTTACTTTTTTTCTCAATGGATTTTCTTGCCTCATTATTATTATTATTATTATTATTATTATTATTATTATTATTATTATTATTTTAACTTCATCAATTGATGTATTATATGATTATACCATTTAGTTGAGTTATGATGCTAGCAATTTGCTGCTATGGAACTCATTTGACTAAAGCAATAAAATTTGAGCTGACAACAATTTTTTCTTTTCATGTTTCCCTTTTTAGGTGTATCTCTTGATCCTATTTGGTTGCATATTAATTGGAAATGTTCATAGTTCGTAGAATATTGCATTCATAAATCCAACATATCATATGAGGCTTTAGAAAAATTGGAGTCATCACTGCAATGGATGGGCAAATTCATGAAATATGCCCACTTTTATTTTTTTCATGTAAGTTTTATTTATTTATTTATTTATTTATTTGTAAGTTGTGTAAGATTTTTGTTGTAAAATTGGTAATACCTTTAGCATTTTCCATATGTTCTTATGTTTCGATGCTTTGATTGGGGAGTTTTGTTTTGTGTGCTAATATTTTGCATGGGAAATCATAGGTGAGACATCATCAATATTTTGAAGCATAGTAGAAATGATTATTCATGGGGGAATATTACTATAAAACTGGTAGAAGCATATGGTAGATTAATTTTATGCATTTATTTTGCAGCAAATAGAAAGATGTGCTTAATAGGTTGGGTTTGAGGATAACAAATTTTTTTTTTTTTTTCAAATTTTGCTGGAAGGGTAAAGATTGTTGAGAATTTGTGCCGTTTTAAAAAATAAATGGCAAATATAGTAGGCAAGATCACCATTGAGCAATTGTAGGCAATGAGAGTTTTAATAGGGATGGCATTAACAGAATAAGATCCCTGGTTCATTCGTAAGTGTTTGTTTCCTATTAATTTGTTTCTTCTCTTCTACTTATTTCATACTTCAATAACTATATTCTCTCGAACCCATAACATTTAAAAGAACTTTGAACCAATTAGTTAGAACTTATGAGATTTTGATTAACATTTTCTCTAGATCATGTGTTAATGGTCGGTTATGTCTGTCTTTTAGAAGAACACTTGCACATTAACATCATTATCTGAACAACTAACCATCCACCCCCTTCCCTATTTTACCATCACACTAAGTATAATATATTAAGTTGATTGTTTTCTAAATCATAAAATGATCCTGCGCATTACGCGGGTTAAACACTAGTACCTATAAGGACAGAAGTTTGGCCTCGGTCTGACTTAGGTCACCGACCAGGTGGAAACCTTAATGCATATCTATAAGGACAAAAATCTGGCCTCGGCCTGACTCTAATCACCGACCAGGTGGAAACCTTAACACATACCTATAAGGATGGAAGTTTGGCCTCAGTCTGACTTAGGTCATCGACTAAATGGAAACCTTAATACATATCTATAAGGACAGAAATCTAGCCTTGGCCTGATCTCGGTCACCGATTAGGTGGAAACCTTAACACATACCTATAAGGACAGAAGTATGGCCTCGATCTAACTCAGGTCATTAACCAGGTGGAAACCTTAATACATATTTATATGGACAGAAACCTTAATACAGCATCTCCCCAATGACACTTAAGTAATCCTTTACATTAATGTCAAAGTGTGGAAGTTACTACCGAAAGCCTAAATTACTTCTTGTTTTACCAAACTATAACACTTGTACAATTCTTAGCATTGGTATAAAGATTGATGTTGTTACTAAACATTCGGATTGTCATGCTACCCAACGTTAACACTTAAGCAATTTTGGCACGAATGTCAAAACATTAATACCATTCCCAAGTGAGTGAAGACTTAGTGAAAATAAGTTGTCAGCATTATCCATTCTCATTCAATCACAAAAGAATTAAAAAAAATTATTATTAATTAAAACCATCAGTCTTGAACAAAATTTAGAATAAAAAGAATAGTTTAGTACACGGATGCCGACCCCTTTAGGAAATACATAGAATTTTGACAAAAAGCAAGGGGGGAAAAGAGAGAAAAATGCAACAAAATACAAGTTTTTAAAGCAAATCTAGGCGCTCAAGGCCTCCGTAACCGGAGGGGTTGGTGCAGGTGCTTCCTAGCCGGCTGAAGGATCAGTGGGTGGAGGCTCTAAGGTGATTGTGGGCTGCACGACATCCGGGTTTGGTACAGTAGTAGCGGTTCTTAAGTTGTCATCATCCAGCACCACTACGTGGGAATCAATCTACTTAGATATCTCCTTAGACTCCAGACTCTCGACGCCCTCCTCTTCATTGTTGCTGTCCTCTCCCTACTCTTCAGGCTGGGTTTCAATCACAGGGTCTTCAGGCAGAGGTACTCGGTCGGTACTCCTAAAGGGGGAGTCATCAGGGAGGCCGAGGGCGTTAACTGTAGCCATCCAACCTTCCATGAACCCGAACTTCCGGGCCTGAAAGATCACGAGACCAACTGAGTTTTAGGCGTCCCTGAAACCCCTATTGTACTAAGTTTACTTCTGAGCTTTTTCTCCACCTCTAAGGTCGGCGAATTCCTTGTCCCGGGTAGAGAGGATATTGGTAGTCTCCGCAAGCTTAAACTTGGTATCCTCGAGCTTACCTTGAAGCTAACTAGCCTTCTGCTCGGCAAGCTCCAATGCCTTCTTAGCAGTAGACGCCCGCCGCACCATCATGTTCAACCCCAGAGTCTTCTCTTGCAAACTAGCCTCGGCTACCTGTTTCAAAGCTTTTTCTTTGTCAGTCTCCTTCTACGCCCCTTTCAGCCGACCCTCCACCACGTGGGTCAATTGGGTAGTCGAAATCAACAACAAAGCAAAACGTGGTTATTCAAGCTCGATGGGTAACACTTAGAAATTGAGAGATATGCAAAGGAGACAAAAGAGAACGAGGCAGCAAAACAATTAAAGTTCGAGTGGATGTGAAACTTACTGGTATAGTGTGCCACTTCAATTTAAGTACCAAGCCCTCATCTCGACAATCTGAATAATGCTTCATATCAGCAGGAAGTAGTAAAGCTTGCTCGAGGCTATCCAATACGTGGCCTCCCTCACCACTCCTCCATGTCCTAAGGTAGGAGTTTGAGGGTAGGACTTTATCCCCCAAATGGAAAAAACACTTCCACCCGGTTGCAGAACTTGAGGAAGACTCCGCTACTTGAGAGTCAATTATGACTAGCTGGCTTGGGGGTTTAGTCTCCCGAGGAGTCTTACTGGTCGGCTGAATGGTCATCTGACCCAAAGCTGGAGGAGGAAGGTCGGTAGCAGAAGGGGTGCTATCCCCGACTGTAGTGCTGTTAGCACCCTTCTGGCACTTCCTCTGCCATTAGGAAGCAGGAGGTGTAGTTTGTTAAGGGGTAGACTGAGCGGCAACCTAACGTCTCAAGGCTTGCATGGTAGGAAACCAACGGTCCAAAGCCATAAACCGTTTTTGAACCATTTCTTCTATCAGATTTGGTAGGGTGGGCTCTACAAGGTTTACCTCCTCGGCAACTAGACCCCCTTCGTCAGAACTTCCTAAGATGGGAACCTCCATCGGAGTGTGCACTGCTCGGCCTTAAAAGACGGTATCCCCCAAATTATCTTGTATAGGTTCAAGAGAGTCATGTCTAACCAATCGGGGACCTAATTCCCTGGCTTCCTTGGAAGTTAGCCTTTTTGGCAAGAACCCAGGTAGCTGAACGTCTAGATATGACAATAGTGGACTTCCGACCGTCAGAGTGCTCGACAAATCCTGGTAGCTTGTGTAGGAGAGCACACAACCTAAGATCAAGTGAGAAGCCCTTAATTGCCCGTCGTAATGCACGAATATCTTCGAGCGAAGGACAAAATTGATCTCCTTAATGCATACTATGTTTATGTCCGACCAGAACTTCTTTGAAACTGCAATCAAGGAGGGGGTACGAGGTAGTGAGATACCGAGAAAGTAGTAAAATGAATAGAAATAAATGACGGTAAGCATACTAATAAAACAAGAAAGAGCAAGGGGGACACGGTTTGTGAATGTTTAGGGATCAGTAAAAGAAAGTACCGACCTATCTGACGAGGAGAGGTCGGGCAAGTCATCGCTCCGTTTAGCCAGTTACTACTCACTCTCACGTACTCCCCCGCCGAGTTCCTATTGGAATCAGGGAGGCAGGATATCAACCTGACCATTGTGTTTCAGGTCTGAAGGTAGTACCTGAGCTTTAGACTCCTTGAATAGCATATAAGAAGTTAATGTTGTGGTGGGTAAGGCTCAGGCTATACAAGCGGTTGAGACACCCCACAAAGTTAACAACCCTATAAAAATTAGGTAAACACTAGTTAGGGCTAAGGCCGTAAAAGCTGAGGGTCCTAAGTAGCAAGGGGTCTACTAGGAACCTAACCCCGCCCTCAAGAATGGACATTAAAGGGAAAAACACTACATGGGGCACCTTCTAGTCTTCTATATTATCCTCGTGACAGTATAAAATTTTCACTTCACGAGGGATATTGTATTGAACTCTGAAGGATTCTACATTTTCCCTACTCTTTAAAAGGTAAGCAAAAGGCATATTGTTGAATCTAATTAAGTTACAAGGAGATAGTTAAGGGGAAGAAGACTTACAGAATGATTTCTTGTAAAGCAGAGTGATCCTGTAAAGAGATTGAAGGCTCGAGAATAGGAGGAAGGCAGTGTTTAGAAACTTAACAGAAACTAAAGTAGATGAAAACGTAGATTATGGGTGGTATTTATAGGCACAAGGGTCATTAATGGTAACTACCCAACTGCAATTAATGTGTACCATCTTTTCGCTTCACGCATGCCTCAGTAAACGAAGCATTAGTTTGCTTGGGCCATCTGATGTTTCAGGCCCTGCCATGTATTTAAAGGAAGTGAGCTGTCTTGTCCATTTTATTAAAAGGCGAACTATTGGCCTTCCTGAGACAAAACGGTCACTTCTCTTAGACGAGGTAGAAATAGATGACCGACCGTGGGATAACAGAACCCCGATCCTATCTCCGCTTCACGGAAACAAGATCGTGGGGGGGCTATTGTGGGTAAGTTAGGCCCGAACGACCGTGTCTGCTCACTTGATCAAAACCCAACATAAAGCCTAAGGCTTATTAACCAAATTAAACTTGGTACGCAGATAGATAATCAGGCCTCGGCCTTGTTACAATGGGCCCAACCCCAAGGTCAAGACTTTGGCCAAAGAGATGACAACTAGAGAGGTTTTGAATGGTCAGCTAAATCGTGACTGATAATGCCATAGTTGGGGAGAGACATGAATCTAGTGAGGTCGGTAGCCGAGGATTGGTAATGCTATTGGGAAACCACTCCCGAACACCATTCGATGTCTGGAACAAGTTCCAAGGGAATCCTCTAAAGTCGTGAGGATCCCTTGGGATTCTAATGAACGTAGGAACGTGTGCGAAGTGGGGTAACAATGATGATCATCCCACTAACAAGAGACTATAAAAGGGGGAAGTGGGTAAAGGCAAGGGAGTTAGGAAAAATCTGGAGGGGTAAGAGTGTGAGAGACAGGGAAAACACTGGGAGACACTGGGGGAAACATAGAAGAATCAAGGCATGTTTTGGGCCTAAGTCGTAGGATTGAGAGTTAACCCACTTATAAATAAATTGTGACCCCATTACTTTGGTCGAGACTGTTCTGGGTGCACACATTATATATACTTAAATGTTTTATATTAACGAGTTTGCTCACATATGTTTTATTCATTTTGAGATTAACATATTTAATAATTTAGTTGAGACTTGGACTTGAGATTGATTTGTCTTGTAAAATAAACTTATGAAATGTAGAAGGTCAAAAAAAAAAAAACCTCAAACTTCAAGGGCTATAAGTGTACTTTAGTCAACAATAATTAAGCATTTTGTTAGGTTCTAAAAGTTTAGAATAATTGGTAAACTGTGAACACAAACTTGCTTAGATATAGATCTTAGAGTCTATAGGATTTATTAGACAATGCTCAAGGTGTTGTAAGTCATAATACAAGAAAAAGGAAGCTGTAGGTTCAAGAATTCAAAACATGCTAGGTTCGACTAATCAAGAGAACATGTTCAACCGATTGAAAGACAGGTTGTGCAAAATTTAATTAAAGCCTGTCAGCTTGTTAGGATTTTAGATCTATTTCACATAGTATTTAAACGAAACCCTAAGACACATTTTGTTATGACTTTGGAGGTACTCTTTTGAGATCTAAAAGGTACTGTGCCTTCTACTTTCAAATTCACTACTAGAAATCATTCTCATACCATTAGAACTGGTAGATCTGAAGTTGCTACAACAAGATTATACATAACTGATGATTTAAACCTTGAAGGGTGGTCTTGGAGTCACAAACTGGAGAGTTTGTGTTGCTAAACCTTTGAGTGGGATCTCAAAGTCACAGACGAAGAGTTTGTGTTCAACAAATCCAAGATAGAAGAGTATGTGGAGTCGGAGCTACACATGGTCGTGTTAATAAGTTTTACATGAGGTAGCTTTGGATTTAGGGTTTAAATATATTGTAATCTTCCATTCTATCATAGTAGATTTTTTTACCTTAAGGATAGTTAGGTTAAATCCTTCTAAGGTTTTTACCTTGAAACAGTCAGTTTCATTAATTTTTCTAGGTCATCATATTACTGTCTTTTTTAACACTAGGTAATATGATTGCATGAGTTTAACCTAGATCTAAATAATTAACCTAAATAACTACTTAGCTAATTCATTAGGTTAAACTAATCTATTTTTCAAGGGGTCTAAACAAATAAACGCATTCCACCAGACAATTAGGACCTACAACTCCATATATAATTGCAGCGTGTTTTGAAATTCTGAATTTGGATGTACAAAAAGGCACCCCAATTTAAAGGAAAAGCCCTTTTATTTGTAAACCTAAAAAATATAATTAATCGCAAACCTTGAATCAACTCTCCAATTAAATGTTCAAAGCTGCTATGAATATCTCAATTTAGTCTAAAAACCTTCGATTTGGCATCCAAACATTCAGTTTATCAAAAGTCCCAAATTTGGTTTAATTTCGTACTTTAACCATTTCTATTCTTTGATTACTCTCAAACTAAAAACACACACACATTGATTTTATTGGATTTTACATTTTCAATTTATTTTTATTGTAATATTTACGTCCACAAACTAAAAGTACAAACTATTTTTAATAAAAACAATATAAGGATAGTGAATCTAATATTTATAAGTTCATTAAAACGATATAATTTTAACTATTGTTATTAATTATTACTATAGATTTGTGGAGGGATTAAAAAATTTAAGTTGTTGTATTTACTACGTGTGGGAAAGAATAAGAGAATTAGAAAACTCTTGAACAAGCTTGAATTTGATTGATAGCAAAATGAATCAAACCTAAATACATAATATAACTTTATGATAAGCTCAAACTCAGCTCATGTTCAAAATAAAATTAAATGAGAAAATTTTAAAATTCTAATACTCAATTCAGATTAGTGTCCGTTTAGCTCATTAAGATGATAACACATATCATCATCTTGATGGGTCTAATACAACTTAACATTAGACCCAAGCCTTATCCTAGAAGGAAGGTTCAACAAATCTTCGTCCGTGAATGACTGATGTTGAACGAGACTGCGTAACAAAGTTCCTAACAACTTTATAAGGCACGCGAAGCCAAAACATTTTCACAAGGGAGACTCTTTCTTCACATGTTCCTTTTTGCTTTGCTTCTTTTTTGCAGGGATAAGTAACTGAAAGCCGCCAAACACGTTTTTATGGTTGGACTCTTTTCTTCTACATGACTGCATGAGGGTTGATTCTAGACCTTAGAAGAAGAGAGGAAAATATCGAAAGAAAACGAAAATGAAAGAATTGACTCAAAAGTAATGGGCCAGGAGAGGACTTGTAAAAGACAAACACGTCCGCTAATTCTGAGCTAAATCTTTATTTTTATTTTTCCCTCTTAACTTGCTCAATCAATGTTAGCAGACTATTTCACCTAAACATTATACTGATAGACTCTTCTTTTAGAAGCCATAACTGTGAGAGTATAAATCATGTAGACTAGTGGTGTGAATCCGGATTAGCATACAATTTGAAAGTTAATAATAACATCAAATACTTAAAACATATCATTCAAAAATTCAAAATAACATCAAAGTACTTAATAAATATTAAGTCCATAATGTAATACTCCCTCCGTCCCATTTTTTTTGTCCTCTATTCCATTTTGAAATGTTCCAAAATATTATCCTGTTTCTAAAAATAAAAGTCATTAATTTACTAATATTCCTATTATACCCCTATTAATTTATTAATTTAATTTTTTAATAAATTTTTTTAAGGATAATTTTGGAAACTTATACATTTTTAAAAGGTAGACAAGACAATAAATGATATTCCCTTAAAAAGTTTGACTTTTCAAACAGGACAAAAAAATTGGGACGGAGAGAGTATCATTTATCTAGAAATAAGTTTTTTAGTGTTTGTAAAGTTTCAACTTACAATTATATCACTTGTATAATTTTGTAATTAGAGCAACCACATCAGTAAGTGTAAAAGTTTCCTTCTATTTTACACTAAAAACCTTCTTTTTCTATTTTACACACTCATTTTTACAAAACACTCACATTAGTCTATCTATTCTACACATTTATTCAATAAAATATTCGTTCTTTTACATTTTTTTTATTATTTCCTCACTCACTACTCCTCTCTCTCACATACCCAACACTACCCAAAAAAAAAAAACTAAAATATTAAATGCACGAGCTATAGTAATCAGGCATATATTCACGGTTACTGTAGCATTTGTACATTTATGCACAATTTTACATCCACTGATGTGGGTGTTTTTTTTTTTTTTTTGGGTCAAAATGAGCATATCTCAACACTTTTTCTATTTTGCACTATTTTGCACTTACTAATGCAAGTGCTCTTACTCACTTTTTTTAAAGTTTAAAATATAGGTTGTATATAAAAGATATTTGACAAATCTAAAATAAATTAATATTTATTTAATATACGAGTTAAACAAATTGTTGTTAAATGGGTTATTTTGGATTAACATGAATAAATTGGTGTGTCAATTGCAAATCACGTGGGTTGACCCGCTTATAACACGTTTATTATCATATCACTTTTAAGTTGATCCATTTATCATTGTTATTGATTTTGTTTCGTTCCGGCCGAAACAGTTGGAATATTTCGTACTGGCATGCAAACCAGTACCATAATCCCTCCCATTCCACCCCGGGTCAAATTTCGGTCTATTTCAGAGTGTTCTAGCCATTTCGGCCAATTTTGGCAAATTTCGGCTGGTACCAGATTTTGGCTTTTTTAAATAAATAAATAAAAAAGAAAAAGAAAAAATCAATTCATTCGGCCAGCATGCACTTTGATTTTTTTTTTTTTTTTGAATTTTTGAATTTTTTCATCTTATTTCAAACATGAACTTGACATTACCAAATGATATGTTAGGGAGAAAAAAAAAAAAAAAAAAAAACAGAGAAGCAGACATTAGAATCTCAGATCAATATCAAATGATTTGTTAGGAGAAAAAAAACTAGAGAAAAAGAAGAAGAAGAAAGCAGAAATCCAAGTTTTGGCAGTATGGTGGACGAAGTGGAAGTAAATTTGAAGTTATGCTAAGACCACCAAATATTACACAATTTTGTACTACAACTCACCACGTGACAAATTGTAACTGGTGAAAGAGTCTCTGCGGGCCATGTGGAGACATACTTTTACCAATCATAACTCACCACATGACGAATTATAATACAAAATTGTGCTATTTTATGTGGTTCCAGCATTTTCCATAAATTTGCTTACCATTTGAAATCTCTTCTTCAATGCTTGTCTAAGTTGTCCGTACTCTCTGAAAATTCCACAGTGAGAGAGTTTCATTTATGAGACTTGAAAATGACAAATACAGCTTTGAAAAATAATATATTAAGGGAAAATGGCTCAATGCACGTGGGAGTAGGTGGGAGTGTGGCTTCCTAGAAGCTTCATGAATCATGATTATAATTATCCCAAATTCCCAAAATATTCATTTATTTACAAAATTTTGCTTTAAATAAAATCATTTATTTACATAATATCTCAAAAATGAATTTAAAAAAAAAATCTAAACCCCTTTATTAAGATTTTCTTTTTAAATCACTATATTAATAGCAATCAGTAAAAGTTTTAGTTTATTTAATTTTTTATGGGATTATTTTATATATTAATTACTATTGTGTAAGTAATGACTTGTTATAAATCTCGGATGTGATATTGATGTTAAGGTTTAATATTAAATGATTTGAAATTTAGTAACACTTTTGAATTGATAATTTTATGTTGTATAAGAGTATATATATATATATATTTTTTTTTTTTTTAAAGAACCCAAAACACGCTGAAACATTGACACCTCGAATTGTAGAAGGTACGTTAGACAGTTTTTAACGACATTTCCATCACGTCGTCTTCAGCGAAATCAACGTTAGGGTCCCATGACGTTGCCTGAAAACAAATAGGTTAAATGTAATACTTACAAATTTTTATTACTTTTCCGATCTAAAGGAGTCAAAAGCAGAATAATAGCTATAGAAAAGTACTCAGTACTTTTCTCCGGGGCCCAAGTCTAGAAATATATACGTCTATTCTCATAGTCATAAATGAACATATGTCGGCACATATTTTCATCCCTTCCAACTCATTATATGGCAAAGTTGTAACATAAAATTATGTATCTTTGTGTCCTTAACATTTTTTTTTTTTTTTTGAAATCTTATGTGTCCCTAACATTAGTCATAATAAATTTGTAATAGTTTTAATTTTTCAATTTGAAAAATTATTAAGTATTCCTGAAGTACCATAAATGTGTACTTACCTCTCACATAAATAATAAATCCTATCATGAATTTAATTAGTATGACTTATTATTTATATGGAAAAAAAAATATACATTTATAATTTTGAGGACTCAATAATTTTTCAATTTTCAATATTTTCCAAACTAATGGAGTCAAAAGCAGAATAATAGATATAGAAAAGTACTTGCTACTTTTCTGCGGGGGCAAGTCTATAAATGTATACCTCATCGTCTTCCCTCATAGTCATAGATGAACACTCGGCCAATTTCCAAGACTCTCCCATTCTTTTCACTTGTACTATCCAGCATGAGTACTTTTCATAAGCAATTTCACAAGCTAATTCTTGCATCCCTGGTTTGGATTAATTATGTAATCTCGATTGCTACCCTCTTCAAACAGGTGGTATTAAGTTCCTTTCTTTTTCATTCATTCCACAAGCAGCATTATGAGCATGACATGCCTGAAATCAGTGAAGAGTTGAGCATAAACCTCTACAAGCGCAAGCCGGGGACTAGGGAAGAAGTAGAATGTGCAGTGTGTCTGTGCGAGATTGGGGAAGGAGAACAGATTAGACAGCTGAGATGTGATCATCTTTTTCATAGAGTTTGCTTAGATAGATGGCTTGGATACAGGCGTTTAACTTGTCCCCTTTGTCGTGGTTCTCTATTTCCATGTACAACCATTACCGAGTCTGGGGTCAGGGTGGAAGTGTTGCTTTTTAAATTTACTTCTTTAATTTCAGGTGACCGCGAGACATGGTGGCTACGTTGAATCATATGAAATAGCAAAATAGCTAGGATGACAACTTATTCCTTGTAATACTCCTCACCCCTGTATTAAAAGTGCCAAATGCTAAAATTAAAAGTCAGTCTTTTATTAATTCTCTCTCCTCTCTATTGACTCTCTCTCTCTCTCATTAGAAACTTTCTTCTCTCTCTCTCTCCTTGTAGTCAAGTACAATGGCAGTGGTTCGTGGGTTTTCCATAGTGTGTTTGGTGGTGGGTAGTTTTCAGCGGTCAGTGGCAAGGTGGCATGGGTTCAGTGGTTTTGGGTTGATTTTTGCAGGGCTGGTTTGATTTTGGTTTGTTTTGATTTTGTGGTTGATTTTTTGGGTTGTGTTAAGTTAATTTTGTGGATGCTAGGTTGATTTCGTGGGTTTGGTTGCTGGACTTTGTCAATAGTTGCTGAGAGCCGAAGAGGACGAGAGAAGAATAAATAAATTAATAGTATATGAAAATATAATATCACATGTAGACTGTATTATCAAATGCCATTAAAGTAATAAAAATAAGTTTTGTGCGTTAAAATAGCATTTTGATCCTGGTTTTAAAAATGGATGATACCGGCAGCTCGCTGTTCAACTGGGAACCAATCACTGATTTAGTCCAATTATGACTAAAATCAGAAAATAGTAAAAACTTCGAACTGTTCGGTTAACCATAGAAACCGGAAAACTGGTATGGTTGAACCGGTTTTGTAGCAAAAAGACAAAAAAAAAAAATTTGCATTTTTTTTCTTCTCAAATACACCATGAAAACTATAAGAATGATGAGCCAAGACCGTAGGAATGCAAAAACTTCACGAAAGAAGGAGAGAATGAGATAAAGAACTAAAAATTAAAACGTGATATTTGATTATTTTTTAGCTGGATCGTGGATTACCTTAACAGTTTTAACTTAATGAAATTTTTTTTATTTTGAAATTTGCAACAGACTTAAGAATAATGAGGGACTAAGGCCTGTTTGATAGATGTGTTTAAAAATTTAAAATTATTATTTAAAATTTTTTGTAAAAATACATATGAGTAAAAATATTTATAAAAATACATAAAATATTATTTAAAATCTAAAAATTATTATTTGTAAATACTTCCCAAACACCCCTATAACTGGAGTTTGAGATACTTCAGGAGCCACCGTCTAAAACAAAACAAAAAATATATTAAGGAATGTTTGAAAAAGGTGGGTCGGTAGAATAGTAGCATACTAAGGAATGTTTCTTTCTTCTTTTTCAATGTCTTGTCTTCACCTCCTAGGGCCACGTAGAGCTCACTTTTAAAGGTATTGGAATGTGTGTAGCTATGAGAATGTTTTTTTTTTTTTTTTTGGATGAGACGCTATGAGAATGTTAAAAGTATAAGTAAAAGTAATGATTAATAAATCTAGTCCCGGATAAAGATAGGTTTGGTCCTGGTGAGATAGTAAAAATTAAAAAATAATAAAAGAAAGAAGGTAACTTGTGGGAATAAGGGAATGGTGTAAGTGGATGCCTGGATGGCCTTAGCATTTCATTTTTATTTATTTATTTAATACGTATTAGCGGAGCTCAAGTAGTTTAAACTTTTAAAGTTTACGGATCATTATTTATAAAAACATGTGAAGTAAAGTAAATCATTTTTAAAAAAAATATAAGATATGAAAATTCATATTAAAATTATTTTAAATATTTCAGTTATATTAATTATATTTTAATTTTTATATTAATATGAAAATTTATATTTAAAACTTTAAAATATTTTCTTTGACCGTACCAAAATTTTAAAATCAAGTCAAGACGTTATGTTTGGTTCCTTGAAAATGCATGGTATTGAAATCTAGATCAAACCGTACGGTCGAACCGGATTAATCAAAAACCAATCACTAGTTTGGATTTTTAAACCCACAAAACTAGAAATTTTATTTTTGTAGGAAACTATTCCAACCGTGATCAAACCGTCTGGTTGTTAGAACCGTGCACAGGTTTGTCTGTTTCATTCCCTAAATTTTTTTTTTTTTTTTTTGGGATGCAATGGTTGTCAAGACTCGAAAGCCGAAGTTACCTCTTTTTTGCCGAATCTGTTTGTTTAGGGAGAGACTGACAAGATGGCTTGAAATAGATTAGAGGCTTTTCTAGATCTGCTTGTTTGGAAGGTGAATAAAAGTGAAATAAGAGATATTGAGACTGGCCTGGGTTCTGATCGTGAAGTGAGAGCTGAGAGGAAGTGAAAGAGAGAGGGAAAGGGAGAGAGATGGTCAATGAGAGACAGAGGTAAAGTGGGGTTCTTTTTTGGGGAAGAGAGTCAAAACATACTAGTGGTAATGGGGCTATTTTATTCTAAAACTTAAAAAGCCATGTTGACTATTTAGCATAAAGGAAAGAACCATTAGGAAATACTGTGGAATGTTCTTTTACTATTTGTCTTGAATGATTTTTAAATAAACTAGTTTATTAAACCTTTTGAGATATTATCTATCTTGTACAAATTTGTTAAAAATTAATATGAGAAATTCTACTTAGTCTTTACTTTTTATTATTTATATATTAAATCTTTTAAACATTATATTATTTTAATCAATATTGCTAAATTTTGTACAATTAATTAATTTATTTTTATATTATTAATTTTTAAAATAATTATTACATCAACACAGTTCGACCGTGGTTGAACCTCAGTTCGATTCTAAAAATCTTAAACTTCTCTTTTACAGTTCAATGAATCGTCTGAGTCTGAACACCATGTGAAAATGCCTTGTTTTTTTTATTTCATTTTCTATTTTTATGGGCCCTACCACCCAAAGACATGTTTGCTTGTTTTTTTTTTGTAAATACTTGGTTTTTTGTCGAAAATACAACTTCATACGAAGAAGTTGGACAACCAAATACATTTTGCGACGAACAAAGACCATTGTTAATGTAATTTTTTGACGACTAAAAGCTGTCATAAATACTTAGTACGTTTGTCATCGAAAATACAACTTCGTATAAGGAAGTTGGATGACCAAATACCTTTTTCATCGAACTATAGTCATCTAAAACGGGGGTTTCCACTGGAATATGCACAGCCCGACCCTGAAAAACGGTGTCAGCTGAACCGTCATGTACAGGTTCGAGCGAACCTTGTCTAACTCTTCTAGGCCCTTAGTGTCTAACCTCGTCGCTGGTAAGTCCGTGTGACAGAAATCCGGGCAGCCGAACATTGAAGTAAGACAAGAGTGGGATGCCGACCGTCAAAGTGCCCGAGGAATCTTGGTAGCTAGTATAAGAGGGCTCGCAACTGAGGATTAAGTGGGATGCTCTCAGTTGCCCATCGTAGTATATGAATATTTCTGAACGCAGGATGAAGTTGAGCTCCCGAGCTTGTACCATGCTGAGATCCAGTTGAAATTTTTTGGAAATTACAGTGAGGAATAATGTATAAGTCAAGGAAAAATGTATTTAATAACAACATTAAAAACAAAACAAAACAAAACCAAAACAAAAAAAAAAAAAACAAAAAAAAAAAAAAACAAAAAGAAAGAAAGAAAGAAAAGAAGAAACTTTAAGTAAAAAGTATGCATGGTAGGGTCATGATAAGGAGTCGGAAAAAGAAGATACTGACCTATCTGACGAGGAGAGGTCGGGCAGGTAAATTCGCCATTCAGTCAATTCCCGCCGACTCTCACAAACTCCTCCACAGAGTTCCTATTGGAGTCGAGAAGATAGGATATCAACCTAACCATAGTGCTTCGGGTTTGAAGGTAATACCTGTGCTTCAGGCTCCCCCGAATAGCATATAGGAAGTTAATATCGTGATGGGTGAGGCTAAGGCCATATAGTCGGTTAAAGCGCCCCACACAGCTGACTACCCTATAAAAGTTAGGTAAACATTGGTCGAGGCTAAGCCCATAAAAACTAAGGGTCCTAAGCAACAAAGGATCTACTAGAAATCTAACCTCACCTTCTAATATAGACATTAACAGAAAAAAGACTACATGGAATAACCTTTGGTCTTCTATGTCTCCCTCGTGACAGTACGATATGTTCACATCACGAGGGATATCAAACCTAGCTTTGAAGGATTCTACGTCTGCATTAGTTTTTAAAAAATACGAAAAACCCATTTTTTCCTATTAAGTTTACTACGAAATAAACAGAGAGAAGAAGACTTACTGAGTAACTTCTTGATGATAAGGATGGTCTTGGAAGAAATCTAAGGGCTCGGGAAGAAGGAAGAAATAAGACTCTGAACTTGAAAAGAACTAAAGAAAAGTATAACATAAACTGTGTTAGTATTTATAGGTGTGAATGTCATTTAATGCAACTGCAACCAATTAGTTAATACAAACCGCTATTTCTTTTCACAAGCATCTCGGCAATCGAAGCATTAGATCATCTCAGCCGTCCAATATAATGGATAATGCCATGCATGCGTCAAAAAGTGAGCTGTCTAAATCTAGCCAAAACTAGCTCAGGGGATTGGAGCTGGTCTAAATCTTGTGGGGACGGGTCCAGCCCAACAATAAGTGTATTAGGATCTAGGGAGCAACGCTTGGTGAACTCGTTAAGTGTTCGGTCACACCTCTGCCCACTACTAACCGTTAAGACAGTAAGAAATCAACAAGGAAGTAGAGAAGTTTAGATCGTCCCCGAGCACTAGAAGTGCTTTTAGGAAGTCTTTGCCAAAACCTATTTGGTGTCTGGAACAAGTTTCGAGAGAATTCTCAGAAGACATGATGATTCCTTGGGATTCTAAGTGAAAGTGGGGTTGCATGAAACTTGGCAAAATAATAATGATTTGAACCCCACTAAAAATAGATTATATAAGGGGAGTGAGGGCAGATAAGTGGGGGTTGGTGAGTGAATTGCTAGAAAAAAGAAGAAAAAAGTAAGAAGTAAGAGGAAAGGAGGAGATTAGACACAAAAAAGGGAGGACAAAAGAACTGAGGGAGATATACAAGAGATGGTAAGGGACTAAGTCTGAGAAGGAGAGGGTTTTTAGGCTAGAAATCACAAGGATACTTGTAGCTGGGTTGTTTAGGCTATGTTTGAAGCTAAATCTATAGGACTGTGAGGAAACCCACCAACAAGTAAATTTGGAGTCCAAATCCACTTCCCAAACTATTTACGTTAGAAGGGTTAGGGCACCACATAATCCTTGTTTTCACAAAAATAAAATCCATGTGAAGTGTGAACACCTGGATGTAATTCATGTTTTTAAGTTATCCAAAATTTTAGTACTTGGTCTATGTATATTCATACACAAAGAAAGCTAATAATGGAAACAGAATTGTATACATCTATTCATCAACACAAAATTAGCTACAACATTAAGATGCAACTTGCTCAGTGATTCAATCACAGAGCAACAACAAATGGCACAACACAATGGCTGGAACAAATCCATTACATACTTCTTTTTTCCCCCTTTTACACGATATATGATGATAAATACAAAAACTTGTCTGTCCTCATTATTGTTGATAAAGCCATCAATTAATTCTTGCATTCCCTACAACCAAAATTGGAATTGGAATGGCCAATTAAAATCGAAAATGCAAGAACTTGACCATTTTCCTGCACTCTATTCCTCACCTCAGCTACATCCTTCTCTTCCATGAGTAGGAAGTGAAGGGAATTAGCCCATTCGGAGAATATTTTGGTGCATTTCTCAATTTGATGAATTGTCCTCAAGACTGCATAGTATGCATATAAAATAAATTAACCTCACATCAAAAGTTTTGAATAGAAATTTTTACAAACATCTTATGTGCATTTCCAAAATCAATATTAAAATAAAACAATGAACCACTGTGAAACCCAAACCACAATAGCAACAAACTAAAGGGAATGAGAGAAAACTAATTCAAACTAAGAAATATTACTAAGCTAAGAAGCATATTTGTATTTCAATGAAAGATACTAAGTGATAATCTTTAGTGTTATAAAACAAAAATGAAAGAAAGGAATGAATGAATCTTTGGTAAAGAAATCAAGGAAAGAAAAATAAAATTAATAAATCTAATGTCAAAATTTCCTTAATGCCAAAGCCAAGAGACCCATACACACAACTACAAGCATGCAATTTTCCATTCAATCACAGTACATTCTTCCATATCCATTTTTCAAACCCAAGCAAAATCAAACTTTTCGCCATGTTTAAAAAAGCAAACAAAATGAGAAACAAAAAGAAAATTAAAATGGAAAAGACATTAGAGGAAATGAGAGAGGGAACTTGGCAACCATGAGTGGTGGTGATGCCAGTGAGAAGCGCTGCCAGTAACGGTGGTGTAGGTGCAAGCAAAAGCTCGATTGGGCTTGATAGAGAGAGGACTTAAAAGAGGAGAACGCTACACCAAATAGCATCGAAGGTGGTGGTGTACGAGACTCGGTGGTTGTTGGTTGCAACCATGGAGATTCGGCGACGAAGATAAAAGGGATTCAACCACAAATTTTTCTGGTTGAAGAGAGAGAGAGGAGAGATATATTTTTTAAATTTGGTATATCTGAAGAGAAGAAGAGAAAGGTGAAAAAATGAAGGGAGAAAAAAACTTGACAAGTATCGATGACGTGTCAGTTCAATGTAGCTGTTAGATATTAAGGGCTGAAATTAGAGCTATTGCACGGGATCTCAATCCATATCCAATTAGCCAATAGCAAAAGACATGCAAAACATACATGAAAAATGTAAAAGAGATGTGTTACGTCCACAATATTTTCACAACATTTTCACAACAAATCATAGGTGATTAGTTATTATTGGTTCAAATTTTAACCTAACACTAAGATTACTTTTTTATCCCAACAATAACAACCAATAACAATCTGTCACTTAAAATTTGTTGCAAAAATATTATAAACATATCATTTCTCAATATAAAAAAGATAGGTATAACTTGGTTTAAACGCACAAAAAAATCAATTAGGAGAGAAGACAAAAAATAAATTGCAAAAGCCTTCGAATACGTTGCGTCAAGTGAGTTATTATTGGGAGTTCAAATTCTCTTACCCACAAAATATGCTCTACTATTCCATGTATCACTAATTAAAAACTGGCATGCGTCTATTTTTTTTTTTTTTTTTTTTTTCTCAAGCTAACAAAAAAAGCCTAGCTTTTTAATGGAAGTTAATGTATGAAGTTACTGACACCTCCCACCTCCAGTAATTTATCTCTTTTTCTCAAAGACTGCACCATCACCAAAGAAGCTATCACAAGAGGGAAAAAAAATTTCTATACGTACATGAATTTAGAAATTTGATAATAATAATTAAAAAAAAAACCATAGATAGTCCATATATGAAATAAATCAAAAACCCAGTATCCAAACAAATTTAACTATGGGTTAATAACCTTCATGCAGACTCACAGACCCATCTCTCTAAGCTTATAACCACAATGATAATACCACTACAGCACTAGCCTATCACTACTTCTACTAGTATTTATACACATCCCTCCAGATTGCTTAGCACCAAACAACAAAACTCCCAAAGGGTCACCATTTGATAAGACACCTATTTGTTTACAAAATCAATGTTTACTTCAAAGATGAAGTGCAACCACAGGTTGAAGTCAGTCTTTGATCCTGGCCTCATCCGTTTTTGTCAGATTGACATCAAGATTTGCTGTGAAAAATCCCTAAAGAGAAGAAATTAAGAAATTGCCCACAGCAAAACCCAAAAACTCAAACAAGAAGAAATTACCCACAACTTAAAAAATTGGGATGTGATGATTGATTAAACAAAATAGTGCTTCTTTGAGCAGTTGAGCTATGGATAAAAAGCGAGCAAAGGGGGAAGTCGATAGAGGGAAGGTTGGAGGTGGAAGGTGTCAGTGGCTTGAGGCATAACTTTTGTTAGTTTGAGAAAGAAAAAGAATAGATGCCTGTCATTTTTTAATTAGTGATACATGTAGTGGAGCATATTTTGTGATACAGAAAATTTGGACTCATTATTAGTATCCACTTGTTTTTTCACACACTTAGCTTGTAAACAATTCGAATTCTATGGGTATTGAATGCTCAAGTTCAGCACACTTGTTTTTTCACACACTTAGGTTGTAAACAATTCGAGTTCTATGAGTATTGAATGCTCAAGTTCAGCTTGAGCTTGTACAAGCCTTTAAATTATGTTTAAATTTAAGTTTGTTAGATAGTTAAAAAGCTTAAGTTCGATTTGGCTTGGCTTGATTTATTAGTCAAGCTTGACCTCAAACTCAAGCTTCATATAAAGTTTTTGAGCTCATGATCAAGCTTTTGAACTTGAGATCCAATATAAAAATATCATAAAAAACATATTAAGTACATTATTGTAGGGTCCAAATTTGGTAGGCCAAGCACAGGCTTTGCAGATTGTGAGCCCAATGAACCCCGAACAATAAATTTGTAGATAATGGGTTAAACAGCTGGCTGGATATGGATTTAGCAACGATTCAAATGTGCAAGAAAGGATAAAACGATGTTCAGACTAGTATCCAGTGAAAACTTTCTTGAATCCGAAGAGACTTAATATTTATAGACAAAATGAATACAATTTTTTCTCTCCCCTCATTTCAGAGACCTATTCCCTTTATATATCCTCCTCCTTCCTCATCTTCACCGTACACTTGTTCTTCATCCAAGCATTCACTTGAGTACATGTCACATCAGACGTTTGCTTTAGTCTACTGTGAGTGGTAGTAGCTGAGGTTGAACTGTTCAGGTGTCTTCTCCACATAAATGCAGCTAGAAAAGTTGCTGCAGTGCATTAAATGCGGTGGTAGCAGCTTTTCCTTTAAGATATTTTATGTTCTTCTCATCCCTAGGCATGCCCAGAGTTTACTCTTTACCGTGGAATCAGCTGGGAAGGTCGCTCAGGTCTTCAGTATATTTACTTGATCAAGTTCTCTAAAGATCCGATGAGGGGGACCTCTTCGGACCAATAGAATTGTCTTCGGACGTATCCCATCATTCTTTTTCAAGTGCATTTCCACCAAATGAACTCAGCCCTGATCCCTTTTACCTTTTCGGACAAACAGTGATATTCAAATTGGGCCCCAAGCCCAATACGTAGCGCTAGGCTTTCACACCCACAATAGCCCCTCAAAATTCTAATTTTTCCCTCGCATCGGAAGAGAAAAAATAGGATTTTGATTTTTTGCGAGATAAAAGCTTTGAAATCATTGAATCCCTAAATCCACACGTGTATGCGCATAAATTTAGGCCCTTCATTATTACCGCTGTTGTTGCACCGTTTCCAAGGCACCATTAATTGTTCCAGGCGGCGTCTTGTCTATGGAATCCAATGGTGGGTTACTGATCCAACGGACATGATTTTTCCTAGAATTTGGGCGGGACAAATCCCACCATTTTGCCTGCCCCTATATAAAGCCCCAAAGGGGGTTATTTTCCCCTTTACTTTGCAAATTCCAGACTTTCAGTGAACTCAAGCATTCATGCTCACAAAGCCCTTCTTGTCATTAACTCCAACTCACCCCAGGATCAGCTACAATCTTCCTACAAACCTAAAGGTCATTCTTCAATTTAATTCCGCGTAAGTTCCTCACTCGAGACTTTCATATTCTTTTTGGTTTGCCTCTTCGGCCTTTGGATAGTCACTCCCCAGTCACTGTTCTGCACCTTTCCCCTCTAGCCTAACTGAAAATGGGTAGATTTAAATATCTAGTGAATAGTCCTTCCCAGATGGAGAAGTTTAGGGCGACGCATCGCATTCCCCAAGATATGGGCTTGAGATATTGCTCTCTGGAAGAGTTATTGACAAACCGAGAAGTGGGCGAAGTTATAATCCCCATTATCGCCTTCCTAGAGGGAGGAATGACCATCCCCATGGGTCCTGTCACCAGAGACTATCTCTGAAACCATAGACTTAGCCCTGAGCAGTGCGCACCTAACACGTTTAGAATTTTAGGAGCAGTCGACGACCTGAACTAACATCTAGGGTTGGGACTCACCTAGCTTGATGTGGTACACATGTACAAGTGTCGTACCAAACAAGGGTTGGTATACTATCTTAGATCCCGATCCGATATCGTCAGACTCCTCTCTTATCTTCCCAAATCTAATAAAGGGATGAAAGACGACTATCTGATCGTCTCGGGCACGTAGCATGACAGACTTCATTGCCCAACCCAACCAGGAGAGCCAGGTGGGATATCCCATATTTAGGTTTCCTAACAATAGATTAAGGGTTTTTGCTTTCAATGATTCGGCCTTCTCTTTCTATCACGTTTTAAGTTTTCTGACAGTTTTATTGTAATGTTTACAAATAGGAATCATGTTGCTCCTCGACTAAGCCTTACAAACACCGCAGCACTCAATTTCCTTCTTCGATCAGAGATCTTCACAAGCGAAGACGGGCAGCTTAGGGCCGTGCATCTTATCCTCGGCTATACCCCAAAGTCAAAAGATTTTCAGCCAATCGGCAACGCGATAACACTCGGAGACCGCCGCATTAACCGTATCGACGTTGCTCAGAAGGGTTTTTTGGCTCCGACCTTGCCCCTGTGCCACACCCAAATCCACAGGGCATACCGTTGCTCGTTCAACCTGTTCAGCAGGTTCTTCTTGAACCGGCAGCAAAGGGAGAGAGAGTTGCTTCTTCAACCCCTTCACTTGACGAGCAGATTGACCAATTCATATTCGAAGGGGAAGCTTCAGAAGAGGTCCAGATTTTGGATGCCGACGAGGGGATTGATAGACAATCCGTTGTTCTCCCACAGAGAATAGACGTGCCAGATGACTCTTCTGACGAAGACATGCAGAGTTTGACAGATTTGATGAAGAACAGAAGGCCGAAGGCTGCGACCAAAGGTGCTGGTACATCTCAGCCAGCGGTCACTCTTCCTCCTCCTCTTCCTCCCCCTCCTCAAGCTCCCTCAGATCTCGGCCTAAAGCCTCTACCGGATCTAAAAAAGAAAAGGATTGCAGTTGATACTGAAAAGAAAGAGGTGGCACCTCCGAAGGGGCCTAAGCAACAGAAAACGGCCCACCACACTAGGAGCAAAAGGGTTTCGTCTACTGAGAGTAGGGAAGACCCTTTGGCCGCAGACGTGCGCCGAGGAGCTCGGATATGGTCCCCAAAGTTGACATTGGATGGTGCATCCATCCCATATGATGCTTCCCTTAGAAATTATGTTGGAGGGAGAGCCGGCCATATCGCAGAGTCGTTGGAGCAACCTCTGCTCCTCCCGAAGGACATGGAGTCCTACAGGCGCTTCAGCCAGCAGGAACTCTTTCTATCCCTTAAAAGGGATTTAGCCATGGTAAGAGAATTGACCTATCTTCTGAACTCTTTTCTATGTTCACAACTAAAAAATTCTTAATCTACCACGCAGATCGCTCAACAAGTATACGTGGCTGAGGAGTGGAATAAGAAAGCCCACATTGAAGTCCAAGCGAAGGTCCACTCTCGGACGAAGGTTGAGAAGGCATTGGGCAACCTAAAGGATGAGTGCACTCGTGTATCCGAGTAGCTAAAAGAGGAGACGAAGGAGAGAAAAAGTCTTGAAGCGGGCCTCAAGAGCGCTAAAAGGCAGGCCGAAGACCAACACCAGAAACTGTACACTACCGAGATCAACCTGGAAACTGAGAAGGCGTTGGTGAAGGATCTTCGGGCCGAGCTTGACAAAGCCAGGAATTCTGCTAAATTGGCCAAAGAGGATGCTCAATTGGCCAAGGAAGCACTTAAGGCTGAAAAACAAGCTGCCTATATGCTGAGGGTGAAAAAGACCCAAACGAGCCTGACCGAGGAGTTTGCGAAGGTCTGTAGGGAGTATTATGATATAACGTGGGGCAAAGGCCTTGATGCGGCTGGAGTCCCCCTAGAGTCTGCCTTGAGGTAGCCTGGGAGAATTTACTACCACCCCAATATCTGCGACCTGCCAGAAACCTTGGACGCTTCATCAGCCGACCAGAACCTTCCAGACCCTACTGAGGCAAGCCAGGCAGCTGATCAGACCGGTGACATGGGCGAACCCTCTAAGACTAACCCATTGCCTCAGAAGAAGGCCTAGGTGTTTAGGGGTTTTATTAGCATTTTTTTTTTTTTTTTTTTTTGCTGTATTTACTTGTAATAGTCAGACCCCTTTTTTTTTTTTGCTTTGTAACTAAGTTATTTTGTTTGATCAATGAAATGGTTTCCTTTTTACCTTTATCGCTATCACAATATATGTCATGATGCATCATTATAGCAAGTAAAAATAGCTTGATAAATGAGAATCACTTAATACCATGATTTTGGCTTAAACACGGCTAGGGAGTCCTTATGATAATAACGACTGTATTGGAATGTTGATTGGCGAAAGTAACTTGGTCCTAGAATTAGACATAGTTGAGCTCAAATTTAAAACACTTAGGGAAATTGTAAACGAGTGTTAACTAATCCAAATCATCTAGTCCGAAGACTACAGGCATTATTGAATTTAAGTTTAAACACTTAAGAGAATTGTAAACGAGTGTTAACTAACCCAAATCATCTAGTCCGAGGACTACATGCATGATTGAATTTAAGTGAATTTAAGTTTAAACACTTAGGAGAATTGTAAACGAGTGTTAACTAACCCAAATTATCTGGTCCGAGGACTACAAGCATGATTGAATTCAATTTTAAACACTTAGGAGAATTGTAAACGAGTGTTAATTAACCAAAATCATCTGGTCCGAGGACTACAGGCATGATTGAATTTAAGTTTAAACACTTAGGAGAATTCTTAGCATAATAAAATGGTACATTGACTGAAGGAATGATTCACTTAATAATAATACCTTTTGAGGTTATTTACATTCCACGGCTGGGGTACTACATGATTATCCAGATCTTCTAAGAAATATGCTCTGATACCAGCCCTTGAAGTGATACGATATGGTCCTTCCCAATTTGGTCCTAGTTTTCCCCAAGCTGGATTCTTTGCAGTACCCACCACTTTCCTTAACACCAAATCACCAGGTTCTAAAGGTCTCAGCCTTACGTTGGCATCGTAGCCTTACTTGAGCTTTTGTCGGTAATGCGCCAGTTGGACCATTGCATTTTCCCTCCTTTCTTCAATTAGATCCAAACTTTTTTCTAGCTGCCTATCGTTGCCGACCGGATTAAACGAGCTAGTCCTGTATGTTGGGAACACAGTCTCTAAAGGTATAACAGCTTCAGCCCCATAGGTCATTGAAAAGGGGGTCTCCCCAGTAGACCTGCAAGGCGTAGTTCTATATGCCCACAACACGTGGGGCAGTTCTTCCACCCATCTACCCTTTGCATCGTCCAGCCTCTTCTTTAATCTGTTAACTATGACTTTATTAACAGCTTCCGCTTGCCCATTTCCCTGGGGATAAGTAGGGGTGGAGTATATGTTTGTGATTCCCAGTTCGCCACAATAACCCCTAAAAGCTTTGCTATCAAACTGAAGCCCATTATCCGAGATAAGGGTATGAGGGACCCCAAACCGAGTGACAATATTTTTCCAGATGAATTTCTTTACATCTACATCCCTAATGTTTGTTAGAGGTTCAGCCTCGACCCATTTGATAAAGTAGTTCGTGCCAACCAGAAGGTACTTCTTGTTTCCTGCCGCCCTAGGGAATGGGCCCACGATATCCAATCCCCATTGAGTGAAAGGCCATGGGCTTGATAGTGGATTAAGAGTGCCACCTGGCTGATGTATGTTCAGCACAAACCGTTGGCATTGGTCACATTTTTTAACATATTCATGGGCCTCTTTCTGCACATTTGGCCACCAATAACCTTGAGTAATGGCTCGATGAGCTAAGGATCTACCTCCAGTATGGCTCCTACAAATCCCTTCATGCAATTCTTCTAGTAGTGATTCAGCTGCCTCAGGATGCATGCACAATAAGTATGGACCTGAATAGGAACGCTTATACAGTTTATGGTCTTTGGACAGCCAGAACCCGTAGCTTTCCTCCGTACTTTGTCTGCTTCCCCTTTTTCTTCGAGCAATACATCGTCCTTCAAGAACTTGATGATAGGATCCATCCAGCTTAGGTTGGCCCTGATATAATGAACCTGGACTGCCTCTTTTCTTAATTCCGTAGGTCTATGCATGTCCTCAATGAGGATAGCCCTTGGTAATTCTTGCGCTGAAGAGGTGGCGAGCGTGGCCAAAGAATCAGCATGCGTGTTACTGCTTCTGGGGACGTGCCACAGGTTAAAAGATTCAAACTCTGACTGCAGGGACTTAGCTTGACTCAAGTACCCCTGCATTCTTTCATCTTTCGCCTCGAATTCACCTTGCACTTGACCAACGATTAATCTTGAGTTCAAGAACATCTCAACTAACTTTTCTCCCATCCTTCGTACCATCGTCATTCCCATCAATAGGGCCTTATACTCTGCCTCATTATTCGTCGCTGAGAAATCCAGCCTTAACGCTTTTTCAATGACAATTCTCTCTGGGGATATTAACACTAGTCCCACTCCTGAACCTCTCTGATTCGATGCGCCATCTACGTACACTTCCTAGGGCAAAGGGCTTCGTAGAAAAACCATGCCAACAGACCTTCCACCCAAGCCCAGTGTTGGTGTTACTTCTTCTAAATGGGGCTCCGTGAACTCAGCCACCAAGTCCACAAGGATCTGGCCCTTCACTGATGTGCGAGGCATGTATTTGATATCAAAAGCCCCTAAGATCGTGCCCCATTTGGCAATCCTTCCAGTGTAATCGGTGTTTCGGAGTATGGCCCTGAGTGGGAGCTGGGTGAGGACTATAACGATGTGGGCTTGAAAATAATGAGGCAGCTTCTTCGTACCAAGCACCACAGCCAGGATGGCTTTTTTCAGTGGCAAATAGCGAATTTCAGCTTCATGCAGTGACTTACTTACGTAGTAAATTAGTTTTTGGACACCACAGTCTGTCCGTATCAACACCAAGCTTACATCATTAGGAGCTACAGCGATGTAAGCAAACAAGACCTCATCTGGCTCAGGACTAGACATGATTGGAGGTCGAGCTAGGTAGTCCTTAAGTTGCTGAAAAGCAACGGCACATTCCTCAGTCCATTCGAAACCCTTCCACTTGTTGATCAATGAGAAAAAAGGTCTACACCTATCTGCTGATCTGAAAATGAACCTATTAAGGACAGCAATCATCCCAGTCAGCTTTTGAATTTCCTTGGGGTTCTGAGGAGCTCGTAAGTTGTTGATGGCCTTTATCTGATCGGGGTTAACTTCAATCCCCCTGTAAGTCACCATATATCCTAAGAACTTGCCTGATCCCACACCAAACGAACACTTGGATGCGTTTAAGCATAGTCTGTGTCCCCTTAGAATTTCAAAAACATCCCTGAGATCCCCAATGTGCCCAGCAATAACCTTACTTTTTACCACCATGTCATCAATATAAACCTCCATGCTTTTACCCAACTACGGCTCAAACATTTTGGTCATCATCCTTTGATAGGTAGCCTCTGCATTTTTCAGGCCGAACGGAATTACCTTGTAGTAGTAATTCCCCACAGGGGTCACGAAAGCTGTTTTCTCCTAATCACCGAGAGCTAGTGGTATCTGATGATAACCTTGAAATGCGTCCAAGAAACTCATCCGAAGGTGTCCAATGGTAGCATCAACTAGTTGGTCTATCTTCGGCATTGGAAACGGATCCTTCGGACAAGCTCTATTAAGGTCAGTGAAATCCACGCACACCCACCATTTTCCGCTTTTCTTCTTTACCACCACCGTGTTAGCCAGCCATTCAAGATAAAAGATTTCCTTAATAGCCCTTGGTTGCTTGAGTTTCATCACTTCTTCCCTGACCGCATCTGCGTGTTCCTTTGATGGATGCCAAAACAATTGTTTCTTGGGGACGATGGTGGGATTAACGTTTAGAAGGTGGCAAATGAACTCTAGGCTTACTCCTGGGGCTTCTGCGGAGTCCCATGCAAATACATCAACGTTGGTTCTGAGAAACTCTATCAGCTCTTCCTTCTCTTGGGGAGACAACATGGATCCGACTTAAAAGAACTTCTCTGGGTCGTTATCAACAACTATCCTCACCAAACTTTCACACTCTGCCCCTTCAGACGAGGTTTCAGTGTCCAGCACTAGTCTTAACTGCTATAAACTCTCATCGTTACGGTCCGAGGACTTAGCCTGAGGTTTGTGCTGGATAGCTGCCACTAGACATTGTCTGGATGTAGATTGATCTCCTCGGATCTCCTCGACTCACCCTTTGAATGGGTATTTAACCTTCTGATGAAGAGTGGAGGATACAGCCTCGAGAGTATAAAGCTAAGATCTAGCCACAATCGCGGTGTAGGGTGAGTAGGCATCCACCACTATAAAATCTACCTCCACTGTCTCAGACCCAGTTTGCACAGGTAGTCTGATCTGACCTTTCGGGATGACCACTTTGCCATTAAAACTCACCAAAGGGGAACTGTAGGGCGTTAAGTCTTTGAGAGCTAAGTTCAGCCCCTTATAAAGGTCTGGGTACATTATTTCTGCGGCGCTGCCCTGATCTACCATCACTCTCTTCACGTTGTATCCACCTATTCTGAGAGTAACCGCCAGAGCGTCGTCATGTGGCTGTATAGTCCCGATTTTGTCCTCGTCCGAAAAGCCCAAAACTGGTTGAACCTCCATTCTAGGCCTCTTTGGCTCTCTGTTAACACTCTTCGAGGGCAGCCAAGCGACTGATAGTATTCTGGATAGGCAAGACCCTGTCCTCCCTGGGGCGGCAAAGGTAACATTTATCGTGCCCAAAGGGGGTTTTACAGAATCATCTCCCCTAGACCCTACGTTTGCCTGGTTTCCCTGACCATAGGAGTGGTGTAAAAGTTGTTTTAACTTGCCCTCGCTGACAAGTTGATCCAAATGGTCCCACAGGCTCCTATAGTCCTCAGTAGTATGCCCATGGTCAAGATGATATTGGCAGTAGAGATTGTGGTTGCGCCTTTCAGGGTTTCCGACCATCTTGTTTGGCCTCTTAAAGAAAGGCTCATTCTTGATTCTCTCCAGGACTTGGTGCACTGGCTCACGAAACACAGCATTGACTGTTTGAAGGTTCGCTAAACCCTGTCCGACCCAATCCTTTCTCGACCTATTATGGTTCTACCGGTCCGACCTGAAATCCCTCCTCTCCTGAGGGACAACCTTATCCTTTCTCTTACCCTACTGTTGGTCTTCTTCAACTCTTTTGTATTTGTCAATCCTATCCATCAACTGGCGTATACTGGTAGCAGGTTTGCTTATTAGGGACGTCCTCAAGCCATGTTCAGTGGGAACGCCTAGCTTAAAAGAGCTGATGGCCACCAGGTCACAATCTTCCTCTATCTCATTATACGTTTCTCAGAATCTATCTGAATATGACTTCAAAGTTTCACCCTCTCTCATGCTGACGGACAATAGAGAGGCCATGGACTGCGGAACCCTTCGACATGTGACAAAACGTGACCCAAATGCCTGAGTTAGCTCTTGGAAAAAGCTTATAGAGTTCGCTTTCAGACTATCAAACCATCTCATGGCAATCGGTCCCAGGCTGGACGGGAAGACCTTGCACATTAGGGCCTCATATCTGGAGTGAACGGCCATCCTCTAGTTGAAATGACTCACATGTTCCACAAGGTCTGTCTGGCCGTTGTATATGGTGAATGTAGGCTGGTGGAAACGTCGAGGAAGTCTTGCATTCTCGATGTTACGTGTAAAAGGAGATCTGGAAATCTGATCTAGAGCTTTACTCATAGCATCGTTCCCTATGCCCCTAAGTAAGGGGCTCCGAGGATTCCTCTCACGATGGTACATCTCCTCATAGGGAAAGGACTCACTGACTGATGTTCAAAGTTTCTGCTTGTAGACAACGTTCTGTTCGTCCTCAGAATCTTCATCAGAGTACGAGGAAATGCGTTTTCTCTTTGCATGGCGCAGCTCCCTCTTTAGCCTTTCAATTTCTAACTACATGCTTTGGTTTTTCTCTGCATGAGACATGTGGCTCTCTCCATGTGATTGGTTTCGATCGTTATGTGTGGTGTGTACGCTACCTTCACGATCCTGCCTCCGTTCTAGATTAAGAAAAGGATCGGTGTGCTGAGATGCCCTGGACTCGCTGGACATTGCCTTTGTTCAGCCATTTATGAGGTGTTGCTTCCACCTTTGCTCAAGCTATTCCCCACAGACGGCGCCAATTGTAGGGTCCAAATTTGGTAGGTCAAGCATAGGCTTTGCAGATTGTGAGCCCAATAAACCCCGAACAATAAATTTGTAGAGAATGGGTTAAACAGCTGGGCTGGATATGGATTTAGCAACGATTCAAATGTGCAAGAAAGGATAAAACGATGTTCAAACTAGTATCCAGTGAAAACTCCCTTGAATTCGAAGAGGCTTAATATTTATAGACAAAATGAATACAATTTTTTCTCTCTCCTCATTTCAGAGACCTCTTCCCTTTATATATCCTCTTCCTTCCTCATCTTCACCGTACACTTGTTCTTCATCCAAGCATTCACTTGAGTACATGTCACATCAGGCGTTTGCTTTAGTCTGCTGTGAGTGGTAGTAGCTGAGGTTGAACTGTTCAGGTGTCTTCTCCACATAAATGCAGCTAGGAAAGTTGCTGCAATGCATTAAATGCGGTGGTAACAGCTTTTCCTTTAAGATATTTTATGTTCTTCTCATCCTTAGGCATGCCCAGAGTTCGCTCTTTACCTTGGAATCAGCTGGGAAGGTCGCTCAGGTATTCAGTATATTTGCTTGATCAAGTTCTCTAATAATCTGATGAGGGGGACCTCTTCGGACCAACAGAATTGTCTTCGGACGTATCCCACCATTCCTTTTCAAGTGCATTTCCACCAAACAGACTTAGCCCTGATCCCTTTTACCTCTTCAGACAAATAGTGATATTCAAATTGGGCCCCAGGCCCAATATGTAGCGTTAGGCTTTCACACCCACAATTATTATGTCTATTTGATTTAGACATGTGGCCTCAACTCCCAATTAATTAAATACTTAGTATGATATGAGTTTATTTTTCAAACACATATCAAGTTTATTACCAAATACATAGACCAACCTAAGTGCAACTTAAGCTCCATTGTTCATGAGCTTGTTCATGAATTTTTTTTTTTTTTTTTTTTTTTTTTTTTTTTTTGCTTGGTCTCAACTCATTTACTAAACAAATCTAAAAAGTTATGGCTCAGGTTTGGCTCATTTATAAAAAAAAAAATTATAAACAAGTTTTTTAACAAAATGATTTACTTCATTCATGAGAGATAACATACAGCCTTGAATAGAATGTGTACCTTAATGTAATGAAATTCAAAAACAAGAATTGAAAAGACCTTCAATCTTCATCTCAGTTCCACATGGTACCTAAGATGTGTGATCTCTCAATTAGTTCTTACATACATTTTTTATTTTTTATTTTTTGGAAATGTCTGTTCTAGAGAGATAAAAGAGAATTGTTTTCTCTTCTTTTTAATTTTACATACCTTTAACTGCCAAAGGCAGTTATTTTATTTAATCTTATTAAATAAACAACTAATTATCTAATTGAGCTCTCCTTTTTGGTTGGGTTTTAGTATGTGACTTGAGATGAGAGCAAAATGGACAAATAAGCCTTTAGGTCCAATGAGCTTCAGGCTTCCATCAACTCTTGACAAGTTCAAGGTTACTATTAATTATATAACAAATACTACTATGGAAATATAATTGCATTCTAAGCCTTATTAATAAATTATATCTCAAGACTCTAATATAATACAATTTGACACCTCTATGAAACATTCATAGCGAACAAAGTCATAATAAACTACCACTTAACTCTTTACTAAAGCAGTTGAGCCCAGCACCTTAAATAATTCGTTCCTGTCGGACTATGAGCTATGTCCATTCCATCTCAAAACCAATTGGCGATGAGAAAGACACACTCAAATCTTTTATGGCTTTCGACATCACATCATGCGGGCCTGTTTTTAGAGTGGTTGTAAAGAGTCAAATTATGGTCTCCCAACAATCCCTCCCTCATAATGACACTCCCATGACTCGACCCTATGACCATGGCTCTGATACCATTTGTCGGATTGTTAGCTATGCTATTCCACCTCAAAACTAATTTGTGATGAGAAAGACACGCTCAAATCTTTTATGGCCTTTGACATCATACCACGCGAGCCTGTTTTTAGAGTGGTTGTAGGGAGTCAAATTGTGGTCCCCCCAACAGTTCCTAATAAACTTATCTCAAGAGAATATTTTGTGTTCATATAGAAAGAGATCATGGATTTCATCTTAAAAATATGTGTTCTCTCAACACTTCAAGTGGTTACTCAACATTGAGATTTTGATAGTTTAGATTAGATCCTCCAATCCTAATATATCAAAACAATCTACATTTTATGATTGGGTCAACAATCTTTTCATGATTGAGAGTTTATGAAAATAGAAGTCTTGAGATTTATTATTCATGTGGTAATTATTAATTGAATAATTAATCTCACAACGGCCTAGTTCAATATGTCTTACACACCAACATATCGACTAGAATTTTCCACTTCCATGATCAAGACAAACTATCTTAATTGACATGTTACACTTTTCGCAAATGAAATACCTAATTTCATCACCTATTACGAACTACGTTTTTTAGTTTACAAAGATCTTGTAATTTATATTTTTTGTAATTAAATCACATATAATGCATCTTAAGGAATATATAATAATGTTCAATTAGTTCATATATAAATAATCTCATATATTAAACAATTTAATTATTTAAAATATGACAATAAATTGGATTTTAGGGCACAAACTCTAACCGTTTTGTTGTTCGAAGTATTAGAAGCAAAGAAAAGGTACATCAACCATAATTGGAATCTTCGGATTATTTGTTCTGACAGGTACAAAGGTGCTACCAACAATATTGTTTTTATTCAATAATTCAATTAATATTTGTGACAACAATAAAGAACATATAACTTGATCTTCGGATTATATCATCACCTTTTACTAACATCCATTTTGAATGAATTCTTAACATAGCATATATTTTGTTTTCCTCCCTGAATGAGTTGTTATTTCTTTGCCTCTGGTTAGACATTTAAAGTATTTTAACACAAATTTGAATATTATTCTGAAACATTATTCAAATTTTCCTAGTCCTCACCCTGTTTTATGATTTTACTTATTTGGACCCAAATTTTAAGCAGATATGCATGCTTCAATCTCTGTTTTTAAAGCAGGGATGTAGAATTTTTAATTAAATAAATTTGAAATTGTAATATATGTCCTGCTTTTATTTGAACAAGGTCGATTCACTACAGAGTTCGGATTCGATGACGCTTTCAATTATAAGACAGAGCATGACTTGGATGCAGCTCCAAAAAGGTCAGTGGACAATATCATATTTCCCTTTTTCCAATGGTAATTGCACTATTCACTAATATACTCAAGGTGACAGCAAATTGCATAACACTAAAGAGTAAAATTTAGCAAAAACTAATGTTTGATAAATTTCACAATAACAATAACAAGGCCTAATTGAATTGTTACTTGCAAGAGCAAGTTTTATAAAAAAACTAAGGCTTTTTTTTGTGGGGGGGGGGGGGGGGGGGGGGGTGGGGTGTAATGCTGTTAGGTGCTTTCCTGAAGGCATTGACATAATACTTTGATAATGTCAGAGGGAAAAAGCTTGATGCAGTGCTCCTTACACATGAGACTCCATGGGCGCATTGCAGTAGCTGGAATGATTTCACAATACAATCGTGATCAACCTGAAGGCATAAGAAATTTATTATCTGTGGTATATAAGAGGATTCATAGAGAAGGATTTACAGTGTATGATTCCTATAAACTCTTTCCCAAGTTCTTAGACCTTGTGCTACCTTGCATTAGAGAAGGAAAAATAGCATATGTGGAAGACATTGCTGAAGGATCCTGCGGCTCTTGTAGGAATTTTTAGTGGCCACAATGTCAGAAAGCAAGTAGTTGTAGTTGATCGGGAGTGATCATTTTACCTCCTTTTGCATATGTATTTAATACTTTTTTTTTCCTGTGTAATACTAGTACACCACCATATATAGTGCTTCTCCCCATTACCATGGTGAAAGCCATTGCTGCTTGACAGCCATGGTAAGTAAATTCTCAGGATTCAATATACTATAGGCTGTTTTAATAAGGAATGCTTGTCCATATATGTAAACATTGAGAGGATAATAGTCTAATTGGCAAATAAACAAAAAATTTCGTGACTGCAAAAGTAATTTCCGGAGTGTTTTGGCAAGGAATTGGGCCTTGATTTGAGCCAAATTGCTTACAGTATGAATGTTTCTATGCATAGTGATTAGTGACTAACATCAAGTCTGGTATCTGTCTATTTATTACTATTTCTTATATTAAGTGTTTACATCAATTAACAACGGCCTTATACACCTTTGTTTCAAAGGTAATATTGAGTGCAACAACCACTTTTGGTTTTCCCAAACAACTATGAAGCATTACCGTTCCTGCAGAGTCAACATAACACCAATATAACATTCTTTTGCTTTTGACAAGTAATAATGAAAAGCATTATCGTCCTCAACGGCTTTAAACCTCTTTACCTTGATTGCCATAATCTTGGTGGCATTTAACATAACAGCCCCATAGCATATTTAGCACATGGCAATAAACAATTCGGTTGTGTAGGTACTTAGTAGAGAGTCTTTTCTCCCTTTTGTTGTTCTCTATCTACTAGGAAGAATGGTAATGTACTGTAACATGAGTTTTTCCCCAAATATTTCTTTACTTCAAGTGATAGAAAGGAAAAAGGAAAGATAGAGAACAGAGGAACGAAAATGCCTCTTTATTTAGAGGGAAATGGATTGGATGATGATTCCACTTCAAGATGAGGATGTCATTAACTCAAGCTTAGCACAAAGAGTAAGATGTCACCTCTATGTAGAGATCTAAGGGTATGATGAATAAGACGTGTTAGGCTCCAAACATTGCCTAATCCAAAGATCATCCTTTGTTGAGAAAAACAGCCAATTAATATAACACAACAGAATTATATCCTTTTACCCTCTGTGCTAATTCAATGAATATTTAAAATAAATTAGCTAAGCACAATAATCAATATAAATAAAAATTTCAGCAGCAACCCACAATCAAGACCCCAAATTTTTACGTGGAAAACCCTTCAATGAAAAGGGAAAAACCTGCATCAAAAAAAAAAAAAAAAGGGGAAAAACCACAGGACCTAGTCCAGTAAAATTTTTCACTATAGAAAATGGGTTTGCTACAATATTCTCAAGAACAAATGCTAGAGGCTACCAAGGAAAAAAAAATCACTCTTGAATTACAAAAAGTTATTCATCACAGTAGGCAATAAGGTGGATGCCAACAGTAACAAGAAGAAAAGATCTCACCAAATGGCTAGCATTCAAGCGAGCAACAACACCGGTCAATACGAAGCTCTCTTCATTAGGAACAACATACTAAAACTTCATCAAAATCGGAACTAAAATGAGCTTCCAATTTTGGCTTGAAACTAGTTGGTTTTGTAGAAAAAAATTTCTGAAATCTGCTTCTCTCTCATACACAGCAACTTTAGTCTTTAGTATTGCAAAATTTTCAATGTTGATAGTGCAACTGTAAGGAGAATATAAGTGTTGATATTATTAGAAAATATGAAAACATAAGAGGAAGTAATTATTCAAATGAAGTCCAAAAAAAAAAAAAAAAAATTACTTTCTGAATTTTCTGAGAAATATTTGATGTGCTAATAGAAATTTAACCATCATGGAAGAACTACAATAAAATAGAGCTAAAAGTTGAAGACACACAAAATCTAGGCAGTAAAATATGAATTAATGGTTTGAAACAAAACTCTTTGGATATCATTAACCAAAGAATATGGTAAATATCTAAATACAAAAAGAAAAAAAAAATGGCAGAGAGGAGAACAAATCACGAACAGTTAGCAAACTTCAAAGTAAAACAGCAAACAGAAGGAAATAGAGGGAACATACCAGTTTAAATGGTTTTGACCTTTACATAGGATGTATCAAATGTTTATCTCAATCATTGGAACATGTAGCAATCTTAAACCCTTTTGGGCTAAACTACATGACCTCTGATTGGGACAATCAAAGATCATTGGTATTTGTAATTTAGTGACACAATGAGCCACTTACACCATAAGCAGATATTGTAGCTTCTTGCAAATGTATAAATCATGAATGAATGATAGGTTCTCCAGTTACTGTTTAGGTCTATGATTAAATAGGAGGTTGTGTTCTTCAATCAATGGAAATGGTGGAATTATTTGAAACTCATATGCAATTGATGCTAGAGACAGCATGATCATCATCGACCATTATTCACAGTGCATGAAATGAAATCTCATGCTGAGTTGAGTGAGCTCTAAACTTAGTTCCTTGAAATTTTGGTATTTGATATTTCAAATTTTTATTTTTATAGCGAGCTTGAATGTTTGGCTTAACTTATTTTCTTGTTAATGAGCTAATTTTTTTGTCTTATATAAATTTTCAGATGAGTTGGCCATAATTTGGGAGAAAACTTGGTGCCCAATTATATAGATGACTCATATGGTAATTGTTGTTGATTCTACCAATTTGAAAATGGTGTATTTGCTTATAGTGTCATATGATGTGTGTGTGTGTATTTATATAGATATATATATATATATATATATTTTTTTTACAATGGTTTGAAGAATAGATATAACAGGAGGGTTGTGCTAAATTGATGTCTAGCATAAAATTTAGTCACTTGTCATGAATGGATCCTGCCTTTAACCATCCAAACCCTCTTAGGGGGGATACTCAATTCCTTCAGTTGCCATCACCATCTTCAAATAAAGTGTTTTCTACAGTAGCACTACCGTGAGTAATTCATAAAATTCTACAGTAGCACCAATATTATTATATTTCCTCTCCACACCTAGCTCCAAAAGTACATAATGGAAAGAAAAGGCAGGCACATCCTACATCCAATTGCCCTGCACAGCTATCTTAATCAAAAGAACCAGATTATATAAGTTCGCTAATATGTAGAGAAAATTGCATGACTTGTAAACAACTTGAAGTGAAAAAAACCTATTATGTCAAATGTGATATGGAATGGTTATATATTTCTTATGTTTAAAAGAATCAAGTATGCTTATTTTTCAGCATCCCAGCCAAAAGAAAGTAGGGAGAAACAAAAATAAACTAGAATCAGTAGCTTTTAATCCTTGTTTAAACCATTTTAAATATCCCACCAATCAATGCTAATTTGAAAATGTAAATTTATATTGGCATTTCTCAATGCACCTACATTTGCGTTTTAGCATTCTGCTAAAGGAATGTTGTTTAGTCTAATATTATTACAAGTCCCTATTTAAGAAAGCTATCCAAATTGATACATTTAGTCAGGCTAAGAGTGCCTCTTTCCATGCTTCTCAATTATTTTTTTGTGTCATTAGCCACTGACATCTTATAAAAATTGCAGGAGGAAAAGATTGATGGCTCCCTTGAGTTTCTTATCTTGCTAGTGACGAATTGTGGGATGGTCACAACTCACAAATGAGGTTTGCCATCCTGTCTGATTTTGTAATTAAAAAAAAAAAAAAAAAATTCTCTTCTTGTTGAGATCCTTGTGTATTGCAAAAAGACAAAACTGGATATTGTGTCTTAATTCAAAAACTGTTCATTGCACTCTACCTCTTTACTAACGTGAGGGAGATTAATCTAGCATTTTTATTATTTACTGAAAGAAAATAGGTTATTTCTTGTTTCATCAATTTTTGAATGGGTGTCAAGTGTTTTCTTGACTTCTGAATTAATGAAACATGTGGGTAATCCTAACCTTTCAACTCTCTGATTCTTTCCCATTTTCTTAGAGGTTGTTGCTATGGTTAAACCAATCCAGGAGCTGGAACAGGTAGCAGAGAGGTTGATGCAACAAGCATATCAAAGAGGTAGAGCAAAATCAAGTGGTTCCTCTCACAGCAGATGTGTATGCACCCTTCCTTGGCTTGGTGCTAAAGTTTTCTACAAGAGTGGAAGATTTTTTTTTTTTTGATAAGAACAAGAGTGGAAGATGAAGTGCAATAAAATCAAGTGGTTCATAATGGTAGGAAATCTTATTGTTGTTTAGATGAAGTTTAGATCTATAGACAAACTCATCAAGCTGCTAATGTGTATTACATACTATCAACTTCTAGCATAGTGCTTTAAGAGCTCTTTGAACCATGGATGTGTCTAACTATATTTGGTAGCAGTACTTTGTCAAGGTGTTTTAAATTTCATGTATTTGCTTTTCTTTTTTTTATGGGATTTATGGGTTTACAACATAGATTATTATGGGTTTTTTGGGACTTTTTTTTACTAGATATATTGCTAATTTAAAGGGATTTAAATGTTATTTTGGAGTGGTTTTTTTCCCACTAAACTATTAATTTTTACACTAATATAGACTATGAGATAAAAACTGAAAGTTAACACTGAATCAAGGTGTTAATTTCAAAATATTAAAGTTAAGGACACATGTTTAAATACCCAATATATTGGCAAGCACGTGACTTGCACATGCAACTCAAACTAGTTGAAAAGAAAAAAGCCCAAGTAAAAAGAAGAGATGAAAAGTGAAGTACTTAAACTTGTTTTCTGCACTAATTTCAGCTATTCTCCCAGTTGAAAATACTATAAAATAGCCCTTTAAGACACGGGACAACAATTCCCTTGGCTTAAATTGAGGGCAACTAGATATTAGTAAAATTTGTAATTTTGTGAGGTATACCATCAGAGCAGATGAAGCAGACTATTGAAAATTTGAAATCATAATTATTGTACACAGTGCTTGAAGAGAAGCTAATGTATTAAGGCCTTATACTAATTCTAATAGTGATGTCTCTGAATGACCTAATTTATGGAAAAAAATTCAAAAAAACATGAACCACCAACAAATGTGAAAGATACAGCACACCGAAACAAACATATATGACCATGTATTAATATCTGGAATTTTGGAAAATCAATTGAAAGAAGAAGCTAGCAAGTTTATGCCTGCAGATCAAAAATGAAAAGGGACAATTTCAAAATAACAATTTACTATTGATTTTCCAAAATGCTAAACTCTTCTTAACATTAAGAAAGATTTAAAAATTTAAAATTTATGAATTTTATTGGCCATGTTCCGAATGTTCAATAGGTAAAAATTCATCAATTTATAGAGTTAAAACAGAACAACTTTATTGCTTATTACATAAGATCTAAATTGCCGGAACATGACTAGTGTTAGATTTAATGAGTCCTTCCTCCATCTAACTCATAGATTGTTAGTCTCAATAGGTTAATCATGCCAGAATCATTATTATTATTATTATTTTGATAAATATTTTTTAAATATGATTGTAAACATTGAGAAGGTCCGAGGTATAATAACACCATATAGACAGAATGACTTTCATAGAGAGTCAAACCACAATTCAGTGATTTGGCTGTACTCAATATAACTCTATACATTGTTTTGGTAATGTATGAACACGTGGAGTTGACACACGCCTTTACATAGACTAAAACTTTTGTTCATGTAAATATGTACATTGGCTATAGAACACAGTGATTCTGCAAATACATAAACTGAATAGGGTCTTGTAAAGCACAAATTATGAAGTAAATTATAAATTCATATCCCAAATGGTAAAGATAAAGCAAACCTGAAGTGCCTTAGCATCATTGGTCATCAAGTTCACTATTTTACGAGATGAAATCTTCTTGTGAGCTTCAAAAGGTGGAAACCATATATTAATATATTAGAAGTAGAACCATCAACAACTTCAGTGTTGTCAGAAACTTTATAATAATGTGAGTTCAAATTTGCTTGCACCAGTTGAACTGGGGATCACTTAAATCGCTAAGCCCTGCATATGATATGAAAACTAAAGTCAACAAGACCTTCACCCACACAATTCACACTGCATGGCAATTATGACCCAGCCCAAATCAACAAAATCTATTGCCAAATGTTAGAGAGCTTTAAGCACAAGAACTGATTCATGTTCTGTTGCAGATTCAGCTCAAGAAATTATGAAGGCCAGCTTATAAGTGAAGGTTACAAGAGATGTTGAGACAAATAATGTGTATGTTTTTATCAATGGACATCAAAGCAAACTCTAAGAGCAACCATTTCAATATTGGAATTTTCCAAATTGCCATAAAATTTTAATTTTGCAAAATGCAAATAGAATCACAACTTCCAATTGTTTTTGATAATTCACAAATTTCCAGTAATTAATTCAAGAAGCATTAATCTATCCATGGGTGTGGTCTTTGGAGGAGTATAAGAATGGGTTGGGAGATGTTTGGTCAGCATATTTGGTTTGAGGTTGGTGTAGGGAACCTTATTCTTTTTGGCATGAATGTTGGCATGGCAGCCAACCACTCAAAGATTCTTTTCCGCTTTTATAATGAAATGGTCTCAAATGTTAGACTATGAGCAAAAGATTTCACAAAGGCTTTCTTCAATTGACTGTAAAGCTACTACTAGCATAAATCATGCAAAAATAATTTCATAGAAGGTTTTCCTTAGTTGACTGCAAAGCTACTACCGACGCCAATCGTGCAAAATAATTTTCTGGAAAATATAACAGATTATTTTATTTTTTCTTTTGCTAAGTAACAGTTTAGAAAATGTTGTTGGAACAATGGGAGGAAGGAGGAGACTATTGGCTGAATAATACACTTATTGTATTTAATCAATACTTTATATACGTAAATACGCATGGGAACCTGAGAAGAATTGAGGTTTATTTTGCAGAAAGTATTAAAGTAGAGCAAAGTATGTAATCTTGTAACAATTATGCTAGAAAGACTGATCTCCCTTTCTTTACTCAGTAATACAAAACTTTTTCTTTTCTTTTATTTCTTATAAATTTTTTATGAGGGTTAATGGACTTAAGGAGGTTTCATAGTCATTTATTCAAGGTATCAAAGTGTGGAAAATATGTATTCACCATTTCACTTCTCTCTTCTTTAACTTTTTTTTGTTTTTTAACTTATTATTATTATTATTTGAGTTTGTTGTTATCTTTAGTTATTTGCTTATGGATTCTGAATAAAATTTACAGAGAAACCTCGTAGGTGATATGATGAGTGAAGCTACAGTGCCCAGGCCTAAATCTAAAAGCAAAAGGCAAGGAAAATCATAGAAAAGTCAGCATGTAATTTCAAACACTGCAGCTGGTGCTAATGGTGTGTCATATTCACCCACCACACACAAAAAACAGTAGAGATAATTGTTAAAATTTTGAGCATCAATATCTGACAAAGAGTACTGGCCCTAGTTATGAAAAAACAATCAGTTTGACGATTCCGTTTGAAGCTAAGTTTGACAATCAGTTTGAATCTAAGTTTCACAAGTACACAAAGACTAGGAAAGCTAAGGTATATTTGCAATTTTCTTTTGTTGCCATGAAAATTTTACATTTATTACTTTATCACTTTAGATTTAAGATTATAGTGGTAAAGATGTTAAAAGTTATGCTATAGAAAGAACACTTTGAGTTGTTAACCAAAGCCCATTTGTGATCATTTATAATTCAATAACCTCAGTTTCTGATATAAAATAAAAAGTAAATTGTAAATCAAATTATCTATATGATTGACAGAACTTGCTGTTATTAACGGTGACACAAAGGCATATGTAATTTTTCTGACTAATGGCAAATACATGACTAGCAATTACTTCATTATATCCATGTCAGAAACTAAAAGAGTTACAGCAAAGGGTATTCCAACACTGTTCAGGCTAAGCTATAATAACAATAAAAGAACAGAATGACTTTCATCTCAAACAGTGTGAAACCACAATCCAGTGATATGACTGCACTCATGACTCAACACAACTCTATACATTGTAGATATGCACATTGGCTACAGACACTATGACTAAACAAATATATATATATAAACTGAATTTGGTCTTGTAAATGACCAATTATGAAGTAAATTATGTACACATAATTCAAATGGTAAGAGAAAGCAAACCTGAAGTGCCTTGGCAACAGTTGTCATCAACTTAATTATTTTCCCAAACGCAAACTTCTCGCCCACTTCCTGAGTTAATCTAAGAGATCTTTGCAATATGGCCAGCATCTAAAGGTAAAAACCATATATAGATATATTAGAACCATCAACACCTTCAGTGCTGTCTGAAATTTTAAGTTAAATTTTTCTTGCAAGTAAAACTGAGCCCCCAACCCAAACTTGAAATGAAAAATCAAGAGTATCACCCACCCAATTTCTCATTCTTATGCAACTAAACTCCATTTTCCCACAATAAACTCACCCTCATAAACAGCACAATTATGACCCAGCCCAAATCAACAAAATCTACCTTTAAGTTATAGACAGTCCTAATCAAAAGAACTGATCCATGAACTCTTACAGTATCAAAATGTGGAGGTTACAAGAAATGGTGAGCCAAAGAATCAGTATTTGGACATAAAGGAGGTTCTAATGGTGATGAATCCAACATTCCAAATTTCCCAATGTCCAGAAATTTTCAATTTTGAAAAATTTGTAGAAAGCAAATAGGCTAGGCTAACAAACAGAAATTTGATAGCAGTAAGACAATAGGTAACAATCAGAAAATATCTAAATAGACTATGCCTTTAGCAACAATTTAATTCTTTTGGTAATTTACAGAAACAAAAATTTGAATAGCAGCAAGCCAATTGGCAGCCATCACGATCAGAAAATATATTTAATTATATTATGTTTTTAGCAACTTTTTAATTCTTTGCGATAATTTGCAGAGACAAAAATTTGGATAGAACCTAGCCAATTTGCAGCAATCACAAAAAAACTAAATTATATAATGCTTTTAGTGACTTCTCGCAAATGATTGCACATAATTTCAAAGATTGAAGAAGAAGAAGAGTAGAAATTTTTCAAGTGTTGCCGTGGTGGTTGGTGAGATTAATTTCAAAAGCCATTAATCCAAATTGTAGCATTTATATATTTTCATCAATGGAATGGGGTTCAATTAAGTATTCATTCCAGGAATACTCTCTCACCCATTACGAATATAAGAGAATAGAAGAGGATATAGACTTACCGAGAATTGATTTCAACCCATGGAACGTGGCTAATCTTGATCCTCTCATTGTGTTCAAATTTGGGGCACTCATAAATCGCAAGCTTTTTCAATTGGGTGAGGCGTTGCATGGCTTCCTTGGTGGGCAGATGCACCAGGTTCCGGCAATACACAAGATACAGCTGTTGAAGAGAAGAAATATTGCCCAAGCACTCTGGCAAATCTACCAAATTTATTACGCCTATCCACAGAATTTTAAGGGCAATGAAATATTGAATTTGGTCCAGGAGTACGAGAGTATCCGGCCCACTAAACTTGAGACTTTGGAGGGAGAGTTGAATGGAGGAAGTAGAAGACGAAGGCAGACAATCCCAATTCTCCAAATATTCAACACCTGGCAAATAACTCAGGACACAGTAATCCACTTCCAACTTCTGAAGGGAAGCGCAGGTGTTCAGTGAGTCTGGCAAATATCTCAGATTCGGACATTCAGATAAGGCGAGCTCCTCTAGGCAAGGAAACACCAACACCTCACCTGCACTTGTCAACACTTTTGCATCCTTCCACTCTTCTAAGACTCTCATGAAGTCCAATTTAAGTATTCTCAATGCCGGAAATAATATTGTATTTTTGCAACTCTCATCACTGTAATACATCTTACCTTCTCCATTCCTGATATTTCAAGAACCCTAAGACAGGGTAAATGCCCCAGAGTAGGAACTTCTTCACAATTATTGAACCATCCCAATTTGATCTCAATCAAATTGTGATGTAGCGACAAACCAACCCATGATGGGAATTTCTTTCCTCCGTACCCTTCAATTGTTAAGCTTTTCAAATTTCGGTGAGGCTGGAGGCCTTCCAACACTTTTTCATCTTTATCTCTATAATTTTCTTCTTCATTCCAGTATAATCTCAACTTGAAATATTTCCTTTTCTTTTAATTTTGCACTTTTGGCTTCTTCCTCATCTTCCACAAAATGTAGATTGTAGATGTCTATTTCTCCTCTCAGATTCTTTAAAGCTCCCAATTCTTTGATGCTATGACCTTCATCTCGACCCACAACAAAAATTGGCAATGTTTGAAGGCAAGTCAACAGCCCCATATTCTTAGGCATACGGAAAGGAACCTCACCAAGATATTCATTTTCTCCTAAAACAGCCTTATCAATATAAATATGTCTCAAGTTAATCAAATTGCTTAACTCTTCTGGAAGCCCTACGAATTGAAAACATTTATTGATTGTTAAAGTTTGCAATTTGTAGAGTTTGGTGACAGACTTTGGTAATGTCTTAATTTTAGCATGTGAGATGTGAAGAAGCCTCAAATGTATCAAATGCTCAATTGAATCTGGCAACTCTATTATACTGTCCCCATATAACTTTAACACACTTAAGCTTTTAAAATTTGATAATGCGTTGCCAAAGTCAGCATAATCTGAAACTAAGCTGCGCAATTTTGTGAAATCATCTCCAATAAATGGAATTCTTTGTGTTGTTTGGCCAACAAAGCGGATAAATAAACATTGTGGGTTGCCAAAATCATCCATTGAAGCTCCCTCCAAAATTAGAGTCCCAGATTTTATAATTGAGAGTGCAAAATCATGCACCAAATCATGCATCTTGCAGCTGATAATGTTACCATACTTATCCTTTCTAACATCTTGGAAAAAGGAAGTTGCCAACAAGATATTGAAATACAAGTTACCAATATCCTCCATCATCATATAACTTCCTTTAGATGATTCGAGGAACTCTTCAGCCATCCAATGTTGAATAACTTCGTCCTTTCTGATGTTATAATCTTGAAAATTTGCACAATATGCAAAACATTGTTTTAAAGCTGGTGTTGGAAGATTATCAAAGCTTAACCTCAATATCCGGAAGAATCTATTAGTATCATCATCCAATAAATCCCAAATTCTATTATTTTGAATTGATAACCATTCACTTTTATCATATTTAAAGCACATTATTCCTCCCAAAACTTTTGCAGCCAATGGAAATCCTCCACATCTTTTAGCAATCTCTCTTCCAATAGACTCCAAATCTGTAGTTCGAGTAATTTTTTCATTTGCAAATGCTCTTTTTTCAAATATGGACCAACATTCATCTTTTGATAATTTTTCCAAATAATGTTGGGGTTGTGTCCCTATGAGATTTGCAACTTTATCACTATGGGTTGTTACAAGAATATTATTTCCCGTATTTGAATTAAAACTGAACAAGTAACTCATTAATTTACTCCATTCCTCATGATCATCAATCCACACATCATCAAGTACAAGAAGATATTTATTCCCACACAATCTTTTTCGAATTTTTTTAAGTATTTCATCTTCACTTAGGAAATATTTCAAGCCGAAATTTTCTTTTTCATTAATAGATTCAAGAATCTCATATAAAATCCTCTTAAAATTAAAATTCTTAGTGACACATACCCATGCTAGTGCATCAAAATGTTTCCCTATTAATTCATTGTTATAAACTTCTTTTGCTAAAGTTGTCTTTCCAAGACCTGCCATACCCACTATAGGAAGAATGGAGATACGTTGATTGCTTGCATTAGTCAACATGTTCACTATTTTTGAGACATCATATCCTCTCCCTACAATTTCTAAATCATTGAGGTAGGAGTCTACCTCTCTATCCAGGCTAATCTTGGGGATTGTATCCATAGACCCCACTCTAAGACCATTCTTAATTGTATCCAATAATCGATTGACGATGGTCTTCATTTTGTTTTCTATAATTAAAAGTGAAACGCCAACACCTTCCATTATTTGGTTTTGAGATTGCACCTCTTGCTTAAGAATCTCATAGTCAAACTCATCTAGCACATTGTCAGCATCATAAACTACATCTCTAAACTCCGCTAACCTGGTCTTCATAAGTTCATCAGTTGTTTGCCATTTCTCAGTGTCTTGTAACACAACTTGAATCTTGGATAATGAGACAAGAAGCTCTATTAGCTGCTCCTTGTAACCCAATGCAGAACCAATATGATCAATAACAAGTGATCTCACCTTGGCTAATAGTCCTTCCACTGCAACGCTAAGGACGATTTCAGTGCTATATTCTTCGTTACTCTGCACAAAAGAAATTAGTATAAAAATTGTTTGCCAAAGTGTAAGAGTATGGTTTTGTAAGAAATAAACAATTATGTTTTGAGTTAAAGCTATAGATAATCAACTGTGTGACAATTTTTGATACTGGATTTGCGGAATTTTTACTCTCCTTAGCATTGCCTGAAGTGGATGTCGTCTTAAGCTTTTTGTTAGGCCCCTTAATCTCTAGATAAGCTTTTGCATGAACATTATTCAGTCATTTTTGTACAAATATTGATATCAAGACCTTTAACTTTTGTCAAGTATAATTTAATTCTTGAAGCTCCCCTAGGAAATTTACGTTCACAAAACTTTCATATGAAATAACCATCTTCTTCCTTAGCGTACTCCTGAAATTGATCTTTCTTTCTACTTGTTCGTCAACATGATCCAGCTATTTTTGTGATTACGGAAACCCATATTGGAGGTGCTAGAGCCCAGAATATCACAGACAGATTACCATTTGATGGTGCTATTCATACCGAGACTATTGGCCGAGCGGGGGGCTTGTGGTTATTGTGGAATTCTGACAGAGTTGAAGTGTCTTTTCTGGCTAGCTCGGAACAAGAAATCCATGCCACAGTTAAGGTACGTTCCTCTAATTTTAATTGGATGTTATCTGCTGTGTATGCTAGTCCTAGAAGTGCTGAAAGACGTATATTGTGGAATAATCTCTCTAAAGTAGCTGATCTTCATAAAATGCCTTGGGTTATTGCGGGTGATTTCAATGAGCCTCTTACTGGTGCGGACAAGTTTGGTGGTAGAGTGGTTAGTGTCAATCGAGCCTTGGATTTCAAGGATTGTCTGGATAAATGCAACATGGTGGATTTAGGATTCTCTGGTCCGAGATTTACTTGGACTAATGGCCGGGAAATTCAGGACCTTATTCAAGAAAGGATTGACAGATTTTTTGTCAATCCTGACTGGTACCTTATCTACCCGGAAGCTAGAGTAACGCACCTCACCAGATGTCACTCCGATCACTGCCTAGTGCTTCTGGAAACAATGCCGCAAAGGAGGGTGCAACTTGACCGCCCCTTCAAATTTCAGAGATATTGGCTTTCGGATTTATCTTTCCCAGAGATTGTGTCTCAAGCTTGGAAACAGCCTACTCAACTTCAGGAAGCAATTCAGAAATTTGCTAATAATGCTACTGTCTGGAACAGGAATCAATTTGGCAACATTTTCGCAAAGAAAAATCGAGTTAGAGCTCGTCTAAATGGGCTTCAAAGGATTATTGCTATTAGGCCTTCGAGCTATCTGTTAGAGCTTGAGAGAAATCTAAATCAAGAGTTGGATGCGATTCTCAATCAAGAGCACGAATTGTGGGCTCTTAAATCTCGGCTGAATTGGATGGTGCAAGGGGATCGCAACACGGCATTCTACCATGTTTCTACATTAGTAAGGAGAAATAGGAACCGGATTTCTGCTATAAAAAACAATGTGGGGGAATGGATTATTAATGAGGTGGAGGTGATGGATTTTATTCGTAGGGGGTTTTGTGATATTTATTCTTCATCCCACATTTCTTCTAAGTGGCTGGCTAGTCCAGTTCACACAGGGCTGGCTTGTTTGAATGATGAGGAAAGAGATAGTTTGTGGTCCAGGGTGACGGATGAAGAAATTAAAGCGGGGTTATGGTCAATGAAAGCGAACAAAGCCCCTGGCCCGGATGGGCTGCATGCGGGGTTTTTTCAGCTTTTTTGGCCAACTGTGGGGGAAGCAGTGACTCGGGAAGTTAAGCAGATCTTCGAATCAAGGGTTATGCCGGAGTATCTGAATCGGACTCATATTGTTCTTATTCCAAAGATTCAAGGGCCTGAAACCCTTGGGAACTACAGACCTATCAGCCTCTGTAACACAGTTTATAAAATTGTTACGAAGATTATTGTAGGCCGCCTAAGACCTTATCTAGAGAAGCTGGTCTCCCCCCTCCAATCGGCTTTTGTCCCTGGCAGGAAAGGGATAGATAATGCTATCATTGTCCAAGAATTAATTCACTCGATCAGCAGGAAAAAGGGTGCCATAGGGTACATGGCAATTAAAGTAGATCTTGAAAAAGCCTATGATAAGCTAGAATGGAGTTTTATCCGAGAGAGGCTTATGGAGATTAATCTGCCTCAAGAGTTAATTGAGCTCATTATGAGTTGTGTGTGCTCAGTTTCTTCTTCTGTTCTCTTTAATGGTGGAAGTCTTGACCCTTTTTTCCCTTCAAGAGGAATTAGGCAGGGGGACCCCTTGTCTCCTTATCTTTTCATTCTTGGCATGGAGTATCTTGGTCAGCTAATTGAGGAGAAGTGCAGTCAAAAGCTTTGGAACCCAGTGAAATCTTCGCAGGGAGGGTTGTTTTTCTCGCACCTTATGTTTGCCGATGATGTGGTGCTTTTTGCCAAGGCCGATCATGGCAATTGTGTGGCCATAAGGGATGCTCTTGATACATTTTGTAGTAGAACTGGCCAAACAATTAGTGAAGCGAAGTCTCGGGTATTTTTTTCTCCAAATATGGATAGAGATAGCAGGGAGGAGCTTTGTGGCGTGTTGGGCTTTTCCTCTACTCCAAATTTAGGCAAATATCTTGGGATTCCCATTAAACATCCAGGTTCTCCAATGGATGTTAACTTCATTTTGGATAGGGTTAAGCAAAAGTTGGCTGGTTGGAAAGCCAACCTATTATCTCCGGCTGGCCGCACTGTTCTCATCCAAGCCTCTTCTTCAACAATTCCAGCTTATGTCATGCAGTGTGCTCTTCTTCCTAATAAAATTCTAGAGGGCATTGATCGGGTCAATCGAAATTTTCTTTGGGGGTCGTCTGAAACAGTTAGAAAAATCCATTGGGTGGGTTGGAATAAGGTGACTAAACCAAAGAAAGTAGGTGGTCTTGGGTTACAAAGTGCAAAAGGTAGAAATATTGCATTGTTATCTAAATTGAATTGGAGACTTCACACCGAAAATGAGAGTCTTTGGGCTCGTGTGATTAAGGCAAAATACTGTTCCTCTCGTAGGATTAACTCCAGGAATCCTAGCAGACTTCCTTGCTCTCAAACCTGGAAAGGTATTAAAAAAGGTACAGATTTATTCCGGCAAGGCTCTAGGTGGGTGATTGGAAGAGAAAGCAACTTGAGTTTCTGGTATGATAATTGGTCTCATAAGGGACCGCTAAGGCATTTGATCCATGGTCCTTTGCCTTTGGGGGTGGCCGAATGGAAAGTTAAGGACTTAGCTTCCGTTGGGGGATGGAATTGGGGTAGTGTTCCATTTGATATTCCTCAAGACATAAAAATGGAGTTTCAGGCCATTCCTTATGCTTTTGCTGCCAGTAGCAAGGATAGGTTAATGTGGAGGGATTCGCCGAGGGGTGATTTTACCATGAAAAGTGCTTATAACATGGCAGTTGGGGTGGATCGGCTTCCAGACTTTAATGGAGGATGGATTTGGAAACTTCACGTTCTCCCTAAGATCCAATTCTTCCTATGAAAATGCACTCACAATAGCATTGGAGTCAATGAATGCCTTGCTGCCAGAGGAGTGAATATAGACCCGTTGTGCCCTCTTTGTCGCAAAGAACCTGAATCTATCATTCATGCTCTCCGGAATTGCGAGAAGATCAAGGCTGTTTGGAATGAGCTTGACGCAGTGGGTTTTGATAGAGATTTTTTTTCCTCAAATATGGAAGATTGGATGGCGATTAACGGGAAATTGGACAAAGCAAAAAACCAGAATTCTCCTCCGTGGAAAATCGTGTTTTCTTTTGCAGTGTGGGATATTTGGAAGAATCGAAATCAAGTTGTGTTCAAAGAAAGGTCTCTGAATCCCAGGTTAGCAAATTTAATTACCAATCATGCCTTGGAATTTTTCTTTTGTGCTGGATCTCCCATTGCTGGGCGGACTCGGGTGTTAAATTTGGTAAAATGGGATAGACCTGAGATTGGGTGGATGAAATTGAATACTGATGGGTCGTCGTTGGGGAACCCAGGAAGTGCGGGTGGAGGTGGTATTATCCGTGACTGGTCTGGGAGATGGGTGGTTGGTTTTTCTAGGAAAATTGGCATAGCGACGAGCTTATTGGCTGAACTTTGGGCCGTTCGTGATGGTCTGATGCTGTGTGTTAATCGTAATCTGGCCATGGTTGAAGTGGAGCTGGATGCTAAGGCAGTAGTGGAAATGTTAGCAAATCCCCTGTACTCAAACAATGCTATTTCCCCGCTGATAGAGGACTGCAGATACCTAGTTTCCAAAATTCCTCATGTTAGAGTCAAACACTGTTTTCGCAAGGCCAATAGGTGTGCGGATAAACTTGCAAGAATGGGTGCCAACCAGAATCTTAATCTTATTTTTTATGAAGATCCGCCTGGGGATCTAGGTGAAATTGTGGAGGCTGATCTTATTGGGACGTGTACTGCCAGGCAGTGTCCTGGAAATTTTGTAGTTCCTTAGCTTTTCTTTTCCTTGTATCCAGATAACCAAAAAAAAAGAAAGGTGACATTAGTGGGTAAATAGATAAAGCCAATGTTTTTTTTTTTTTTTTTTTTTTTTTGGGGTGGGGGGGTGAAAAGTATAATTAAGGGTCAACAAATGTCTCACTTAATGTGAATGTCTGAGAACCTTAAAGGATGAACTTGACGAGTCTATAACGAAGTGTAGAGTACAATTTTGTTAGAAATGAACAGGTAGTACTGAATACAAATCTTTTATCTTATTTTCTGTCTTTTGCTTTATTATCTAAGTTATATTATACATAACATACTCATTTAAGTAACATAACGTGGGATAACTAGCTTCTTGTAACTCATTGGCATAATCTACTCTTGTTTATTATGAGAAATTGGATTCAAATCATCTTATCACTATCAAATTATACAAACAAATAAATAAAGTAATAATGTTAAGAATTTTGTAGTTTAATGACAATACAATGGAAGAGAGCAAGAGTAAACTCCTCTTCCCCACTTGTTGCAAGAAAAAAAAATCATTAAATAATAAGAAAATTCATTATAATGTTTTACTTGATCCAAACAATTAAAATCAATAATTGAAAATATTATCACAAGTTCGTAGCCAAGATTATGATGAAATATAATCTAAAAATAAAAAATTTACATCTTTACTCACCTTTTCAAACACACTGCTTAATGTGACATCCTTTGATATTGAAGCTGAGTTGGTGTCCCTCTTTTTATCTTTGTTTGAAGTTGATGCACCCTTAAGTTTTTTGTTAGGTTCTCCAACTATTAGAGAAGCTTCCTCTTGGACCTCTTTAGACACTTTTGTACAAATATCAATATCATGACATTTAACTCCAGCCAAGTGACATTTAATTCTTGTAGCACCCCCAGCAAAATCACGTTCACAAAACTTACATTTGAAACGACCTTTTAAATCTTCAACATACTCCCAAAATCGATCTTTCTTGCGAACCATATTTTTTTCCTTTACAATAAATACATAAAGAATTTAATATTAGAATAATAAAAAATTGATAGTAAAAATGAATATGTAGAATAATAAAATTAATTTAAATAAAATAGATCCATAGAATAATAAGAATAAGCTCTGTTCTAATATGTTTAAAAATATTATATAATTATTTTATGATGTCTATCAAAATCACCCTCAAGTTTTTTGCTACGCCCTCTAATGGCTAGATATATATCACCATCAATAAATTTAATCCTTGAAACACATCCATCAAACTTTTCCTCTTATTTTTGTTTACTGTGTTAAATTGTTAATAAACTATATTATTTAGCCAAGAAAATATAAAATCTATAGCATGAAAGACATGTGAGAGTGCACTTAGTCACTTGCTCCATTAATTCACAAACAGGCAGATGCAGCAAATGGAAGCAGAGAGAAAGAGAAGAGGTAAAGTCTGAGAACAACAGCATTATATTATAACGTGTTTTATATCACTCGCCGAAAGAAGATGGTTTTTTGGCTTCGATGTGTCAGGTATATATATGGGATGAGATTGTGATATATGTTCATATATAAGAACTTAGTGAAATGCCATAGAAGTTGAGCTTAACATGTTATATCACATGCCTTTCTTTTTTGGATTCTAAGTTTAATTTGGTTCCTATGTTGGAAATTTTAGAAGAGTTCCAACTAATTACTATGTCAGTCTACAAAGACTATTATCATAAGCCTCTACCAGTGTGTGGTCGATCATCCGCCACTGCCACCCAAAAAGAAATTTTAGCACAAACATAGCAGATGTTTACTTCTATGGATCAAAGTCTCAAACCATTGGAAGCATTAATCGGAGGCCCTTTTTACATACAGCTTTGTTTCAAAAAGCTTCATGAGAATCTTTGGTTTTTCTCCAGCCAACTCATCAATCATCACATGGAATGAGTTTATATTATCTCAAATATGAAGTTTATAATAAATTTGCCCCCCCCCCCCCCACCCATCTTAAAGTTTTGTTATTATAATTATTTTAGTTTTCCTTATTTTTTATGGATTATTTATGCAATTGTTTTTATTTTATTTTATTTATATCATAATTAATAGATTATTATTTCTTTTATGTGTCAAACTTCATTTGAAAAAGAATATGAAAGTCCTTTTTTTTTTTTTTTTTTTTATCAATGATTGTTAAAGGTTTGAAACATGCAGGATAACAAAGGTTGGAAAAAAAAACGACTAAAAATTTTAATTTTTTTTGTATAAATAAAATATATATATAAGCGGGAAAAATTTTGTTTTATTTTTTAAGTTGACTACAAAGTTTCAAGTATATATATTCACAATAGTTTTTAAAATATTGCAATTTGATTTTTTATGAGTATATTAACCAAAATGTTAAAATTCACATATGTTGTATTTGAGATTTGTCAAGCTACTAAAATTCATTTCATGAGAATCATGAGTGGAATTTGAAAAAACAAAAAACAAAAAAACAAAATGAATTATTCATGTATAAAAAACCTCTAACAGGTAAATAATTATAATAAATAATTTTTTATTTGCTTACATATATCCCTTATTATTCATATTAATGGTTTTTTATTATTATTATTATTTTTTAGAATCCTTTTTATTATTTAGATTGGTTTCAAATACTCATATACATTCTATCCTCCCTAAAATCAAATCATGGCTTCACTATTAATCATGTTCTTAATTGAACAAGGTTTACATACTTAACAACTTTAGATTCGATGAGATTTTCTAATTTCAACTATACAGAAAGGCATGACTTAGATGAAGCTCTATAAAAATGAACCACATAATAATTCCATTTATTATAGGGGTACCACATAGGGCGAAATATATAATTTAGCCAAGTAAAAAAAGATTTGGAGTTCAAACTTTTAGTTTTAATTTTAATGACTTGATTATAGTAGATTTGAATTTTTTTTTTTTTTCCCCGTGTTTAATATATAGATTTGGAATTATTAATGGTTAATTAAACTATTTATTCAGCCAAGAAAAAAAAGGAAAAAAAATGGACAGGAGGAAAGACATGTGAGAGTGCACTTACTGGAATAGCTTGAAAATAAGTAGATGCAATGAACGGAGTCCAGGAAGAGCAAGAGAAAGAGAGAAGGTATTAATAGTCTGAAAAGAACAAGAGGAAGAGGAGAATAGAAGTAACAGAGCAATGTAGAACTTTGCTAACATTTGCCTCCCATTTCTTCAGTTATTGGAGGTCTTTGGCCCACCACTTGCAGAAAGTTTGTAAATTGTGCATGCGTAGCAAAAGTAGGAGTAGGAGGTGCTCCACTTGCCGAAAGATCGGCTTTATTATTATTATTATTATTTTTTTGATAATGAAAGATCGGCTTTATTAAAGCTACTTTTACAATTTTAATAAAACACGCAATACTGTCCGTTTGTTTAATTGTTTTTTCTCTTTGCATTTACTCTTTATACACCTGACACTTTTTTTTTTTTTTTTTCACTTGATTTCATTTCAATCAACTTTATTTTATGTCAATTCAATTCTTTAAGTTTCAAAAATGTTCAACTCCGTTAAACCTCTGTTAACTCTATTGTTAGCTCCATCCTACTGTATTTCTAAAATTAAAATTGTTTTTAAAAAAAATGAAGCATAACGAGAGAGAGCAAGCAAGTGATCGAGACCCCAGTAGATTTGAAACTGTTTGATAAATCAAAATCCAAGCCTAAACTTTGAAAAGTATTGAGTCCAATATTCTCTAGCAAATAAAAGTATAGTCCAGCAAAGATAGTACACGTATTGTGAAGAAACTTCCAGCGAAACTTTTATAAATCTTGCTTGTGTTTATCCTTGTATTTGTGGATGAAACTTCCGGCATAGAACTATCCTGGAGCCGATGAAAATGCTTAAAAAAATATCTGCTTTCAGATTTCCACATCTTTGACCCAGCACTTGCTCCCTCTCTCATCCCACTCTCTCTCGATCTCACAATTTCTCTCTGATCGGGTTAGGCTCCTGGGTACGTTGCTACGCTTTCATCTAGGCATTTTACTTTTTAAAGTTTTGAAATAAATAATAAATTTATTAATTAAATATTAAATAACACCAAAACGGTGCAGTTTTGGGAGGAGTTAACAGTAGAGTTAATAGAAATCTAACAAGGCCTTGATTGAACACTTTTGAAACTTAGAGGGCTAAATTGACAGAAAATAAAATTAAAAGACTGAAATGAATCTCAATGAAACAAAAAAGGTCAGTTTTGCATTTTTTTTTTTTTTTTTTTGTGGATTTCCTCTTCACATGCCACTTATTTTTAAGATTTAGATTTCAATTTCACACTTCCACAAATTAAACTGACATTAAACTTTTTGTTCATATCAATTTCTTCAATGTAGAGAGAGTGTGTGTGTATATATCAAATAATTCATAATAAATATCTACCATACTTTTTTTTCTCTATTATTCTATTCTTTTACCTACAACCTTGTAAGTATGTATTTGTTTACTATATTTTTTTTCCATCAAAATTGAATAGGTTTTGTGTATTTTTTTGTTGTCTTTTGTTTAACTTAATTTTCTTAAGTTTTATGCAATTTATATGGTTATGGTTTGAGAATCAATCATTAAATATGCTTGGACACCTTTTTTTTTTAAATTATTTTGTATATTGTATTTGAATTATAGATATGGGTTCCAATGGTGATATGTTGTTACACATTTGTGCATAATATGGTTAGATATGATTTTCTATTATTTTGTATATCATATATGAATTACATATTTATGACATGGATTTGATTTAGAGAACAATCTTCTTTTTAGCTTACTATTAAGCATGTCTTGATATAAATTTGATGATAAATTGTTTTATCTATTTTATTATTTAATTTTACTTAAATTAGAAGATATTTTCATATTTTTTTAGTTTACACACATAATTCTTGATTAAGTCGTGCATCGCACGCGTATAATACTCGACATGTCTACTAGATATGTAGATTTCAGTAACCAAGTGCCAAATTTGCATGAAAAATGGAAATTGAATTGCCAAATTTGATCTCAAACTTTCTCTCTCTTACCCACTGTTGTAGGCTGCCCAATATCCATCCTTGGTTTTTTCAAGGCTTGAACCTCCTCCCTTAAGAGGAGAAGCAGCCACTAGACTAGTCCATACTTTACTAAATCATATTGGAAGCTGATATGATTTTATATACATATTTAGTTTAATATATTTATAGCTTTTTATTGTTATTACTCCTCTCTCTCTCTCTCTCTCTCTCTCTCTCTCTCTCTATATATATATATATATATTCCTGAAATTTTTGATATTATAAGTTTGCTTTTACAATCAAGCTATGTTCTTAAAGGATTAACTATATTATCTTTTATCTTTTTTTATTTTTTATTTTTATTTTTTAAAACTTAGTGACATTGTTGGGTTATTTCAATAGAGCAAAATAATTCAAAAAAATTGTTCTATTTTACTTTTTTTTTTTAATTTCCATTTAATCTCTGGAGAAACTTCTTTTGATGTAGTTCATTTTATTTCTTTCTTTTACTTTTTTTTTTTTTCTCATCCTTTAATTTCTCTGGATCTCCTATAGGTAGCTGATTTTGATCTTTGAAGTAGAAGGGGGAAAAGAAAAGTTGTGTTAGTTTCTTGGCAACTTTATTTGTTGCAAATACTAATATGGAAGCAATGTTTAAAAGAATAGATCTTCAAAAGAGTTGTAATGGGGAGGTTCAACCACGATGATGTCATAATTGATTTAATAATAATAAAATAAAATAAATTTGTAAAAATCAGTAACATTGATTGAAAAAGTATCTATTAAAATTTAAATAATTTTTAAACATATTACATAAGTTAAAAAAAAAAAAAAAGAGATATATATATATATATAATCATACAATGAAAAACTACAAATATATTAATTATAATTAAAATTTATTTATTTTCAATGATATAAGATAATTAACACTTTTTGATATTACCAACAAAAATGTCAAAGTTTGAATTCACCATCCTTTTTATTACTAGTATATAATTCATGCTTACGCATAAGAATGATGAATTGTAATGTTACTATTAATGTTAGTTTGAGTTATTAAATATATAGGACATTAGTTCAACTAGGACATTTGGAGGTATTAAAATGATTTTTCCTTACAATTTTAATGATATTGGTTACACCAAGTTTCTTATCACACTGCTATTATGTATATACATTGATTGATTTCTTAAAAAATTATAAAACCCAAATAAACCCAAAGAAAAATAGTTTGAAAACCCAAACAATGACTGATCTACTACCTGGATTTGGGTCCCTCAAACAACCTGTTGCTTGTCTCGGTTTATTCTTGCAGCACGATTTGTATATTAGATGCAAATGGGGATTTTTCATAATTCTGGGGCTCGTGAGGAAAGTCTTTAAGGGAAAGTGATTTTGATCCTTCTTATATTGTGATTTCTATTAAAACGTGTTTTTCTAACGTCTGAGGGTGAAGTGGGTAATGGGGAGCAAACGGAATGAAGCTCGGATGGGCAAAGTATTAAGTTTTGAACGACGGGTAAGCAAAGTGCAAATGGCCCAAAGCACAAGTGGGTTTACTGTAATTTCTCCTTAATGTTTTCATCTTTTTTTTCTATATTGTGTTAATAAAGCATTTATTTAGCCAAGAAAATACAAAATCAATAGCATGAAACACATATGTTAGAGCGCACTTACTCTAGTAAGTTTGCAAACAGGTAGATGCAACCAATGGACACCAACAGAAAGAGAAGTGGTAGGATCTTGGAACTGGGAACTAGTGGGAAGAGTAGAACGAAGAAAAAGAAGTATTTTGTTAATGCCGAATAGAAAACTAAAGAAAGAGAATAAGTTTTTTGTTTTTGTTTTGTTTTTTGTTTTTTTTTTTTCTGATGAATGAAAGTACGTATAGCAACTTTAATATGTAAACCCAGTGCAGACAATAATTTTTACCTAATTCTAGTAGCTCATAAAATATTACAATTTTTGCTACAATTATTCTATTGACATGAACCTACCATTCTTTTTTCACTCCTCACAATTGCTATAAAAACTATTGTAGCAAAAAATGTGCAAATTTATTTATGAAATTTTAGCACTTTTCAAAAAAAGAAAAAAGAAAAAAAAAGAGCTAGAAGTAAACACAAATGTTTTTAACTCCAATTTGCTAATACAATTATTTGATTAATTTGCCTTAGACCTCGTTTGGGAGGAGGGAATGAAATGGAATGGAAAGAAATGAAAAGAGTAATGTTAGAATATTCTCCCCAAAACGCTCTCCCACTCAAAGAGTAATGTTTGAGAGTTTAAGTGAGAGAGAATGAAATAGATACGAGAAAACGCTCGTTCATCTCTATTTCATTAAAATCTCAAATTTTCATTCCTCCCAAAATTGGGAAGAATGGGAGAGAGTGGAATTAAATTTAATGAATTTTTTTACTAAAACTCCCAAAATACCCCTACATATTCAACAATTTATTTTAAATAGGAGTCTAATAGTAATATTTTCATAAAATGATTTCATTCTTTTTTATCTATGTTACTCCCAAACAAGATTACTTACATTCTATTCATTTTCATTCATTTATTTTAAAATATCCAAATAAGGTTACTTAATTCCATTCCATTCTTTTTTTTTTTATTCATTTCCCTTCCTTAAATATATTACATTCCATTCCATTCATTTCTATTTCCTTATGATCATTTCATTCCATTCCATTTTATTCTCTTATAAACTGCCAAACGAAGCACTTGTGTGAAAAGTGAACCTCAAGATCTGAAATGCACTTGTCAAATTCAGCGCAGACAATATGAGTAATGAAATAAGAACAGCTAGCTGTGGTAGGATCATTAGACCACTAAACTTATAGTAGGACTAAGAATTGTGACATGATCATGTACATGAGAATGCCTTCAAAATAAAAATGTCCCAAACCCAACCCCACCCCCCGGATTTGGATCCTCTCCATTTCTCTTTGAAATGGAGAGTGTCCATTTCATGGACAGGATCTCTTTGAAATAAATCAACGGTTTAAGACATGCCACGTCAATTAATGCCTAACTCAACAAACGCAACTGTGGTTAACCATTCCATTTACTCAGCAAACCCATCTTTTCTAAAAATTTTAAAAAATCTCTCTCTTCCCCAACCCATCTCCAAGCTTCACTCTCTCTATCTCTCTCTTAACCCTGCCATTGCTGCTGCCACCATGACCCCTCGTGCCTAGCCACCATTATCTCACACTAGTCCATAGACAATTTGACTTTGCTTGGATCCTCTTCAAAATTTCAAAAAGCTTTTCATTTTCAATCTTCATTTTTGGAGCTCTCTCTCACTCTCTGTGTTCATCATCACCGCCACCGTTTGGCTGCCACTTCCTTCCATCTCAACGTTGGAAACATTTCTGCACTTGTAAGGTACCAATTTTGTTCCTTTTTTCGTTGTACAGAAACTGCTTGCTGAAATGCTTCATAGAGATTCATTTTTCCAAACTTCTTGTTGTTGTGGCCTTGCGTTCTTATTATTAGGGGCTGTGGGTTCGTGTTAGTGTGGTGCTGAAATCTTCTTCTTCTTTTTCTTTTTTTTTTTTTTCTTTTGGATTTAATTGTTTAGGATTTGATATGGACAACAATTATATGATATGAGGTGCTTGCACCCAATGTAACAAGTGGCCTCAGTCCTCAGATGGATGTTGTAGTTGGCTCAACAGTTGATAAGCTGACTTTATTTACATTTCTTCTTGTGCTTGTGGGTAGCTCTGTATTTAGGTGGAACCGTGGAAGGCCTTCTATAAAGAAGGAAATTAATTTCTAGCATGGCATAAGGACATCACGGCCTGGGTACAGAGTTGCTATTACTTTGTTTCTATTTCTTTTCTTCTGTTTTTTTTTTCCTTCTTTGTGGTGTACACAATTTTCATTACACTGCACTAAAGTTTCATATTTTTCAAGAAATTTTTGGGTTCATTTTAATGATAATAGGTTCTAAAATAAATTTGCTCTAGGCTACCTTTTGGCATATTTTGGTATATCATGTGTCACTATGAAACCTGCTTATTGGAAGGCCAAAAGTTTAAATTTTTACTGTGTTTCTGTTCTTGCAAAGAAATTAGTTCTTATACAGAAAAAGAACAGTGGTTATTTATGTCCTCTATGGCATTAAATTACAAAATTATGTTCCCAATAATGCTTTTGTGTGAACCATTGTTCATTATGCAGGAGTGGTAAGTTGGATTTTTTATTCTGCTGTGTTGTTTATTGTTTGCTTGTGTGGGCTGCTATTAAAGTATCTTAACTTCATGCACTTTTTTTTTTCCAGGTTTGGTATCAGTCGGATCAATATTTAGAAAAAAACAGAGAATATGTTGTTGCTGAACAACAAAATTTGTTGAATTCTTTCAATTGTCCGTTTGTAGCAGGCCTTTAACCTTCTTTATTCACCGTGTTCTATGTCTCTTGTTTGAAAGCTAAATTGGGACACGAAGACAGTGCCTCTTTCACTTTTGCCTTCTGTCAATTCTCAAGGCATCCTTGCCTCTGAACCTGTGGTTGTTCTGCAGACTAGATCATGCCAGCTACGCAATAGAACCATTACTCAGCTTTTGATTTAGTGGCAAGGGGGCTCCTCTATTGATGCTACTTGGCAGGACTTGTTTGCTCTTCAGCAGCAATTTCCACATCTTCTGGGCAAAATGTTTTAGTGGAGGGGGTAATGTTAGGAGTCTAGTTTAATGGTGTACTGAAAGATTGGTGGATTGCATTGTATATTAGTATTTTTGAATTGCTGGTATGTGTTGGTATGTTAGTTACTGGTATGTTAGTTGAGGTGTTTGGTTAGTTTTTGCGGGAAAAGGATTAAGGAATTCTTGTATATAAACTAATAAGCAACATAATGAGAAGCATCCAGAAAATTAACCAAATTGTTCTTATCTCTTTCTCTCTCAATTCAGGATGTTGGTTACCCTTGAAGTAACTATTTCTTTTTTTCTACTTCTAAAATTCTGATTCACCAAGAGCTTAACTTAACAACTCTTCTTAACTAAGTATATGGACAGGACTTGATGTTAGTGTGCTACAGGCCTTTATTCCTTTACACAAGATGAAGATGGCCAATTGCATGTGGAGTCACAATGTCATATAATATGTATAAGCAGTTAAGCACCATAGCTACATTAGGGGCAATTCATCAAGCAATGGTACATTTGGTGGAACTTTTTTAAAAATTATTTTTAAATTTGTAAACAAAATTGCTATTTAGTTTTGCCATTGTTTCAACAAGACACTTGATAGGCATATCCAAATTCACGCAAAAGAGTGTTTTGTTGTTGGCATAGAGTGTTTATTTTCACAAGTAGAATTAAGGCCAATTATCACTTTCATACTAGACTGCTCTTGAGAAAATTTATGATACTTAAAAGATGTTGGTTTTGCAGTTGGCTAATTTATGAGAAAATTAGCAACTTTTTGGTATTTTTTGTAGTTGGCTTAGAAGACACTTAAAGATGTTGGTTTTGTGTGTACATGTTTGAGTATTTTTTTAGCTGAACAGTGATCATATATGTGATATTTTATTAACATTATGAAAATGTCTAATGAATTTTTATTTTCTGTGTAATTTCTTAACATTACGATACATGAAATGCAGTCATCTAGAATACCTGACACTTTGACAGTGTTTCCTCTCAAGTAATTGATGATTCAAAATAACATAGGAAGTATACCGTTAAAACTTCAAGATGATTAAAGAACTTGAACAACAGAGAAAGAAGATTCACAAAATGATCTAGGAAAATTTCTAGAAACAGAGCTCTGTAAAATGAAAACTGTAACTGATTTTATGTACAAGATCTGTTTATGCCCTTTTTGTTCATTCAAAACGCAGGCATTTCACTCAATGAAGTCAGCCTTTTCCTTGCTTTGAATGTGTCATTTAGAGCCTTCTTAACTGTGTTCTTCTTCTTCCTCACTTTTGGCTTCTTCAATACTGCTCTGTTCTTAATAATCTTCATACCCTTCTTCTTGACATATACCAAGGATTGATGAAACCTACAGGCAATATCCAAAAAATGCCAATCCTTCATATTATAAACTTCTCCATTATTTCCAACTGGTTGAACTATAATAATTAAGTAAAACAAAGAGCTCGTATTTGAAAGCCAAATTGAACATTCACAGTATCTTACATCTGATTCTATGCATCCTCAAGCCAATATAATTAACCTTATAACTGACAAAGCTCTAAGCTTTAAGGTGAATTAGTGCATTCATGCATGCTTACTAGATAAAATTGTCAAAATTTTCCTTTTTCTTTATCCCCTAACCAATAAAAAATCAGATTGAACATCTGCAAACGACTAAATCAAAAGTTATGATAACATAACAAATTAGAAGATGAGGCATAATAGAAGGAGAGTTTTTCCTAGTATATGCATAAACACCTATGATTCTTCCTCCCTTGTCATTGTTTTTCATAATAATACAAGGCTAATGGTACTAGGTGCTTAAAAAATCACTCATGCCTTTCTTTTATGTTGTCATTTTCATGTCTTTTTTCTTAACTTATGCAAAGCATATGGAGTATTTTCCAATAATTAATTCTTCACTCATCCTTTATCTTAAACTAGCTTTGCTTCTACCGTTTATTCTCAAAAAAAATTATCTTTGCTTATGGTTTTCCTTTTTGTGTTTTTTATCCTAGTCTCAAGAAACTTGGGCATGGTATCAAAAATATAACTCATAAATCCCATTGCTTTTAGAACAAATTCAAATAAAAACAATCCATAACTGTTTTTGTCCTAGTCTCAAGAAACTTGGGTGTGGAATAAAAAATATAACCCATAAATCCCATTGCTTTTAGAACAAATTCAGATCAAAACAACCCAAAAATCTGAAACACCCCACCAAGCTCAAAACCAAAAGCTTAAACACACACACACACACACAGAAACCATTCTATCAACAAAAAAAAAAAAAAAAAAAAAAAAAAAAAAAAAAAAAAAAAACAAATTCAGCACCAATAAATCAATCAAAAAATAGCTGCATCATAGTTTTTTTTCCTTCGTTTTTCCAGCAACCAGACAGAGCTTATCAATAAAAAATCAGAGAGAGAAACTTACTGGGTAGTGGCTGTTCCGGCGGAGCAGTTCGGTGATGCTGGGCTATGAGATGTGGCCCCCGTGACTGTGATTTGGAACGAGAGTCATGGTTGCAGCGGCAATGGCAGGGTTGAGAAAGAGTGACGCTTGGAGAAGATAGAGATTCAGAAAAAAAAAAAAAAAAAAAAAAAAAAAAAAAAAAAAAAAAAAAAAAGGTAGTTTAGATCAGTGGGTTTACTGAGTAAACATTAACCATAGTTGAGTTTGAGCATTTTAGGTTTTAATTGACATGGCATGTCTTAGACCGTTGATTTATTTCAAAGGGATCCTGTCCATGAAATGGATACTCTCCATTTCAAAGAGAAATGGAGAGGATCTGGATCCCCCCCGGCAACAAAAGCCGGGGGCCCCTCCTTTTTGTTTATCCAAAAAAGAAAAAGAAAAAAAAAAGAGACGTGAATGGAAGCATGTAACTTTCAGGGGCCCAACAAAGAAAAACAAAAACTTTTTAACTGTGGCAGCTTCTCATTAGTTTGGGCCCAACAAGTCTTTATCCCAGTCCGGCAGTCCCTCCAGACCGTAAACTCAAGTCAAACAAAATTTCTAAGTTGGACCGAAATTCTCCATGCTGGTCTTAAGAGTTAAGCCCATCAAAAATTGAAAATAAAGCAGAACACTTATTAAACTTAAGTCCGGTTATCTGTCCTGAAAGCCGTAAAGGTCTTTTCACTTGTAAGCACCTCCCTTTTATTGCTTCAGACCAAAATCCCATCATCTTAGATAGCAAAGAAGGAGATAAATCCCTAAACCACTTTTCTCCGTAACAAACCCATAATTGATTGTTATTGGATTTTTGTGAGTGGCTTCTGGCTTCTAGTTGTGGATTTGTGCTGTGTAATATAGTATAGATTATTTTCTGCCTATATAATAATAAAAAATGTATATATAATAATAGATAGTGGTTTTTTTTTTTTTTTTTTTGCTAATTTTTTTTTTTTTTGCTAAATTCTATTGAAGTATTTTAATATATAATTTATGAATTTATAAATTTACTTTAGTTATTTATGAATATTTTTTATTAGGCTTTTTTTTTTTTTTTACCCAGTAATCTCGTTTGATTAGTTATTATAGATGCAAATTAATTTTTGGAATTAATAGTGGTACATCATTAAAGAATTTTATTATATTTCTGGAAATTAATTTTTTTAATTCGTTAAGTACAACTAGGCAGGGGAAGTAAATCCTATATAATAAAGTTACTAATTATTAGTTTCTCATCATAGATGCTACACTAATTATTTGTTGACACCCAAAAATTGAAAAAAACGTAAGTCCACCACAAAACCAAGTCATGGGCCTTATGTGAATGTAAGGAATCCATGGTTCAACAGGACCAAACCCACAAGGAAGAAGGTTGGGGCCTACAATTAGGGGCCGAAACCCCAACTATGAGAATGAAGAAATGCCTTGAATAAGGTGCAAGTGACCCAAGAATAGGGGTGCAGAAGAAAGGGTCATTAAATAAAACTAGGGGTGTGCGCAGTTTGGTAGGGGTGATTTTTTCCCAAATTTATTACTGAACTTATAGAGATCAGTTTTTTTATAATTGGAACCGATACACACCGCCTAAAGTCGGTTTTCCGACCTATAGCGGTGCGGTTTTTTGCAGTTGGTTTAGTCAGTTTGAAATATTTAAAAAAAAAACTATTTTTTTTAATAATAAAAAAATTGGGCTTTCAAGCCCAATATCAATATATCAACCTGTTCAAAATTTCAAGTAAATACAAACTGTTTTTTTTTTTATTTAGCAAGCCATTTGTGCAAAACTTGTGCAAAAAATTTGTTCACATAAAATTTGTTCAACATAAAAATAAAAAATAAAAAAAATAAAAACTATTCAACAAATCTATTCACATAAAAAAAAACTATTCAACAAATCTGTTCACATAAAAAAAATCTGTTCAACATAAAAAAATTTGTTCACATAAAGAAAATTTGTTCACCCAAATAGTAATGATCCAAACTATCCAAATTTTTTCATTTTATTCACCATGCAAAAATATTTTGAAATTGCCTCAATAAGAATTCAACTCCCAAAATACTATCATGTAGCATATAATAATATCATTAGTGTCACTGTGTGTGTCAGTGTCAATAACAATAAGCGTTAATGTATTCACTTAATAACGTATTACAGAACCATTTGTCACTGTCCACAAATGCCAAAAGAAAGATATACAAATTAAATTAGCATTTAGGCAAAAGAATGTTAATTGCTTGTATCCCCAATGATAATCCCACCCATGAATACCTAAATAACTACCATTAGTGAAAAGTCCACTACCAATAACATGTACAAATATAACTAGCACATAGGCAAAAGAATGCTAATTCTTGTAAGTCATTTGTCCAGTAAGTCTACACTATGCATCATTCTAGAACTCCTGCAAAATACTAAACAAAACAAAATAAACACATGTTAATAACAATAAAACGTTTATGAACAATAAAATATTTATAATTAACACAAACGAATGATAATAGCAAGTATTCTTACATAATACTAACTGCTAACTAACTCCAAGTAAAGAGTAGCACATCACTTATCATCATCCAACACAACGGTGCTTGGATCCTCCTCCATAGGCATTGGGCAAATCGATACAATTTCTACAATCCCATTCAAAATAAAATGACTAATAAGCATTGAGCAAATAAATAAACAATTGATATATACAACAAACAAAATGAACATATATATATTTACCAGTGTCAATCTCAAAACCATCAATATTCTCTACATTATCCATGTACTTCCGAAGCTTTACTGGTATTTTTATCTTTGCATCCTTCAACCAAATTTGGGTACAAATAAGGGCTTCAACTATATTAGGAGATAGTGAACTACGGAACGAATCTAAAACACGCCCTCCCGTACTAAAAGTAGACTCGAATGCAACTGTAGAGACAGGAATAGCCAACACATCACGGGCAATTTTGGAAAGGACTCGATATATAGAAGAATTCATTTTCCACCACATCAAGATGTCAAAATCTTCCACATCAGGGTCCTCAGAAGATTCCAACAAATACCTATCCAACTCAGATTTGTTTTCCACACTGTCCTCGTCCGCCAAGTGTTGCTTAAACCTATTATTATAACTTTTAATGCGATCAGACAATGAAGCATTACCAACACTTGGCCTGAATTCCCTAGACAATGAAGCACTACTACCACTAGAACTCAAAGCTCCATTTTGACCCACTCTCTCCACATACAACCTCTTCAATGCATCCCGAACCTTAGAGCTCATCGCATCCCCCTTGTCCTTTCCATACCACTCTCTAAACCAAAACTTTACATACTTCAATCTATACCTTGGGTCAAAAACAACAGCAACAAAAAGAATCAAATTGATATTATCTATACTTCCCCAATACTTATCCTATTTTTTTTTCATGTCTACCGCCATATTCTTTAAAAGTGGATCCCCATCAACACTACACAATTTTTGCAATTAATCTTCAATGCTAATTAGCTCATGGAAGTATGTATTAGAAGTGACAAACAAGGACCCAGAAAATCTAAGTGTCGCCTCATAAAGTATGCCAAGAAATTTCACAAAAGTCTTAACATTTTCCCAATCAAGATAGTTAGGAGGACCAATGGGCTTTTTCTCATTCCCATCCACTTCACAAAAATAAAGTTTATAATGCCCATCCTCCTCTTCCAACCTATCAAATGCTCTCACAAATTTCAAAGCACAATCTAACATGAGATAAGTGGAATTCCACCTTGTTGGCACATCAAGAGACAACAAACATTTGGCTTTGATTTTCTCATTTTCAACACATTCTTGAAATTTCTCAAACCTTGCGAGAGAGACTCTCACATATCGTACCGTATTCCGAACTTTGGCAATTGATTCATGAATGAACTTCAACCCATTTTACACTATCAAATTCAAGATATGCTCACAACAACGCATATGCATGAGCTCACCACCCAATATGCTACTATCTCTTTCTTTTGTTTTCGTCTTCACATAATCAATTGCCACTTCATTAGAACTAGCATTGTCCGCAGTAATTGTAAACAACCGGTCTATACCCCACTTCAACAAACATGACTCAACCACTCTACTTATGGTGTCTCCTTTTGATTAGCTATAGGGCAAAAGTTCAAGATTTTCTTTTGGTAAGTCCAATCCTCATCAATGAAGTGTGCGGTGACTACCATATAGTTCAAGTTTTGTATATATGTCCAAATATCCATTGTCACACAAACCTGTTGCCCAACAAAAGCCCTTCTCAAAACATCCACCTCACTAGAATAAATCTTCATACAAACCCTTGCAATGGTAGTGCGATGGGGAATAGGAAACCTAGGCTCAACTATTTCCATAAATTCTTGAAAGTCTTGATACTCTACAAATTTAAAAGGCAATTCATCAATGGCAATCATCCTTGCCAATGCCAACTTTATCCTCTCTTCACTATAATTTGCAGCCACTAACACATTTGAACCACTTTCTCCTTCTCTCTTAGCTTGGAAAGACACAGTTTTTTGCTTATCATCACAAGGAAAAGGCCACTTCTTACACACTTTCATGTGTTGCAACATGCCCGAATTACCATTTTTCTTACCATGACATTTATATTGATTTTTACAATACTTGCATTGAGACCTAGGATTATTGGAATCAGAACCCGCCAACTTAATGAAGTGTTGCCATACTATAGACGGGTCCTTACCACCTTGTTTAGGTGATAGTGGGGGAAGTGATGCACCAAGTCCAATTGGTGCTGCAGGTTCAGGTGGGTTAGGGTTAGCACTACCAAGATTAGGAGGATGTGGGTTAGGGTCCCCAGGTGCACCAAATCCAGGTGGAGCATTGACATCCATCTAATAAAAAAATTTTCAACCAACAAAAAAACAAAGTTTCACAATAATATCAAAATAAAATTAATCAGTTTAGTTACGACAATAACAAACTAACAAATTAACAATCATTAGTCATTACTCAACAATTCATGTCACTAATATTAACAAAGGATTTATTATATTGTTCCCAATATAAATATAAAATAAAAGATAATTATATATATATATATATATAAACTTAAAACAGTTGTTACTAAGTACTAAAAATTTAAAATCAAAATGTTGAATATAGTGAGTGATTAGTGATTACTTCTCCGTGAATGATTGAAAGCGTGAACTCTCTCAATCTTTGTCTCCCTCAAAAATTAAAATGCTGAAAAAAAGAAAAAAAGTTAGAACTTAGTAGACTAACAGTTACTATAAACTTACTAAAGTAACAACTAAGACTAATGACATAGTTAAGACATAGTTTATACTGTTACTATAAACTTACTAAAGTAACAACATAGACTAATGACATAGTTATTTTATATTATATTATTTTTTGGGGGGCTAACCAGATACTTATTAGACTATATAATATAATAGTCTTTCTAGCAGTTTACAGTCCACTATTAAAGTTTTATATAAAAATCAGTAAATCACAACCTTAATCAAACAGCCAACCTTAATATTATATTTATATATGTAAGCATCTGTGTATATATAATATTATTATTATTATATGTGTAAGCAACTACCGTACAAACAGCCAAGCCAACCTTAATAGTTAATAATATATTATTATAATATATGGCATCCGTGTATATATATAAGCAGGCGCAGCTACTCCTACAAACACTCAAACAGCCAACCTTAATAGTTAATACTTAATATTATATATGTAAGCATCCAACCTTAATATAATATTATATTTATATATGTAAGCGGCTACTTCTACTTGGAGTTCATTCTAAAAAAAAAAATACTTGGAGTTGGACATGATTTCATTGTGTATCCAGTTTCGTGTATGATAAAACTTTCAGGCTGCTTACATCCAACCTTACATATATCGAAGTGTAAGCAGTTCACATTAGTCCAACTTGGACCCTCCACAAAATAGAAAGTCACAGACACAGTCACACTCACACAAGCTTTGCTTTGAGAGACATAGTCACACAGCAGCTACTTATAAAATCATTCATGCTTTCAGCTTTCCCAAACAAATGAAAAGGAAAAAACTGTAAAACACGAAGACAAACAAAACTGAAGACACGAAGAAGCTTACTGTTGTTCTCCGTCAAGCGAGACTCGAGTCGAGAGGCAAGAGCGAGAGAGAGAGTTAAAAGATACTAAGAGAAACATATGAACTTATATATATACCCCTGAGAATTTGAAAACCTAGCATAAAACGCACCATTTTGCTTTTTTTTTTTTTTTTTTTTTTTAATAACACCCATACATACGACGTCGTTTTATCAGCTTCATTAAAAAAAAAAAAAAAAAAAAAAAAAAAAAAAAAAAAAAACAACGAAAGATCCTATATCGGTTCGATTTGGCCACAGCTCAGTTTCGGATTTCTCAATCCAGTGATTTCATTGCACCGGCATTGGAACAAAGGGCGAAGTCCGAACGCCGGCCTCGGCTTATTCGGTCGGCGCTACAGTCAAGACGGTGTCGTCGGCGCTGGTCGGTTGGGTCGGTTCCGATGAAGTTTTGCACACCCCTAAATAAAACCAATCTAAAGCCCAATAGATGGGTAAGCTTGAGGGTTCATCGGGAAACGACCACAAAGGCCTAATTTCTCCCGTGGAAGAACTTGAAAGGGACAAGTGAACCCACCATAACAAAGACAGATCAATGCATTACAAAATAAAATACTATAATCCCAAGAGAAAGATAAGGGTTGTTTGGTATAGTTTTCAGTATTTAAACAATAATAACACTTCTGACATGTATTTCTATAACACTCAAACATGTATTTTTATAACACTGAAAACTAAACAATCGGGCCCATAATATCATACATCACCTAAGTAAGGATCGACCAACCAATGAAAGAAAAGATCAAGAAACTTCAACTAAAAGAAAATCACAAGAGAGGAAAGACACCCAACAACTTTAGTGGATTATTCAACCAAAGAAGCATCTACACAATTTGTGGTCAAGAAGTTCAAACCTTGTGAAGTCACCATAGCAACCATAGAACCTTCACAATTTTGTCCTCACAATCCTGTGAAGGGTCTGCTTGGGGAAGAAGTCTTATATAAAGAGAAAGAGCAAACGTGATTTCAAGGAGTAAGTTCCCAAGAAAGTGAAACAAGAACTGAAAGAAGAAAGAACCACACAGAGATCCCACTCCAAGGGTGAACAACAAAATCAAGGGAAAAAAGAGAGAGAAAATGGTAGTTTCAGATCTCTCAACAGTAGTATAAAAAGAGGATCAACCATGCAAGAGGAGGCAATAAGCAACACACAGAGAAAGAAAGTATTGTCACTCAAAGATATAGATAGCTAAGCCAAGATTTTTTTTTAAAGAAAAACACTATAGAAGCAGAAATCCATTTTTGTAGCACGTGTATTTGGGACTACCATAATGGTCTAAGATCCTAAGTTTCAATCATAAGTCTTGTGGACCCTTTGGGTCTATTGAAGTATGTGGAATTTGGAGTTTAAAGGCCTTGTAGTTCTTTCAATGGGAATCAGTATTTGGATTCTATGGCTAAATAATAAAATTCATCGAAGTATTTACTTTCTCTCTAACAATACTTTTAGTTCCTTCAAACACACACACACATAGTGTTTTGTCTTGAGTTTGCCTATGCACAGATTGATCTAGTAGAACTATCTTGTTTGGTTGCGATGGGACCAAGCCTAGTTATCTATTCTTTGGCTCCCAACAGATTGTAATGTTTAATATTTTACTTAACACAGCATTAAAATAGTCACTAAGATATTGAGCAGATGAAGGCTATTACTGCTAAGTGAATAGCTTGGGTTGTCATTTGCAGTAACCTACCGCTACAAAATAATTTGTTGCAATATGTTTCCAAAGCCAATTTATTAAAACAGTTACCATGCCAATTCCCTATTGCAACAAAACAATTTGTTGCAGTATTGCAACAATCAAATTTGTTGCAATAAGTTTTCCGAATTACTCCCACATATTTATTACAATAAAAATATTATTGCAAAAAATTTTAGCAACAATATATGTAATGATTTGTTCCCAATAACCTTGGGCTGATTAGGCCCAAACTCTCAATTTACTGGTATCTTGGGTTGGGCTTATCCCACAATAGGAGGTCCAAGAAGCAGTTAGTGGTGTCACTAAAGATTTTACGGCGGTGCTCCAATACTAGATTGCCTTAAACTCAGCTCGGCCATAGAGGCCGTCAAACAGCCGAGCTCCCTTTAAGAAGTTTGGCCAGGACCTTTCCTCTCCCCAAAATAGAGTTCTCTTTCTCTTTCTCTCGTGTCTCCCTTCCTAAATTTTGTTCCCTTTCCTATCTGTTCCTCCCTTTCCCTATTTATACTCTCCCTTGAGTGGGATAGTTATGATGAGGGAATCTTTGACATGTTACCAATCATGCTTTTGTCAAAAACTTGTGTTATTGTTATTGTAGTTCCGACTTCTGATGCCTAATGGTGTGTTGGCGTGTGAGGAAGAGAAAGAGAGAGTTTTCCTTGAATTGACTTGTAAACAGAGTGCAGATAAAACACAATAAAAAAAGTAAGTTGGACATAGAAAATCTTCCAAGACACTCAAGAAACTCATAGGAAGCTGTAGGCTTGGCTCAATCATCAAAATACCCTAAGGTACTCGAGTTTGTAAAACTCGAGCATGCATAAAAATTTAATTATCACGTCACCTTTTTAATTACCAAATTCTAGGTCATGGTGGCAATTCCAGGTTAGCAGGTGCCACCGTGGCAAATTTTTATAAAACTTGATTTTCATAAACTCAAGTAATGGGTCAAACTTGAGTTTCTCAAACTCAATTTTTTTTTTTTTTTTTTTTTTTTAAGTGGTAGATTGCTAAATATTTCTCAAACAACAGTAAAACATTAATTATTTCGGCCAAAGATGGTATTTGGCCATTTTTACCTTCAACATTTTACTTCCAGGTCTTTGTGTACTTCTCTAATGGTGTTGCAAAGAATTAGATTAAGTATCTTCAATCTAAAAAACTTAAATAAAAACAAAATGGAGCCAAAAAATAAAAAGGAAGCTTGAGAATGTTAAAAAATGAAAATGGGATGTGATAAATTCTTTTTTGGAAACCAGTACAAGATTGTGTGCCCGGTTTCTTCATCACAATGATCCACAAATACAATTTTAACGACAAAAGGCTCTTTCATGGGGATCGCTTCCCTTGAGACAACAAATAGTGAAAATAATTTAAAGCTTTTTGACAAAGGATCAATCAAACATTGTGTTTCTATTAACATTGTTGTGGTCATTTTCTGAAAATGCTTAATGGATTAACCTAAACATGTTTAGGGTAAGGTAATATTGAAAGTTTCATTTGAACTTCAAAGTTTATGGTAATATGGAAAGTGTTTTTAAACTTTTGTTTGTTTTGAAGAAGATTTTTAGGCACATTATTATAATAGACTATTACCTAACCTCTTAATTTAGTTATGTTTTGTTAAGTCTTTTTATTATAGAGAAATGTTATGTACACATCATCTTTACAACATTTTCACAATAAATTCGGAAAAATTACATTTTACCACCTTAAACTATACCCTAGATTACACTTTGCACCCAAACTTTGATACTTGTTACACTTTGTACCCCGACATTAATTCCAATGATATGTTGGACAGAAATTTATAGCATATGATTTGTACACGAGTTTTGCTCCTTGTTTGGGAGGAGGGAATGGAATGAAAAAAATCATTTTAGAATATTCTTTCATTCCCTTGTTTGAGAATTTTAATGGAGTAAATGAAAAGTCTATTCCCTTGTTTGGGAGTTTAAGTGGGAGTGAATGGAACGGATAGAAGAGAAAACTCATTCCTCTCTATTCCCTTAAAACCTCAAATTTTCATTCTCTCCGAAATTAAGAGAAATGGGAGAGAATGAAATTAAATTTAATGATTTTTTTACTAAAACTCCCAAAATACCCCTATATATTCTACTCTTTATTTTAAAATAGGAGTCTAATAGAAATATTGTCATAAAAACAAAAGCCTCTTCTCAATCAATTAAAAACAAAAGCCTTTTTCTTTATTTTTTACCTCTCTCTCTCCTGTGGGGTGCATGCATAGCGTTAGCTGCTCTCCCCAAAAATTAGCCATTATTATAATGACCATCTCATGCTATAATGACCTTATGGGCTCCACACCTTTGGCATAACACCTAGATGGCCAAGACCCTTCGAATGGTGGCGTGTTTTGAATTTGATAATTCTTTGTAGGAGGCATTTGATGATGCTTGGTAATGTATGTGTTAGAACATAATGGAAATTGCTTCTTCCCTCTCTCTCTCTCTCTGTGGGGTGTGTGCATAGCGTTAGCTGCTCTCCCCAAAAATTAGCCATTATTACAATGACCATCTTATGCTATAATTACCTTACGGGCTCCACACCTTTGGCATAACACCTAGACGGCCAAGACCCTTCGAATGGTGGCGTGTTTTGAATTTGATAATTCTTTGTAGGAGGCATTTGATGATGCTTGGTATTGTATGTGTTAGAACATAATGGAAATTGCTTCTTCAGTGTTCGGGTCCTTTGTTTTCACATTATTTGGGCTACTGTGGTGATGCCCAAGTCTGTGTATCGGGATGTTGGAAGGACGTTTTTATGTCCATAGCGAATCTGTAATACGCACGCACCACACAGAGAGAGAGAGAGCTAGCTGCCTAGCTGGGTAAAAAATAAATAAAGAGGTTTTTGTTTTTAATTGATTGGGAAAATGGTGTTTTTGGTCTTTTAATTTTGTGTCATCTAAGCAAAACTCATGTGCAAGTCACGTGCTATAAATTACTATCAAACAAGTAAAATTAATGTTGATGTGCAAAATTAAAGTGTAACAAAGGTTATAGTTTAGAGTGCAAAACTTGCATTCGAATAGTTTATGGTGCAAAATGTATTCTAAGATATAATTTTGAGTAGTAAAATGTAATTTCCCCCAACAAATCCTGTCATGTTTCTCTTTGGAGAGCACTTAGTGATACCCTTTTTTTTTTTTTTTTTTTTTTTTAAGAAGAGACCAATCTCCATTTATACATGCATTGCTTCAAGAAATGATTTTCATTTAGGTGACCTATGAGTATGACACTCCAACAATTGTTTTTTCGGTATTCCATCAAGAATGACCTATGACACTCCAACAATGGTTTTTTCCGAATTCCATCAAGAATGAGTAACAACAATTTTCATCGAAACATACATACATTATTAGTTTTTTGGCCAATTTGGTGCTTAAAAATGAAATTTACTTAGAATCACTCACATTGAAACCTCACGTTATACATATAATACTTCATGTGGGAATTTGGCATCAACAATTCAGCCCGGTTAGGCTTGAATCATGTGAATGGTTCTGATAAAATCAAACATGTCTTAGACTTCCATCTAACGTTTTGGTTTCAAGAGTTGAGAGGCGAGTTAATACCAAATATTCAACGCAAATTGCAAAAATTGAGCTATAATCCTGATCAAACAATTCATTGTGCTTAGAAAAATTAACAATTTCTGGTCACTCGCAGAGTGGTCTTATTAGCTTCTATTCGTCAAATGATCAGAACTTCCCAGTTGTTGGGTCTTCTATTCAGTACGAATTTATACACATGGCAAAAACAGAAAGGTTTTACAGTTTTTAAGGCCACAGAGAAGGTTCCTACCAAATCAGATTATCAATGAGGCTCATAGCCTCATACGACCATCCATGACAACATTATCACATACCACATAATTATACCAGAGCCTTATCATTGGATTGTGCCGTGTGTAATACATAGTTGCCTCTAATGAGAACTTCCCAGCTGCATCTCCACATGCTTCCAGTATGTAACAACCAATTCCCTGCCCTCTCTCATCATTATCATCATGATTTTAGTCTATCATCAATCTATCGTAACTCATCCAGGCCAAGATGCTTTCACAACTATGCATACTGTTGCAAATAAATATTTTTATATATCACATCATCCAGGAAGAGGAAAATAAATAAGCAAGGCCAACAGGTCATTGATCCCAGTAGAAAAAGCAGATTCCTATAAAGGGTCTAAACAATCCATCAATGGAACTAACTGCTTCCCATGCCTCATCTCTGTTAAAAGGCAAAACATCAACAATCTACACCCCTTAGTGGCTACACAACTGGTTGATATCTTGGATAATATTGAGGACCTCGAGGTATTGGTGGTCTATGCATGAGTTGGGAGCACTTATATAATGAGATGTTTGATACCTTTAATACAGTAGCACCAGTAGAGTCTTAGTATTTACGAACAAAAAAGTTTTAATTTTTAATTTTTTTTAGGCGGTCATATGTGATATGTATGCGTTTCTTTGGGCTAACTTCAGCATAAAATTTGTATATCAGGTAAAGTTATTTAACCAACGTCCCAACAAAGTTTGTAATGGTATAAGTTTGATCTTATTAAGAAAATTAATTAATTAAACTTGAAGAAAATAGTTTGAGTTCATTAACTCAAAGTTCGGTAAAGTTTGATAACAAAATAAATGAAGGAAATTTCAACATCTTATTGTCTAACTTTGCTCGATTCCTTTATAACCCAACCTTTGATCTTATTCAGCAAATTAACAAAATTAAACTTGAATAAAATAGTTGAGTTAACTCAAGTTCGGCAAAGTTTGATAACAAAATAAATTATAACCAAATTTCAACTTCTTAATGACTTTATTTAGTTCTTCCCGTGGAGAGTAAAGGTTAAAATCCTTCATCTCCCCCCCCCCCCCCCCCCCCCCCCTCCCCCCCCCCCAAAAAAAAAAAAATCGTATATATGTCCCCCACAGAGTTGTAGTTTCACTAATAATTTCTTACACGCCTCAAATTTTGACCAAAACAGTCATATATATTTGAAAATTACTTATTTATGTTTATGTTAGTTTATCATATATATAAAGCAAAAGTGGAGAGAAAATCTAATTAGATTATCAATTGGAGTCTAATTTTGCGTTATTTCTAATAATTTTTTAATTTCTATGCAAAATGTGTTATTAACGCAAAAGCCCAAAAGAAAAAAAAATGGTTTGACTTTGAGAATGCATTGACGTGATTGTCCGCAATAGGGATTTGGAAATATTAAAAGAAAATAATAATGAAAATCGAATTTATATTTAAGTTGGACTTTGCAGTTAGCTTAACTAGGTTTTTCTCCCATCTAGATCAAATCTAAATCAAAATAAACTAAACTCTAGCACACCAAAAAATTAATAATATTTGCTATCAATTTTTTTTTTCTTATAGTATTATTATTTTTTTGATCAATTCTTATAGTATTATTATACAAATAGTGGTTAGAGAAACTAATTTGACAATTTTATGGATAATAATTTAAATAATTTTTCATTTATTTCAAATGAAATAATATTTATTTTATAAGTATCTATTTTGTATTTTCTAATATACAAACACTATATATATATATATATAATGTGTGGGGTTACAAACTAAAATATTATATATTTAAAGCTGAAACTGAGAGAGAATCTAACTAAAATTTTAAATTAAAGTCTAATTTTGTGTCATATGTCAAATCAATTTCTTAATTTTTTAAACAAATATTTATCACTTATTGAAATTAAAAAAATTGATGATTTTATTAGAATTATATTAAAGGTGGCAACACATTCAATAAGAACTTTAAATAAATATAGCTCATAATCTGTTTGCTTGTTCACACTTAGGTTAGGCACACACTAATTTGAAACATGGACTATGATGATATAGATTATGATGAAGGTCATAACATGACAGATATAGACAATAATTGGTTAGATTTTAATATGGATTATGAAACTGATTCTGATTCTGACAGTGATGTTGATGATTATAACTATGATAATACTACAAATAATTGGAATACTTTAATAGGAGATAAAATCAATCGACAGACTAATAATCAAGATAATAGCTTTTTAAATGTAATTAATAAAAAATTAGAATCTTTAGAAGCCAATGAAAGATCCACTACGGATACTAACGTAGTAAGGAAAAATGATAGTACTAAAGTAGAAAGGAAAAACGATAGTTTTTTGGACCTCTATGAAAGAATGAAAACTTTTACTTCATCTTTAGAACATAAAAGTAAATTTGAACCCCATCATAGATCACCTTTAACAAATACTGTGACAAATAATTGGCATAATAAAACAAGTACTAATACATTGACAGACAGTAGAAAAAATGACTCAATAGATAATGATAATAATAGTCTAACAGAGTCAAAGGCAACTGACAAAGTTGTATTTATAATAGATAAAGAAATAAAAATAGATTCACAGGCAACTGGCAAAAAAGTTGACAGGAAAAATGACCCAATTAAGGAAAGATCAACACGTATAGAAGAAAGAAGCACTATAGACAAAAAAGATAAAGGAAATAGTAACTTTGAAGAATCTTTACGTAGGAACCTAGAAGTAGTAGAATGAGAAATTCGTAATAATAGTCCAAAAGAAGTGGTGGAAAAGCAAAACAATAAAGTAAAAGCTAGTTCAGTACAAATTGCATGTAAGAAGCTAGAAATAGAAAGAGACATAAAGAAAGAAAAAGAGTTTTCTTTAAAACAAGACACAGAAAGACAAAAAGACAGAATAGTAACAAACAATAATGAAGAGATTCTACGTAGGAAACTAGAAGTAGAAGAAGAGATAGAACAAGAAAGACTAAAAAGAGAAATAGTCAACAAAGGAAGGAAAACTAATAATAATGAAGAAAAGGAAAATAGTAATAGTATAGTAAAAGCAAAAGTAGTCAACAATAGATGGAAAATTGACAATAATTATAGTCTAAAAGAAAAAATTGATGAAAGACTAAAATTAATTGAAAGATCTATAATAGATACCCAAAATGATAGTTTGACAGAATTAACTAAAAAGATAGAGATTTTAAATACACCCTTAGATATGAATAGAAAAAGAGAAATAACAGTTTTAAATAACACTGAGTCATTAGATAATAAAGGAATTGACAGACATAATAGAAATACTATTTGTCATAAATGTAAAGAATATGGTCACACTAAGAAACAATGTGATAGACATAATAAAATAGCTAAACAAATTGGTAAATTAGAATTTAAGAAAGACACACTAAATGAATTAATGGAGATATTTAATGTTAGTCAAAAAGAAGTAGACCAAGTTAAGAAAAAAGAACTAAAATCAACCAACCCACTTAAAATTAATAAAAGGAAAAGAAAACAAAAAGACATAATAGTAAAATTAATAGATAACTTACCTAATCACCAGAAAGACAAAAAAGACTATTTATTAAAATTGAAAGATTCTATAGACATACCTACTGTTTGTATTAGGTGTAGGAAATATGGACATCATGTTACAGAATGTAGGAAAAGAGAAAAAGTTAAGAAACAAAAAGATGAGAAAGAAAAGACAAAAATAGTAAAACAAGAAATTAAAAAAGATAATTCCTCAGATATAATTGAACAGGATATTGAAATAATAAATCCAAGAAAATTCCCTAAACCCATGATAGACCCTCAAGATAAAAAGTTTATAGATATTAATAATAAGAAAAACGACAGCAATAGACAAAACCCTTTGAGCTTAATTAATAAAGTAATCTTTAAAAATTGGCATACAGAAATCACTTTAGTTATTAATAAGAAATTTTCTTTGACAGAAATTGCCTTATCCAATGTTCACGAAATTATTTTTGGTTTAATAAAAAGTCTTCATTCCAAAATAATTTTAACAGTTAACCCTACTATAAATTTACTTTACCCCTTTGTAATGACAGATGAAGAGACTAAAATTAATATATTAGTCTTTGGGTTTACCTCACCTCTAAATTGGAAACAAATCCCAGAGAAAATCCCTATCTTAAAAGATGTCAATAAAGAAAACACTTGTAGGGGACACTTGATAGAAAAAGACCACTTGGCAGATATTAACAGCGAAAAGTCTAAACAAGATATGGAGACAGAAGTTTCTTATTTTACCTTTTTGCATCAGTATATAGTCCAAACACTTCACGAGAAAGAATTCAGTAGAAAGCATCTAAAAGATAAGATCATGCTTACAAGTTCTTTTAGTAAATATGATGATTGGACTAAAAGAATTGATAGTTTGACAGGAGCACCAAATAAAGTTATAATAAATAACATTCTTACACCTTTTATAGTATCCTCAGATACTTACATGGTAGATGCTTTAATAAAAGAAGCCTTGACAGATATTATTTTATTAATCATTAAAGAAAATATTAATTGTGATAATTTCTTGACCAAAGACAGATTTAATACCTTAATAGAAAGAGTTAATCATGTGCTTTTAACAGACTTCCCACAGACTATTACAGTAATTGATAAAAGACTCTATGGAGAAGCTCTATTCCACGTATTCTCCCAAAATGAGGAATATAATAATATATACAAAATAGATAGAATCATGACAGATTTTTTAAAGTTCTTGAATCTTAACCCCTCTAATATTGAAAGACTTCATTATGACTACTCTTATACCACTACTCAGCTAGAGCACGAAGTACAGCTTGTTTTATATGCTTTAAAATTTAAAAACAATTTTCTTATAAAACATTTCAAAGAGATTTTACAGAAAGGCATTGGCAAAAGAAATTTAAAAATAAATTTGAAAGAAGTTTTGCATGAAAATATATATAATATCTCAAGACATAATTTTCTCCACACCCAATTGCAGACTACAATGAGTAAAAGAACCTCTCAGGCAGACATAAAAGGAAAGGGCAAAGCACCAGCGGTGCCACCCAGAATCCGAAAGCCTTCGGTAAAAATTTCAAATGTGCATGAAGGCGTCTCGATCGAGACAATATCCCTTCAAGATACGTTGCTAGCAGAGGCAATGTATTCATGTGGAGAAAACAAAGTAATTCTGCAAAAAGTGCTCCAGACTGATCTCATGTATCAGGACGGAGAATTTACAGACCTTCCTCTCCATATTAAAATACTTCTTGACAATTTACAGGCAGCCTTTATCCTCAAACGGAAATCCTTATTCCAGAAGACCCTTCAGGCTTTGGAATTACATCTTGTTAGCACCAGGGCATTTATTGAAGCACTCGGTTGTCAACTCCCTAGCAAGGAGGATGGAGATTCAAGCTCCACAAAGACAGAATTACAGTCTCTAAAAAGCTATCTTATGGGAACAAGCTTTTCAAAGCTCCACCCTAAGATTCAGCAAAAAACGAGACTTGCTATCAGAACCTTACCCCCTGAAATTCAACAGAATATATTAACTCATACAGCTGTAACAAGTTCTTATGACAGATGGATGTATCTTTTTAAATTATTAGTCTCTACAGCATTTATCAGAACAGAAGACATGACAGGTGAAACGTGGTTATCCCATAAAGCTAAATGGTATGAGAGTTTTGCAAAATTCAGACAGAGTTTACGACAGAACAGGAGGCAGATATAATCCCTACCCGGGATTACTCATCAATACAGAGACAGGAGATCCAGTTATCAGTGATCCTTTATGGTTATCTGAAATGCTAGAAGCAGGGTTTATTAGCAAATTAATCATAACTTCTGCAAGTCAGATTAGTTTATTCCCCAAAGTCATCCAAGAAGCAGCTGCACAGATTGGAGGGCTTAATTATATGAAGATAGAGATCTGGAGTACTCTTCCAGTTTGGGATACTAGCTATTATATGGAAGCCCAGCCAGCACATATTCTGGTCCTTATCTATGATTGGGGTTTTATCCCCGAATATAACTGGTATACAGGAGATACTTATTTATCACTTGATAATCCAGGTGCTTTGGCTCAAGAATGGTCTAATTTCATGTGTAATAAGATTTACGAAGTGCAAAATGATTTAGACAGAAATTTCCATTTATATGGCTACACTGACAGAATAGCAGTTTATGGTCCAAGACCTTCAGCAAGAAGGCTTATTGGGAAAAGAAGGATTACTAAGGATCCGAGACTAATGACAGCAAAGGATCATGATCCTGTTTTTACTCTTATCTCATATTGCGCTCTATGTAATGATTATGGAGTGCTCCATGAGCATCAACAGTATGAGGACAACCCTGATCCGCTAGATTATGAGAACTATGCGGATACAGATTAAAAGACAGAATTGATAGAATGCTTCCCCGGACAGACAATGATGACAGATCACTATTCACCAAAGACAGAGCACTAATGACAGACCACTATTCACCAGCACACGTAAATAGCTTCAAGAAAGAGTCAAGATAGTTCAAAATGAGATTTCTTAAGTCACTGTTCAAAAGCATGGGTTTACTGACAGATTGAAAGACAGACTACTGTTTATGAATAGTAAAACTTTTACTATTCAAAGATTCTACAGGATTTACTTTTACTGTTCAAGATTCTACCAACAGATTAACTTGAATTCACTTTATTGAACCCAGGTTACTTTTGAAGATTTACCATGGTTTATTTTATCTATAAAAAGGCAGGCTCCAAAGACAGAAGAGAGGTCCAGAATTGAGGTCCAGTTAGGAGGTCCAGAATTGAGGTCCAGTTTAGAGGTCCGAAAATTCCAGAGAAAGTTTCCAATTCTCAGACTAAAGTCCAAGACAGTCTTCTCCCTCTTTTCAGAAATATCTTTGTACTATTCCTCTTTTGTAATCTTGTAACCTTTCTCTCAGACAGAACCTTGTAACCCTTTAGTTTCAAAGACAGTTTTACTTTGTAATCTTGTAACTCTTCAGACAGTGTTTTATTTTCAAGCTTGTATCAAAGACAGTTTGTTTTCAAGTTTAATCAAAGACAGAAGTATTTTCAAGTAAGATTTTATTAGTTTCAGTTTTCATATTCCATACTCTATTTTAACTTATTTTTGAATATATCTATTTTGCTATTTTCTTCTTTATCATCTATTTTATCATTGTTTATACTTCTATATTACCGCTGTGCTCTCTCCTGGGTAGTTAATGAAACTAAAGGGTTACAAGGTTCTGTCTGAGAGAAAGGTTACAAGATTACAAAAGGGGAATAGTACAAAGATATTTCTGAAAAGAGGGAGAAGACTGTCTTGGACTTTAGTCTGAGAATTGAAACTAGGAATTGGAAACTTTCTCTGGGATTTTTGGACCTCTAAACTGGACCTCAATTCTGGACCTCTTCTGTCTTCGGAGCCTGCCTTTTTATAGATAAAATAAACCATGGTAAATCTTCAAAAGTAACCTGGGTTCAATAAAGTGAACTCAAGTTAATCTGTCGGTAGAATCTTGAACAGTAAAAGTAAATCCTGTAGAATCTTTGAATAGTAAAAGTTTTACTATTCATAAACAGTAGTCTGTCTTTCAATCTGTCAGTAAACCCATGCTTTTGAACAGTGACTTAAGAAATCTCATTCTGAACTATCTTGACTCTTTCTTGAAGCTATTTACGTGTGCTGGTGAATAGTGGTCTGTCATTAGTGCTCTGTCTTTGGTGAATAGTGATCTGTCATCATTGTCTGTCCGGGGAAGCATTCTATCAATTCTGTCTTTTAATCTGTATCCGCATAGTTCTCATAATCTAGCGGATCAGGGTTGTCCTCATACTGTTGATGCTCATGGAGCACTCCATAATCATTACATAGAGCGCAATATGAGATAAGAGTAAAAATAGGATCATGATCCTTTGCTCTCATTAGTCTCGGATCCTTAGTAATCCTTCTTTTCCCAATAAGCCTTCTTGCTGAAGGTCTTGGACCATAAACTACTATTCTGTCAGTGTAGCCATATAAATGGAAATTTCTGTCTAAATCATTTTGCACTTCGTAAATCTTATTACACATGAAATTAGACCATTCTTGAGCCAAAGCACCTGGATCATCAAGTGATAAATAAGTATCTCCTGTATACCAGTTATATTCGGGGATAAAACCCCAATCATAGATAAGGACCAGAATATGTGCAGGCTGGGCTTCCATATAATAGCTAGTATCCCAAACTGGAAGAGTACTCCAGATCTCTATCTTCATATAATTAAGCCCTCCAATCTGTGCAGCTGCTTCTTGGATGACTTTGGGGAGTAAACTAATCTGACTTGCAGAGGTTATGATTAATTTGCTAATAAACCCTGCTTCTAGCATTTCAGACAACCATAAAGGATCACTGATAACTGGACCTCCTGTCTTTGTGTTGATGAGTAATCCCGGGTAGGGATTATATCTGCCTCCTGTTCTGTCGTAAACCCTGTCTGAATTTCCAAAACTCTCATACCATTTAGCTTTATGGGATAACCACGTTTCACCTGTCATGTCTTCTGTTCTGATAAATGCTGTAGAGACTAATAATTTAAAAAGATACATCCATCTGTCATAAGAACTTGTTATAGCTTTATGAGTTAATATATTTTGTTGAATTTCAGGGGGTAAGGTTCTGATAGCAAGTCTCGTTTTTTGCTGAATCTTAGGGTGGAGCTTTGAAAAGCTTGTCCCCATAAGATAGCTTTTTAGAGACTGTAATTCTGTCTTTATGGAGCTTGAATCTCCATCCTCCTTGCTAGGGAGTTGACAACCGAGTGCTTCAATAAATGCCCTGGTGCTAACAAGATGTAATTCCAAAGCCTGAAGGGTCTTCTGGAATAAGGATTTCCGTTTGAGGATAAAGGCTGCCTGTAAATTGTCAAGAAGTATTTTAATATGGAGAGGAAGGTCTGTAAATTCTCCGTCCTGATACATGAGATCAGTCTGGAGCACTTTTTGCAGAATTACTTTGTTTTCTCCACATGAATACATTGCCTCTGCTAGCAACGTATCTTGAAGGGATATTGTCTCGATCGAGACGCCTTCATGCACATTTGAAATTTTTACCGAAGGCTTTCGGATTCTGGGTGGCACCGCTGGTGCTTTGCCCTTTCCTTTTATGTCTGCCTGAGAGGTTCTTTTACTCATTGTAGTCTGCAATTGGGTGTGGAGAAAATTATGTCTTGAGATATTATATATATTTTCATGCAAAACTTCTTTCAAATTTATTTTTAAATTTCTTTTGCCAATGCCTTTCTGTAAAATCTCTTTGAAATGTTTTATAAGAAAATTGTTTTTAAATTTTAAAGCATATAAAACAAGCTGTACTTCGTGCTCTAGCTGAGTAGTGGTATAAGAGTAGTCATAATGAAGTCTTTCAATATTAGAGGGGTTAAGATTCAAGAACTTTAAAAAATCTGTCATGATTCTATCTATTTTGTATATATTATTATATTCCTCATTTTGGGAGAATACGTGGAATAGAGCTTCTCCATAGAGTCTTTTATCAATTACTGTAATAGTCTGTGGGAAGTCTGTTAAAAGCACATGATTAACTCTTTCTATTAAGGTATTAAATCTGTCTTTGGTCAAGAAATTATCACAATTAATATTTTCTTTAATGATTAATAAAATAATATCTGTCAAGGCTTCTTTTATTAAAGCATCTACCATGTAAGTATCTGAGGATACTATAAAAGGTGTAAGAATGTTATTTATTATAACTTTATTTGGTGCTCCTGTCAAACTATCAATTCTTTTAGTCCAATCATCATATTTACTAAAAGAACTTGTAAGCATGATCTTATCTTTTAGATGCTTTCTACTGAATTCTTTCTCGTGAAGTGTTTGGACTATATACTGATGCAAAAAGGTAAAATAAGAAACTTCTGTCTCCATATCTTGTTTAGACTTTTCGCTGTTAATATCTGCCAAGTGGTCTTTTTCTATCAAGTGTCCCCTACAAGTGTTTTCTTTATTGACATCTTTTAAGATAGGGATTTTCTCTGGGATTTGTTTCCAATTTAGAGGTGAGGTAAACCCAAAGACTAATATATTAATTTTAGTCTCTTCATCTGTCATTACAAAGGGGTAAAGTAAATTTATAGTAGGGTTAACTGTTAAAATTATTTTGGAATGAAGACTTTTTATTAAACCAAAAATAATTTCGTGAACATTGGATAAGGCAATTTCTGTCAAAGAAAATTTCTTATTAATAACTAAAGTGATTTCTGTATGCCAATTTTTAAAGATTACTTTATTAATTAAGCTCAAAGGGTTTTGTCTATTGCTGTCGTTTTTCTTATTATTAATATCTATAAACTTTTTATCTTGAGGGTCTATCATGGGTTTAGGGAATTTTCTTGGATTTATTATTTCAATATCCTGTTCAATTATATCTGAGGAATTATCTTTTTTAATTTCTTGTTTTACTATTTTTGTCTTTTCTTTCTCATCTTTTTGTTTCTTAACTTTTTCTCTTTTCCTACATTCTGTAACATGATGTCCATATTTCCTACACCTAATACAAACAGTAGGTATGTCTATAGAATCTTTCAATTTTAATAAATAGTCTTTTTTGTCTTTCTGGTGATTAGGTAAGTTATCTATTAATTTTACTATTATGTCTTTTTGTTTTCTTTTCCTTTTATTAATTTTAAGTGGGTTGGTTGATTTTAGTTCTTTTTTCTTAACTTGGTCTACTTCTTTTTGACTAACATTAAATATCTCCATTAATTCATTTAGTGTGTCTTTCTTAAATTCTAATTTACCAATTTGTTTAGCTATTTTATTATGTCTATCACATTGTTTCTTAGTGTGACCATATTCTTTACATTTATGACAAATAGTATTTCTATTATGTCTGTCAATTCCTTTATTATCTAATGACTCAGTGTTATTTAAAACTGTTATTTCTCTTTTTCTATTCATATCTAAGGGCGTATTTAAAATCTCTATCTTTTTAGTTAATTCTATCAAATTATCATTTTGGTTATCTATCATTAATTTTAGTCTTTCATCAATTTTCTCCTTTAGACTATAATTATTGTCAATTTTCCATTTATTGTTGACTACTTTTGCTTTTACTATACTATTACTATTTTCCTTTTCTTCATTATTATTAGTTTTCCTTCCTTTGTTGACTATTTCTCTTTTTAGTCTTTCTTGTTCTATCTCTTCTTCTACTTCTAGTTTCCTACGTAGAATCTCTTCATTATTGTTTGTTACTATTCTGTCTTTTTGTCTTTCTGTGTCTTGTTTTAAAGAAAACTCTTTTTCTTTCTTTATGTCTCTTTCTATTTCTAGCTTCTTACATGCAATTTGTACTGAACTAGCTTTTACTTTATTGTTTTGCTTTTCCACCACTTCTTTTGGACTATTATTACGAATTTCTTGTTCTACTACTTCTAGGTTCCTACATAAAGATTCTTCAAAGTTACTATTTCCTTTATCTTTTTTGTCTATAGTGCTTCTTTCTTCTATACGTGTTGATCTTTCCTTAATTGGGTCATTTTTCCTGTCAACTTTTTTGCCAGTTGCCTGTGAATCTATTTTTATTTCATTATCTGTTATAAATACAACTTTGTCAGTTGCCTTTGACTCTGTTAAACTATTATTATCATTATCTATTGAGTCATTTTTTCTACTGTCTGTTAATGTATTAGTACTTGTTTTATTATGCCAATTATTTGTCACAGTATTTGTTAAAGGTGATCTATGATGGGGTTCAAATTTACTTTTATGTTCTAAAGATGAAGTAAAAGTTTTCATTCTTTCATAGAGGTCCAAAAAACTATCGTTTTTCCTTTCTACTTTAGTACTATCATTTTTCCTTACTACGTTAGTATCCGTAGTGGATCTTTCATTGGCTTCTAAAGATTCTAATTTTTTATTAATTACATTTAAAAAGCTATTATCTTGATTATTAGTCTGTCGATTGATTTTATCTCCTATTAAAGTATTCCAATTATTTGTAGTATTATCATAGTTATAATCATCAACATCACTGTCAGAATCAGAATCAGTTTCATAATCCATATTAAAATCTAACCAATTATTGTCTATATCTGTCATGCTATGACCTTCATCATAATCTATATCATCATAGTCCATGTTTCAAATTAGTGTGTGCCTAACCTAAGTGTGAACAAGCAAACAGATTATGAGCTGATAAATGTATTTATTCTCTTTCTAAGCAATTAATAATTACTGGCGGAACTATTACTAACCACTGGTATCCTTGCTATCGGGACCACCTCCTCGAGAAACTCCATTGCGGGACCACCCAAACATCGCCTGTCCGTCGGCTTCAACAAAACGGGCTGACCAACGCGAAACTATGGTTTGCCAACGAGTTTGGGGCTGACCAACGCTACCAAGGAGAAAGTAGTGGCTATATAGTAATATGAGTTCCTAGTAACGTCTTAATTGCAAAGAAATCAAAACAAACTAAATCAAAATAAACTAAACTCTAGCACACCAAAAAATTAATAATATTTGCTATCAATTTTTTTTTTCTTATAGTATTATTATTTTTTTGATCAATTCTTATAGTATTATTATACAAATAGTGGTTAGAGAAACTAATTTGACAATTTTATGGATAATAATTTAAATAATTTTTCATTTATTTCAAATGAAATTATATTTATTTTATAAGTATCTATTTTGTATTTTCTAATATACAAACACTATATATATATATATATATATAATGTGTGGGGTTACAAACTAATATATTATATATTTAAAGCTGAAACTGAGAGAGAATCTAACTAAAATTTTAAATTAAAGTCTAATTTTGTGTCATATGTCAAATCAATTTCTTAATTTTTTAAACAAATATTTATCACTTATTGAAATTAAACAATTGATGATTTTATTAGAATTATATTAAAGGTGGCAACACATTCAATAAGAATTTTAAATATATATATATATATATATTTATATTTATATAAGAATTTTATAGCATATTGAACTTAAAGTTTTTATTTATTTTAAGACAACTAGAAAACTCCTTTTTAAAAGTAAATAAAAACCTTATCATTTGAAAGAGGGGATATTATTTTGAATATGAATTGAGTAAGATAATTCAAGAAGAGTCTCTGTAAAATTATAACTAAAGTACTTAAATCATAATTATTATGAACATAACTGATAATTTAGGGAAAATTAAACTCTAAGGATATAATTTGAAAGAAAAAATTGCTAGCCTCTAACAATTGAACTCTTTTTTTTTTCCAATGCCTCCACCAAGAATAAAAATATAATGATCAAAACCATAGTTTGTAAAACTGACTCTAAAGTATAACACAAGGACCAAAGATTTAAAGCAGACATAATAAAAGAAAACCAAATAATATTACAACAAATTCCAAACTATGGTAGTCCAAAAAAAAAAAAAAATAAACAAAAACAAACAAACAAGAAAAAATGTGAATTTTCAAAAAACAAAAACAAAATAAAATGAAATAATAATACTAATAAACTACTACCCTTGAGATAGAGCTAGGGTTGCATAATATCAAATTTGAAGTACCAACAGTATAGTCGACGAGTAATTTGCTGCCAAATATCCTTATATTTAAAATGGGTTTCAATTTGTGCTTAGTGTCATTCTATATCATTTGTAAAATTTTAAATGTATAATACTAAATTTTAACCTATTTTAAACTATTTTAAATCTATCTAAAACTACTTTTAGCTCGTTCTATTTAGGTCTCATTTGCAATTCCTTCCAATCTATTTAAAACCTAGATTTCTTTACAAAAATTTATTATTAGTTCAAATATAAATTTCAACAATAAATTATATTATGTTTAAGAAGTTAATTGTTCATATCTTATTTAAAATATGCACAAATGAAATAAATTTATTGCATCACAATAACAAAGATTAAGTTAAGAAGTAAAATAATATATTGTTTTCAAAAATAAAATACACAAGCATGAACAATTTGCATTTTCTACTTAAGAGTATTTTATAAGGCTTTTTTAAGAGTTAAAATATATAATAATGACCATATTTAACTTGTGTTTGAATTATAAAATGTATCTAATTAACCTAATTGAAGTTTAGCCCTCAATATCCTCAGTGGAGTTGCCACTGTGAGAGACCGTGCCCCCGACCTTTTTTTGGATGTTGAGTCAAACTCATGTGAATGGGTGAAGTCGTGTTATTGCCTCTCAAAATGGAGGTTTAACTGATTATATTTTCTTCTTTATATTAAGGGTTTTATAATAGAGTCGCCACTTATTTAATTATTGGAATAAATAAGAAAACCAAAATTGAAAAATTCTTTATTTTATTAATTTAAGATTGAATTTATATTGATCATAAAAAATTACATGGTTTTGGTCCTAGATACAATCTAAGATAAATTACATGGCTTGGTTTCCTAATTATTATTTAGAAATTGAAAATTACATAGATAAACATTTGATCTACTAACCCTTGATCTAAATTCGGAGGCTATGTTACAAGGTGAGAAGGTGTTAGACACCTACCTTATCCGGTAAAACCGATCTTCTAGACTACAGTGGCCAACATTCATATCATATCATCCAATATATCAATCAATTTGTATGTTGAATTTAATGTATGAGCATGTGATAAACCCTAATTCAATTTATTAAGTATTGCATTTGAATTGAAAAACAAATTCTAGTGAATGTATGTGGATGGTGACATCCTAGATTCAAGGATTTGAAAGAATGAAACAAACATCTTTTTCATATTTTTAATATGGATTTAAGATCAAAACTAATGTTATGCATGAACATGTGATGAATAACCAAGAACATGTGAAGAACACATAAGAACATTTAAGAACATTCAAACATATTCAAGAGAATTTAAATAATTATGATCATGCTCTAATCTTAAATTCTCATCATAGCAACGTAGAAAACAAGTTAGGGAAAAAGATTATATCTTCATGCAAGATCCATACGGTAGAGGAGGAAACTCTTGGTGGAGGTCCTAAGGGTGGAGGAAAAGAAGAGCTAGTAGAGGGAGAGTGATTCTCACTCAATACCTTGAGTCTCAGGAAGACCAAGATATGACAAAACTACTCTATTTCACTAGAACTCAAGAGAGGAGAAGAGATGGGGTTTTTGTGTCTTGGAATGGAGGAGATGAGAAGATGGGGGTCTATATAGTAGTGGTGGAGAAAATATGAACGGAAGGTCATTTAATGAGGGTTGACAAAGAATCATAAACCTAGACCTTATTTTAGCATTTGGGGAAATCTGGTGCATTAAATGTAGAGATTGGTGAGAGTGAGGAGCAAGCAAAATTCGAACTTCCCGTAGCTACAATAACAGCCTATAGAGCCAACTTAAAAAAAATCATATCTTACTCAATTCTGATTGGAATTGTCTTATTCTTATGCTTAAATTGAAGCCCTAGATGTCTAGTTTTTGGGAAAATTAATTTCATTCACAGATTCAAAATATTATGAGAAATATCAACAAAATGGTGAGCAGAGGTCATTTGTTAGAAAATAATTTTAGCACAATTAACATTAATAGGTTCCAAATTAGTTCCCAATTAAAATTAATAGGCTCCAATCACTCCCATTTCAGAATTAATTAGTTCCTAATTTACCCTAATTAAAAAGATAATTGCACAAATTACTTATTGAATAATTAATGTTTGACTATCTAATTAATTAAGTGTGTGCAACCTTACCATAAAATGTAATCCTAGCCAATTAAATTATGACACATCATTAATCTCAAATTGATTATAATTATAACATATTGGAATCAATTGTTCACAATCACATATAGTCTGACTCAATATGTGATAATGCATATCGGCCATTTAAATTTGATTTGATGATAACTTTTAATCTGATGGTCCGATTAGGGCTTATGACCAATTGATTTGATCATTACAATATCAAGATCATTTTGGTGAAATGAGATTAAAAATCTAATGACCAAAATTAAGATGCATATTTTCAAGGTGAAATTACCATTTTACCCTCCATGTGAGGTTAAATGCGAGTTGCAAAATAGGGTGTTAACAAATAGTAAATAGTATTTGATTGATATAAAATTTAGCATGCGTTTTATGAACATAAAGAACATGTAATCCAATAGTGGGAGTTTAAAAATATTAATCTAATAAAAGTTATTAGGTGATATAACATTGCATAAAGTTACATTATGTGTAACTTGATCATAACCCATAATAGAGACTAGTTTGGATAGAATCCTTCAAACTGCTTTAAAATGAAGTTCTCTTACTAAAATAAATAAATAAAAACCCCACTTTAAAATGGTGACATGTGTATTTTCAAACACACACTCATGGTTTGAGATTTTTTTATATATAATAAAACTCAACTAATCCAACTTAACCATCTTTCTCAAAGATTCTAAAAAAAAAAAAAAAACCATCTTTCTCAAAAAAAGAAAAAAAAGAAAAGAAAAAAAGGACTTAACCATAGGTGGTGTGAGGATTAGTTGGGTCAAGTTGGAAGGATACTCGTTACGTTGTAAAGTAATTCAAAGAGTTTCTTTACAAAATAGTCCCTATTAAAACATGAGAATTGTTACGTCTATAGTATTTTCATAATACTTTTGCAACAAATCTTGAGTAGTAAATTGTTATTAGTTATAATTTAAACCCACTACTAAAATTACTTTTATTTTCCCACCAAGACTATATAGTAACAACTTGCCAATTAAGATTGAACAAAATTCGGTTACAAACTTGGTTGTAGTCAATAACTATAATTCCCACTAAAAAAAAATTAATATGACTACATGTTTTGAAAATATAGCAATTGAATTACATATTTTTTATGTTTCTAACAAACATATCAAATTTTGTGTCAATTAGTGGCAGCTCTAGGAATTGTTTATAGGGTGATCACTAAGAAATTTAAAGTATACAAAATCTACTAAAGCGAAAACTTCAATATTCGCTACAATTGTGAGTCAAGTCACTAAGGAGAGTAAAATTAGTGCGACAACAAAGTCAAAAAGAGTATAATTGTCATCACCATCAAGGAGAACTCACAACCATAATATTTTTTTTAGTACCATTTTTTAAGGAAAAATGAAGGGTAAACTACATATTTGGTCTGTAACCTTTGTATTATATGTCAATTTAGTTTCTAATGTTTCAAATGTGTTAATTTAGTCCATAACCTTTTAGTGTTGTGTCAAAATGATCTCTACTGTTAAGTTACGAATAAAAAATGTTAACGTGGCTAACATCTCAAATAAAAATTATTCTAATGCCACCTAGGTTGCCATGTGGACTGCCACTTTTCTTAAACCTTAAATTAAAAATAAATAAATAAAAAATTAAAAATCCATGTGTAATCAACACATATCTTCAATCTCATTTTCTCTTGGTTCTTTTTCATTTTTCCAATCAAATTTATCTAGAAATATTCACTTAAAAAAACAACATAGAATAAAAAATTAAAGCTTAGCCACCAAGAAAAAATCTCATTTTCTTGACATCCAAATAAAAGCCAAGAACCCAAAACAGGCCATTTGATTTCTTATTTTTTTAATTCAAAGAGTATAGTGCCTAACAGTAAAATACACTATAATATATGCTAGTATAATTCAATCTTTATGAAGAAAACAAACAAATAAAAACCAAAATAGAAGCTTTATTGATTTTGAGTTCATAAAAAAAAAATTAAAAAAAAAAGTTCATCAAAAAATATAAAGGAAGCTTTGCCAGCTAAAGTTTGAACACACTGCCCACTGTAGTGGAGATTTTAGATTCATTCATATTAGATGAGAATATAAAAAGGGTAAACACTTTTTTAGTCCTCCATAAGAAAGGATTTTCGTTGTCGTTAGAGCCGAGCAGATCTTGAGTCGAGGGAACACTTCATGCTGAGGCAGTTGAGGACGAGGTGGATCTCGTCAATGGAGATGAGGCCATTCTAAATCGGGTTGTAGAGTTGGAAGGCATTGAGAAGCTTGGAGGCTCCGTTGTATCTGGAGCTAGCAGTTTATGAGGTGATTCAACTTCTCACCGGTGAAAGCAAGGACTTCTCTCCTCTCTGGCAAGGTTTCACACAAACAACAAGGGCAAAACTTAGGTACAGTACTTTAGGTTCCCTACTTCAAATTTTGACATTTGTCCAATTTAATAACCCCAACAGACGGTGTTAAAACTTTTTTTTTTTTCCTTCTTCCTTCTTTTTCCTATACTGCAATTGCAAGAGAACCCACTGGCTTAAAATCTCCAGTTGCCTTTGATTGATGAAGCTAAAAACGTTCATCGGGAGATTCTCCCTCATTTTCTCAGTAACCAAACAAGAAAGATAAAAAAATAAAAGCCAAATCTATTGGGTTTCAAACCAAAAAACACACACACACAAGAGAGGACACTGCTATGGCTGCAACAAAAACCAGTTTTCTATATGTGATAAAAATTCATAGAGGCCATTCGGGTCGCCCTGCCAAGTAAAATGGACCTTTCCAGCTATACCCAAAACTTCCACACTCTTAACATCAACAAAGCCATCATCACAACCTCCTTCATTATTTTGTCCAGAGAGAGAGAGAGATAGAGAGAAAGAATCATAGATCAAAAAGGAAGAAAGAATTTTTAGAAAAATAGCATGGAGTGAATATGAAATTGATGATTTCTATGTTCATTTGAAGATGTTATTATAAGTGGTGAAAATTCTTGAGTCCCACGTTGGAAATAATAGAAAATATGAGCTTTGGGTTGGATATTGGGTTGGGTTTTAGGCATGTGTGGACTAGGCCCACTTATCTAATTAATAATAATATTTTAATTATTGAGTCAGTTATTGAGTCAGTTGTGCACAGCAGTTATCACTGAAACAGAATGTCTATTCAATAACGTATAAGTTTCATTGTCCCTCATTCATAAAAAATAACTTTCAAGGAAAAAACTCACACAGTGAGAATTTTTGTGCATTCATTTTGTTTCAAAGAGAGAGAAATAGGCATTGAGTAGTTCGCAGAGCACGACCTTGAGTGCTTTGTTTTCGTGCTGAAGATCATTTTATCCTGGGAGACAGACATCCACAAGTCTCAAAGCACCACAGTGATTATGTGAGGGGCAAAATCTGTTTTAAGGAGATTGTGTAAAATACAAGACTTGATCTCAATTGTTCATCCTTTTACGCATTTAGGAAAAAACTCACTCAATGAGAATTTTTGTGCATTCATTTTGTGTCAAAGAGAGAGAAAGAGGCATTGAGTAGTTCACAGAGCACGACCTTGAGTGCTTCGTTTTCGTGCTGAAGATCATTTTATCCTGGAAGGCAGACGTCCACGAGTCTTAAAACACCACAGTGATTATGTGAGGGGCGAAATTTGCTTTAAGGAGATTGTGTAAAACACAAGACTTGATCTCAATTGTTCCTCCTTTCACGCATTTGGTCTGTGAGTCTTTAATTATTTGCAGATTTCTATTTATATATATATATATATAGTATTTGTTAATTATATTTGCCTTTGATATCTATTTGTGTTATTGATTATTCTTAGATCTGTGTTTTGTTCCTTTTGCTTTATCACAAAAGTAAATTGTTGAAATATATCCAACAAGAATCATAGATCAGAAAGAAGAATGGAAACAGATACACATACATACACACACACACATCAAGAGAGAGAGAAAGAAAGAATCATAGATCAGAAAAGAAGAAAGAATCATAGATCAGAAACGAAGAAAGAATCATAGATCAAAAAAGAAGAAAGGAAATAGATACACCATACATACACACACATCGAGAGAGAGAGAGAGAGAAAGAATCATAGATCAGAAACGAAGAAAGACTCATAGATCAGAAAAGAAGAAAGAATCAAAGATCAGAATCATAGATCAGAAACGAAGAAAGACTCATAGATCAGAAAAGAAGAAGGAAACAGATACACATACATACACACACACACACCGTGAGAGAGAAAGAAGAATAGATCAGAAAAAAAAAAAGAGGAAACTGGTACACATGGACACACACACACTGAGAGAGAAATATGAGATATTCCTTTTTTTTTTTTTTTTTTTTTTTTTTTTTTTTTTAAACGCCGTTTGTTTGAAGTGTTAAATTGAACAGATGTCAAAATTTTAAGTAGGGAACCTAAAGTACTGTACATAAGGTACTGTACCTAAGTTTTGTCCAAACAACAATGCAAAGAGAAGTGATTTAGTGTTTCTAGTTTGTTTGGCTTCTATATGGATGCCAAGAAAGTGCAAAGAGTAAAGTGTAAAAGAGAAGAAAAATGATATTGAAAGTATGGTGTACACGTGGATTGTTTTTTTTTTTTTTTTTTTTTCAAGTCCATATGTCGTTCTAGGTGGCATGAAAATAATTTTTTATTGAAACCATTAGCCACATCAGCATTTTTTATCCATAATCTAAAGGGACCATTTTGACACAACATAAAAATGTTAGGGATTAAATTGACATATTTGAAATGTTAGGGACCAAATTGTTATATGGTGAAAAGGTTAGGGACTAAACATGTAGTTTACCCAAAAATGAAATTAGAGATTATTTTTATTGAATAGGTTGAACGGGCTTCAAATATGAATGATTATCAATTTTTATCTTTTCATTTTATAACAGGCTTTTTGTTGAATAATTTGTTTACTTGTTGTTTGGTTTTTTCTTGTTTTTGTTCGATTTATGTTTGTTGTTATTTGGGCTAATATATTTATTGTTTTTATTTGAGCTTAATATATATATATATATATATATAAGGGATTAAGGATTATGTTTAATTTTTGAATAATGTTATGTTCACAACATATTTACAATAAATTTTATGAAAAAAGTTATTATTGGTAGATAAAAAAAAAAATCAAAATTAAGCCCAAATTAGAATCAGTAACAACTTATTCTCAAAAAAAAAAAAAAATCAATAACAACTTATCAAATTAAATTTATTGTGAAATTATTATAAAAATATTGTGGCTGTAGCATTACTCTTATTTTCGTAGAACTCAAAATTTTCTAATTCTCAAGTCAGTGTCCGACCCAAACCCTATCAGACTTGACCCACCATAAATGTGTTGTCATAAACCCAAAGGTAAAGAAAGATTAGAAGACGCAACCGTTCCAGAAGCAGCAATGGGGAGCGTTAAGCTGGAGAAGAGCCGCTCTCTCAAAAACCCTAAAAATAAGCGAAAGAAACCTCTCGCCCCAACCAACCTTAACAACAAGAAAAAGTCCAAGAAACCCCGAATCCAAAACACCGAAACCAACAACAACAACAACAACAACAAAGAAATCATCCATAAGGTACAACCACCAGCATCAGCGTCTGAGCAGCTTAGTTGTTTCCTCAATCAGTTCCAATCCGTCAATGGGGTACAGCTTTCTTCTCTCGAATTAGAATCCCTCAAAGGTACTACTGCTTTTCATTACGCTCCGTTTGGTTGTTCAACAAAACCCAATACTAAAAAAATGATTTTTTTTTTTTTTTTAAAATTAAATAGATACTTGCATTGTGGAGTTATCTCAAGACACGGACCAGGATGTTGAAAACTTGGGGAAACATATGAAGGCAGCGTTTGGGGCGTCATGGAAAGAAGTACTTTGCGGAAAACAGGTTTTGGAAGGGAAAGTAGATCCTGGGAGTCCAGCACTTCTTGTCGTCAGCTCATCTGCCTTAAGAGCAATAGAACTCCTAAGGTTTCTTTCTTTATTTACTTTTTTGAGCTAATTGTCATAGTGCATATATGGCTGAAAAGTGTTGTGGACACAATAACAACCTGGCACTTAGGATTTGTTGTGAAAATATCGTGAACATAGCATTTCTCATATATTGCCAGTGGACATAGCATTTCTCATATATTGCCACTGCCGCATTTATAAATCTCACTGACCATTTTGTTCATTTGTGGTACATAAAGGGGTTTTCGCACTCTGACTAAAGATTGCCATGCTGTAAAGCTGTTTTCGAAGCATATGAAGGTTGAGGAACAGGTACTTTTGCCCTCTGTTGCTAGTTTTAATTTGGGAATACATATATTATTGCTCGATTTTAATCCTTGAAGTTTGAAAGTGATTGTTTTTAGTCCCTTAGATGATGTGGCGTAACTAAAAATTGACATGTGATCATTCCTAGGGACTAAGATTGCTCTCCTTTTCAATTTAATTGTGGTAAACTGGTAATGCAACTTTTGTTTGTGTGGATATGGGGAGGTTTGTATATATTCGATGGATACACGAAGTTAAGATTCAGCAAATGGAATATTGGAGTTAATGCCAAACAAGGAGAGAGTGAAAGGAAGTTGTTTGAGAATTTTGTAATATATGATGTGCCGAAATGATGTGGTTTGGATTCATTGTTCCGGTTCAAGGTACAATAAGGATTAGGGAAGCCTAGTAGGATTTAGATTAAGGCGTTGAGGAAGTGCTTGACGAAGTCTCTGTGAATCTCATCTAGTTATTGATAATGTGTCTATTAATTACCTGATGAAGTTTTAGTTTCTATAATATCTCGGTTGACTTTGAAAGAAGCAGGAAGAAGTAGCATTATTTAAGATGGAAAAGGATGTTGAGATTTTAGTGTAGAAAAAGGAAAAAGGCAATATTTGTCTGAGTGAAGCAAGGCATCAAATTCTAAATATAGTTATTATACTAAGAATGAACTCAAATCATACGTGTCTAATACCCTGGAATTTTATATTAAAGTCTTTGTGGCTCTACAAATGTGTGCTACATGAGAAAAAAATAAATCAACATTAAGCTTTACAACAAGCTAGGCACAGTTTGAATCGATGCTGGAGTGATCTTGTACATGTTAATGTTATGAGCTTATTTTTGTTGTTTAATTGAGATAGGTTGTTGCATTTGCTTCATCTACTCTCTTTCTCTTACGGTATGGATACATTTTTAACAATTTCCTCCAAAAGATTTTCAATAAAATTTTTTATTAGTATAAAAATTTCAATCAAAGCATTGTTGATGCAATTGGAACCATAATCTTTTTCATTGATTATTATATAATTATATTTTCCATATTAGTGCTTTTTTTTTTTTTTGGATTGGTTAGTTACACTCACCCAATGGGTCTTGAACCCTTGACCTCACCCTCCACCTACCACCTAACACTTGTAAGGGGAGGAAGTGACAACTGCGCTGGAGCTCATTGTCATTTTTTTTTTTTTTTTTTTTTTTTCATATTTTATATTTCACGTCTTAGTGACCTTTGTTAGGCATCCATCTGTGGTGAGATGTCTGGATTTAGTGGTTTTATTGGACTTTGGGAAATGATGCCAAAACTTAAAAAGAGTGACTGAAGCATAAGCTCTGCTGAATATTATTTGCACGTCAGTCTGATCCCAAATTCTGTGGTTCTTTTATATTGATATACATACATATATTTTTTATTTTTTCTGATAATCTTTTGTGAATAGTGACAAGATTGGTAGTCTCTTCTATGTTCTTGTTTGTGTTAATGGGTTGTTGTGGTAAACTTACATCATTTAACTTTTGTAATTTGTTGTTTATTTTGGACTTTGGGAAGTGATGATAAGATAAAAACTGATTGGAAAAGTCACCAGCAATGCTGAAATTATTCATTTGCACGTCAGTCTGATCCCAATTTTCAATGTTTATGACTTATCTATTCCATATTAGTGTCTATTTTTGTACTTTACTTCTTAGCGACATTTGTTAGCTATTCTACTATCTGTGGTCAGATGACTGGATTTAGTGTTTTTATTGGAGTTTGGGAAATGATGCCAAAACCAAAAAATTGTGACTGAGGGTGTAAGCTCTGCTGAATATTATTTGCACGTCAGTCTGATCCCATATTCGCTGTGGTTCTTTTGTAGTTATAGACACATTTTTTTCATTTTTTTTCTGATAATCTACTGTGAACAATGACAAGACCTGTGCTCTCTTCTATGTGTTTGTTTGTGTTAATGGGTTGTGATAAAATTACATTATCTCATTTTTGTAATGTGTAGCTTATTGTGGACTTTGGGAAATGATGATAACATAAAAACTGATTGGAAAAGTCACCAGCAATGCTGAAATTATTCATTTGCACGTCAGTCTGATCCCAGGTTTCATTGGTTATGACTTATCTATTCCATATTAGTGTCTTTCTATTATATTTTACTTCTTAGTGACATTTGTTAGCTATCCAACTATCCGTGGTGAGATGACCAGATTTAGTGTTTTTATTGGAGTTTGGGAAATGATGCCAAAACCAAAAAATTGTGACTGAGGCGTAAGCTCTGCTGAATATTATTTGCACGTCAGTCTGATCCCATATTCTCTGTGGTTCTTTTATATATATATATATATATATATATTTTGAGGAACTTTTATAGTTATAGACATATTTTTGGTTTTTTCTGATAATCTATTGTGAACAATGACAAGACCCATACTTTCTTCTATGTGTTTGTTTGTGTAATGAGTTGTTGTGATAAAATTACATTATCTCATTTTCGTAATGTGTAGCTTATTGTGGACTTTGGGAAACGATGATAATATAAAAACTGATTGGAAAAGTCACCAGCAATGCTGAAATTATTCATTTGCACGTCAGTCTGAACCCAGGTTTTATTGGTTATGACTTATCTATTCCATATTAGTGTCTATTTATTATATTTTACTTCTTAGTGACATTTGTTAGCCATCCAACTATCTGTGGTGGGATGACTGGATTTAGTGTTTTTATTGGAGTTTGGGAAATGATGCCAAAACCAAAAGATTGTGACTGAGGCGTAAGCTCTGCTGAATATTATTTGCACGTCAGTCTGATCCCATATTCTCTTTGGTTCTTTTATAGTTATAGACTCATATTTTTGGTTTTTTCTGATAATCTATTGTGAACAATGATAAGACCCATACTCTCTTCTATGTGTTTGTTTGTGTTAATGGGTTGTTGTGATAAAATTACATTATCTCATTTTTTTTTTAATGTCTAGCTTATTGTGGACTTTGGGAAATGATGATAACATAAAAACTGATTGGAAAAGTCACCAGAAATGCTGAAATTATTCATTTGCACGTCAGTCTGATCCCTGGTTTCACTGGTTGCTCATCTGAATTTTTATGATCTGAAATTCTGTGTGATGCTTTGATATTTATACGGATATATATATATATATATATATTTGTTTTTTCTGATCATCTGTTTTGAACAATGACAAGATCTGTTCTCTCTTCTATTTGTTTGTTTGTGTTAACGAGTGGTTGTGATGAAATTACATAGGCCTTTAAATTACATTTTAATAAATCCTTACTATAATGAGAAATAACAAAATTTATAAATCTTCTTCCAAAGAAATATAAAACAAAGATTTGGTAGTGTTTTTCACTTCCAACTTTTTTATTTTTTCCCCCCTGATCTTTTTCCCTACATTGGGCATAAGTAGATATTGAGAAAAAAGCTATCATGAGCTCTCTCCAGTATTGGGTCATTTCATGTACCAGTGTACATGCTCCTAGTTGCCTGAGAGATAATAGTATGAGGATCCCATGGTCATAGATTTATTGAATAGTTCAACTGGATTAATTGACACATGCTGGTCAAAGTTAGGAACTCTCTCATTTGACTTCTTTTGATTGACATAATTATATTACTTTATTATAGCATGTGATATTTTGAGTGAGTTTTCAGCTAATTTTATTGCAAAGTGTAATTGCCTAATGTAGTGCATTCTTTCTTCTTTCCTCTCTCATTCGGTGCTTGAATTCTTCACTTGAAGGTAGTTTAATAGAAGGTCCCTGAGGACACCCTCATGGTATTTCTTAAAAAAAATTTGTTTGGTTGTTTTGGCATAGATCTTTTAATGGTTATCTGACATGTCATTCTTGCAAGCTTCTAGTTTTTTTAGTTTGATGTAATTTTTCCAGTTTATTTAGTCTTTCCCTTCTGCCTATTGTTGTCTGGATTCTTATATTAATGGTTATTATTATTCCTTCTGGATGATGCAGGTATCCTTGTTAAAGAATCGTGTTAATATTGCTAGTGGTACACCAAGCAGGTTAGTTATTCAAGAATGTTCTTTTCTTAGGGCATCTCAGGCTGCATGTTGCCTACCACTGCGAGATTGTTGCTGGGCCAAATTATGCATCTTTTACCTTTTCTGTCTCCAAGCTTATTTCTTTCTAACCTTATTGATTAATTTAGTTCATCATTACTTTTCTTAACAATAACAGGATAAAGAAGCTAATTGACATTGAGGCTTTGGCACTTTCACGGCTAGCAGTGATTCTGCTTGATATACACCCAGATGTTAAGGGCTATTCCTTGTTTACGCTTCCACAAGTCAGGTTTGATTTTGATTTATTAGTAAATCCATCTCCATCTTGTCATTATGCTTTTATTCCACTATCCTTTTTAATCGTTGCAACGGTTCTCTATTTCTCAATTTTTCTAATTGGGTACTCCATCGAGGTCTCCTTAATAAGGTTTGTTTGATCCCTGAAAATTGCATTCGAAAAGTACACTAAAATTTCTTTAAAAATCAACATTCTACTTTATTTTTCTTTTGGTCCAATATTATATTAAGGAAGTATATTTTCTCAAAAGCTATGCCCTAATCCACAACTCATGCTTTTTATTTGGCAGAGATGAATTTTGGGACCTGTACAAGAACTATTTTCACCAACGACTACTTGAAGGTGATCTGCGTATTTGTCTCTATGGTCCATTACCAAGTGGCAATGAATTTAAGGGGAAAAAGAGTTCTTGAGGGATGATTATGTACAAATTGAGTCAAATGTGACGCTTGTATCCTTTTAATTTTGTTTGAGCCCAAATGCTCGACTCCTTTCAAGTTTTGACCCCCCCCCCCCCCCCCCCCCCCCCCCCCCCCCCCGCGGCGGGAACAAGTAGCAGAAACATAGAGCACCATGTAGCTTATCTATTTAAAAATTAGTTAGTAAAATGAATTATTCACTTGTTTCTTCTCTCTTTTCCTATTCTTGTCACCCACCCTCCACTCCAGTAGTTATCCATGTCTGCTTGTATATTTGTGCTTGACAATAGTACGATCAATGCCCTACTTTATGTTGAATGTATTATGTTACAATGAGTTTAAGATATTGCGTGAGAATATATTTTAATAGATAAAAACAAGAACCTGCCATCGGTTGCACAAGTTGGGGTATTCAACTAGCTAAATACCCCTCCAACTACCAGTTTGGTGTGGTGCATTGACGATGGGGAGTAACAATTGATAGTGAGAGAGGGAGAGAAGTGACCATCATTGATGAAGATTATGGCTGTTAACGGCCAGATCTAGAGAGAAGAGGGAAAAACCTATACTCTACACCTTATAAAAAAAAAAAAAAAAAAATCCACTACCTGACTGCTGTGTGTCAATGCTGGAGACGTCAGTAGAAAGTTGGCACGAGAGACCTTTGCTCAACTTTTAAGCCCGACAATCTTTTTGGGTGAAGATCGTGGCCTTCCCTGTCCAAATTTGGTTTTTCCAGTAAAGATTGCAGTCTTTCAAGGCCGAATGGTGATATGTCATAGCATGCAGTAACAACCATATCTAAAGACTTCTTATACTCTTGCTAAGTAAATTTAAGATTTTAGATGAGTAAAATGCCCTTATTTATATATATATATATATATATATATAAAACTAAAACCTCTGAAACTCTCTAAATTTTTTATGTCAGCACAATATTTAAATAAAATTTTTATTTTATTTAAATAAAATTATTTTTGTTTAATTCAAACTTAACCATGAGTGAAACTTTATCTCTCTAACGAATACAACTTAAAATCAAGCTCAAAAATTGATAATCTATATAAAAACAAAAATTATGATAGGACTAAAAAAAACAGAGACTAACGTTGAAAAAAAAGAGACTCACGTTGATAATCGTGGGTTTCGTTTTTGAGTTGAAATTTTTACTAATTATTTTTTTTATATTGTAAATAGCAGATAAAACATCTCTATTTTTTTGGAGAAAAATAAAAAACGCAACCTTTATCTTCTAGCCCAGGGAACGATAAATTTTTATTTGGTATGTTATATATAAATTTGTTGAATTTGGTTTAGTTCTAAGTAGAATTTGGGGATTCTATAAATTTTGAAGTATTAAGTCTTAGAGTTTTTGGTATTTGCATCTCAATAGGTTGATCTTAATTCTTCACCTTAAATACTTTTTAGTAGGTTCATGTGATTTTTTTTTTCTTATTAAAAGCTAAGGTTTTTGGTTGATTAATTATTCGTTTGGATTAATTTTAATTAATTTTTTGTTTTGATTCAACATAAAAGATAATAGAATTGGTATTATAATTTTGATATTGTTCCATATTTTGAATTGTCTATATTGTTATTACTACGAGCAAGTCATATTGCTACTCAAATTTGAAATTTGGTGTGTCTTCCTCATATTTGTTGATATATTTGCAGTTTATATTAATTTTGAGTGCGTGTGTATGTATAATTATTGAGAGTTTTGCTTTATTAATTTAAGAATTGTAAATTATTTTGTAAGTTTCAGTAACTATGCAGTTGCAACTCACTAACATTCAATATTAGACAACACTTCTAAACGATGGAAAAGTATAGAAGTTAAATATTTATTCATTTAAAAAAAAAAATACTAACTAGCAAAATGTCTATTTACTCATTGTTGGATTTTTTTTTTTTTTCAGAGTCAATAGTTTTTCCGTACATCACACGAGTTAGCATCTAGTTTCTTCAAATAAAGAAGCACCTTCACTTTCAAAACTGGTAGACGTGGGCTTGTGTCCTAATAGGATTCTAACTTATTGTAGCGCTTGTCATCCAGTAACCTTTTCAAAGGCCTAAAAAACTCAAACACATTATAGGTTGACTTTACATAATCCCTCAAGCAACTAGTGAAGCATTCACTCAATTGTGGTAGCAATATTTGCACAAAGACTATGCCTAATGCATATTTCTTTTCTACTTTTTCTTATATGCATCTACATAAGCTTTTTACTAGTTCTAGAATTTCTTAAATGGATTAGCCTTTTACAAAGTTCTAAAATTTCTTAAATTGATTAAAATGGAGAAGATTAATATATGAAAATTGAGAAGTATTGTCAAGATAATAGCAAGAATCTTTTGTATTAGTAAAACAATTTCGATAGCATTGCTTAGAAAACCAAAACTACAAACAAATATGAAATTACTACCATAAATTTTTTTTCTTAGGAACACATACGAAATTACTACCATAATTTTTTTTTTTTTTAGGACAATAAGTGATAAATGATTGTTGGGTTGTCTTCTTCTTCTTCTTCTTCTTCTTCTTTTTTTGGTTGTTGTTGTAAGTAGTTGTTTTGGGTGATAATGCTGGTATTACTAATCAAATTCTTTATTTTACTTTTTGATCACTATATTTCTGTTTACTTTCACATAGGTCACACTTTTTAGCAAGTGTGACTATATAATTCATCTACTTGGATGCTTTCCTTGGTAATTCTACAATCAGAGATGCATTATTCTTTCAGTCTAATTTATACTTTATTGCATTGATGGTTGACAAATGATAATTTATAATTCAAAATCTTTCTGTCTTCTTTCTTACTAGGACGTGTTTAACAACTATTATGATATTGTATACACCACAATATGAATTGGATTTGAGGGGTTTTTTTTTTTTTTTTTTTTTTTTAATAAGGCTTGTTGCACCACAAACAAGTCCGCTCTTCAAAATTTTCTTTTGTTTTCTTCTTCTACTATTTTCTTGGCTGATTTGTTAAAACTTAAAATTTGTGTTTGGCTTCATCTTGCTAGGTTCTTTTTTCATGATTATTGGTTTATATGTTATAATTTGGGCTAAAGCTAAATACCTAGAAGAGATCAAATAAGATATAGTTTTAGAGCTACCACATAAATTTTTTAGAGAACAAAAGTATTAAATGTATAAAATTATTAGAAGCTCAACATAATGAAGTGATTCCATGGTATATAAAAAAAAATTTGAACACGTATAAACAATTCTATAATTAATATGTTTGCTTTCACATGCCCCTTTTATGTTAATTATTGGTCGACTAAGCTTTACTATACAGTTTCCTCATTTTTTCACATTTTTTAAATTGTGTGGAAAGGAAAAAAAGAAATCAATATATGTTTTGGAGAGAAAAAATTTGTAATAGTTGGTTCTCATATATGAGTTTAGTGATTATCAAAACATAAATTATTATAACTTTGTTCAATAGTTTTTATGTGATAAAATGGAAAAAAAGTTTGTATAAAATGCTCATTAACTTCTCCAAAAATGGGAAATAATGTTAGTTTTCATTTGAAATGATCAAGATTCATTTTCATTTTCTAATAAAAATTATATATTTTCCTTTTTTTTTTTTTTTTTTTTTTTTTTTTTTTTGTGTTTTGATGCATATCTCAATGTATTATAACATATTACATAATATCTTGCCATATATAATAATTGAAGGGTAAAATATCATTTTCATCCCTAAACTATCATAAAAGTTCGTTTTTCGTCCATAAATTTTCAAAAGTTCTATTTTCGTCCCTCCGTCTGTTTGGCCTGACGAAGTGCTGACTTGGCATCTGACTTGGTTGGCACTTCATCAGGCCACGTCAACACTCAGTTAACAGAAACAGAAGGGGGGACGAAAATCAATACGTTTGGAAAAGTTTAGGAACGAAAATAAAACTTTTGAAAGTTTAGGGACGAAAAATAAACTTTTGTGATAGTTTAGGGATGAAAATGATATTTTACCCATAATTGAAAGTAAAATGCAATATGTTTTCTTGCCAAAAAAAATAAATAAATAATAATAATTAGAAAAAATAAGATATAGACTTCCTTACTGAATATATATTATATATTAGAACGTAATCACATTATTTTGAGATGGATTTGGGACTATTACTTAAGTCTCAATTACTAATCTCATTTTTTGCTTAACAAAAAAAAAAATTATTTGAAATTTTCTTGTGCATTGTTCGGGTTTGCTACTAGTGTATTCATAAAATCTAAAGCATTTTGACTTCAAAGAAATAAAAATAAAAACTCTAATGCATTTTGTAGGTGACTACTTGAAAAATTAAATCTTTTGGTTTATAATGGATAAGTGTTTTCTTTAAGGAATTGTGGATAATGCTTAATTTTATCTCGCAACATCATTATGGACTATTAAGACTTAACGTAATTTTTCTCATCAATGATTCAGCATACATGTATTATCCATAATGCTTGAGAAACTAGGAGGAAAGAACCAAGCTCTAGAAGAGGCTTGACAATTTGAAACGAAGCCATACATGATCTTCTGTATGTAAGAGGATTATCACTTATAAACAAAGGAATATGTCTGGCTTCATCTCTGGTTTATCCCTTTATCAAGCCTCTGCTTCTTTTCTTTCTTTTTTTTTCTTTTTTTTTTCTTTTTTTACAAAATTTGCAGAACCAAGGCTATCAAATAGCAGTGGGTATATATCAACTTGAATTTATGAAAATTTTAATGATTTTGAATTTTTATTTAGAAATTTAATTTGCTAAATTAGAGAGCGTGTACAATTTCAACCATTTTTTTTGCATTTTGGAAATAATTTGAAAATCCAAAATTTTTCAATTGAAAATGAAATAACCAAAATTTGGGGTAAAATTTTAACTGAAATTATGCATTTTGAAAATTTGATGTTTTTTAGTTGGGAAATTAGAAAAACAAATTTAGCAGAATTTTGACAAAATTTTCGTGTTTTGAAAGAAATTTGAAATTTTAATATTTTGGGTGGAAAATAATTATAAAAAAACCCATAATTTACCGTTATTTTAATATATTTTGACATTGGTTATAATATGATCATGATGGATGTATGCATGCATATGTCACATGAAGTAATGCTAGGACCATATAAAATGACACAATTTATACCACAACTCGTCCATGTGGCAAGTTGTGAGTGGTAGAAATATGTACTCACATGAACCCACAATCACATCTTTACCACTCACAACTCATCACGTGAACGAGTTGTAAGTGGGTAGAGATAGCATAAATCATAGGTCATAGCAAAAGTTATGGCTCTTAGAAATTTGTATGTCGTAAACTTTTCTAGTTTATCGTAGTGAAATTACGTGTTTGCATAGAGGTCTTCTCAATCTCAGAAGTGGTCAAACCATATGTCTTTGCGAAGCTTAGGACACCCACCTATTGAACATGCTTTGGTTCGGGGAGTCTTTATCTCAAACAACCTTTCCAACAATATATTGCTTGTGTGATTCAAAGATTGTTTGGCTTGGTTTCGATCAAACCCTCAATGAGGTTTGAGTTTCGGTGTTGGAGAGTCATTTGTGTGATATCTTTCTCATTTTAGGTCAAATTTAGCGGATCCTCTTATTCTTTAGAAGGTAACTGACATGTCTTCACCTTGGTGCAAAAATCTTTGTGATCAAACAGTTTAAATATTTTTTAGACTAACCTTACACTTACGTTTTTCTTAAAAACTCTCAAGTTTGAGGTATTTTGACTAAATTTATCAAAGTGAAGGTGTTTGATTGGGTTTCTTGGTCTTGATTTCATGCGTGTAATTATGCTTGTTGATGCAAGTACGTTATCATTTTGATCAATGAACAAGTAGAAATTATCCTACTCGCTGATTTTGTCAGTAAGCTAGGGATGTAGCACATAATCAAGAAAGGACTAAGCTGATTGGAATACGACACGTGGGCGGAAAAAGGATTTCTTAAATGAAACACGTTTTTTGTTTTTTAACCTAACATGTACTTGAGCTTCAGTAAACCTTAACTAGCCCCTATTTTAATTAAATATGCATTTTTATTTATTTATAGATATATAGTTGCTATGCCACATGGATTAAAAGAAAAATGAAAAAGGAGGTGCTTAACAAAATGCCAACATTTTCTTTATTACAAATCTTCCGGAAAAGAGTTACATAAACAATTGTTTTATTTTAATCTAGTTATGATTGCAATGAGATAAACAGAGCCATATATCTAGTGCTTCATAGCACTTACAATTACTCTTTCTAATTGAAAATTTAGAATTCTTTCTGAAGATGTTTAACCACTTTCTTGTCAAGTTGGAAGGCCTTGGTCAGAATATCTGGATTAATGGGAGGATTGGATCCAAAAACAGCATTTGCTATTGTGATTGCGCCTGCATTTTGGCTGCTTAAACCAGAAATGGCAATTGCATTGGTTTTTCCCACATTGACTTGGAAGTGAATGAGACCAACTGGAAAGACAAAGACATCCCCTTTGTTTAGGGTTTTGGTGAAGAGGCGATTGTCAGTGTTGGATGTCACAAAACCAACGAAGAGAGTACCCTCCAAGACAACTAGGATTTCAGTGCCGCGAGGGTGAGTGTGGGGAGGATTTTGTCCATATGGTGCAAAGTCGATTCGAGCAAGGGATATGCCAAGAGTATTGAGGCCTGGAAATGTGTCTACGTTCACATTAGTGACATTTGACCCAACTTTATTATATGTGTTCCCAGGAACGTTCAATCCACAAAAGTAGAAATCATCAGCTGTGACAAGCTTTGGATCCTTGCAGAACTTTCCATTGACAAATACTGCATAAAGGAATATTTGTTATGGACACATTAAAAAGAATGCTTAAAACTTCAATGCAGAAAATAATACGGCCAAGTAGCTAATATTATTTCTTCCGTATTTATATTTTAGTTAGTGTAGATTCTTTACATGACAAAAATAATGCAGAAACTTGAAAAAATAAAAAAGAAGAGTTTTTACCAGCTGACTTGTCGGAGTAGTCCTTAAGTGCAACACAGAAGTCCTGCAGGGGAGCGGGGTCAGAGGCAGAGGCAAGAGAGAATGCCAAGGCGAAGAGGGCAACAGTTACAAGGTAAGCTTTCCTCATATTTCAGGCTTACACGATCTTCTGTTCTATATGTCTTTGCTTCGGGATTTGGGGGAGGGATGAAAAATGCTGAATGGAAAGCATGTCTATTTATAGATTAGACACATTGAATAGGTCTGATTTTCCATACGTGAATGATTCATTAAGTCTTCGACTATTACCAATTTTCATTTTGATGTCCAAATTATTCTTTAACCACTATCACGCGCCTTAAATGTTCACCAAATTAGACTAGTTCAATGAGATAACGTTACGCTTATATGTGTACTAAACCTGTACTCTGTCCACAAAAGATAAAAGCTCTCAACTTACTGAACACACCATCTCAACGTATATTCAACTTGGATGTATCTTTATTTCAATGGGTTGTTAATAACTTAATATTTTGGTGGAAAACTTCTGTGTGACTTCGGCTTACTTCAATGAAATTGCTTGAGAATTACCATTGTAGAACCCATAATTAGATGGATTCAAAGTTTCTAGTGTATTACGTAACTGCAATAACGAAAGTCCAATTGAAGATCAGTGGTAAAGTCTTTGCCAGTGGAAGGCACCATAACCTTTCAAATGTACTTAAATTTCTTCATTCAATTATATTTCTTATTCTAACTCATGTTAGGAATTTAACCTAATTCATGAAACTATGAGAAACGAAAAAACAGAGAAAATATATATATATATATATATATATGCAACAAGAACAATCACATGACACAGATTTATGTAGTTCAACAATGTGTGCCTATGCCCATGAAGTTGCTGTGATTTTTACTATATCAAAATTTTCAATATATTGTGAAATTTTAAAATACTCGCAAATGTACGAACCGTACCGAAGTATAGTTTGACAAGAACGAGGTTAAACCCACAGGGACTTGAATGAACGTAGGAGAATTAAATCAAATCTTAACCAAATTAATCCTAATCTAGTTTAATAAAAAAAATTGGTTGTTTTGAAATTAAATAAACTAAGAAAATAATAAAATTAAGCAAATAGTTAAACTAAGCAAAAGATATAAAGCAATAAAAAGATGTAAACAATCAAGGAAAATGAATTAAGGTTTTAGAATCCGTCTTATAAGTCATATTAGCATATATTTATGATCATTAATTTTTCCCAACTACTGCATGATAATCTAGAAATCAATCTTGCTGTCATGGAAAATATTTTCATTAAAATCCTTATTTTAAAAATCAAAAGCATGTTCTTCTTTGCGTCTTAAGTATAAAATCAAATTATCAATTGTATCCGTAGCCAAACAAATCACAAGATATATCCAATTCTAAAAATCAAATCATAATCATTGACAGACAAATCACAAGTAATATCCAATTTTATAATCAAGAATTAATAAACCAAGCATTCAATTAATTAAGATAAATCCTAAATCATGAGAAAAACATGATTGAACTGATATCTAGAATCACATCTTAGTCAATTGATATGAAACAAGAACAATTTAAATCATTAAAAAACAACTATTGTGGGAAAAATCAAATCACATAAATATTACTAATAATCCTTATCAATGTTTCATCCTCAACCCTAATTATAAATTTAGCAACTCATAGTAATTGAAAGAAAACACAAAAATAAAATACTAAACATTAAACTAGACAAATAAAATAAAACTAACTGTTATGGAAGAAAACCAAAGAAGTAGCTGCACTCTCTATGTTTAGCCCCCGGCCCTAGCACTAGTCTCAACCCCCCTGAATTTTGCCCTAAAGAGCCTTTAAATAGGTCAAGGAATCCTATTACAAGTTGAATTCTTGTTTAGAGAAAATCCCAGATTTTTAGGCTTCACTTAACCGACAATTTTGGCCCATTTAACTTCAGAATTCGGACTTTTGGTCAACTACAAAGTTGTAGCCCTTTAAGTTAACTTTCTATCCCAACTTGAATCATCTCGATTGGACATCTAAGCCGAAAGTTATGCTGAAAATACTAACTGATGTGCAGGCTGGAATCCTAATCTGAATTGGACTTGGATTTGGTGCAAATTTCCTTTGATTCCTTACTCCAATTGGACTTAAATTTAATTGGGTTGGAATTCTCTTGAATTCATGTCTGGCTGGATGTAAGTTAGCTTGATTCGATTGGCCTAGCCTCACTTTGCATGTAAAGCCCTTGTTGCCTGCAACACAAAGATATTATATAATCAGTCACAAAATAACATAAAAGTAAAGCTAAATATGTAAATATGTGAGTACTTTATTGTATATATTTCATGCACATCACAATACAACAAACTCTAATATGAGGCAACAAGTAAATACCCCAAGCAATAGGACCAAAGTGGACTTAGACCTATTAGCCCAAGCCTCTACTCTATGGACCAAGAACAATCACATGACACAAAGATTTATGTAGTTCAACAATATGTGCCTATGTCCATGGAGTTGCTGTGATTTTTACCATATCAGCGAGAAAAATACAATTTTCAATATAGCAAACTCTAATATGAGGCAACAAATAAATACCCCAAGCAATAGGACCAAAGTGGGCTTAGACCTATTAGCCCAAGCCTTTACTCTATGGACTATGCCTCAAAAAAATCTCATTTATAATTATCACGCTTCCAAGTCGGGTTGGGTCACAATCCAAATCGAACACATAATTTAAGCTCCACAAAACCAAATAGGCCCTTTGAATCAAAACGTCATAAGACACTTTGACCCTAAGTGGGAGTGTCAATTGGCAGTCCTAGGGCCTAAATTGAAGTGAAAATCCACTTATGCTTAGAAACTCCTATTTTCTTAATTTTAACTCCACTTTTCGATTCAAGCTCCCAAGAGGTAACGCATGAGCTTAGAAACTCCAAGATAGAGGGATGTGATAGAAATTTGAAAATCCACATTCCTCTATAAAATCAAGAGGAACCCATCAGAAAAAGGATGTAGTCTTAAGTTTTTAGAAATATATATATATATATATATTCTTGTAAAGAAGAATTAGGTTATTATTGCGCGACATCACTATCAACAAAGAGCACAACCAGAGCCAAAGGTAGTACAACCTCACCCCTACCCCCCCCCCCCCCCAACCTCTAGCATACTACAAACTACTATAATTATCCCCTAAAACCCTAAACAAATAAATCACCAAATGCCCTGAACATCTTCCAAATCAACTTTAAAAACTTCATTCGTTGAAGTTCCAACACACTGGTCATTAATATCATCATCTCCACCACAAGATGATGAAGACTTGAAGCTCATTTCAAGAGCTCATACACACAAAGCCTGAAAGTCACCAATTGCACACTACAAATAAACCACAGAGACAATGATAAGCATGCTATACCATTGCTCATTTTCCTCTTAACTTCAAAAATTCCTTTCAACCACCTATTTTGTTAGAGATCATGTGTTATCCAACAATGATTTGCATGCTTGAATAAAACCATCCTCGTACTCATGATCACGCATGTAACTTTTGAACTCTTCAACAAATGAACTTGAACTTCCCTAAATATTGTTAAAAGGTTTGAGAACGTTTTGAAATTAAATTACATAAACGATGATAAGATTCTAGCAACACTTATGCATTTGCTTTAGCGTCTTGGTTAGTAAAATTGTAACTAGCTTCTTTCCACACCTCGCTTTTATTAAAGATAGAAATAATTAGGAATCAGATTTAGCAGTTTCCTCACACAAAAATTCAACACCAAAGACCATTGTTTGTCTATGATGATACACTCCAATTATAGGTGCCAATGATGATAGTTTTTATTGGTTCAGTACATGGAATCAAAATAAACTACATTGCCAAACAAATCATAGTAAACAATTATTTTATTATCCATCCAAAATATATTAGTTAGTTGACTATCAACATCAAATTGTATTTCGTTGAAAAATGATACATTTCCAAAACTTCTCACCTCAAAATAATGAAAAATGTATATTCCTTTCCTTCTTTCCCTCATTTGTTTAGATTGTAAATACTCATTGAGTGATTTGCTAATTTTGCTGGCAACCAATATCTTCCTTTGCAATGGAAATTTATGTTTACTCCATGGAATTACAATTTCTTGATTGTGTTTGGATTTTAAAAAAAGTAACGCAATATCTGCAATTCTTTTGAAAAAGGACAACCATGTAGGCTTTGCAACCAACTCTTAAATCCAATCCAACAGCAAGGCCCGTGATTCAATATCATGGCAAATTATTTATTAAAAGCCCAGTTCTCACTGGCAATATCAAAAAAGACTAGTTCTCACTAGCAACATCAAAAAGCCCAATTCTCACTAGCAATATAAAAAAAACCAAAAAAAAAAAAAAAAAAAAACCCCAATTCTCATTGACAATATCAAGAAGGCTCGGTTCTTATTGGCAATATCAAGAAAACCCAGTACTCACTGGTAACATCAAAAAACCCAATTCTCATTGGCAATATCAAAAACCCAATTTACATTGGTACTATTTTATCAAAAGCCCAAGATTATTAACACTTGGCAAAAATATAATCTCATAATTATTTCACTTAAAAGTCCAATGATGAACAATGTTTCAATTTCTTAAACATTACTATAATCTATGGAAATTATATGTTCTCAAAAATCATGGCAATCATCTTATATAAGCTCCTGGAAAGTTATTTATCATAAAAAATTATGATGTTTATCTCATACCATATTATAAAACGATGAAATTTGTAGAGTAAGAACCCATGGTCACTATTTATATCACAACATTCATATTATTTATTTTCAAAACTCATGGTAAATATTCATCCTACAAGCTCACCATTTAAATTATGACGTGGTTATCAGGAACCATAAACATTACTTATGATATGGAATTCATCATTTCAAAAAAATAGTAAATGTTATTTACAAAAGCATTTTGAACTAATTGAGCTTATGCTGTTATTTTAAATATTACAACTCATTGCCCAAAGACCCATTACAAATATCTATCAAAACCCAAAATATTCACTAATAATAAGAGCGCATGAGGGATGAAAAACCCATAGTAATATGTGTCCATTTTATAGGTCCAAATATGCTATAAAAGAAGAAGCCCAAGTAAAAAGGGGGATGATCACAACCCAGCCCAAAGGGTCCAATCCATGTGAGCAAGCCCGATCCAAAGTACTCCAGCAAATGTAGAGGACTGAAATAAACAACCAACTTCCCTTTTGTTCATCCTTGACCAAGGTCCAACTGGAGGCCTCTACAAGATAACCAAGTCTTTAAGAATGAACTAGGGGCTATCCCATCACTTTTTTGTCACCATCTCCCTGACATGGACAGTGCCTAGGGGTTGTACTAGAAACTAAAGTCTAATGGAAAATAGAATTTCATTACTTTCCTCAAGACTATATCTCCAGAGGAAAGGGAGCCATAACCAAGTTATCCAAGTCTTAAGGAATCAATGCTATAAATGTCAAAATGTTCAAGAAATGGTTCATGTGCCAAGCCTATGAATCCTAAAGGGGAAAATTTGGGAACAAGTGGTTTGGAGGGCAAAAACGAGATCTCTAGTGAAACCCTCTAAGATGGGCATAAACTTTGACACCCGGGTTAGGGTGTTAGAATCCTACTTCCTAGGGTCCAAATCTCAATTTTAGCACTAACATCCTTCCTTAATGCTTGTCTTAACCTCATTGGTTGAATACAACCTCAGAGATCCAAGCATTTAATCTAAGCATTTAATGCAAGATTATGCTGATTTTACCCATATGTGACATTGCCCAAAGAGGCAAGACAACCCAAAAGAGAATCCACCATTTATAGCCAAATCCTAGGATAATCAAGCCTGCTATACTGCCTCCTGATTTGTCCTATGTTTTGGGCTTTTGCTAATTAATACCTCCATAAACTCCACTATAAAAGGATAAGCATATCAGCCCAGAAAACACACGCCAACCCCTCTGAAATTTCTGCCATTCCTGTTACTTTGCTTGTGGTTTAACTCTCCCCAACTCATAAATCATTCCCCTTAGCCTACACACACTTAGCCTTAGACATTCCCTTTCCTTTTTTGCATATTCTAAGCCCACAAATGCTTCCTAATCAGTCATAAACAACCCTTTACCTGTTAAAGACTTAGTTTCAGCATTAACTCTATCATACCATCACAAGCTTACATACTCACTCACTCAAAATAGCCTATACTACCCCATTCATGCCCCACATATATATTCCCCAAGAATCTTAGTTCTGTAGGTGACTACTTGAAAAATTAAATCTTTTGGTTTATAATGGATAAGTGTTTTCTTTAAGGAATTGTGGATAATGCTTAATTTTATCTTAAAACATCATTAAGACTTACGTAATTTTTCTCATCAATGATACATGTATTATTGATAATGCTTGAGAAACTAGGAGGCAAGAACCAAGCTCTAGAAGAGGCTTGACAATTGAAACGAAGCCATACATGATCTTCTGTATGTAAGCATGGGCGGCGCAATGTATAGTTCGGGGGTTCATCAAATGAACCCCTTGAGCTAGTAATTATTTTATATATATATATATATATATATTTTGTTTTTTTTATTTAACCCTCCTAAATAAAAATTTGAACACTCTGATTCTAATTTTTTTTTTAAATCCACTTGAAATAAGTTTAATTATGATCATCTTACCAAAATTTTAATCTTTTTAAGTACAAAAGAAAAAAACGCCTAACAATAATCCAATTTTATCTAAAATCTGGGAGAAATAGTAAGCCCAACAACAAAGTAAATTTTTTTTTTTCCATCTAAAATCTTTTTAAAAAGCCCATTTAGATCTTAATAAAATTGAAATAAACTAATGAAAAATTCATAGTTTACATTGTACTATCATTGTAATATTTACATTGTTTCTAAACAAATGTGTACAATATTGTATAGTTTTTGCAAATGTATATAGTATAATTATCTATAATATAAATCTTACGTTGATAGTACAATGTAAAAATATAATCGTCATAAACCAATAAATAAAACTATTTTAAGCAGTAATAATTAACATTCACTTAACAACAATAATTAACATGTTCATTATACTAAGAAAAAATATGTCAAATGAACCTATAGTTTATTTTTTATTCTATTACTAGTACGTACTATAATCAAATTTGTGATAAGAAAACTACGTAGACCGTAAGATTCATATTTTACCTAAAATGTATCTTCTTACTGACCTCCTTATAAAAAATCATAGAGCTGTATGTAAGAGGATTATCCCTTACAAACAAAGAAATATGTCTGGCTTCATATCTAGTTTATCCCTCTATCAGGCCTCTGCTTCTTTTCTTTTTTAATTATTTTTATGAAATTTGCTAAACCAAAGCTATCAAATAGCAGTGGGTTATATATCAACTTGAATTTATGAAAATTATATTGATTTTGAACTTCTTATTTAGAAATTTAATTTGCTAAATTAGAGCACGTGTACAATTTAAACAGAATTTTTTCATTTTGGAAATAATTTAAAAATTCAAGATTTTTCAATTGAAAATGAAATAACTAAAATTTGGGTAAAATTTTAACTGAAATTATGCATTTTGAAAATTTGATGTTTTTAGGTGGGTAGTTAAAAAACCAAATTAAACATAATTTTGATAAAATTTCCACGTTTTAAAAGATATTTTAATATTTTGGGTGGAAAATAATTATAAAAAAAAAACCCTAATTTATCGCTATTTTGATATATTTCGACATTGGTTAATATGATCATGAAGGATGTACGCATGCATATGTTATATGGGGTAATGCTAGGGCCATATAAAATGACACAACTTGGGTCACAGCTCGTCTACGTGGTGAGTTGTGAGTGATAAAAATATGTCCTCACATAAACCCACCATCACATCTCTACCACTCACAACTCACCACATGAACAAATTGTAAGTGGGTAGAGATAGCATAAATCATAGGTAATAGCGAAAGTTATGTCTCCTAGAAATTTGTATGTCTTAAACTTTTCTCGTTTATCGTAGTGAAATTACATGTGTTTGCATAGAAGTCTACTCGATCTCAAAAGTGGTCAAACCATATGTCTTTGCAAAGCTTAGGACCCCCACCTATTGAACATATGCTTTGCTTCGGGTAGTCTTTATCTCACACAACCTTTCCAACAATATGTTGCTTGTGTGATTCAAAGATTCTTTGGCTTGGTTTCGATCAAACCGGCCCTCAATGATGTTTGAGTTTCGGTGTTGGAGAGTTTTCTCATTTGTGTGATATCTTCTCATTTTAGGTCAAATTTAGATCCTCTAATTCTTTAGAAGGTAGGTAATTGGCATGCCTTCACCTTGGCGCAAAAATCTTTGTGATCAAACAGTTTAAATATTTTCTAGCCTAACCTTACATTTTTCTTAAAAACTCTCATGTTTGAGGTATTTTGAATAAATTTTATCAAAGTGAAGGTGTTTGACTGGGTTTCTTGCCCTTGATATTATGTGTAATTATGCTTGTTGATGCAAGTACGTCATCATTTTGATCAATGAATAAGTAGAAGAAATTATCTTACTCGCTGATTTTGTAAGCTTGGGATGTAGCACACTACCAAGAAAGGACTATGCCGATTGGAATAATACATGTGGGCGGAAAAAGGATTTCTTAAATGAAACACGTTTTTTGTTTTCTAACCTAACATGTACTTGAGCTTCAGTAAACCTTAAATAACCCCAATTTTAATTAAATACGCATTTTTTATTATTATAAATATATAGTTGCTTGGCCAGTGCCACATGAACGAATGGAAAAATGAAAAACGAGGTGCTTAACAAAATGCCAACATTTTCTTTATTACAAATCTTCCAAAAAAGAGTTAAATAAACAATCGTTTTATTTTAATCTAGTTATGATTGCAATGAGATAAACAGAGCCATATATCTAGTGCTTTATAGCACTTACAATTGCTTTTTCTAATTGAAAATTTAGAATTCTTTCTGAAGATATTTAACCACTTTCTTGTCGAGTTGGAAGGCCTTGGTCAGAACATCAGGATTAATGGGAGGATTGGATCCAAAAACAGCATTTGCTATTGTGATTGCGCCTGCATTTTGGCTGCTTAAACCAGAAATGGCAATTGCATTGGTTTTTCCCACATTGACTTGAAAGTGAATGAGACCAACTGGAAAGACAAAAACATCCCCTTTGTTTAGGGTTTTGGTGAAGAGGCGATTATCTGTGTTGGATGTTACAAAACCAACGAAGAGAGTACCCTCCAAGACTACTAGGATTTCAGTGCCGCGAGGGTGAGTGTGGGGAGGGTTTTGTCCATATGGTGCAAAGTCGATTCGAGCAAGGGATATGCCAAGAGTATTGAGGCCTGGAAATGTGTCTACGTTCACATTAGTGACATTTGACCCAACTTTATTATATGTGTTCCCAGGAATGTTCAATCCACAAAAGTAGAAATCATCAGCTGTGACAAGCTTTGGATCCTTGCAGAACTTTCCATTGACAAATACTGCATAAAGGAATATTTGTTATGGACACATTAAAAAGAATGCTTAAAACTTCAATGCAGAAAGTAATAAGGCCAAGTAGCTAATACTATTTCTTCCGTATTTATATTTTAGTTAGTGTAGATTCTTTACATGACAAAAATAATGCAGAAACTTGAAAAAAGAAAAAAGAAGAGTTTGTACCAGCCGACTTGTCGGAGTAGTCCTTAAGTGCAACACAGAAGTCCTGCAGGGGAGCGGGGTCAGAGGCAGAAGCAAGAGAGAATGCCAAGGCGAAGAGGGCAACAGTTACAAGGTAAGCTTTCCTCATATTTCAGGCTTACACGATCTTCTGTTCTATATGTCTTTGCTTCGGGATTTGGGTGAGGGATGAAAAATGCTGAATGGAAAGCATGTCTATTTATAGATTAGACACATTGAATAGGTCTGATTTTCCATACGTGAATGATTCATTAAGTCTTCGACTATTACCAATTTTCTTTTTGATGTCCAAATTATTCTTTAACCACTATCACGCGCCTTAAATGTTTACCAAATTAGACTAGTTCAATGAGATAACGTTACGCTTATATGTGTACTAAACCTGTACTCTGTCCACGAAAGATAAAAGCTCTCAACTTACTGAACACACCATCTCAACGTATATTCAACTTGGATGTATCTTTATTTCAATGGGTTGTTAATAACTTAATATTTTGGTGGAAAACTTCTGTGTGACTTCGGCTTACTTCAATGAAATTGCTTGAGAATTACCATTGTAGAACCCATAATTAGATGGATTCAAAGCTTCTAGTGTATTACGTAACTGCAATAACGAAAGTCCAATTGAAGATCAGTGGTAAAGTCTTTGCCAGTGGAAGGCACCATAACCTTTCAAATGTACTTAAATTTCTTCATTCAATTATATTTCTTATTCTAACTCATGTTAGGAATTTAACCTAATTCATGAAACTATGAGAAACGAAAAAACAGGGAAAATATATATATATATATATGCAACAAGAACAATCACATGACACACAGATTTATGTAGTTCAACAATGTGTGCCTATGTCCATGGAGTTGCTGTGATTTTTACTATATCAAAATTTTCAATATGTTGTGAAATTTTAAAATACTCGCAAGTGTACGAACCATACTGAAGTATAGTTTGACAAGAACGAGGTTGAACCCACAGGGATTTGAATGAACGTAGGAAAATTAAATCAAATCTTAACCAAATTAATCCTAATCTAGTTTAATAAAAAAAATTGGTTGTTTTGAAATTAAATAAATTAAGAAAATAATAAAATTAAGCAAATAATTAAACTATATAAAGCAATAAAAAGATGTAAGCAATCAAGGAAAATGAATTAAGGTTTTAGAATCCGTCTTGTAAGTCATATTAGCATATATTTATGATCATTAATTTTTCCCAACTACTGCATGATAATCTAGAAATCAATCTTGCTGTCATGGAAAATATTCTCATTAAAATCCTTATTTTAAAAATCAAAAGCATGTTCTTCTTCGCTTCTTAAGTATAAAATCAAATTATCAATTGTATCCGTAGCCAAACAAATCACAAAATATATCCAATTCTAAAAATCTAATCATAATCATTGACAGACAAATCACAAGTAATATCCAATTTTATAATCAAAAATTAATAAACCAAGCATTCAATTAATTAAGATAAATCCTAAATCATGAGAAAAACATGATTGAACTGATATCTAGAATCACATCTTAGTCAATTGATATGAAACAAGAACAATTTAAATCATTAAAGAACAACTATTGTGGGAAAAATCAAATCACATAAATATTACTAATAATCCTTATCAATGTTTCATCCTCAACCCTAATTATAAATTTAGCAACTCATAGTAATTGAAAGAAAACACAAAAATAAAATACTAAACATTGAACTAGACAAATAAAATAAAACTAACTGTTATGGAAGAAAACCAAAGAAGTAGCCGCACTCTCTATGTTTAGCCCCCGGCCCTAGCACTAGTCTCATCCCCCCTGAATTTTGCCCTAAAGAGCCTTTAAATAGGTCAAGGAATCCTATTACAAGTTGAATTCCTGTTTAGAGAAAATCTCAGATTTTTAGGCTTCACTTAACCGACAATTTCGGCCCATTTAACTTCAGAATTCGGACTTTTGGTGAACTACAAAGTTGTAGCCCTTTAAGTTAAATTTCTATCCCAACTTGAATAATCTCGATTGGACATCTAACCCGAAAGTTATACTGAAAATACTAACTAATGTGCAGGCTGGAATCCTAATCCGAATTGGACTTGGATTTGGTGCAAATTTCCTTTGATTCCTTGCTCCAATTAGACTTAAATTTAATTGGGTTGGTATTCTCTTGAATTCATGTCTGGCTGGATGTAAGTTGGCTTGATTCGATTGGCCTAGCCCCACTTTGCATGTAAAGCCCTTATTGCTTGCAACACAAAGATATTATATAATCAGTCACAAAATAACATAAAAGTAAAGCTAAATATGTAAATATGTGAGTACTTTATTGTATATATTTCATGCACATCACAATACAGCAAACTCTAATATGAGGCAACAAGTAAATACCCCAAGCAATAGGACCAAAGTGGACTTAGACCTATTAGCCCAATCCTCTACTCTATGGACCAAGAACAATCACATGACACAAAGATTTATGTAGTTCAACAATATGTGCCTATGTCCATGGAGTTGCTGTGATTTTTACCATATCAGCGAGAAAAATACAATTTTCAATATAGCAAACTCTAATATGAGGCAACAAATAAATACCCCAAGCAATAGGACCAAAGTGGGCTTAGACCTATTAGCCCAAGCCTTTACTCTATGGACTATACCTCACAAAAAATCTCATTTATAATTATCACGCTTCCAAGTCGGTTGGGTCACAATCCAAATCGAACACATAATTTAAGCTCCACAAAACCAAATAGGCCCTTTGAATCAAAACGTCATAAGACACTTTGACCCTAAGTGGGAGTGTCAATTGGCAGTCCTAGGGCCTAAATTGAAGTGAAAATCCACTTATGCTTAGAAACTCCTATTTTCTTAATTTTAACTCCACTTTTCGATTCAAGCTCCCAAGAGGTAACGCATGAGCTTAGAAACTCCAAGATAGAGGGATGTGATAGAAATTTGAAAATCCACATTCCTCTATAAAATCAAGAGGAACCCATCAGAAAAAGGATGTAGTCTTAAGTTTTTAGAAATATATATATATATATATATTTTCTTGTAAAGAAGAATTAGGTTATTATTGCGCGACATCACTATCAATAAAGAGCACAACCAGAGCCAAAGGTAGTACAACCTCAGCCCCCCCCCCCCCCCCAACCTCTAACATGCTACAAACTACTATAATTATCCCCTAAAACCCTAAACAAATAAATCACCAAATGCCCTTAACATCTTCCAAATCAACTTTAAAAACTTCATTCGTTGAAGTTCCAGCACACTGGTCATTAATATCATCGTCTCCACCACAAGATGATGAAGACTTGAAGCTCATTTCAAGAGCTCATACACACAAAGCCTGAAAGTCACCAATTGCACACTACAAATAAACCACAGAGACAATGATAAGCATGCTATACCATTGCTCATTTTCCTCTTAACTTCAAAAATTCCTTTCAACCACCTATTTTGTCAGAGATCATGTGTTATCCAACAATGATTCGCATGCTTGAATAAAACCATCTTCGTACTCATGATCACGCATGTAACTTTTGAACTCTTCAACAAATGAACTTGAACTTCCCTAAATATTGTTAAAAGGTTTGAGAACGTTTTGAAATTAAATTACATAAACGATGATAAGATTCTAGCAACACTTATGCATTTGCTTTAGCGTCTTGGTTAGTAAAAATTGTAACTAGCTTCTTTCCACACCTCGCTTTTATTAAAGTTAGAAATAATTAGGAATCAGATTTAGCAGTTTCCTCACACAAAAATGCAACACCAAAGACCATTGTTTGTCTATGATGATACACTCCAATTATAGGTGCCAATGATGATAGTTTTTATTGGTTCAGTACATGGAATCAAAATAAACTACATCGCCAAACAAATCATAGTAAACAATTATTTTATTATCCATCCAAAATATATTAGTTAGTTGACTATCAACATCAAATTGTATTTCATTGAAAAATGATACATTTCCAAAACTTCTCACCTCAAAATAATGAAAAATGTATATTCCTTTCCCTCTTTCCCTCATTTGTTTAGATTGTAAATACTCATTGAGTGATTTGCTAATTTTGCTGGCAACCAAAATCTTCCTTTGCAATGGAAATTTATGTTTACTCCGTGGAATTACAATTTCTTGATTGTGTTTGGATTTTAAGAAAAGTTACGCAATATCTGCAATTCTTTTGAAAAAGGACAACCATGTAGGCTTTGCAACCAACTCTTAAATCCAATCCCACAGCAAAGCCCGAGATTCAATATCATGGCAAATTATTTATTAAAAGCCTAGTTCTCACTGGCAATATCAAAAAAGACTAGTTCTCGCTAGCAACATCAAAAAGCCCAGTTCTCACTGGCAATATATATAAAAAAAAAAAAAAAAAAAAAAAAAAAACAACCCAATTCTCATTGACAATATCGAGAAAGCTCAGTTCTTATTGGCAATATCAAGAAAACCCAGTACTCACTGGTAACATCAAAAAACCCAATTCTCACTGGCAATATCAAAAACTCCATTTACATTGCTACTATTTTATCAAAAGCCCAAGATTATTAACACTTGGCAAAAATATAATGTCATAATTATTTCACTTAAAAGTCCAATGATGAACAATGTTTCAATTTCTTAAACATTACTATAATCTATGGAAATTATATGTTCTCAAAAATCATGACAATCATCTTATATAAGCTCCTGGAAAGTTATTTATCATAAAAAATTATGATGTTTATCTCATACCATATTATAAAACAATGAAATTTGTAGAGTAAGAACCCATGGTCACTATTTATATCACAACATTCATATTATTTATTTTCAAAACTCATGGTAAATATTCATCCTACAAGCTCACCATTTAAATTATGACGTGGTTATCAAGAACCACAAACATTACTTATGATATGGAATTCATCATTTCAAAAAAATAGTAAATGTTATTTACAAAAGCATTTTGAACTAATTGAGCTTATGCTGTTATTTTAAATATTACAACTCATTGCCCAAAGACCCATTACAAATATCTATCAAAACCCAAAATATTCACTAACAATAAGAGCGCATGAGGGATGAAAAACCCATAGTAATATGTGTCCATTTTATAGGTCCAAATATGCTATAAAAGAAGAAGCCCAAGTAAAAAGGGGGATGAACACAGCCCAGCCCAAAGGGTCCAATCCATGTGAGCAAGCCCGATCCAAAGAACTCCAGCAAATGTAGAGGACTGAAATAAACAACCAACTTCCCTTTTGTTCATCCTTGACCAAGGTCCAGCTGGAGGCCTCTACAAGATAACCAAGTCTTTAAGAATGAACTAAGGGCTATCCTATCACTTTTTTGTCACCCTCTCTCTGACATGGACAGTGCCTAGGGGTTGTACTAGCAACTGAAGTCTAATGGAAAATAGAATTTCATTACTTTCCTCAAGACTATATCTCCAGAGGAAAGGGAGCCATAACCAAGTTATCCAAGTCTTAAGGAATCAATGCTATAAATGTCAGAATGTTTAAGAAATGGTTCATGTGCCAAGCCTATGAATCCTAAAGGGGAAAATTTGGGAACAAGTGGTTTAGAGGGCAAAAACGAGATCTCTAGTGAAACCCTCTAAGATGGGCATAAAATTTGACACTTGGGTTGGGGTGTTAGAATCCTACTTCCTAGGGTCCAAATCTCAATTTTAGTACTAACATCCTTCCTTAATGCTTGTCCTAACCTCATTGGTTGAATACAACCTCAGAGATCCAAGCATTTAATCTAAGCATTTAATGCAAGATTATTCTGATTTTACCTTGCCCAAAGAGGCAAGACAACCCAAAAGAGAATCCACCATTTATAGCCAAATCCTAGGATAATCAAGCCTGCTATACTGCCTCCTGATCTGTCCTATGTTTTGGGCTTTTGCTAATTAATACCTCCATAAACTCCACTATAAAATGATGAGCACATCAGCCCAGAAAACACACGCCAACCCCTCTGAAATTTTTGCCATTCTTGCTACTTTGCTTGTGGTTTAACTCTCCCCAACTCATAAATCATTCCCCTTAGCCTACACGCACTTAGCCTTAGACATTCCCTTTCCTTTTTTGCATATTCTAAGCCCACAAATGCTTCCTAATCAGTCATAAACAACCCTTTACCTGTTAAAGACTTAGTTTCAGCATTAACTCTATCATACCATCACAAGCTTACATACTCACTCACTCAAAATAGCCTATACTACCCCATTCATGCCCCACATATATATTCCCCAAGAATCTTAGTTCTGTAGGTGACTACTTGAAAAATTAAATCTTTTGGTTTATAATGGATAAGTGTTTTCTTTAAAGAATTGTGGATAATGCTTAATTTTATCTTAAAACATCATTAAGACTTACGTAATTTTTCTCATCAATGATACATGTATTATCGATAATGCTTGAGAAACTAGGAGGAAAGAACCAAGCTCTAGAAGAGGCTTGACAATTGAAACGAAGCCATACATGATCTTCTGTATGTAAGCATGGGCAGTGCAATGTATGGTTCAGGGGTTCATCAAATGAACCCCTTGAGCTAGTAATTATTTTATATATATATATATATATATTTTTTTTTTTTATTTGACCCTCCTAAATAAAAATTTGAACACTCTGATTCTAATTTTTTTTTTTTTTAAATCCACTTGAAATAAGTTTAATTATGATCATCTTACCAAAATTTTAACCTTTTTAAATACAAAAGAAAAAAACGCCTAACAATAATCCAATTTTATCTAAAATCTGGGAGAAATAGTAAGCCCAACAACAAAGTAATTTTTTTTTTTTTCCATCTAAAATCTTTTTAAAAAGGCCATTTAGATCTTAATAAAATTGAAATAAACTAATGAAAAATTCATAGTTTACATTGTACTATCATTGTAATATTTACACTGTTTCTAAACAAATGTGTACAATATTGTATAGTTTTTGCAAATGTATATAGTATAATTATCTATAATATAAATCTTACATTGATAGTACAATGTAAAAATATAATCGTCATAAACGAATAAATAAAAGTATTTTAAGCAGTAATAATTAACACTCACTTAACAACAATAATTAACATGTTCATTATACTAAGAAAAAATATGTCAAATGAACCTATAGTTTATTTTTTATTCTATTACTAGTCCGTACTATAATCAAATTTGTGATAAGAAAACTACGAAGACCATAAGATTCATATTTTACCTAAAATGTATCTTCTTACTAACCTCCTTATAAAAAATCATAGAGCTGTATGTAAGAGGATTATCCCTTACAAACAAAGAAATATGTCTGGCTTCATATCTGGTTTATCCCTCTATCAAGCCTCTGCTTCTTTTCTTTTTTAATTATTTTTACGAAATTTGCTAAACCAAAGCTATCAAATAGCAGTGGGTTATATATCAACTTGAATTTATGAAAATTATATTGATTTTGAACTTCTTATTTAGAAATTTAATTTGCTAAATTAGAGCACGTGTACAATTTAAACAGAATTTTTGCATTTTGGAAATAATTTGAAAATTCAAGATTTTTCAATTGAAAATGAAATAACTAAAATTTGGGTAAAATTTTAACTGAAATTATGCATTTTGAATATTTGATGTTTTTAGGTGGGTAGTTAAAAAAACCAAATTAAACATAATTTTGATAAAATTTCCACGTTTTAAAAGATATTTTAATATTTTTTGTGGAAAATAATTATAAAAAAAAAACCCTAATTTATCGCTATTTTGATATATTTCGACATTGGTTATTATGATCATGAAGGATGTACGCATGCATATGTTATATGGGATAATGCTAGGGCCATATAAAATGACACAACTTGGGTCACAGCCCGTCTACACAGTGAGTTGTGAGTGATAGAAATATATCCTCACATAAACCCACCATCACATCTCTACCACTCACAACTCACCACATGAACAAATTGTAAGTGGGTAGAGATAGCATAAATCATAGGTAATAGCGAAAGTTATGTCTCCTAGAAATTTGTATGTCTTAAACTTTTCTCGTTTATCGTAGTGAAATTACATGTGTTTGCATAGAAGTCTTCTCGATCTCAGAAGTGGTCAAACCATATGTCTTTGCAAAGCTTAGGACCCCCACCTATTGAACATATGCTTTGCTTCGGGTAGTCTTTATCCCACAAAACCTTTCCAACAATATGTTGCTTGTGTGATTCAAAGATTCTTTGGCTTGGTTTCGATCAAACCGGCCCTCAATGATGTTTGAGTTTCGGTGTTGGAGAGTTTTCTCATTTGTGTGATATCTTCTTATTTTAGGTCAAATTTAGATCCTCTAATTCTTTAGAAGGTAGGTAATTGGCATGCCTTCACCTTGGCGCAAAAATCTTTGTGATCAAACAATTTAAATATTTTCTAGCCTAACCTTACATTTTTCTTAAAAACTCTCATGTTTGAGGTATTTTGAATAAATTTTATCAAAGTGAAGGTGTTTGATTGGGTTTCTTGCCCTTGATATTATGTGTAATTATGCTTGTTGATGCAAGTACGTCATCATTTTGATCAATGAATAAGTAGAAGAAATTATCTTACTCGCTGATTTTGTAAGTAAGCTTGGGATGTAGCACACTATCAAGAAAGGACTATGCCGATTGGAATAATACATGTGGGCGGAAAAAGGATTTCTTAAATGAAACACGTTTTTTGTTTTCTAACTTACATGTACTTGAGCTTCAGTAAACCTTAAATAACCCCAATTTTAATTAAATACGCATTTTTTATTATTATAAATATATAGTTGCTTGGCCAGTGCCACATGAACGAATGGAAAAATGAAAAACGAGGTGCTTAACAAAATGCCAACATTTTCTTTATTACAAATCTTCCAAAAAAGAGTTAAATAAACAATCGTTTTATTTTAATCTAGTTATGATTGCAATGAGATAAACAGAGCCATATATCTAGTGCTTTATAGCACTTACAATTGCTTTTTCTAATTGAAAATTTAGAATTCTTTCTGAAGATATTTAACCACTTTCTTGTCGAGTTGGAAGGCCTTGGTCAGAACATCAGGATTAATGGGAGGATTGGATCCAAAAACAGCATTTGCTATTGTGATTGCGCCTGCATTTTGGCTGCTTAAACCAGAAATGGCAATTGCATTGGTTTTTCCCACATTGACTTGAAAGTGAATGAGACCAACTGGAAAGACAAAAACATCCCCTTTGTTTAGGGTTTTGGTGAAGAGGCGATTATCTGTGTTGGATGTTACAAAACCAACGAAGAGAGTACCCTCCAAGACTACTAGGATTTCAGTGCCGCGAGGGTGAGTGTGGGGAGGGTTTTGTCCATATGGTGCAAAGTCGATTCGAGCAAGGGATATGCCAAGAGTATTGAGGCCTGGAAATGTGTCCACGTTCACATTAGTGACATTTGACCCAACCTTATTATATGTATTCCCAGGAATGTTCAATCCACCAAAGTAGAAATCATTTGCTGTGACAAGCTTTGGATCCTTGCAAAACTTTCCATTAACGAATACTGCATAAAGGAATTTTTGTTATGGACACTTTAAAAAGAATGCTTAAAACTTCAATGCAGAAAATAATAAGGCCAGGTAGCTAATATTATTTCTTCCGTATTTGTATTTTAGTTAGTGTAGATTCTTTACATGACAAAAATAATGCAGAAACTTGAAAAAAGAAAAAGGAAGAGTTTGTACCAGCTGACTTGTCGGAGTAGTCCTTAAGTGCAACACAGAAGTCCTGCAGGGGAGCGGGGTCAGAGGCAGAGGCAAGAGAGAATGCCAAGGCGAAGAGAGCAACAGTTACAAGGTAAGCTTTCCTCATATTTCAGGCTTACTCGATCTTCTGTTCTATATATTTTTGCTTCGGGATTCGAGTGAGGGATGAAAAATGTTGGATGGAAAGCATGTCCATTTATAGATTAGACACGTTGAATAGGTCTGATTTTCCATATGTGAATGATGCATTAAGTCTTCGACTATTAACAATTTTCTTTTTGATGTGCAAATTACTCTTTAACCACTATAACGCGCCTTAAATGTTCACCAAATTAGACCTGTTCAATGAGATAACGTTACGCTTATATGTGTACTAAACCTGTACTCCGTCCACGAAAGATAAAAGCTCTCAACTTACTGAACACACCATCTCAACGTATATTCAACTTGGATGTATCTTTATTTCAATGGGTTGTTAATAACTTAATATTTTAGTGGAAAACTTCTGTGTGACTTCGGCTTACTTCAATGAAATTGCTTGAGAATTACCATTGTAGAACCCATAATTAGATGGATTCAAAGCTTCTAGTGTATTACGTAACTGCAGTAATGAAAGTCCAATTGAAGATCAAGTGGTAAAGTCTTTGCCAATGGAAGGCACCACAACCTTTCAAATGTACTTAAATTTCTTCATTCAATCATATTTCTTAGTCTAATTCATGTTAGGAATTTAACCTAATTCATGAAACTATGAGAAACAAAAAAACAGAGAAAAAAAAAAATATATATATATATATATATATACATATATCACTATTTATATCACAACATTCATATTATTTATTTTCAAAACTCATGGTAACTATTCATCCTACAAGCTCACCGTTTAAATTATGACGTGGTTATTGGGAACCATAAACATTACTTATGATATGGAATTCATCATTTCAAAAAAATTGTAAATGTTATTTACAAAAGCATTTTGAACTAATTAGGCTTATGCTGTTATTTTAAATATTACAACTCATTGCCCAAAGACCCATTACAAATATCTATCAAAACCCAAAATATTCACTAATAATAAGAGCGCATGAGGGATGAAAAACCCATAGTAATATGTGTCCATTTTGTAGGTCCAAATAAGCTATAAAAGAAGAACAAGCCCAAGTAAAAAGGGGGATGAACACAGCCCAGCCCAAAGGGTCCAATCCACATGAGCAAGCCCGATCCAAAGAACTCCAGTAAAATGTAGAGGACAGAAATAGACAACCAGCTTTCCTTTTGTTCATCCTTGACCAAGGTCTAGCTGGAGGCCTCTATAAGAGAACCAAGTCTTTAAGAATGAACTAGAGGCTATCCCATCACTTTTCTGTCACCCTCTCCTTAACGTGGATACTACCTAGGGTTTGTACTAGCAACTAAAGTCTAATGGGAAATAGAATTTCATCACTTTCCTCAAGACTATATCTCAGAGGAAAGGGATCCATAACCAAGTTATCCAAGTCTCAACAAATCAATGCTATAAATGTCAAAATGTTCAAGAAATGGTTCATGTGCCAAGCCCATGAATTCTAAAGGGGAAAAGTTGGGAACATGTGGTTTAGAGGGCAAAAACGGGATCTCCAGCGGAACCCCCTGAGGTGGGCTTAAACTTTGACACCTGGCTTGGGGTGTTGGAATCATACCTCCTAAGGTCCAAATCTCAGTTGTAGCACTAGCATCATTCTTTAATGCTTGTCTTAACCTCACTGGCTGAATATAACCTCAGAGATCCAAGCATTTAATGCAAGATTATGCTGATTTTACCCATGTGTGACATTGCCCTAAGAGGCAAGACAGCCCAAAAGAGAATCCACCATTTATAGCCAATTCCTAGGATAATCAAGCCTACTATATTGCCTCTTGATCAGTCCTATGTTTTGGACTTTTGCTAATTAATACCTCCCTAAACTCCACTATAAAAGGATAAGCACATTAGCCCACAGAACACACACCAACCCCTCTGAAATTTCTATCATTCTTATTACTTTGCTTGTGGTTTAACTCTCCCCAGCTCATAAATCATTCCCCTTAGCTTACACTCACTTAGCCTCAGACATTCCCTTTCCTTTTTTGCATATTCTAAGCCCAGAAATGCTTCCTAATCAATCATAAACAACCCTTTACATGTTAAAGACTTAGTTTCAGCATTAACTCTATCATACCATCACAAGCTTACATACTCACTCACTTAAAACAGCCTATACTACCCCATTCATGCCCCACATATATATTCCCCAAGAATCTTAGTTCAATATTTGTTGCATTGAGCTGGAATCTCTTTCTCCCTTCACACCATGCCAAATAACCCCTTTCTTCTCACCATGGAATTATTAATTTTTACATTTTGTTTTACTATTGAAGGATATAATGTATTTGTAATAATGGAATTCTTCTCTCATATTGATGTAATGATGGCTGAAAGTACAATAAACCCCCCTGACCAAGACATACAAGGACTTTCTGAAGTGAACACTTTCTTAAATCTATTTAATAATTGACTGCTGGACTAAGTTTAATTTCACCCTACCGTTGGAGAATTTGTTTTTCTTGTATTATCAAAACAGGACTACTAATGTACTAATTAACTATTGTAAAGTATTTTATTGGGTTTTGTTGCTGTTTTATCAGGGTATAACCTTGATTTCTTGCTTGGATTGGCTTATCACCACACCGAAAGCCTTTGGGCATCATTTCAAGAGCCCATCGTGTAGTTTCGGCTTTTTCTTCCCCATATTTTATTCGAAACCATCAATTTCCCCCCTCAACATTATGTTATTTATTGGTTGACTAATCTTTACTAGACATTTAATTTCCTCAAATTTTCACTTTTTTTTTTTTTAAATTGTGTGGAAAGGAAAAAAAGAAATCAATATATGTTTGGGGAGAAAATTTTTTGTAATAGTTGGTTGTTATATATGAGTTTAGTGATTATCAAAATATAAATTATTATAACTTTGTTCAATAGTTTTTATGTGATAAAATGGAAACAAAGTTTGTATAAAATGCTCATTAACTTCTCCAAAAATAAAAAATAATGTTAGTTTTCATGTGAAATAATCAAGATTCATTTTCATTTTCTAATAAAAATTAAATATTTTCCTTTTTTAATTTTGTTGTGTTTTGAAGCATATCTCAATATATTATAACGTATTACATAATATCTTGCCATATATAATAATTGAAAGTAAAATGCAATATGTTTTCTTGCCCAAAAAATAATAATTTAAAAGAAAAAAGATATAGACTTCCTTACTGAATATATATTATATATTAGAATGTAATTACATTAATTTGAGATGGATTTGGGACTATCACTTAAAGTCTCAACTACTATTCTCATTTTTTGCTTAACAATATATATATATATATATATATATTATTTGAAATTATCCTGCGCATTGTTTGGGTTTGCGACTAGTGTATTCATAAAAGTATTCATAAAATCTAAAGCATTTTGACGTCAAAAAATTAAAAATAAAAATTCTAATGCATTTTGTAGGTGACTACTTGAAAAATTAAATCTTTTGGTTTATAATGGATAAGTGTTTCCTTTAAGGAATTGTGGATAATGCTTAATTTTATCTTGCAACATCATTAAGACTTACGTAATTTTTCTCATCAATGATACATGTATAATCCATAACTAGCTTGTAACCCCATACATATGCATGGATACACTTAAAAATATGCAATAAGATGAATAATATAATTCATATATATATAATTTAAATACTATTGATAGTCATTTTTATATTTTGTTAACTCTTTAAAAAATTTTGTAAAGATATTATTAAGTATAAAATGTAAATTGTCATTTTTTTAAAAAAATTATTGTGAAGCACTTTTTTTTTAGGATTCATTTATTTTAGACTCTTTGGTTTTTTTACTTAATAACTCACTTGGATGAATGTTTATGATGTGGTCCCACATCTGATTCTAATATTAAGAAATAAAACTATTTATGAATAAATAATTTAGGACACATAGCGCAAAATTAAAACTCTAATTTGGAATTCTAATTTGAGTTTCTCTTAGTTTCACCTATTATTATTATTATTATTATTATTATTATTATTATTATTATTATTATTATTATTATTATTATTATTATGACATATAAACTTGAATTGTTTTTAATTATACAAAAAAAAGAAAAAAAGCTCATTAATATAAAATCATTCAAAAATTATATTTTTTATAGTTTACTTATATTGGACTCCTCGTTTTTTACTCTAAATTAACTCATTTGACACAAAATTTTAAAAACTTAGATTAGATGGAATATATGGCACAAAATTAAACTCTAATTAAAATCTAATTTTTACATTGAATTAACTCATATGGCACAAAAATTTAAAAACTTAGATTAAATGGGACACATGGCATAAAATTAGACTCTAATTTAATTTTAATTTAAAATCTAATTAGATTTTATCTCAGTTTTACCTATTATTATTATTATTATTATTATTATTATTATTATTATTATTATAGATGCTTGAGAAACTAGGAGGAAAGAACCAAGCTCTAGAAGAGGCTTGACAATTGAAACAAAGACATACATGATCTTCTGTATGTAAGCATGGGCGGCGCAATGTATAGTTCGGGAGTTCATCAAATGAACTCCTTGAGCTAGCAATTGTATTTTTATTTTTTTTTATATAATTTTTTTTACCCTCCTAAATAAAAATTTGAACACACTGATTCTAAATTTTTTAAAAATCCACTTGAAATAAGTTTAATTATGACCATCTTAACAATATTTTAATCTTTTTAAATACAAAAAAAAAAAAAAAAAAAAAAAAAAAAACCTAACAGTAATCCAATTTTATCTAAAATTTAGGAGAAATAGTAACAACATTTACACCCCAAATGTCAAATGCCAAATGTAAGCATTTTTTAGCATTTAAGCCCAAAATCTTCACTCCATCAGAAATTGTAAAAGCCAAGTATTGCAAAAAAATTTGTAATATTGCTACAGTGCAATTCTATATGTAGAATTGTGCTGTAGTTGAATGGTAAACTCTTATATTATTATTTAATTCTCTCTCTCTCTCCTACTTTTTATTAAATGCACTATAACTAATGTGTTATATTGTAGATGATGGTGATCTTAGGATATATTATTTTATTGTATAGAAATATTATTTTAATGTGTTGTATTGTAAAATAAAAGTTGGGATGCTGGAATATTGTAAAATGGTATTGTATAATTGATAAAGTAGTTTTTTGGGATGGTAAAGTAAAATAGGATGGCATTTTGGAGTGTGAATACTCTAAGCCCAACAACAAAGTAAAATTTTTTTCATCTAAAATCTTTTTAAAAAGCCCATTTAGATCTTAATAAATTTGAAATAAACTAATGGAAAATTCATAGTTTACATTGTACTATCATTGTAATATTTACATTGTTTCTAAACAAATGTGTACAATATTGTATAGTTTTTGCAAATGTATATAGTCTAATTGATGGGATAACCAAAAAATTGCATCTATGGTTCGTCCAGAGGGGTCGTCCATCATGAACTGTTAGCCAAACGACCAGACCATCTTCTGTTCGTCCAGACCCCTCGTCCTTGAGAAGTTGACCAATTGAACAAACCCCATAAATCAAGACGAAAGAGTCGTCCATGTGCGAAACGCATGGACGACCAAACAACGGCGTGATAGAGGATCGTCCATAGGCATTGCACATGGACGACCACACAACACTTAGCAAATTTTGGAGCGGGTAACCAACCCATGTTCATCGCCGCCAATTCCTCCCAAGTATGTAACTTCCAACGACGGTTATGGTTTCTATAGCAGTTGAGGTCCGGATTCCAAGAATCTGGGGGAAGTTATTCGAACCAATAATCGCCCCGACGTACCCTATATAAGAACCGGTTTGAACCATGCATAGGTGGGAAAAATTTCTGAGATTTTACATCCGATAAAGTTGGAACTCTATTTGAGGGAAGATACTTACTTTACCATCGGAGGGTACTTGGCCGCTCCACCGCGGTCACCCTTTGATTGTTTTCTCTTTTTACAGGCCTCCGCCAACGCCGTAGCCCACCGAAGCCGAAGTGTTCAACCAATTGATCTCATCCATCATCAGTTGGCGCCGTCTGTGGGAAATCTCAAATTGTGTTACGATTTGGCTTTCCAGGATAAAAGGTTGAATGGTTCAGACTAGGTCGAGGGCTACAAGCCTAGGCCATCAGGGAAGCAAAGACGCCTCAAGCAATCCCCATCGCGATCGCCAATCAGCGCCTGTCATGCAGTCGCCTTCCGTCCACCACTTGCAATCCATGGCGGCTGCAATGGCGGAGTTAACTCGACAAAATCAAGAGTTGACTAGGGAGATGGAAAGGCAGCGCCGTGAAGGACATGCTGAGAGACAGTCCCAAAGTCAAGAAGATAGAGGAGGAAATGCTGAGCCCGAGGCTCAGTCAAGAGGCACCACTTCGCGAAGGGTGCCACATTTGGAGAAGGAAATGGATCAGATGAGGAAGGTTATGGACAAGATGAAGGAGAACATAAGAAGGGCAAATCCCGTCGAGGATTTGGTTCACCGAACAGATTCCCCTTTTACGGCATCCATCAATGGGCATCCCTTGCCGCAGAAGTTCAAAATGCCTTCCCTAGATTTATATGATGGAATGCGTGATCCTTTTGATCATATTGCCACCTTCAAGACCACAATGCATCTCCAAGGAGTTCCAAACGAGATTATGTGCAGAGCCTTCCCTACCACCCTTAAGGGACCAGCTCGAGTATGGTTTAGCAAAATACTCCCGAATTCTGTAAGTTCTTTCGAGGAGTTAAGCAAACTATTTGTCAATAATTTCATTGGGGGATAGAGACACAAACGCTCCTCGTCCAGTTTGCTGACCATAGAGCAAGGAAAGAATGAAAGCCTGTGTTCCTTTATCACGCGTTTCAACAAGGAAGCCCTAACAGTAGACGAGGTGGACAACAAACTACTATTGTCAGCCTTCCACAATGGGGTTAACTCGGACCTATTCATCCACAAGTTGTATGAGAAAGAGCCCCAATCCATGGCTGAACTCGTCCACTCAGCCCAAAATTTTATGAATGCAGAAGATGCCATCATAGCTAAGAAGAGGAAGAGAGCTGAAAGAATGGAAGTCAACCCCCCGCGTCACTCTGATCAAGGGCCTCATCCAAAGAAGGGACGAACGGAAGACAAGAAGGATCGAGACAGGGATAACAGGAAGTCAGGCCCATCAGCAAGGAGTCAGAATTACACACCCTTGAATACCCCACTCGATCAAGTGCTCATGCAAATCAAGGATGATCCTTCCTTGAAGTGGCCAAAGAAGATGAAGGGAGATCCTAATAAGCGCAATAAGAATAAATATTGTCGCTTCCATAGGGATCATGGGCATGACACGAACGAGTGTTATGACTTGAAGCAGCAAATTGAGAATCTCATTAGGCAAGGAAAGTTGAGGCATTTCGTTGGAAGGGATCATAAAGATGAAAAATTGAAGGCAAAGATGGAAGAGTCATCACGGCCCCCACTAGGAGAGATAAGAGTTATCATCGGAGGGACGTCAACAGGACAATCTTCCAAGGCAAAGAAGACGTATCTGAAAATAGTGCAAAACGTTCAACTCTCTGGACGACCACCAAGGACGAGGGAGACGGACGAGCCAGCCATCTTATTCACGGACGAAGAAGCTGAAAGGATCCATCATCCACACGACGATGCGATCGTCATTACCCTACGCATAGCAGATTACAGAACCAGGAGGGTGTTGGTGGATAATGGAAGCTCAGCAGATATATTGTATTATCCTGCCTTCCAGCAGATGAGGCTTGGACGAGATCAACTTCGTCCAGCTTGCTCGCCATTGATAGGATTTGGAGGAATGAAAGTGCAGCCCGTAGGTACCATTACCTTGCCTGTAGTGGTAGGATCATACCCGCAGCAGATAACTAAGGAAGTAAATTTCCTTGTAGTGGATTGTTCATCCTCATACAATGCCATCATTGAGAGACCAACCTTGAACAGTTGGAAGGCGATAACATCCACCTACCATCTCTCAGTTAAATTCCCTACGGAATATGGGATTGGGCAAGCACAAGGAGATCAGTTGGCAGCCAGAGAGTGTTATCTAGCCATGTTGGCTGTGGACGAGCAAATGCAGACTATGAGTGTAGAAGAAAGAAGAATTGTGGCAGAACCGACTAAAGTATTGGAAGATGTTTTATTACGAGAAAATGATAGTGAGAAATTTACTAGAATTGGAACAAGTATGAAGGAGAAAAAAGGCCTAGTCTAGTTTCTAAAGAAGAATGCCGATGTTTTTGCATGGAGTCATGACGACATGCCTGGCATTGATCCAAGTGTAATCACTCACCGACTGAACGTGTCCCCCTCTTCGAAGCCAATTCGTCAAAAGAAGAGGGTTTTTGCCCCTGAACGAGAGAAGGCTATTAAGGAAGAGGTCCAGAAACTAACCACAACAGAGTTTATCCGGGAAGTCTATTACCCGGATTGGTTGGCAAACGTAGTGATGGTGAAGAAGGCAAATGGCAAGTGGAGGATGTGCGTCGACTTCACTGACTTGAACAAGGCTTGCCCTAAGGATAGTTATCCCTTGCCTTGTATTGACCAACTGGTTGATTCTACAGCTGGCCATCAACTGTTGAGCTTCATGGACGCCTTCTCAGGATATAATCAGATAAAGATGAACGAGTCAGATCAGGAAAAGACATCTTTTGTTACAAGTCAAGGTTTATTTTGCTACAAGGTGATGCCCTTCGGTCTGAAGAATGCAGGAGCAACTTACCAAAGGTTGGTGAATCACATGTTTCGTCCACAGATAGGACGAAATGTAGAGGTATATGTGGATGACATGCTTGTGAAGAGCTTAGATAAGGGAAGCCATTTGGACGATCTTCAGGAAACCTTTGAAACACTTAGGCGATACAAGATGAAGCTGAACCCAAGTAAATGTGCATTCGGGGTATCGTCAGGAAAGTTTCTAGGATTCATGGTTTTAGAGAGAGGAATTGAGGCAAATCCAGACAAGATCCAAGCCATATTGAACATGGAACCACCGAAGAACATCAAGGAAGTCCAATCCCTAACTGGACGAGTTACAGCCCTGAACAGGTTTATCTCAAAAGCCACAGATAAGTGTTTACCCTTTTTTAAGATTCTTAGGAAGGCATTTGAGTGGACGGACGAATGTCAAAGGGCCTTCCAGGACCTAAAGCATTATCTTACTACGGCTCCATTGCTAAGTTCATCCGTGTTAGGAGAAGAATTATATCTATACTTAGCAGTGTCCCCACATGCCGTAAGTTCAGCGTTGATTAGGGAGGAAGAAAAGGTGTAAAAGCTTGTGTATTATACTAGCAGGGCATTGAGAGGAGCGGAAGGAAGGTACCCATTGATAGAGAAGTTAGCCTTCGCGCTAATAACCGCTTCTAGGAAGTTAAGACACTACTTCCAAGGTCATGTCATCAATGTCATGACGGATCATCCACTCAAGAAGACGATGAATAAACTTGAAGCTGTAGGACGATTAATTCAATGGGCAGTTGAGCTCAGTGAGTTTGACATTCGATACCGACCGAGGAATGCAATAAAAGCTCAAGCCCTGGCAGATTTCATTGCAGAATTCACTCCAAGTTATGAGGATTTGGATGAGAAAGAAGACAGTAAAAAATGGGCCGTCCATGTAGACGGGTCATCTACACTGAATGCAGGAGGTATAGGAGTTATCTTGCAGTCACCAGAAGGAGATAAACTGAAGTACAAGGTTCACTTGCAATACCAGACAACTAACAATGAGGTAGAGTATGAAGCCCTTCTTAAAGGGTTGGAGTTGGCTAAATCTATGGAAGCAAGCTCAGTACTCGTCTTGGGAGACTCACAGTTGATCATAGGCCAAGTAAATGGAACATATGAAGCCAAGGAAGACAGAATGAAGAGATATTTGAAGAAGGTGTTACGCCTTGTGAAGAAATTCAGAGAAGCTAATTTCGTTCAAATCCCGAGGGAAGAGAACACAGAAGCAGACACTCTAGCGAAGGAAGCCTCCTCTGATGAAGTAATGAAGTTTGATGAAATACAATACATGCCAAGCATAGACCTCCCAGAGATATTGCAAATAGAAGGTGGGGAGAATTGGATGACCCCAATAATATCATACCTGAAGGACGGAAGGCTTCTAGAAGGGACGGACGAAGCCAGGAAGCTCAGAGTTAAGTAAGCTAGATACGTCCTTATGGATGAAGTGTTGTACAAAAGAGGTTTTTCACAGTCATACCTGAGGTGTTTAGCTCCAGATGAGGTGAATTACATACTGAGAGAAGTTCATGAAGGAGCATGTGGAAACCACTCAGGAGCTAGATCACTCGTCCATAAGGTCATTCGTGCACGGTATTACTGGCCAACCATCCAAGCTGATGCTAAGGCATATGTTAAGGTATGTGACCAATGTCAACGTTTCAGTAATATTCCTAGACAGCCTTCAGAATACCTCACCCCAATGATGGCCCCTTGGCCTTTGCACAGTGGGGTTTGGATATTTTAGGCCCCTTTCCAACTAGAACCGTTAGGACATATGTGTTTACATGTTAGGAACATATGTCACATTTTATGTAAATTGGCTAATCCGTTGACAAAACGCACTCTACTTGTAATTGGGTAGTTCTAGGTGTATTTAATACTTCAAGAAACTATGTTTCAAGATCAAGTGTTGAAGTCATCAAGTCTGTCCAAGAAAAAGCAAGTTGAAGTGCAGAATTTTTAAAGCTCGACACCTGCTCGATAGCTACCTCGACACCTGCTATCTGTCGAGATTTAAAATTTCAGATTTCCAATCTGATTTTCTTGGGATCCGTGAATGTGTTTTTGGGCCTTCTTTTCTTCTAACCCTAAACACATTTAAGGAGTGTTTTAAGAGCCAGCAATGTTTTATTCTAAAAGGTTATTTATTTATGGGTTTGTATAATCCTTATTGGACAAGGAAAAGCCCAAGGTTTGTGTAAACCTATTTGGAATAGGAGAGCCCATTAAGCTCCTATTTAAAGGAGGTGGAAAAAGAAAAACCTAACCCTAGAGAGCTTCATAAGGTTTTCTTTTTGAAACCCTAGCCTCCTCCTACAGAAGAAAGAGTTCTTGCTGCGTTTCTTGTACGCCTTTGGGTTTTGTAACCAAGCAAAGTCTCTTGCACCAACATTGAAGATCTTATTGGTGTTTCTATGTGAAGCAGCTGCAAATCAACTACAACAATCAAAGGGTTGCTGTGGAGTTAGTCACGTACTTGGATTCGTGCAAAGGAGTAAGCCGCGTACTGGGATCCGCGCATCAAATTGGTTAGTCACGTACTTGGGAGCCGTGCATCAAAAGGGGGAACTGTCACTACAGATCAAGTCCGATTGGGTATTGGGGTAAGAGTTCAACTGTAGGTTGATAAGGTACTTGGGATTCCTTATTTGTAACTGCTTGATTTGATAATAGTGGAGTTTCGGGAGTGGTGACCTGAAAATCACCCGGTGGGGTTTTTGCCGTTAGGGTTTTTCCCCATTCGTGAACAAATCACCGTGTTATTTATTTTCCGCTGCATATTTAGTTATTCGGTGATTTGTTTGTGCTGCCACGCGTTTGCATGTTAATTGAACCTAATTAATTCACTTGGCTAATTAATTGGTTAATTAATCACAAGGGGTCATTCAGTTTGTGGCCTATCAAACCAAACAAATGAAGTTCTTGGTAGTGGGGATAGATTATTTCACTAAATGGGTAGAAGCTGAACTCTTGGTGAAAATTACACAACAAAATGTCAAAAATTTCGTCTGGAAGAGCATTGTATGCAGATTCGGAGTACCAAGAGTACTAGTATCTAACAATGGACGATAGTTTGACAACACTCCCTTCAGAGAATTTTGTGAACAGCTGGGAATCAAAAATCCTTATTCCTCACCCTCCTACCCACAAGCTAACGGACAAGCAGAAGTAGCAAACCGATCCTTGTTGAAAATCCTCAAGACTCGGCTTGAAGGGGTAAAAGGAGTATGGCCGGATGAATTACCAGGTGTTTTGTGGGCTTACAGAACAACGGCGAGGACTCCCACAGGAGAGACTCCTTTCAAATTGGCCTATGGGAGTGAAGTAGTTATACCTGCGGAAGTACATATGGCCAGCCACAGGGTGATGAAGTACCAGGACGAGGAAAATAATGAGCAGCTTCGTCTTAACCTTGATCTTATAGACGAGGTAAGGATGGACGCGGAGCAAAGAACAGCAAGGTACAAAAATCTCATGGCTAGGCAGCACGACGCCATGGTGAAACCTAGACGCTTCAATGTAGGGGATCTCGTCCTGAAGAAAGTTTCTTTGGCCACCAAAAACCCGGCCCACTGGAAATTGGGACCAAATTGAGAAGGACCATACAGGGTAATCAACTGCAAAAGGCAAGGATCCTACTACTTAGAAGCTCTGGATGGAAGAAAGCTGGAACACCCTTGGAATGTTGAACACCTGAGAAGGTACTATCAATAAAGGGTGATTATGGATGAATATTGCTGCAGGACGAATACCATGGACGAGTTGATGGATGAGTTGAAACATGAAGTGTTTTCTTGTTTTACTTATTACTACTATGATGTTTTAAGTATTTTGTGATATTCATGGACGAAGTAATGTATTAAGTATTTGTAGCTTCCTAAAAGCACTAGCTCTTAAGCATGTGCTATGATTGTGGACGAATGATTACATAATATGGATTTCTAAATATATATATATATATATATATGATGTGTATTTCTATGTATGATTGTGTGGGAATCCTTAATTTTCTATGATTCAAGAAGATCCACGGAAGGCGAAAGGCCAAAGACGAATGAAATCCTTGGGAACTAAGGAATATCGTCTATTTGCTTTCCTTCAAGTTAGGATAAAGCATAGAAAATAAAACCTAAGGTATATCCGTCTAAGGCTCAAGACGAGATAAAACCTGAGATATACCCGTCTAAAGCTCAAGATGAGATAAAACATGAAGTATATCCGTCTAAGAGCTCAAGACGAGGTAAGATTTGAGGAATATCCGTCCAAGCTAGACTGGATAAAACCCATGGTATCATTGTCCAAACTAAAGACAAATTGTTCAAGGGAATGTCATGGACCCCTGGACGAATCAAAACAGTCCATGCAATCTAATATATGGACGAGCCATTGCTGAAATTACTTTCGTCAAGGACGAGTAAACGATAGCAGGTTTAAATAAATCATTAAGCTAGCCAAAAGACGATAGTCATGGACGAATTAAAGAATGTACTTTTGAGGTTCATTTTTACTCTAGCTTTGTGATGAAAAGACTTCGTCCGTAAGTGCAATTTGAGACAAAATGTTTTCCTAAATGGCATGGACGATACTAAGAATGTGATATCTTAAATGCATTCAAATATGATAAAAACAAAGAAAAAAGGCATTCATTCATTCATAAGTTCCAAGGGTAGACGACCATCGTCCAAAAACCCTTAAAAGTAGAGTAATAGTTAATAAAACTCGTCTATAAATTTGGACGAGGAAATTGTACTTGAAAGGATTTTAAAAGAGAGAAAGGATAAAAGCTCAAAACATTAGGGCATTTCTAAATAAAAATAAAAAACTTTCTGAAAGATGAAGTCATTTGGCTGGGTTCGTCTTCGGATCGTCCTGGGTCACCTCGTTAATGGAATCGTCCTCCACATTGACGTCCTTAGAGCTTGTCATAAGCAAGGAACTCTCTGTGGCGAGGGGGATCTTGAATACATCGAAGTCCAAGTCAGGGAATGCGTCCTTGGCGTCAGCACGGAAGTCCTCATACCCAGCAGCATAATGGCTGTCTAGACGATTCTTGTATTCGTCAGACTTCTTGAAGGCTGATATGGCTTCTTCACGCGCCTTCTCCAAGGACGAGGTAAACCCTGCAACTTGTCCTTCTAAGTATGTGATGCGAGTATCTTTTTCAATAGCATCCGCCCTAAGTTCCTCAACCTCGTCCTTCAGTCTCGTCTCAATTCCCAGCAAACGGTTGACTTCATCTGTCAGCCTGATCACCTCCCCCTTTTTCAGCAAAACTTCGTTGCTCAGCTCCTCAGCCTTCTCTTTTGCCGTCTTGGCCTCCTCAGCAAGTTCCTTGGCCTAGCACGTCGCTGTATAAAACTTCAACATAGCCTGTGCATGGACGAATGAGAGTTAGATTATATATATATATATATATATAAAATAAAAAAAATAAAAAATAAAAAATAAAAAAAAAGAGAGAGGCACACAAGGACGAATTGAGGTCTTACCTTAAAGAGGTCGTGGACACCAGAACGTTCAAATTCCTTCACTGACATGTTATAACATTGGTTAATCTCGTTGTCAGTGACGATTCCTTTGAACGTCCTCCACGCGTACCCCTCGTCCAGCACCAAGTTAGAAGGACGATCTGATTGCTCTGACAGATGAGGCTTCCTTGGAGTCTTAGTTGGAGGGGGAGTAGGATTCGTCTGAACAGGATGAATTATTTGAACGGGCTCCACATTGACAGAAGGCTCGTCCAAATTCACCGTCGAATGAGGGAATTTGGGGACCTTGGGAAGAGAAGTCTGAGTGGTTTTTGGTTTTTTAGGACCTCGACGACTAGGAAGGTCGTCTAGGTCCACAGCACTTGAAATTTTCTTGGACTTCCTCTTCCCAGGCTGGATGGAAGCCTTCTGGACGATTGGAGGCACAGGAGCATCCTCGTCCCCACTAGCTATTGTTTTTTCTTTGTTTTCTCTCATTGTAATTATTCCTATGACGAAGGAAATCAGTTAAGAAAAAAAGAGAAAGGAGAAAAAAGGCAAAAAAGGAAATGATGTGGAGATGGACGACACTTACTTCTACGAGTAGTTTCTTCGTGACTTAAATTCTCAACAGTAGGTTCTGGACCAAGTCCCCAGGTAGCTAAACTGCTGAAGGTCACTAATTCGTGAAAAGTCCTCCTAGGGAAGGCACGTACTTGGTCAATTCGATCCAAGTAAGACCTGTCCAAACGTGGACGAGTAACAGCTGCACCAATAAAATAAAGGGTGGTTAGACGATTGAAAGATAGAAAAAGTGTAAGGAATAAAATAAATAACATGGAAAGAAAACGTACCCTCAGGACGAAGACGACCTATGGGGCTGGTAAAAGGAGGGAAGGGGGCACTACTAACATCTGTTGGGTCCCCAGCCCAGTTTCCAGAAATGATAAAAAATTCTTGTTTCCAGAGCCTATCAAACGAGCTACGGCCCTTTATTAAACTATAGTGTGAGCCTCTGGACGAGAACTGGTAGAAACCAACAGACTTTTTTATCTCTGAGGGCTTATAACAGTAAAGGAACTCGTCCACTGTTAAAGGACGGTCCCCTTCCAATGCCTCGCGCCATAACACTTGCATGGCAACCACAGTCCTCCATCCATTGGGATTAAGTTGGTTAGGACCAATACCTAACCTATGAAGAAGACCTCTACAGAATGAATTTAGGGGAAACTTAAGACCAGCTAAGAGATAGGACGAATATACTCCCAAACCAGAAGAAGGTGAACAACACACTCTCCTTCCCTGGGCAGACGAGGTTCAAACTCAATAGGAATTTGGTATCTATCTACTAAAGTTTTTAACTTAGGAGCGTCTAAGGTGGACACTACCTCAGGTGCACAGCTATATATGATGTTTTCCTCTTCCTCCTCCTCGTCCGAAGAAGGACTGGGTGGCGCTCTGGACGAACTAGCCTCAGTTCCAGAGGCCATCCTACGTTGCATTTCTTGAAATTCTTCTAAAGAAATGCCAGGTACCTCGGACGAATACTGTTCGTCCGAGGAACTACTACTAAAACTAGTGCTACCCTCACCACTCTCATAACTTCCAGACGAGACGTCCTGATACTCATCTATTTCTCTCTCTGTACTATTAGACGAAGACATAACTAAAGTAAAGATCAAAACGAAAACCTAAAAGGAAGAGGAAGTACCTGAGAACTAAGACGAATGCTAGACGAGAATCTTGGACGAGATAGCAGAGGAAGTTTATGACAGAGGTGAAGGGCAAGAAAGAGAATGTGCCTATTTATAGGGCCCAAGAGTGGGGTCAGCGAAACGACACCATCCATTGAGAAAATGACACGTGGCAATCGCGTGGGGGAATGTGATCGATTTAATCGCTCAACGAATTAAACCATGGCATGTGGCTGTACAAATGGGAGGAAATCCCTATAATGACCCTGGACGACACCCTGGACAAGGGGGCAACTGATGGGATAACCAAAAAATTGCATCTATGGTTCGTCCAGAGGGGTCGTCCATCATGAATTGTTAGCCAAACGACTAGACCATCTTCTGTTCGTCCAGACCCCTCATCCTTGAGAAGTTGACCAATTGGACAAACCCCATAAATCAAGACGAAAGAGTCGTCCATGTGCGAAACGCATGGACGACCAAACAACGGCGTGATAGAGGATCGTCCATAGGCATTGCACATGGACGACCACACAACACTTAGCAAATTCTGGAGCGGGTAACCAACCCGTGTTCATCGCCGCCAATTCCTCCCAAGTATGTAACTTCCAACGACGGTTATGGTTTCTATAGCAGTTGAGGTCCGGATTCCAAGAATCTGGGGGAAGTTATTCGAACCAATAACCGCCCCGAAGTACCCTATATAAGAACCAGTCTGAACCATGCAAAGGTAGGAAAAATTTCTTAGATTTTACATCCGATAAAGTTGGAACTCTATTTGAGGGAAGATACTTACTTTACCATCGGAGGGTACTTAGCCGCTCCACCGCGGTCACCCTTTGATTGTTTTCTCTTTTTACAAGCCTCCGCCAACGCCGTAGCCCACCGAAGCCGAAATGTTCAACCAACTGATCTCATCCATCATCAATAATTATCTATAATATAAATCTTACATTGATAGTACAATGTAAACATATAATCGTCATAAACTAATAAATAAAAGTATTTCAAGCAATAATAATTAAAATTCACTTAACAACAATAATTAACATGTTCATTATACTAAGAAAAAATATGTCAAATGAACCTATAGTTTATTTTTTATTCTATTACTAGTACGTACTATAATCAAATTTGTAATAAGGAAATTATGTAGACCATAAGATTCATATTTTACCTAAGATGTATCTTCTTGCTGACCCCCCTATAAAAAATCATAGAGCTGTATGTAAGAGGATTATCCCTTATAAACAAAGGAATATGTCTGGCTTCATATCTGGTTTATCCCTCTATCAAGCCTCTGCTTCTTTTCTTTTTTAATTATTTTTACAAAATTTGCTAAACCAAAGCTATCAAATAGCAGTGGGTTATATATCAACTTGAATTTATGAAAATTTTATTGATTTTGAACTTCTTATTTAGAAATTTATTTTGCTAAATTAGAACACGAGTACAATTTGAACAGAATTTTTGCATTTTGGAAATAATTTGAAAATTCAAGATTTTTCAATTGAAAATGAAATAACCAAAATTTGGGTAAAATTTTAACTGAAATAATGCATTTTGAAAATTTGATGTTTTTAGGTGGGTAGTTAAAAAACCAAATTTAGCATAATTTTGATAAAATTTCCACGTTTTAAAAGAAATTTGAAATTTTAATAATTTGGATGGAAAATAATTATATAAAAAACTCATAATTTATCACTATTTTGATAGATTTCGACATTAGTTAATATGATCATGAAGGATGTATGCATGCATATGTTATATGGGGTAATGCTAGGACCATATAAAATGACACAACTTATGCCACTGTTTGTCTACGTGGTGAGTTGTGAGTGACAGAAATATGTCATCACATAAATCCACCATCACATCTCTAACACTCACAACTCATCACGTGAACGAATTGTAAGTGGGTAGAGATAGCATAAATCATAGGTAATAGCAAAAGTTATGGCTCCTAGAAATTTGTATGTCTTAAACTTTTCTAGTTTATCATAGTGAAATTACATGTGTTTGCATAGAGGTCTTCTCAATCTCAAAAGTGGTCAAACCGTATGTCTTTGCAAAGTTTAGGACACCCACCTATTGAACGTATGCTTTGGTTCGGGTAGTCTTCATCTCATACAACCTTTCCAACAATATATTGCATTTGTGATTCAAAGATTGTTTGGCTTGGTTTCGATCAAACGCTCAGTGAGGTTTGAGTTTCGATGTTGGAGAGTTTTCTCGTTTCTGTGATATCTTTCTCATTTTAGGTCAAATCAATTTAACGGATCCTCTTATTCTTTAGAAGGTAATTGACATGTCTTCACCTTGTTGCAAAAATCTTTGTGATCAAACAGTTTATTTATTTTTTAGCCTAACCTTACATTTTTGTTAAAAACTCTCATGTTTGAGGTATTTTGACTAAATTTATCAAAGTAAGGGTGTTTGATTGAGTTTGTTGGTCTTGATTTCATGTGTGCAACTATGCTTGTTGATGCAAGTACGTCATCATTTTGACCAATGAATAAGTAGAAATTATCTTACTCGCTGATTTTGTAAGTAAGCTTGGGATGTAGCACATAATCAAGAAAGGTTGAAGTTGATTGGAATACGACATGTGGGTGGAAAAAAAGATTTATTAAAGTAATGAAACACGTTTTTTGTTTTTAACTTAACATGTATTTGAGCTTCATTAAACCTTAACTAACCCCTATTTTAATTACTACCGCCCACATTAGGCGAGTTGGTACTTCGGGGTTCATAGACCCAAGTTCTAGTGGTCCCGAGGCGGGGAAGGGTGGAATTATACTGTCGATTATCAAAAAACAAAAACCCCTATTTTAATTATATATGCATTTTTTTATAATTTGTAAATATATAGTTGCTTTGCCACATGGATTAATCGAAAAACGAAAAAGGTGCTTAACAAATGCCAACATTTTCTATATTCCAAATCCTCCAAAAAAGAGTTACATAAGAATCAGTTTTATTTGTTCTAGTTATGATTGTAATGAGATAAACAGAGCAATATATCTAGTGCTTCATAGCACTTACAATTACTTTTTCTAATTGAAAATTTAGAATTCTTTCTGAAGATATTTTACCACTTTCTTGTCGAGTTGGAAGGCCTTGGTCAGAACATCAGGATTAATGGGAGGATTGGATCCAAAAACAGCATTTGCTATTGTGATTGCGCCTGCATTTTGGCTGCTTAAACCAGAAATGGCAATTGCATTGGTTTTTCCCACATTGACTTGAAAGTGAATGAGACCAACTGGAAAGACAAAAACATCCCCTTTGTTTAGGGTTTTGGTGAAGAGGCGATTATCTGTGTTGGATGTTACAAAACCAACGAAGAGAGTACCCTCCAAGACTACTAGGATTTCAGTGCCGCGAGGGTGAGTGTGGGGAGGATTTTGTCCATATGGTGCAAAGTCGATTCGAGCAAGGGATATGCCAAGAGTATTGAGGCCTGGAAATGTGTCCACGTTCACATTAGTGACGTTTGACCCAACCTTATTATATGTATTCCCAGGAATGTTCAATCCACCAAAGTAGAAATCATTTGCTGTGACAAGCTTTGGATCCTTGCAAAACTTTCCATTAACGAATACTGCATAAAGGAATTTTTGTTATGGACACTTTAAAAAGAATGCTTACAACTTCAATGCAGAAAATAATAAGGCCAGGTAGCTAATATTATTTCTTCCGTATTTATATTTTAGTTAGTGTAGATTCTTTACATGACAAAAATAATGCAGAAACTTGAAAAAAGAAAAAAGAAGAGTTTGTACCAGCTGACTTGTCGGAGTAGTCCTTAAGTGCAACACAGAAGTCCTGCAGGGGAGCGGGGTCAGAGGCAGAGGCAAGAGAGAATGCCAAGGCGAAGAGAGCAACAGTTACAAGGTAAGCTTTCCTCATATTTCAGGCTTACTCGATCTTCTGTTCTATATATTTTTGCTTCGGGATACGGGTGAGGGATGAAAAATGTTGAATGGAAAGCATGTCTATTTATAGATTAGACACGTTGAATAGGTCTGATTTTCCATACGTGAATGATGCATTAAGTTTTCGACTATTACCAATTCTCTTTTTGATGTCCAAATTATTCTTTAACCACTATCACGCGCCTTAAATGTTCACCAAATTAGACCAGTTCAATGAGATAACGTTACGCTTATATGTTACTAATAAGGCACAATCAATGATAAAGGCCGATCGTATAATTAGTATGTGTACTAAACCTGTACTGTTCTGTACGCAAAAGATAAAGCTCTCAACTTTTTGAACACACCATCTCAACATATATTCAACTTGGATGTATTTTTTAAAACAAAAACAAAAACTTGTATGTATCTGTATTTCAAGGGGTTGTTAATAACTTAATATTTTGGTGGAAAGTTTCTGTTTGACTTCGGCTGACTTCAATAAAATAGCTTGAGAATTACTATTGTAGAACCCATAATTAGATGGATTCAAAGCTTCTAGTGTATTACGTAACTGCAATAACGAAACTCAAATTGAAGATCAAGTGATGCTCAAAAAAAAAAATTTGAAGATCATGTGGTAAAGTCTTTGCCAATGGAAAGCACCATAACCTTTCAAATGTTCATAAATTTCTTCATTCTATTATATTTCTTAATCTAATTCATGTTAGGAATTTAACCTTCATTGTTTGTTCATTCAGACCCCTATAAATCTGATTCGTTTAACCTAACTAATTAATTAAGTAGTTACTTAGGTTGAGTTTTCAGATCTAGGTTAAACTCATGCAATCATATTACTTAGTGCAGAAAAGTAAAAAAGACAGTAATATGATGATGACCCAGGAAAATCAATGAAACCAATAATTTCAAAGTAAAAACCTGAGGAGGATTTAACCTAGCTATATATCCTCAAGGTAAACAAATTCATTATAATAGAATGAAAGTTTACAATAGATATCCTCCCTAAAATCAAAAGCTACATTATGTAGAACTTACTCACACGACCACGTGCAGCTTCGACTCTATGGACTCTTCTATCTTAATTTGCTGAACGCAAACACCCACGTGTGTGACTTTGAGATCCCACTCAAAGGTTTTAGATCACCATCAATAGTAGATCTATATACAATAACTTGTTTTCACAAGTTCTTGATTGTATATCTCGTTCTAGTAGATGCTTGTTGAGTTAGAAGGCTATAGAAACCTCATAAATCTCACAAGAGTAACTCACAAGACTTCCAAGAACTTCTAAAATGTATTTAGGATTTTCTTTTTATACCTAGTAGTGTTGGACTAAAACCCTAAACGTTTTTGTGGGCTTTAGGCCTAATTTAAAATCTATATAATACAACTTTCGATTGATCGAGCCTTTCTTTCGATCGGTTGAGCTTCATAGAATATAAACCCTTCTTTCTACAGCTTGACATTTCTTGAATCTTGACTTAAACAATCTTGAGCAATGTCTAACACCTAAACTAGACATGTTTTTGTTCTCGGTTTGCCAACATACATAAAATTGGAATCTAAACATTTATCCTAAATATTTAGAACCTAACATTCATAAAATTATGAGGAACAAAAAATACAGAATATATATATATATATATGCACCAAGAACAATCACATGGCACAAAGATTTATGTAGTTCAACAATATGTGCCTATGTCCATGGAGTTGCCATGATTTTTAATATGGGTCATGCTAACGAGTGCCATTAGGGTACTCATTAATAATTCATTTTAAGAAAGTTTTGATACCATTTTTATGGAAAATGAAAAAAGCTGTTAAAATATTAATTACTTTTTTTTTCATTTCCCATAAAAACTTTCTTTAAATGAATTATTAACCAGTGCCTTAAGGCACTCGTTAGCATTTCCCTTTTAATATATCAAGAAGAAAAATACAAGTTTCAATACAACAAACTCTCATCTGAGGCAACAAATAAATACCCCAAGCAACGAGACCAAAGTGGGCTTAGACCTATTAGCCCAAGCCTATACTCCATTGACTATGCCTCACAAAAGATCTCATTTATAACCATCACGCATCCAAGTCGGGTTAGGTCACAATCCAGATTGAACACATAGTTTAAGCTCCACATATCCAAATAGGCCCTCCGAGTCAAAGCGTCGACTAACATTTTGACTGTATGTGGGAGTGTCAATTGGCAGTCCCAGGGCCTAAATTAAAGTGACAATCCACTTATGCTTAGAAACTCCTATTTTCTGAATTTTAGCTCCACTTTTGGAATCAAGCTCCCAAGAGGTAACAAACAAGTTCAAAAACTTCAAAATAGAGGGATGTGAGAGAAATTTGAAAATCCACATTCCTCTATAAAATCAAGAGGAACCCATCAGAAAAAGGATGCAGTCTTTAAGTATTTAGAAATATATATATATATATATATAGAGTATACACATATATAGCATGTGAATATTTATATACTTGGCATTATGCTTTTATTCCACTATCTTTTTTAATTGTTGCAACGGTTCTCTATAGCTCAATTTTTCTAATTGGATACTCCATCGAGGTCTCCTTAATAAGGTTTGTTTGATCCCTGAAAATTGCATTTGAAAAGTACACTAAAATGTCTTTAAAAATCAACATTCTACTTTATTTTTCTTTTGGTCCAATATTAAGGAAGTATATTTTCTCAAAAGCTATGCCCTAATCCACAACGCATGCTTCTTATTCGGCAGAGATGAATTTTGGGACCTGTACAAGAACTATTTTCACCAACGACTACTCGAAGGTGATCTGCGTATTTGTCTCTATGGTCCATTACCAAGTGGCAGTGAATTAAGGGGATAAAGAGTTCTTGAGGGATGATTATGTACAAATTGAGTCAAATGTGAGGCTTGTATCCTTTTAATTTTTGACCTACAAATCCCCCCCCCCCCCCCCCCCCCCCGAACAAGTAGCAGAAATATAGAACACCATGTAGCTTATCTATATAAAAATTAGTTAGTAAAATGAATTATTCACTTTTTTCATCTCTATCTTTTCCTATTCTTGCCACCCATCCTCTACTCCAGTAGTTATCCATGTCTGCTTGTTTAGTTGTGCTTGACAATTGTACAATCAACGCCTTACTTTATGTTAAATGTGTTATGTTACAGTGAGTTTAAGTTATTGTGTGAGAATATATTTTAATAGTTAACAAGAACCTGCCATCGGTTGTACAAGTTGGGGTATTCAACTAGCCAATACCCCTCCAACTACCAGTTTGGTGTGGTGCATTGATGATGGGGTGTAACGATTGATAGTGAGAGAGGGAGAGAAGTGACCGTCATTGATGAAGATTGTGGCCGTTCACGGCCAGATCTAGAGAGAAAAGGAAGAACCTATACTCTACAGCTTATAAAAATAAAATCCACTACCTGACTGCTCTGTGTGTCAATGCTGGAGACATCAGTAGAGAGTTGGCACGAGAGACCTTTGCTCAACTTTTAAGCCCGACAGTCTTTTTGGGTGAAGATCGTGGCCTTCCATGGCCAAATTTGGTTTTTCTAGTGAAGATTGCAGTCTTTCAAGGCCGAATGGTGATATGTCATAGCATGCATTAACAACCATATCCAAAGACTTCTTATACTCTTGCTAAGTAAATTAAAGATTTTAGATGAGTAAAATGCCCTCATTTCTTCAATTAAAGAAGCACTTTCACTTTCAAAACTGGTAGATGTGGGCTCATGTCATAATAGGATTCTAACTTATTGTAGCGCTTGTCATCCAGTAACCTTTCAAAGGCCTAAAAAACTCAAACACATTATAGGTTGACTTTACATAATCGCTCAAGCAACTAGTGAAGCATTCCCTCAATTGTGGTAGCAATATTTGCACAAAGACAATGCCTAATGCATATTTCTTTTCTACTTTTTCTTATATTCATCTACATAAGCCTTTTACTAGTTCTAGAATTTCTTAAATTGATTAGCTTTTTACATGTTCTAAAATTCCTTAAATTGATTAGAATGGAGAAGGTTAATATATGAAGATTGAGAAGTATTGTCAAGATAACAGCAAGAATCTTTTGTATTAGTAAAACAATTTCAATAGCATTGCTTAGAAAACCAAAACTACGGACACATACAAAATTACTACCATAATTTTTTTTTTTCTTTAGGACATGCAATAAGTGATAAATGATTGTTGGGTTGTCTTTTATTTTTTTTATTTTTTATTTTTTTTTTGTAAGTAGTTGTTTTGGGTGATAATGCTAGTATTACTAATCAAATTCTCTTAAATTATTTTACTTTTTGATCACTATATTTCTGTTTACTTTCACATAGGTCACACTTTTTAGCAAGTGTGACTTATGTGAAGGTAAACAGAATTCATCTACTTGGATGCTTTCCTTTGTAATTCTACAATCAAAGACGCATTATTCTTGCAGTCTAATTTATACTTTATTGCATTGATTGTTGACAAATGATCATTTATAATTCAAAATCTTTTTCTCTTCTTTCTTACTAGGACATGTTTAACAACTATTATCATATTGTACACACCACAATATAAATTGGATTTGAGGTTTTTTTTTTAAAAATATTTTTTTTAAGGCTTGTTGCATCACAAACAAGTTCGCTCTTCAAAATTTTCTTTTGTTTTCTTCTTCTACTATTTTCTTGGTTGATTTGTTAAAATTTAAAATTTGTGTTTGGCTTCATCTTGCTAGGTTCTTTTTTCATGTTTATTGGTTTATATGTTGTAAATTGGGCTAAAGCTAAATACCTAGAAGAGATCAAATAAGATATAGTTTTAGAGCTACCACATAAATTTTTTAGAGAACAAAAGCATTAAATGAATAAAATTATCAGAAGCTCAACATAATGAAGTGATTCCATGGTATATAAAAAAAATTTTGGACACGTATAATCAATTCTATAATTAATACATTTGTTTTCCCCCGTCCCTTTTATGTTATTTATTGGTTGACTAAGCTTTACTACACATTTAGTTTCCTTAGTTTTTCACATTTTTTAAATTGTGTGGAAAGGAAAAAAAAATCAATATATATTTTGGGTGGCAAAATTTTTGTAATAGTTGGTTCAATCTTATATATGAGTTTAGTGAATATCAAAATATAAATTATTATAACTTTGTTCAATAGTTTTTATGTGATAAAATGGAAACAAAGTTTGTATAAAATGCTCTTTAACTTCTCCAAAAATGGAAAATAATGTTACTTTTCATTTGAAATAAATCAAGATTCATTTTTATTTTCCAATAAAAATTTTATATATATATATATATATATATTTTTTTTTTTTTTGTGTGTGTTTTGATGCATATCTCAATATATTATCACCTATTACATAATATCTTGCCATATATAATAATTGAAAGTAAAATGCAATAGGTTTCCTGGCCAAAAAATAATAATAATTAGTGTGGGACCCAAAGATTTGGCTACTCCGGCCCACTCCATTTCGGGCCCAAGGCCCACGCCAAGGAGAGTACAGAATCCGAGGATAAGTGGGAGAGGCCCAAGTCATCAAGAAACTTCGCCGAAGATGACCACGTCCTCCGTTGGCCGACATTAAAGAAAGGGAGCTATCATCCACCCATTAAATGTACGCAACTAACACTCTAGTCACATTAATGGTGAATTGACCAGCGAACAGTGATGCCTTGGTTACTTCAACTAACAAAAAGCCTGCAAAGGCGGCTGATGGGACAAGCCCTCAAACACAGGTTCAAATGACCGACAAGTGGACGACCGAGATCAACTAAATAAGACTATATAATAGAGTGAACCCTCAAGGGTTAGGGAGTCCTTCGGTGGGGAGGTTAAGGGGTTTTTTCGAGGTGTCTAAGGACAACCCTTGTATTCATTAGTTCTAAAGGAAGAGCTCCTCGGACTGGGTCGAGGACGAGCTTTCCCTTAGAACACTTAGCCAAATCTCAGTTATTGATCCTGTAAACCCGCGCCGACTGTTGTATCTTTCATTAATTCTTAGTCTTTCTACCCACTCTCTACAAATTTATTGTATCGGGGCGCTTCATTCGCTGACGTGGGATTAAGGTATCAAGCATTACACTACAAGGCAAGCCCTTGGTGGGGTGAAAATCCTGAACCCCCGCGTTGCGTGGGAAAAAGGCCGGTCCCTACAATTGGCGCCGTCTGTAGGAAGGACTTGAGAATTAACAAGTACAACGGTTGGTGTATAACACTTCATTCAAGTTCAAAAAAAAAAAAAATACAAACAATGGCAACATACTCATTCAGAAAGCAATCATTACAAAGAAATGAAACAAGGTTTTGAAACCCGGACCGTTCATTGAACCGTAAAAGGGAGAGATTCAAGGTTTTTGAGGTCGAACCGAGGTTGAACCGGGGTCGAATCGTGATGACGTCATAATTAATTTAATAATTATTTAAAATATAAAAATTATATTAAATTAGTACAAATATTAAAAAAATTAACTAAAATAGTGCAATTAAATATAGAGATCTATTATTCCTTTATAGAAACAAAGCAATCTATCTTTTATATGTATTTTCTATATCATAATTCATAACTTTAAGAAATATTAAATCCTAGTATTTTTTTACGTTGATTAATTAAATTTGTGATAATATCTAATAATATAATAATTAGAATAATATATATATATATATATAATGGTATTTGTGTAATTGTGTTGCATATCTGCAACATGGCACTTATAAAATTACAAATGCATTAATTTTTTTTAAGAAAAATAATATGTCCACAACATTTTCACAATATTTTTACAATAAATTCTAAGTGGCAAGTTGTTATTAATTATTATTATTTGAGCAAAAAATTAATCTTACTGTTAGGTTCAAATTTGAACTAATAACAATTAACTACATATGATTTATTGTGAAAATATTATAAAAATATTGCAAATATAACACCTCTCTTTATTTAATGTGATGAACAATAGATATTTGTATTGCATTGCATGCAACGTGGCCTACTGGAAAGATAAGAATCAACTATTTTCTTTAAAATAAAAACAAAACATAAAAAGTTAAAAAATTCAACCACTTAGAAAGCAAAACGTGGAACTCCATTAAATTATTCCACCTACCCCACCCACTACCTTGACCACATCTCTTTCTTTACTTTTGGCCGCTGAAGCAGTGAAAGTCATCATTCAGTATTTTATCTTTCTCCTTTCTATTCTTTTATGAGCTCTCGGTCTCAACTTTGGTCTTCGTCCTGGAGTAGCCGACATCTGCTTGCTGGGTTTCTTCTCCACAATCAACAATTTGATCTTTTATCAGTGGTCTCTTTGTGTTTGTGTCTGTGTTTGTGTTTGTGTTTGTTATCAATCAAAAAGAGTTTCTTCTCTTGATTATCAAAAAAAAAAGAAAAGAAGAAGCTCTCTGTCTCTTTCTGCAACAGATTTGAAGATTGTGAATCAGTGAAGCTTAAGCACCTCCAAAAATAATCAGATCTCCTTCTGATCTTTGTTCTTCTTCGTGTTCTTTCATTTCTTTTTCATTTCTTGTAGATCGGATCATAACTTCATCCTGGTGTACCCAAAATTCATCGGAAAAGCTGAAGCAAAAAGGAACCGTCCGAACCTCTAAAACCGGTCACGGTTCTCAGAACCGCACGGTCTGACCACGGTTCACACGGGTCCCTGTTTTTTTCACCTAGAGAGGTTCTTGAGGCTAAAAAAAACCACAAATCTGAGAGGTTCAAGGTTTTTTCGGTCGGACCGTACGGTTCGGTCCGGGTTTCAAAACCATGAAATGAAAGATGCAAGAAGCAAAGTAAACAAAATACGACTACTTCTTTATTAATCAAGGAAAAGTTACATCGTACAATAAATGCTTAGGCAGGCTTGTTCTAAAACTAATTACAAAAATAAATGCTTAGGCAGGCTTATTCGAAAGCTAATTACAAAGGTAAATGCTTAGGCAGGCTTGTGCTAAAGTTAAAAAGAGAAAAAAGAAGAAAATGGCCTAGGCAGGCTTGTTTTAAAGCCAAACCATGCATGGAGGGAGAGGTGGAGACAGATCTATGCTAAGACAGTCCACAGCTCCCCAACCAACATGGACGGCGATTTGAAGGAGAAGGAAGAAGAGGCTGCGGCGCCTGACGATTCCACCTCAAGGCTTCTCTTGGTTTCCCTCCCAGTCCCATGATGACCGGGAGCCGGCGAATCACTACCAGCTTGGAGGGCCAGTAGATCCGCACGCGGAGGAGAGACGTTACGTTCCTTTCAGATCCCCCTCCAAACTGCAAGGAGAGTCCCATCTCTGGCTAGGTTGAAAAGAATGAGGACCTTCGGCCACTGCCTGTCCCACCTTCGTTATGTCGTCCAAGATCGGAGTGGCATCCTCGGCTCCTAAAGGGGGCTCGGCTTCGTTGTCACCGCCCTTTCCTAGGGCCACTTCATCTCCTCACGCATAAGATACTGTCCTGGCAAGACCCTTAAAATGCCCAGAAAACGGTGTGTTTGTAAGATTTTAACCCAAATGTTTGTAAAGTTTGAAGAAAAGACTACCCCAAAATACCTTATATAGAAGGCAAGAGCTGGTGAAAGCCAGCCCACACAGAATCCTAAAGAGGAATTACTGGAGATATTAACTCCGCCCAATTTTCAAAGAGCTCACCAACCGCCTGGTCCTCATAAATCCGCAAGAATATTAAAGAGGACGCACCTCGCGCACCGAAGCGTCAAGCGCGTTACTCGGGTAGCCTAAAAGACGCCTCATAATCAGAAAAGGCGCGCCGGACGAAGGGGCTAGACCGAAGAAAGGTCCCCCCTCGGCGGAGCAAGCTCAAGGCTGCCATCACTCTAGGGGCAGACTCCCCAGCGCCGAAGATGAGCTCTCTAGCTCTAAGCAGTCTAGAAGAACTAGGTACTAGACAGAACCAATGCCTTGCATGGTCCTCGGACTCAAGCCTATAGGGAAACTAGCTACTTCAGAAGAACCAAGTGTTAGACAGAACCAAGGCCTTGCGTGGTCCTCGAACTCAAGCCTATGGGGAAACCAATTGCTTCAAGAACTAGGTACTAGACAAAATCAAGGTATTGCATGGTCCTCGGACTCAAACCTATGGGGAAACTAGCTACTTCAGAAGAACCAAGTGTTGGACAGAACCAAGGCCTTGCGTGGTCCTCGGACTCAAGCCTATGAGGAAACTAATTACTTCAAGAACTAGGTACTAGACAGAACCAAGGTATTGCATGATCCGCGAACTCACACCTATGGGGAAACTAGCTACTTCAAAAAAACTAAGTGTTGGACAGAACCAAGGCCTTGCATGGTCCTCGGACTCAAGCCTATGGGGAAACCAATTACTTCAAGAACTAGGTACTAGATAGAACCAAGGCCTTGCATGGTCCTCGGACTCAAGCCTATGGGAAAACTAGCTACTTCAGGAGAACCAAGTGTTGGACAGAACCAAGGCCTTGCATAGTCCTCGGACTTAAGCCTATGGGGAAACCAATTACTTCAAGAATTAGATACTAGACAGAACCAAGGTATTGCATGGTCCTCGGACTCAAACCTATAGGGAAACTAGCTACTTCAAAAGAACCAAGTGTTGGACAGAACCAAGGCCTTGCATGGTCCTCGAACTCAAGCCTATGGAGAAACCAATTACTTCAAGAACTAGGTACTAGACAAAACCAAGGCCTTGCATGGTCCTCGGACTCAAGCCTGTGGGAAAACTAGCTACTTCAGGAGAACCAAGTGTTAGACAGAACCAAGGCCTTGCATGGTCCTCGGACTCAAGCCTATGGGGAAGTCAATTACTTTAAGAACTAGGTACTAGACAGAACCAAGGCCTTGCATGGTCCTCGGACTCAAACCTGTGGGAAAACTAGCTACTTCAGGAGAACCAAGTGTTGGACAGAACCAAAGCCTTACCTAGTCCTCGGACTCAAGCCTATGGAGAAACCAATTACTTTAAGAACTAGGTACTAGACAAAACCAAGGCCTTGCATGGTCCTCGGACTCAAGCCTATGGGGAAACTAGCTACTTCAGAAGAGCCAAGTGCTAGACAGAACCAAGACTTTGTGTGGTCCTCAGACTCAAGCCTATGGGGAAACTAGCTACTTCAGAAGAACCAAGTGTTGGACAGAACCAAGACCTTGCATGGTCCTCAGACTCAAGCCTATGGGGAAACCAATTTCTTCAAGAACTAGGTACTAGACAGAACCAACGTATTGCATGGTCCTCAGACTTAAACCTATGAGGAAACTAGCTACTTCAGGAGAACCAAGTGTTGGACAGAATCAAGGCCTTGCATGGTCCTCGGACTCAAGCCTATGGGGAAACCAATTACTTCAAGAACTAAGTACTAGACAGAACCAAGGCCTTGCATGGTCCTTGGACTCAAGCCTATGGGGAAACTAGCTACTTCAAAAGAACCAAGTATTGGACAAAACCAAGGCTTTGCATGGTCCTCGAACTCAAGCTTATGGGGAAACCAATTACTTTAAGAACTAAGTACTAGACAGAACCAAAGTATTGCATGGTCCTCGGACTCAAACCTATGGGAAAACTAGCTACTTCAGAAGAACCAAGTGTTGGACAGAACCAAGGCCTTGCCTAGTCCTCGGACTCAAGCCTATGGGGAAACCAATTACTTCAAGAACTAGGTACTGGACAGAACCAAGGCCTTGCATGGTTCTCGAACTCAGGCCTATGGGGAAACTAGCTACTTCAGGAGAACCAAGTGTTAGATAGAACTAGGACCTTACATGGTCCTCGGACTCAAGTCTATGGTGAAACCAATTACTTCAAGAACTAAGTACTAGACAGAACCAAGGCCTTGCATGGTCCTCAGACTCAAGCCTATGGGGAAACTAGCTACTTCAGAAGAGCCAAGTTCTAGACAGAACCAAGGTCTTGCGTGGTCCTCGGACTCAAGCCTATGGGGAAACTAGCTACTTCAGAAGAATCAAGTGTTGGACAGAACCAAAGCCTTGCATGGTCCTCGGATTCAAGCCTATGGGGAAACCCATTACTTCAAGAACTAGGTACTAGATAGAACCAAAGTATTGCATGGTCCTCGGACTCAAACCTATGGGGAAACTAGCTACTTTAGAAGAACCAAATGTTGGACAAAACCAAGGCCTTGCATAGTCCTCAGACTCAAGCCTATAGAGAAACCAATTACTTCAAGAACTAGGTATTAGACAGAACCAAAGTATTGCATGGTCCTCGGACTCAAACCTATGGGGAAATTAGTTACTTCAGAACAATCAAGTGTTAGACAGAACCAAGGCCTTGCATGGTCCTCGGACTCAAGCCTATGGAGAAACTAACTACTTCAAGAGCCAAGTGCTAGACAGAACCAGGGTCTTGCATGATCCTCAGACCCAAACCTATGGGAAAACTAGTCACTCAAGAAGATAAGTGTGTGACCAGTCGGAGCGCAATTAAAGATAGGATTGTGCGAGTAAAAAAAAATAATAATAATAAATACAAACAGAACGAGTAAGAGAAAACAAAATATGCACTTCATTGAATCTTTAAAAAGTTATATAAGGCAAATGTGCCATTACGATACTAAAAAAAAAAAGAAACGAAGGCGCAGTAGAAGATCATTCCTTCGGCTCTATCTCAACTCCTCCCTCAAAAGGCTGGGCAGAAAAAGTCTCTGGGTCTTGATAACCCTCGCTTGGGACTGCAGCCTGGGAAGGATTAGCAGGATGAGATATCTCCCCAACAAAAGGGGCTTGCACATCGGCTAAGGGGTTCGCAGCCTCCCAAGGCGCATCAGCAGTGGGACCCTTGCTCGTCTTAAGGGCCCTAAGAGGATCGGCTTCCTTGGTGGGCTTGCCCGAAGTAATAGCAGCTGGGACGCCTTCCTCAAGAACAACCCCCACTCCCTCGGCAGCCACCTCAGCCTCAGAATTTAAAGGGGCAGCCTCGCGGATGGTAGGGGGATAATATACATTCTCCACCTTCCACAGGTCGGACGAAGCCTCAACCCCAGCTTGTTTAAGGGCCTCACTCCAAACTTAGGAGCAGTAAAGTTTACACACTCCAAGCACTTGAGCTCTAAGGTTGTCTTCTGTTTCAGCTACCCCTGCCTCATAGGCCTCCTGCATGGCCTTGCCTTTAGAAGCCTCAACTTCGGCCCTAGCAGACTCAACCTCTTCCTTAGCTTTCAAAGCCTCGTCCCTAGCGGACTCCGCAACACCTCTAGCCCCCTCTGCCTCAAGCACCCTCTTCTCTAGGGTCGCGATCCCCTCTTTGGCAACCCTCAGTTGATCCTCCGTTTTAAGCAGGCCCTTAGTTTGGTCTAGGGCCAACCTTTCAGCGGTAGCAAGGGCCGACTCGGCGATGTCTCGAGCCCTTTTCATCTCCTCCAACTGGTCCATCGCCTTTGAAAGATCAGCCTTGGCGGCGCTAAGGGTCCGCACAGCGTCCAACAGCTTGGTATGCTCCGAGCCTGCGGCCTTGCTTTGGCTACTGGCCATATCCTCCAGCCTAAAGGTAGCTTGGATAGCCTGCCAATTAAAATTAATGCGCAACAGATAAGGAGCCAAGAAACAGGAAGTAAAGAGAATTACAAGCGATCAGAAAACTTACCATACCCAAGTATTGTTTAAGGCCGAGGAAGACCTCCTTGCTCCTTAGAGCCTCCAGTTGGGCCATGTCCGTAGGGAGTAGCATGGACCTCCCCAATGCATCAACCACGAGCACACCCTCGCTCCCTTGAGGGTCCCTGAGGGAGGCGTCGTCCGTCAAAGGCTTCCCATGGAACATAGGGGTAAGAAGCCAAGTTTGGGCCCCGAGCTGGATGGCAGCCTGCTTTTCCTGACCTCGGCGCCCTATCCTCAGCTATTTCAATGGCTGCCGAGCGTCGCTATCACCTCAGGAAGGATCAGACTTTTCGCCCCCCCTAGGCCTCTTGCCTTTGTCCTTCTTTTGCAGAGGGCTGGTGGGCTTAGACCCAGATGGTAAACTCTGTTGGGGCGGGGGAGGAGGAAGCTTGGGAGGAGACTTTGTCGGCGTATCCTTCCCTGGCTGTCCCTCAATTAAGGCCAGCAGGCTTGTTTGGGGTCGTTTCCTGAAACTCATCTTCAACCTAGAAAAGGCTTCTTCAGATAAAAGGTCTGCTTCAGTTAAGCTAGGGTCACCCAAATTGCTAGGAGGGTCCTCAGGCGAATGGAATTGGTCGAATACGTCAAACTTGTCATCGAACGAACCTGAGTCAGCAACTTCCTCTGTTCCTGGCTCTCTTCCTTCAACCTCAACAACTTGAGATGATGAAGAGGTACCTACCAACGGTATGCCTTCCAGAACAGGAGATCCTTTAGGGATCAAAAACTCGTGCTCGACTACCGTTATCTTCTGCAGCCGAGGATCTTTAGCTCGGATCACGTACTTCGGAGCCGAGAACGTGATCCGAGAACGATGTTTGAATCGGGTCGTACCCCAGAATCTTGTGAGTAGCTCTAACTTGGTTGTTGGCCTCGTTCACAAAGATCTCCGACCTCAATACGGTCTACAAATTCTCCTTGTTAACTGAGCCGAAGTCACGCTCAAAAGCGCGCGGATCTACATAAAAGAAAACAAATTCCTGTTAACAATCAAGTAAAGCATAAAGTGAAGGCACAAAAAATTAAACCCTCTCCTAGTCTGAATGTCCCACTTGGCATGCCCTCCACCATTGGACAAGGAAGGCCCTCGTGCCATTATCTGGACACAATGGGGAAGTCTTTGTTCAAACCTTTGCTGGACTCAAGGAGGCACTGGATGAGCCAAACCCTATCGTCTCTCGTCTTCATGTAATAAGACTTCCCCTTATAACATTGGAGATTGTAGCACAGTTTACATCGTGGTGGGTTAACCCCAGCCCCATCTTCTCATTTAGGGCATCCACACAGCCTAGGATCCTAAACACATTAGTGGCACACTGAGTGAGGGATAAGCCGAAGTGCCTGAGATAATCCCTCATCACCGGTCCCATAAGGATCCTCATACCACCCTCTAGAAATGCGATTATAGGAATCGCCACCTCACCCTCTTTTCTCCTAGCGCTCCACTCCCCTTCTCCACAGTACCTCAAACCCACTGTGTCGGGGATCTTGTAGTCAGCAACGAATTTGTCTATTACCTCCTCAGACTCAACTAACTTCTTAAATCTACCCATCCTAAAGAGCTAACAAGGGGCTCAGGGAAAACGAAGGAAAGAGAAAGAAGAATGAGAGGACAAGGAACTCGGGCAGAAAAGTATGAACCAGAGAGAGAAGAAAACTTACAGAAATGAGGAAATGCTCCTCGGACAGGCCTTTTATGTTGAAAGAAGGCGTAAGGGCGATTGGAGACTTGATCAAGTTCAGCATATGTGCGCAAGGGCTTTTGAATGCAAAAGTGAAGGGACAAATCAGTTCGATTGGGTATATACCCCCAATTAAAAGTAACCGCACGTGCTTTCCCGCCCAATGAGTCAGAAGCATCCCTACCGTCCATTCATCATCATACCATTGAACGTGGAGGACACAGAATCGCCAAAATTTAATAAAGGCGCGCCCCAAATACCGAAACGCCAAGAACATCTCCTGGGTAGTTGAAAGGATTTTGACACTGACAGAAAGACAAGATTCGCCTGGCCAGGGTAAGAACCTGAGGACATCAAAATCCTCCTCCTTGCCCGAAGAGCCGGGCAATAGAATTTTGAGGGGCTATTGTGGGGCCCAAAGATTTGGCTACCCCGGCCCACTCCATATCAGGCCCAAGGCCCACACCGAGGAGAGTATAAAATCCGAGGATAAGTGGGAGAGGCCCAAGTCATCAAGGAACTTCGTCGAGGATGACCACGTCCTCGACAGGCTGACATTAAAGAAAGGGAGCTGTCATCCACTCATTAAATGTACGTAACTAACACTCTGGCCTCATTAATGGTGTATTGACCAGCGAACAGTGATGCCTTGGTTACTTCAACTAACAGAAAACCTGCAAAGGCAGCTGATGGGACAAGCCCTCAGACACAGGTTCAAATGACCGACAAGTGGACGGCCAAGATCAACTAAACAAGACTATATAATAGAGTGAACCCCCAAGGATTAGGGGGTCCTTTGGTGGGGAGGTTAAGGGGTTTTTTCGAGGTGTCTAAGGACAACCCTTGTATTCATTAGTTCTAAGGGAAGAGCTCCTCGGACTGGGCTGAAGACGAGCTTTCCCTTAGAACACTTAGCCAAATCTCAGTTATTGATCCTATAAACCTGCGCCGACTGTTGTATCTTTCGTTAATTCCTAGTTCTTTTACCCACTCTCTACAAATTTATTGTATCAAGGCGCTTCACTCGCCGATGTAGGATTAAGGTGTCAAGCCTTACACTACAAGGCAAGCCCTTGGTGGGGGTGAAAATTCTGAACCCCCACGTCGCGTGGGAAAAAGGCCGGTCCCTACAATTAGAAAAAAAAAAAAAAAAAAAAAAAAAAAAAAAAAAAAGATATAGACTTCCTTACTGAATATATATTATATATTAGAATGTGATCACATTATTTTGAGATGGATTTAGGACTATTACTTAAAGTCTCGACTATTATTTTCATTTTTTGCATAACAAAAAAAGAAAAAAAAATTATTTGAAATTTTCCTGTGCATTGTTCAGGTTTACGACTAGTTTATTCATAAAATCTAAAGCATTTTGACCTCAAAAAAATAAAAATAAAAACTCTAATGCATTTTGTAGGTGACTACTTGAAAAATTAAATCTTTTGGTTTATAATGGATAAGTGTTTTCTTTAAGGAATTGTGGATAATGCTTAATTTTATCTCGCAACATCATTATGGACTATTAAGACTTGCGTAATTTTTCTCATCAATGATACATGTATTATCCATAACGCTTGAGAAACTAGGAGGAAAGAACCAAGCTCTAGAAGAGGCTTGACAATTGAAACGAAGCCATACATGATCTTCTGTATGTAAGAGGATTATCCCTTACAAACAAAGGAATATGTCTGGCTTCATCTCTGGTTTATCCCTCTATCAAGCCTCTGCTTCTTTTCTTTTTTTAATTTTTTTTACGAAATTTGCTGAACCAAGGCTATAAAATATCAATGGGTTATATATCAACTTGAATTTATGAAAAATTTATTGATTTTGAACTTCTTATTTAGAAATTTAATTTGCTAAATTAGAGCACGTGTACAATATCAACAGAATTTTTGCATTTTGGAAATAATTTGAAAATTCAAGATTTTTCAATTGCAAATGAAATAACCAAAATTTGCGTAAAATTTTAACTCAAATTATGCTTTTTGAAAATTTGATGTTTTTAGGTGGGTAATTAAAAAAACCAAATTTAGCAGAATTTTGATAAAATTTCCACATTTTTTAAAAGAAAATAGAAATTTTGATATTTTGGGTGGAAAATAATTATAAAAAAAAAAACCCATAATTTATCATTATTTTGATAGATGTCGACATTGGTTAGTATGATCATGAAGGATGTATGCATGCATATGTTACATGGGGTAATGCTAGGACCATATAAAATAACACAACTTGTGTCATAGCTCGTCCACGTGACGAGTTGTGAATTGTAGAAGTATGTCCTCACATGAATCCACCATTACATCTCTACCATTTACAACTCACCACTGAACAGTTGCAAGTGGGTAGAGATAGCATAAATCATAGGTAATAGCGAAAGTTATGGCTCCTAGAAATTTGTATGTCTTAAACTTTTCTAGTTTATCATAGTGAAATTACATGTGTTTGCATAGAGGTCTTCTTGATCTTAGAAGTGGTCAAACCATATGTCTTTGCAAAGCTTAGGACACCCACCTATTGAACATGCTTTGGTACGGGAAGTCTTTATCTCAAACAACCTTTCCAACAATATATTGCTTGTGTGATTCAAAGATTGTTTGGCTTGGTTTCGATCAAACCCTCAATAGGGTTTGAGTTTCGGTGTTGGAGAGTCATTTGTGTGATATCTTTCTCATTTTAGGTCAAATTTAGCGGATCCTCTTATTCTTTAGAAGGTAATTGACATGTCTTCACCTTGGTGCAAAAATCTTTCTCATCAAACAGTTTAATTATTTTTTAGCCTAACCTTACATTTTTCTTAAAAACTCTCGTGTTTGAGGTATTTTGACTAAATTTATCAAAGTGAGGGTATTTGATTGGGTTTCTTGGTCTTGATTTCTTCATGTGTGTAATTATGCTTGTTGATGCAAGTACGTTATCATTTTGATCAATGAATAAGTAGAAAATATCTTGCTGATTTTGTAAGTAAGCTAGGGATGTAGCACATAATCAAGAAAGGACTAAGTTGATTGGAATACGACATGTGGGGGAAAAAGGATTTATTAAAGTAATGAAACACGTTTTTTGTTTGTTAACTTAACATGTACTTGAGCTTCAGTAAACCTTAACTAACCCCTATTTTAATTACCACTGCCCACATTAGGCGAGTTGGTACTTCGAGGTTCATAGACCCAAATTTGAGTGGTCCTGGGGCAGGAAAGGGTGGAGTTATACTGTCGATTGTCAAAAAACAAAAACCCCTATTTTAATTAAATATGCATTTTTTTATAATTTATAAATATATAGTTGCTTTGCCACATGGATTAATCGAAAAACGAAAGAGGTACTTAACAAATGCCAACATTTTCTATATTCCAAATCCTCCAAAAAAGAGTTACATAAGAACCCGTTTTATTTGTTCTAGTTATGATTGTATTGAGATAAACAGAGCAATATATCTAGTGCTTCATAGCACTTACAATTACTTTTTCTAATTGAAAATTTAGAATTCTTTTTGAAGATATTTTACCACTTTCTTGTCAAGTTGGAAGGCCTTGGTCAGAATGTCAGGATTAATGGGAGGATTGGATCCAAAAACAGCATTTGCAATTGTGATTGCGCCTGCATTTTGGCTGCTTAAACCAGAAATGGCAATTGCATTGGTTTTTCCCACATTGACTTGGAAGTGAATGAGACCAACTGGAAAGACAAAGACATCCCCTTTGTTTAGGGTTTTGGTGAAGAGGCGATTATCAGTGTTGGATGTTACAAAACCAACGAAGAGAGTCCCCTCCAAGACTACTAGGATTTCAGTGCCGCGAGGGTGAGTGTGGGGAGGATTTTGTCCATATGGTGCAAAGTCGATTCGAGCAAGGGATATGCCAAGAGTGTTGAGGCCTGGAAATGTGTCCACGTTCACATTAGTCACGTTTGACCCAACTTTATTATATGTGTTCCCAGGAATGTTCAATCCACCAAAGTAGAAATCATCAGCTTTGACAAGCTTTGGATCCTTGCAAAACTTTCCATTAACGAATACTGCATAAAGGAATTTTTGTTATGGACACTTTAAAAAGAATGCTTAAAACTTCAATGCAGAAAATAATGAGGCCAAGTAGCTAATATTATTTCTTCCATATTTATATTCTAGTCAGTGTAGATTCTTTACATGACAAAAATAATGCAGAAACTTGAAAAAAGAAAAGAGAAAAGTTTGTACCAGCTGACTTGTCGGAGTAGTCCTTAAGTGCAACACAGAAGTCCTGCAGGGGAGCGGGGTCAGAGGCAGAGGCAAGAGAGAATGCAAAAGCGAAGAGGGCAACAGTTACAAGGTAAGCTTTCCTCATATTTCAGGCTAACTCGATCTTCTGTTCTATATATTTTTGCTTCGGGATTCGGGTGAGGGATGAAAAATGTTGAATGGAAAGCATGTCTATTTATAGATTAGACACATTGAATAGGTCTGATTTTCTATACGTGAATGATGCATTAAGTCTTCGACTATTACCAATTTTCTTTTTGATGTACAAATTATTCTTTAACCACTATCACGCGCCTTAAATGTTCACCAAATTAGACCAGTTCAATGAGATACCATTACGGTTATATGTTACTAATAAGGCACAATCAATGATAAAGACCGATCGTATAATTAGTATGTGTACTAAACCTGTACTCTGTCCACAAAAGATAAAGCTCTCAACTTATTGAACGCACCATCTCAACGTATATTCAACTTGGATGTGTTTCTTAAAACAAAAACTAAACTTGGATGTATCTTTATTTCAAGGGGTTGTTAATAACTTAATATTTTGGTGGAAAGTTTCTGTGTGACTTCGGCTTACTTCAATGAAATTGCTTGAGAATTACAATTGTAGAACCCATAATTAGATGGATTCAAAGCTTCCAGTGTATTACGTAACTGTAATAATAAAAGTCCAATTGAAGATCAAGTGGTAAAGTCTTTGCCAATGGAAAGCACCATAACCTTTCAAATGGACTTAAATTTCTTCATTCAATTATATTTCTTAATCTAATTCATGTTAGGAAATTATCCTAATTCATGAAACTATGAGAAACGAAAAATAGAGAAAAAAAATATGCACCAAGAACAATCACATGACACAAAGATTTATGTGGTTTTACAATATGTGCCTATGTCCATGGAGTTGCCGTGGTTTTTACTATATCAGGCAGAAAAATACAATTTTCAATAGAACAAACTCTAATCTGAGGCAACAAATAAATATCCCAAGCAATGGGACCAGAGTGGGCTTAGACCTATTATCCCAAGCCTCTACTCCATGAACTATGCCTCACAAAAAATTTCTTTTATAACCATCATGCTTCCAAGTCGCGTTGGGTCACAATCCAAATCAAACACATAATCTAAGCTCTACAAAAATAACACTGGCCCTTCGAGTCAAAGCGTCGACTGACACTTTGACCCTAAGTGGGAGTGTCAATTGGTAGTCCTAGGGCGTAAATTGAAGTGACAATCCACTTATGCTTAGAATTGAAACTTCAATTTTCTGAATTTTAGTTGCACTTTTCGATTCAAGCTCCCAAGAGGTAACACACGAGTTCAAAAACTCCAAGATAGAGGAATATGAGAGAAATATGAAAATCCACATTCCTCTATAAAATCAAGAGGAACCCATCAGAAAAAGGATGTAGTCTTAAGTATTTAGAAATCATGTTTATCCAACATTGATTCCCATGCTTTTATAAAATCATCCTCATACTCATGATCATGCATGCAACTTTTAAACTCTTCAGCAAATGGACTTGAACTTCTACAAATATTGTTAAGATGTTTGAAAACATTTTGAAATAAATGCAATTGACATAAACGATGAATAGATTCTAGTAACACTTACACATTTGCTTTAGCATCTTGGTTAGTACAAATTGTAACTAGCTTCTTTCCACACCTAGCTTTTAATAAAGTTAGAAATAATCAGTAATAAGATTTAGCAGTTTCTTCACACAATAATGCAATTAACACCAAAGACCACTATCTGTCTATGATGATTCGCTCCAATTATAGGTGCCAATGATGATAGTTTTTATTGGTTCAGTACAATCAAAATAAACTACCTCACCAAACAAATCATAATCCACGATTATTTTATGGTCCATCCAAAATATATTAGTTATTTGACCATTAACATCAAATTGTATTTCTTTGAAAAATGATACATTTCCAAAACTTCTCATCTCAAAATAATGAAAAAGGGTATATTCCTCTCCCTCTTTCCCTCATTTGTTTAGATTGTAAATACTCTTGGAGTGATTTGCTAATTGTACTAGCAACCAATATGTTCCTTTGTAATGGAAATTTACATTTACTCCATGGGGTTACAACTTCATGATTACAACTTCATGATTGTGTTGGGATTTCAAAAAAAGTAACATATTATTTGCAATTTTGTTGAAAAAGATAACCATGTAGGCTTCACAACCAACGCTTAAATCCTTCCTAGATATCTTTCCCTCACGTTCAACTTCCTTCTTGAATCCAGCTTTATAAAAACAATATTTGCAGGATATGATCTATCTTACTTTTGTTCAATCAATCTTTACGGGTATTGAATCCAACATATCCAACATACATATTCTAATATAGATTTGCGTAATTCTTTAAATCAAATGCTATTCCAATTATTGGAGTTTATATACTCTTTAGTGGTTGTCTTTTCCAAGAATGACAAGATAATCAACAAACACAATTTCTTCATAGTTGCTCTTCCCTTCTTTCTCCATTACGAATAAATTAGTATTATTTTAACAAGAAATAGATGAAAAACCTTGGCACCTATACGATCATTCTATGCCACCACCAAATATGAGAGACTTTACTGCTTTTAATGCAATGATTTCATGAGAAATAGCAAGCTAAAATGAATATTTTGATTTAGGAAATTCCTTCTGAATCAGATATCATATTAGTATTAGAGTCTAATTTAATTAGTATACAACATGCAATTCAATACAAAAAATTTATTCACTACAAAGAACATAATTTTTATTTCAAACATGATAACCATTGCTCCTAATACAACTCTATATAACGTTAAAGTTGTTGTGTGATTGAGTGATGAGTGGAATCATGAAAGAAAGAGCAAACACGAAAGTTATTATGGTTTGTTCCAATATTCACCCATGTCCATGGTGGAAAGTCGTTGATGACTACATCTTGTGTTATATTAAGCTCTAGTGATATAATAATTATAATGTAAGATTTATATACTAAAGAACCCTAAACTAACCCTAGGCTAACCATAAACTAAAACAATTTTTTTTTAATAAACTATCCCAATATTAATTTGCTTATTTTAAAAGTGCATGAGCCTATCATCATTATATTATTATGTCTTAAATATAACAATTCTAGTTGTATTGTGCATTATTGGCACATCTTCAAGGTATACGACATACCAATTATATTTAAGAGCAAAATACATTTGGATTGGACAAAAAAGAATAAAATATATAAAGAAATTTATGAATTTAATTTCAAGCACTTGTGAATAATTAGTGAAGCTTGAAAAGAGAAGTTACAACCAACATGAAACAAGGGGCTTCCTACAGCTAGGCACACAAGCTCTTGACAAATTTGGTGGTTCTTTGTAAATCTGAATCTAGCCTTCTGTTTCATAGGAACAAACAAGGAATCCAATTGCACAAAATTTTTTGTTTTTGTAATAAAATATCTAGGAACGAAATGTATAACATTTTGAATTTTTAGGACTTAAATAAACTTTTTAAAAATTTAAGGATGAAAATAGAACTTGGGCTATATTTTAGGAATGAAAAGAATATTTGATATAACCTCAAAATTGTTAACACAATTTACTTCAAAACAAACTTTATTATCAAAGCCTTTGTTTTTTAATGAAAGAGTAATAATCTAATTAAAATTCAATAATAAAGATTTCAAAATTATTTAAAATTATTTTTTTGTGTAACTTAAAATATTCTTTGATTTAAATATAAAATATAAATTTTATAAAATTTTATTGGTTCATAGATTATTGGTTGGTTTTGAATTGATATACGAATCAAAATCGACAAATTCACATTCACATTCACATTCTACCCATTGATTAATCAAAAATCCATTTCAATTGTTAAAAAAGTGTTGTTTGGGAGAAAATTCATTATGTATTGGTCTAGGATAACCACATTTTTACATAAAGGTAGACCTTTTAAATGTAGGACTCATCCCTATATGAGAGGATTATTACTTAGAAGTACACATTATTTTCAAAAGTAGTAGTCAAAGGGAATAATTAATAAGTATTGTGTACTTGTTTCCAAGTAAGCCAAGAAGGTTGATGATGAGTTCATTAGTGAAGTTTTCTCTCTTGAGATCAGGCCTAAGGTAGGTAATCGGTTGGAATTGGGATTGGCAAATAAGGCTTAGGTTAGTGTATTGTTTGAAACTTGTTAATCCCAGTGTTTGCTCTGAGTTTGTTGTTTGATCTATTCTCCCTATTTTGGTGATCTGGGTTTTTTAATTTTGTTCGTCTTCTTTTCTATCTGGCAAAAAAGATTTTAGGGAAAAATTAGAGACTTGTTTTGGGCCTTCACACAGAGAGGGAAAGAGGGGTCAATAGTCTTTTCATTTTAGTTATTGGTGTCCAGCTCATCAAATGTCACGTGTTGTGCACATGCCTATAAATTTATGTCAAAGTAAACACCAAACTAACAACAAGGGTTGACTCTCAAAAAAAAAAAAAAACAACAACAACAACAACAGCAACAACAAGAGTTAAGTGTTACAAAATTTTGATTTTAGGGGGCTGATTGTGCTTTTTCATAGCTTATGAAGCAAAGGGTAAAGTTTGTATAATTTAAAGTAGAAAAGTGTAAATTCTCAACAAAATAAAAAACCTTAGGTTTACATAAATATATAAATATATAATTAAATCGAGGTTCATGTTAAACTATAGGCGTGTTATTTATACTACTATTTAAGGGGTTTCTCCTAGTTGGACTAGACTCTTTTTTTTTTTTTTTTCAAAATACCTTTACATCCTAAATTTAAGTAGAGGTAAAGCTTGATGATAACATAATAAAAATACATCTTTAACTTCTGCAATGTTTAACCCCCATGTTTAAATTCAGTTGATTTTCAAACTAAGCATTACCCCACATTTTCACTTTTCTTTCTTCTTCTTCCTTTTTTTTTTTTTTTTTTTCTTCTTTTTTCTTTTTTCCTTTATCAAGACTTTAACTCTCTCTCTCTTTTTTGTAAAAAAAAAAAAAAAAAAAAAAAAAAAACTTAACTCTTTTTTAATACCCAGTTTCCCATGCTCCTTAATCTCATCTCACGTTTGGTTCCCCCCACCCCCCCCCCCCCCCAAAAAATAAAAATAAAATCTCTTTGTTGTAAAACATTTCCTACAAAATAGGACAATTGTCACATTAGTTACTCAACTTCTTCAATTTATTTCTTCCTTAATTCCTCTCAGTTCTATGTTCTCTTTCTCTACACTATCATCATCATCTTTTCTAAATTCGAAATCCAAACAAGAGAAAACTTTACTTACAAAAATAAAAGTGTAGTTCTAATTGTTCCGGTTCAACATGTGTGTCAATGTACATTACTCTTGTAAGGGCACAAACGAACCTACGGCCCAAGAACGACCAGACAATGGCCTAATGAGCCCACCACAATGAATTTGTTAGAGAAATGGGTAGGATATTGACTACTTTTTTTTTTTTTTTTTGAGAATCAGGATATTGACTACTTGATAAGCTAAAGTTAATCACAATGAAAAGAAATGCCAAGAAAAAAACTAGGAACACTCAATTATGAAGAAAAATGGATCCTTAGTCCAACTCGAGGAAGATCTTTTATATATGTTTTTGCTTTCTCTCCTTTACAAATATTTTTCTCCTCTTTTTCTCTCGATCCCCTTTTCCTAAGGATCTTCATTATCCTTTTATATTTACATACTGATTATCTTCATCCTACACTTGGAGGGTTGAGATTGCATTTTTAGGACTTCTATCCTATCCAAAACATACAGGTAAGCTTTTTTGCCTTGCAATCTGAGTTATGCCACTACTGTTCATAGTCATTTCCTCATTAATGCGGTTAAAGGAGTAGTTGTCTTGCATTTAATGCAAAGGGGATAACTTCCACTCCCTTCTCCTTTCATCCTCCTCATAACCTGTGCCAAGTTTACTTTAGTCCTTCTGTAATATTTTAACTTTATGTGCCTCCTATGGTTACTACTTGTCCCCCAGATCATCGGGTGCTCGTCTCGTGGGTATCCAGCGCTCATCCCCGAGGTCCTCGTCCACACAGCTCTTTTCTATTTTGTTTTTATAAAGAAATCAACAGCCTTATAATTATTTGGACTTTGGGTCTTCTTCATTTCTTTATTTTCTTATGGTTATCCTTTTTTTTTTTAAATATGCCTTTATGGGTTAAAGCTTAATCATTGCTTTCTTTGATTACAGTAATACGGTACTTTTCTTTGATTACTATTACAATAGAACACTGATTAAATTTAGAACACAATCGGTGCAATTTGGATAAATATCAAATTGTGTAAAAGAAACACAAAAAAATAAATATTTATTAAAGAATGTAATAATTTTAAATTATAATTATTGCAAATTATTCTTTTAAAAAAAAAAAATTTTGTTACAAATTATTAAACTTTTACATGAAAAAAAAAAAAAAACCTCTAAGCACGCGCTGGACAGTTATATTTATACATGACTCGTTTAAGAGTCCCAAGTCTAAAATTTAAGCTGCTAATTTGCCAAACAAACCGGGTGGCAACCACGAAACTGACTAGCACCCAAAGGCAAAATTTGGAACCGGGGTTTGACTTAACTTTTCCGAGTTAGAGCCCAAGAAGTACAACAACGACCTTAATAACAACGAACAAGGCCCTAGGGTTTTAGTTTTAGATCCTCTCCCTCAAGTTTGTCTGGGGTTTAGTCTTTTACACTTTACCCACATACCTCTCTCTCTCTATCTCTGTGAGATCAAAATAACTCATTGAGTTACAACAATGGCAACTGCCACTGCCACTGCCACTGCCACTGCCCCTCCAACTAGTAGTACCACTACGCTGCCACAGATGAAGAAAGAGAACGAAAAAGTCGATTACTTCAACCTCCCTTGTCCTATTCCCTATGAGGAGATCCACCGTGAAGCTTTCAGTTTGTCTCTCCTCTTCTTCTTTTCTACTTTCACTCTTTCCAATTTTTGTTCGTTTTTCCATGCTTTTGATTTTGAGTGGGTAAGATTTATTTTTGTTACATGTGAATTTGGACCCAATTGATGATTTTAGGTGGATTTTCTTTTGTGTTCTGCTAATCTATAGGATCAGAATATGTGATTGCTAAAACTGTTAAATGGGCCTCTTCTTTTTTTGCTTCTAATTTTTGTGTTGAATCTGTGTATTTTGTTTTGGTAGTGTCTTTAAAGCCAGAACTATTTGAAGGGATGCGCTTTGATTTTACCAAAGGACTCAATCAGAGGTTCTCACTCAGCCACAGGTACCTTTGCCCCTCTCTCTTTGTTTGGGTACAATACTCTGTGGTCCCTAAACTTTTAGCCCAGGAGCGATTTTAGTCTCAAAATTTTAAATTGGTTACTTTTAGTCTCTAGCAAACTTTAAGTGATTGTTCTTCATTAGAGACTAAAAAGTTTGTTAGGACTAAAAGTGATTGCTTTAAATTTCAGTGACTAAAATCAATCGTGCTAAATTTTAGGTACCAACAATGTATTTTGGCATTTGTTTCTTGGGTTTTCAATTTTCTGTGCCTCTTTTTTATCGCTGTCAATTTTGATAGTAATTATTTGTTGTTCACAATCGGTCAGTGTGTTCATGGGACCAATGGAGATTCCTTCACAATCTTCTGAAACCATTAAAATCCCTACGGCTCACTATGAATTTGGTGCCAACTTTATAGACCCAAAGGTAAGTGACCTCTGGTTGAAGGAGTTTTAAAAAAATAAAATAAAAATCCAATGATGAATTAGAATTGAAAACTTCGCTGTTGGTGTGAATTGCTTTTGTGTAGCTGATGCTTTTTGGGAGAATAATGACTGATGGGAGGCTCAATGCAAGAGTGAAGTGTGATTTAACCGACAATCTTTCTTTCAAGGGTAATGCTCAGGTAAATACGCATATATTAACATTCCTTGATGAATGAGGTTGGAGTTTTTCCCTTTTTTCCTGGCATTGTGCCTTATCATGTCTAAGGCAGTTGATTATATTTTCTTGTGCTTTTCCAGCTTACAAATGAGCCACATATGTCACATGGAATGGCCTATTTTGATTACAAGGTGAAGCTTCTCTTTTTCCTTACTTGTAAATATGTTTACATTTTCTCATTGTGCTTTTAGTGATGATGTTGGTGCATCTACATAATTGTTAGTTTTTTCCGATATGCGATCAGAGTGTTCTAGGCTGCAGAGGCACCTAATCTAGGGAATATTTCTGAGTACCTGCATAAGTACTTAGTGGCTGACACTTTATTGTTAATGAAATTTGTCATGTAAGAAAAGTTTCATTAAGGTCACAAGTTGTGACAGATGCACATTTTCTTTATCTATAGTTAAATTATTATTTTGTTAAAGAACATATGAGTATGATGTTCTTGTCAATTATTCAGATTACGAATTGAGATAACTAGTTTTTTCTTTACCTCGGGAGAGACAGAAATCTGGAAATGATTTGATGGCTGTGGATTCCATCAGATTCTTGTTCACATGCTAATAAGGAAGAAATTTCTGTATCAAAGTGTGAAGTGGACCTTGTCTTCAGATAATATTCTTGTAACCACTAACCATTGTTCAGCAACATTGGGCTCTCTCTCTCTCTCTCTCTAAGTAATAAGGGCTGGAAGTTGTTGGATAGTCTAGTTGGCAAAGTGTCTTGGAATTGTAGTAGAGACCTAGGATCAAAACCACGCATGCCTGGGTTTGTTGGGGGGTAGGGGGTTAGGGGTTATTCCCCCTTTTTTATCCCAGGATTTTAATATAATAGAGGGGAAAAAAAAAGTGGATGAAAAACATGAGTAATGTCTGATGGAGAACCTTTATTTCAAAAATTAAGTAGGAATCTTTCGTTTGGGTGTTCGCTTACATGGCAAAGGAGTGGGTGGATACTGGATAGGTTCAACTCTTGTGAGCGAGTGCAACAGAAGTAATATTGCCAATGAGCTCTAGCTCTAATGACACTTTCTTTACCTATGAGAAAGGGGTAGAGGTGAGGGCCTGGGTTTGAGACCTAGGTTGCATTTGTGACTTACCAAACCAAAAAAGTGATACTTCCGATGACCTTCTGCAATTTTTTCATTTTGCCCTTTCTTTGACATCTTTGGGTTGGGTCTTTCCAAAGCTCTCCTAAAATAGTAATGCTTGGATTGACATTTTGGTATCTCTAATTTGTTGAACGATGTACTTTGTGCAGGGCAAAGACTACAGGTCCCAGTTTCAGCTAGGAAATGGTGCCTTACTTGGAGCAAATTATATACAGGTATAAGATACTGGAACCAAGCCATTTTTTACACTTATTATGATGGATTGTGATTAATATTTTAAATTTAATACTATGAAGCTGCTCATGGATATGTGGTAATAAATTGGTGATAATTTTCATATGGCTGGCAAATAGTGTAGAGTTCTTGATGTAATCTGCTTGTTTGTGGAAACATTGGCTGGAAATAAAATTGTCGTAGAAAAAACTGTGTACTGCAGACAACGAGAAATCCAAAAAATGTATATAATTCACTAGTTATGATCCATTCGAAAGATCGTTCCTTGTCCTCACCAAACTGGAAATAGTTACATTATGTTGCCATTTTTTGATAAGCTGTTTTATCATCTTGCCAATTGATTAATTTCTTGGATTTTTTTTTTTTTTTTTGTGTTTTCCTTTTTATAGTTTGGTGTAGCAAATTCCATTTAATGGTCTTTTACTGAAATAACTTTATGTTTTTCAGAGTGTGACCCCCAATTTGTCTTTTGGTGGTGAAGTATTTTGGGCTGGTCAGCATCGGAAGTCTGGTATTGGTTATGCTGCCCGATACAACACAGATAAGATGGTATGCTGTCTTCAATTCATTTTTTATCACAAGATCACGTCCTAAGAAAATATGGATTTTTAGTGAATTTATATTAATTTACTTAGTCGGCTATTTATGGATACCTGGCTGTTCTTTTCTCCATTTCTAAGTGCTTGTCTTTTTGTTGTTCCTATGATCAAAGCTTCTCTCTCTCTCTCTCTCTCTCTCTCTCTCTCTCTCTCTCTCTGTCTTTCCTTTCTCTTTTCAATGCATTGTCAAAATTGACAACTGCAAAGTAAAGAGCTATGGAAAGTGATTAAATCATGTCTTAAGAAAATATGGATTTTTAGTGAATTTATAGTGATTTACTTAGTCTGCTATTTATGGATACTAGGCTGTTCTTTTCTCCAATTCTAAGTGCTTGTCCTATTTGTTGTTCCTATGGTCAAAGCTTCTCTCTCTCTCTTTCTCTCTCTCTCTCTCTCTCTCTCTCTCTCTCTCTCTCTCTCTCTCTGTGTCTTTCCTTTCTCTTTTCAATGCATTGTCAAAATTGACAACTGTAAAGTAAAGAGCTATGGAAATTGATTAAGTATCTGAGATATGCATTTTGGATCTACCTTGTTGCTATGCATAATTAAGATAATCAAAGGGATGGTGATCATTTTTTTATTGTGGATTCTGAGACCCTGTATGGTTCTATGAGATATACATTTTTTATGTCAAGCTTCTTCCTTTACTCATGCTGGAATGGAAAATTCATTCATGCATGCTATGAATTGATTAACATATGTACCTATCAAAAAAAAAATGAATTGATTAACATATGTGTTAAGAAATAAAATTTATTTTCTAATAACTCGTCCATTAATATTAAACTCCCATTTGTAGGGATTGCTCCTGTTATTCACATGTTGGCCCAACTCAATTGCTGAATGGTCAAAAATTTTGCTTGTAACCTATTCCATAGTGCACGCAGTGATACATAAGAGTATAAATCCTGTGACATCTATTGCATGGATAGAAAGGAAATACTATCTTTAAGATCAAATACTAATGCTGTGCATCCCTCTCAAAGAAGACTTTTTGGTCCAGAAAGAAGATTATGTAGTATAGATCTTTTTTGTCTTCATTCTGTGGTACAAAGGTTTTTTTTTAAGATGAATTAGGAGTTGGTGTTTGAAGTCTTAGTCCTTTTGGAAAAAGTCAAGAATATGGCATCTATATATGTGTGCCATTTTTCAAAAAGTTAAAAATTTTGATATGAGAACTTGAGCGTTTTGGTTTATGGAATGTGTACCCTTGTGTGAGCTGTTCTTTCCCCAGATTCCTTTTTTCCTTCATCTATTCCTCTTGTTACTGTTCACATACTTTTCACTCCTCAGTTTTAGCTTCCAAGATTCTTCTTTCTTCTTTCAATCCTTCTATCCTAAACCTTTCCTTCCATAAGCCACCAAATGAATCCTTGAAATAACCTTATAGATGTTAACCTTAATGTCTACCTTTTGAACTGAAAATAAAAACCCTAAATATCACCAATATGCTTCAAATCTGTAACCTGTAAACCCTGAAGCTTATGACAAGCACACATAGATTTATGAAATCTGTCCCATGTCAATAAATTTTTCTGGAACTATATGGAGTTTGTAAAACGGAAGTTTTTTCCTTTTTTTTTAATGGGTTCGTGTTTGTGGAGAGACAAATGTATTTCGTTCTCTTTGGAGGCAGGGATAAGTAACTTATTTGTTTTTATAATTTTGATGATATGTGATTCTTACTGTAGTTGCATTTACCAATTTTTCTGCAGGTTGCCACTGGGCAAGTTGCAAGTACAGGATTGGTTGCTCTGAGCTATGTTCAGAAGATATCTGAGAAGGTGAGTAAATTTAGCAGTATAAGAATATGTTATGATCATTTCCAAGTTTATTTTCTTATACAGTTCTCTTCCTTTTAGGTTTCTCTAGCTTCAGACTTAATGTACAACTACATGTCAAAAGAAGCCACAGCCAGTTTCGGTTATGATTACATCCTTAGACAGGTTACTTCTGCTCTTGTAAATTCTCTGGTATCCTGGTGCCATTGTATGTGTTGCTTTGTGGTTTTGTATTCAATGTATTTTTGGTTATTAAGCATGAATATATTATTACCATTTTGATGTGAAAAGTGCCAATAATAGATTTCTTCTTTTACATTATGGTAGTTACCCTTTTTCTTGGTACTTTGACGCTAGTCCTAGCCCATAGGAAAGGTTAGACAAGTCTGAAGTCCCCTCACAAAATTGCACCTAATTGAGGTGAGAGCCTCATGGGATATGTTGTCTCTGCTTACCGTAATTGGGTGTGGTACAACTGTTACTAGACCATGCGGCAAGTCATGGAAAAATTCAGCTGTCTTTTGATAGGCTTAATAGGCTTTTAGTAGATGTGGTCATAAGTTAAATGCTTGGATAGGCGGACCCTAAAATTAACTACTAAGGCACCTTAACTATTTGTATTTTATTCAGCTAGACCCAATCCATTTTATAAAAGGATGAACTCAATAGCTATAGGCAGAAATGATGAGTTAAATTTGGTCCCCCTATAAAACTGAGGTCTATACTAGTTTATAATTGATACTCATTTTCTTGTTGCCTGTTAGGGTTTGTGAAAAGAAATCAATATTTCAATTGGTGTGCATCTTGGAGTATGAAACAGACCAAGTTGATGCGACTTTGGGTGGGTAAGATATAATAACAATTAATAGTCAATAAAGACCAGAGTGGTTTTGACTTTTTTTTTTTTAATTTTTGATAAGGAGTGGTTTTAACTTTTAAGCATGGATTATGCTAAGAACGTTGAACCTCAATAACAAAAATATAAGACGGTGGTGGATGATAAAAATAAGGTCTAGGGTCAGTGATGTAAATCTGATCTGGGCATTGGGAGGTGGCAAAACATATGGAAAGATTGGTTTGATCCCGGCTGATTCATGTATCTAGACTAGCTGATACTTCTGCTGCAATCTTTGAGAAAAAAATCCTCACCATGGTTTTCGTCACAAGCAACATCCTAACTCCACTTAAAGCAAATTTAGTTTTTCATATATAATTCTTATTACTGGTGGCATTTTTCTTATTTCTTATTTCTTATTTCTTATAGTTGTGATTCTTGTGACAAATTTATTGTGTCGTCTGGGATGACAAGCTTGATTATGTGCCTTTAACTCAACAATCTGAGCTGGACTAATTTTTATGTTTCTTACAGTGCCGCCTTAGAGGGAAGATTGATTCCAATGGCTGTGCCTCTGCTTTTCTGGAAGAGCGATTGAATATGGGTCTAAATTTTATTCTTTCTGCAGAGGTGAGGATCAATTGTTAGTTAATGCATTTTCCTTGTGTGTATCATGCAAACGTACTCATGTTGGGGACCTACAATATAGTAGTCTTCAAGATGGATGCATATCCCTGATCTGTTGCACAGATTATAGATATATGCTTATTTACTCGTTTTGTAAATTTATGTCTTGCAGCTAGATCACAGGAAGAAAGACTACAAATTTGGTTTTGGGCTGACAGTCGGAGAGTAGATTAGCATGACTTTGATGCTGTTTTATCCTCATTCTTGGTAGCAACTTTGCGAGCTATTCTTGCTTTATTTTTCCTATTGTCACAGAGCAAAGAAACAGTTTTGTATTTCTACTTTTGGCAACGTTATTTGTGAGTAGCATCGTGTGCTGCCACAGTTTAGCCGTCTTATTTATTTAATCGGAGTTAACACTCTTATTACCATTTAGGGCTGTAGAATGAGATCAAATAATGCGAATTAAGATATTTATCACTTCAATAACGTTGTTTTGATTCTCTTCTATTTCTTAAGTGGAAATGTGGAATGTAGAAAGAGTTTTATGTGAGGGGAACAAATCCTTTTGTCTCACCTTTAGCAAATAATCTTCCAGAAACTTTATAATGCCAAACTCACTCAATGGGCTGTAAACAAGCCGAGCATTACCGAGTAAGGCATGTTTGAGCTCAGCTAGACAGTGGAAGTATTTTTTTTTTTTTTTAAGAAAGAATATCACAAAAGTGTTGAATGTGAAGATCAGTGGTAGATTCATAAATTTTTTTCAAGGAACCAATATATGTATATGAAATGAGTTCAAGTTATACTTGATGTAACTTCAAAAGAGTTACACCTTTTTTGAATCTTAGATTTCAAAAAGATCTAACGGTTAAAAAATGTATCATTAAATGTTATTACTTTTGTTTTCTCTCCTTATTTATTGCTTTCCAAATTCCTCCTCATTAAAGGGCACATCTTTAAAGTTTTTTTCTTTTTTAGTATAAAAATACTAGAATTTGATAAATCTTTAATGTGTTTAAAGAGAGGTGAAACATAGAGTATTGAGGCCGATGTATATTTATAAAAAACATAAATAGTTAAACTAGAAAAAATGAAGTTTTTTGGGTTAGTTTAGCTAAATATTTGAGTAGGCTAATGTGAATGATTTGAACGTAGTTTTCTAGAAGAAGAAACTATCAAAATCTTTTCCTCTCTCTCTCTCTCTCTCACTCTCTCTCTCTCTCTCAACAAGCTAAAGATATTGTAATAAATATTGAATAATCTTCTCTCTCTAAATATGACCGTAATAAATAAGGTATAAACAGAGAAAAAAAAAAATCTTTTGAATTAATTTAGATGGTGTGGCAAACAAGAAATGTTTAATGATGAAATAGACAGTTAATTTTTTTTTAACTGTTTGATCTTATAGAAATTTACGGTCTAAAAAAATGATGCATGGGTGTGTATAATATAAAAGCAAAACGTTTGACTTTTTCTTGACCACTTTTTATTGCACCACATGGTTACATAAATTTATGTCACGTATACATTTGAAAACACCGAACAATTGTGCCTTTTCATTTTGCTATGTATATATTAAAAAAAAAAAAAAAAAATTGTCATTGAGAAGAAAATCATCTGTAAGGAGTAAGAAAGACAATAAGAAATCTGAGATAAAATCATAGTAAGGCATTTAAAGAAATCATTCAGTATTATTGTCGCTACCGTTGGTGTGGCTTGATTCCGAACCTTTTCACTATTTGACCAAAAAAAATAAACTGCCCAAACTATTGGGAATTTAGAGTAGCAATATAATGAAATTACAAAATGATCCAATAGACAAACAAAAGTTTTGATTGACTTTAAGGCACAATTGAATGTTATCATTAGACAATACTAGCATGTAACTCATACAAACACATGGATACATTTAAAATTAAACACAATTTTTATCATCAAAATATAAATAATTAGTCAAATTATTTTTTTAAGTAAACGTAATTAGTCACATATTAAAATTCTTACCTAAATTTAATACTACTTATGATCATTTTTTTTCTAATTTTTAATAAGATAAAACATCTAGTGGTCTTTGTTATGTGGTGATTTTTATTGAGTATATATGATTAGTTTTTTTTTTTTTTTTAAATTTTATAGTTCATTAATATTAAATTCTTAGTATTTTGCACTCATTAACTCATTTAGAACAAAGATAAAAAAAAATTAAGAGAACATATGACACTAACTTAAGTGGATAATTATAGTGTGGTCCCCACATAAATTTAGACACATTATGCAAGATTAAATTCTAATTTCAAATTCTAATTAAACTTTCTCTAACCTTTGCCTATTAATACATATATAGATTTGCCCTCACACAAGAGTTGCTAAAGAGTTACTACAAAATCTTTCCCAAGATACAACTAAGTTTGTTGAGTTCTACAAATAGAAATTTTAGAGAAGAACCACATGTTTTTTGTGTTTCTAAGAAAGATGAAGAAAAAGAAGTTACCAAATGAATATGAACCACTATTTATATCTAAAAGATTATGACCTTTCAATAGGCACATTTTCATTTAATATGCACATTTTTTCGGTCAATAAGCACAATTTTGGTCAATAGACACTTTTTCATCCAATAGGCACCTCTAATATATATCCAATATAAAGAGTTATGACCTTTCAATAGACACATTTTAGTATATATATTACAATCTATCTTGTATATTACTATACATACAACACAAACTAAACTAGAGATGCAAAATTATGTCTCTTATTCCTTCTCATAAAAAACTAATAAATAAAACATTGCTTTCTTATTTATTCGCTCTTCTCTACCTCTCTCTTAACTTTATTTCCTATGCATAATTTTTAAATAATTTCTGCATAAAATTTTTCTCCTATTTGATAAAAAAAAGCTCCGAAACAAGATTTCTTTTTTCAGTAACACAGACTAGCAAAGTTCCAAAGCAAGTTTCAAGGTCAGATACATTTTCTCAAATGTCTTCCTCATTTTACATAGCCTCATACAACCCTATAATTACCACTAAAGTAGAACTTGAACAAGACAAATTAACTAATAAAAAAATTCAATTGATTCTAATTTTTGAAGTAAGGAACAACTCCCTTAAAAGAAATTTACAAATTATACCCATCATAAACCTAAATCGACAGGGCTAGAACTGCTTTAACTTTCTTAGTTACTTTATGTTTACAGACTCCATGTACTGACAGTGTGTGTACTGTGTTTCTCAGTGTTGCCCAATTTGGAAGTTTCATTGGCAAATCTAAAAAATGTGAGTCCAGTAAGAGAGAGGAAAAGAACATGGCATTAAAACTCTAGAAAAATTGTAAAAACCAAAGGTTCATTGTAAAGACAGGGAGAGAGGGTGAGAAGAAGATTAATAATTGCAGCATTTAATAGTAAGAAGAATTTAATATCAATTCATTGTTTCATTTTTATATTAATAATAAGAGAGATGCTACGTCTACAACAATTTTACAATATTTTTACAACAAATCACAGGTGGTTAGTTGTTATTGGTTCAAATTTAAAACTAACACTAAGATTACTTTTTTGCCCCAACAATAACAACCAATAACAACCTGCCACTTAGGAAATGTTGTAAAAATATTGTAGAAATGTTGTAGACATAGCATTTCTCTAATAATAATTACAATAAAAACTACAACAACAACTACTACTACAACAACAATATAATATCTCTAATTAAGGAGACATCATATACAATGCATTTTTTTCCTTCGATAAATAGTGGATGGTAGCACTGCAGAAGATGTTTATCACTACATTAGAGTAAGGAATCTTTAAAAAAGAAAAATAGGGTTTCCAATTTAGTTAGTGTTTCCAATGAGATTAGAGTCCTTAACAAATGACCTTGTGTTTCATTAAAGGACGCATGAAGATAAGCTATTCATTATAAATAATTTTTTCCCAAAAAATAAAAAACAAAGAGGTTCACAATATGGAAAATTAGCATAATGACAAAAAAAAAAAAAATGTCATTTTAAATATAACGAAGTCATTGAGAAAAGAATGAAGAAACTCAATTTACTTTGGTCTTTGGTTCCGTGCATGCCTGAATCAAAGAATTTGTGGTTTAAAATGGGATTTTGAGTTTTGGTAGTACGTCGATAACTTGCTTTCTATCAAGTTGCTTTATATAAGATATTGTTTTAACTACATTATTATGACTTATTTATCTCATAAGTCCCATGTGCAAGATGGTTGATACCTTACCGGTACGGTACCGGTACCAGCCGGTATGTACCATACCGGTACATATACCAGTATCGAAATGCCAATATTTCATACCGGTTTAAATATCGGGCGTACCGGTCGATTTTGGATGTACCAACTGATACCGGGCGTATTGGCTGGTACCGAGTGTATCGATTGGTATAGAAAAAAAGCCTTTTTTTTTTTTTTTTTTTTAGTTTTTTAATTTTTGTAAAGGCAGAATAATAACTTATTTGCATTAACTTATTAGTATTATTTGTTTTCTTAGTATGCAATAAACAAAGCTTTCTGTTTTTTATATTGTGTTTTTTTTCTTTTTCTTTTTCTTTTTTTATGCTAAAATCTAAAACCATGAATAATTTATTCTGAATTGAGGTAATGTTTTATGGTAAATTTTTATATTTATTATAATATTGTATGGGCTGGGTTTTAGCACTGCCGTTTCTTTGGATGAGTGGACTCATGCCCAGCTAGCCCGATACAATGAATTTGTAGAGAGCGAGTTAAAGAGCCGGGTTTTAGTGAATGGACAGCGGTTAGCATGGCATTCATGGCAACCAAACTGAGATGAACCGAGTTTAATGAAGAAGGTTTATTATGGGCTCAATTTGGTGAGCTCTTTTCCAGGGAGGACCAGTTAGCCTTCCTTTTTCCCCCTTTTCGGAAGGGGCACCCTTTTCAGAAGAGTTTCTTACATTATATATCTCTTTTTAGTTGATCCTAGCCCTACATTTGTCGACCAGGTAGGTCACTACTCGAGTGTTTGTCCCATCAGCCGTTTTTCCATCATTCTGTGAGTTGCAGCTACCAAGGCCACAGTGTTCAAGGGTCATTTCCCCATTAATGTAGCCAGAACGTCAGCGGTAGGCATTTAATGTGGAGGTGACAATTTGTCTTGGATTTGCTCCGTCCTCCGTCCTCCCATGATCGACACATTATACTTGTTCTTTCTCTTGGGGTGCTCTGGGAGGCTGCCTTTGATGGGACGTTAACTCTCCCTCCTCTGGTCAGGGTCGGCCGAGGACATAGTTGTCCTCAACGGTCCTCTTGGGTGATCTAAACTTTTTCACATTGTCCTCGGAGGTTTCTTCCTCCTCGACATGGGCCTTGGGCTTGGTACGAAGTGGGCCGGGGTTGCCTAATTCCTTGGCCCACAAATATATATATATATATATATATGTAATAGTGGTAAACCCAAAACAGTACATCGGTATTGACCGGTACCAAAATATATTGTTCCACTAGTCAAATCGGTAAGCCTCTAGTACGAGATTGAATCCCTTGCCCATGTGGCATATTTAAATTTGTTCTTTGTTTATATAGTTTCTTACCAAAATAAATTTAACTATTTACTAGCCCAAAATAAGTTAAAAGATAAGTTTAAAGCCAAACATAGAGTTTGGATTAATATATTTCTCTCTCGTCTCTTATTCTAATACTAATGCTTAAAATATATATATATATATATATATATGGTATAACATTATTGAAAATAATGTATTTAAAGTCACTTAAAACACAAGTTGCTGAAGCTAAAGTGCTACTTGGTGACCAAACTTGCTACAGAGCAGCTGCTGTTTTTTAAAAGATAAAGCACAAATGAAGAAGCCACCAGAAACCTTTCTTCTACCTAACTAATCAAACTTTGTGCTATTTCTTTCAATATCAATTTGTTCTTCAATTTCATGTGTTTTTGCTTACTACTCCTACTAAAAAATAATGCTTTTTACTTCTTTTCTTTTTTTTGAAACTCATTTAGTAGCTATTCTCATGCATCACACGGATTAGCGACTAGTGTGTGTTTATATATATATATATATATAGATGAGTTCAAGTTACACCTGTTGTAACTTAACAAGAGTTACACTTTTTTTAACCATTGATTTCAATTAATAACACACAAGCTACCATGTCATCAACATTCTAAATATTAATAATGTGGATGCATTTAAAGTCATTAAATTCTCTCATAAGAATAATAAGTCATGAATAATGCTAGAGATACAAACTATTTTACAAAAATTTTATAAGCTGCTAATGTAGTGAGTGATTATTGGTAAATGAAAAAGTGATATTAATGATGGGCCTAGATGAAAACCAAGAAAAGGTTAGCCACATCAATATTTTGTAAAAATATTGTAAAACAGTTTGTGCCTTTTACATTACTCATAAGTCATTCTCTCTCCACCTAACCCGTCGTCTTCTTCTTCTTCTTCTTTAAAGTAATTAAATGCATCATTAAATGTTATTACTCTTGAATGAGAGAATTTAATCACTTTAAATGCATTCACATTATTGATTTTTAGAATGTTGATGACATGGTAGCTTGTGCATTATTAACCATTAGATCTAATTAAAATCAATAGTTAAAAAAAGGGGTAAGCAAATTACACCCCCTAAATCTTAGGGGTGATTGGATTTTCCACCATAAAATTTTAGAATTTGGATTTTTTCCTCTAAAGTTTGGTGGTGTGTGGATTTTACACTCAGACATTTCAGAATTTGGATTTTACCCCCTATATTAGAGTAATTGGATTTTACATCTTAAATTTTCAGAACTTCGGGGTATAAAATCCCAATATTCCCAAACTTTAAAAGGTAAAATCTAAATACCCCAAACTTCAGGAGGTAAAATTCAAATTCTGAAATTTCAGGATGTAAAATCCAATCATCCTTAAACTTTAGGGGTGTAATTTACAATTTACCCTTAAAAAAACATGCAACTCTTGTCAAGTTATACTAGATGTAACTTGAACTCATCTCATATATATATATATATATATAAAACTATACATGAAGTTTTTTTTTTTTTTTTTTATAATTAAATTTTGATTTAACATGTGATATTTTCTTACATAAAGTAAGTGTTTACATCTTAGCAAAAAAAAGGGTAAGTCTTGTCATATCTAAAATTATTCAAGTCAATTTAATAAAAATAAAACATAATTAAATTACATATGACATACATTAAATACACTTTGATTTAATGAGTAACGTATGACATAAGAGTAATAAGAGGGAACAAAAAAAAATGCATTAGTCAACAATATATAAGTGCATTATATGTTTTTAATAAAAATCTAGGGGAACAATTATTTAAATCTATGTCCAAAATTATTATTTTTTAAAATAAAAATATAAGAGAGAGGAAGGATTTTTGAAAAGTTAAGAAGGGGCTCTACCACTCCCTAATGATAACACTTTTTCTTCGTCAACACAAGTGTTTACTTCATCTATAACAAAATCTTGCAAAATAGTTAGCACAACATATAGAATTAGTGATCATCAACATGCAGCACCGCGCACCCTTGGCACGATGGTCACTCCACAAGTATAAGTGTTTGTGGGGTGGGGGGGGGCAAGGGTCAAGGTTCAAGTCTCTAAGAGAGAACTTCACACACGTATACAATTAGATTAAGTTAGAGTAGAATATCTATTTTGTATAAAAAAAAATAAAAAATAAAAAAGATCGTCAACATGCAAAATAGAATTTGACATGTTTTGTGCCCCTTTTTTAAATTTGTATTATTTTAATTTGAATTATCAAAGATATTAGTTTTCTACTTATTTCCATGATCCTCAATTTGCTAAACTAAATTTGATGAGTCAATTTTATTTTAATTTATAACTTGCACTACCAAAATATATGACTAGTTATTTTTAGATAAGGAGATAAAATATAATGGGCAAAACTTAGGTACAATTCTTAGCTGTTGTTTCTTATGTTCTCCCTCTTAAGATTCAGCCATGTGGTTGTACTTAACTAAAATACACTTCCATCCCATGAGAAAAAAGCCACATGGTTAAATCTTAATAGAGGAACCTAAGGAACAACATTTAAGTACTATACCTAAGTTTTATCCAAATATAATAGGATAAATTGCAAAGTACACCCCTGACGTTTGGAGTTGCTTGGATTTTGTACCCCAAAGTTTGAGAGATTGAATTTTACACCTTAAAGTTTGGTTTTGTTAGTGAAACCTCACCCTTTGTTAGCTTAAGCTGTTAAGTGATACATTGGTGTGCTGACATGTTTTCTGCCTTCATCAAGAAATCCTCTAGCTAGTTTCACATCCAAGTCTCGCCTGTCACCTAGTATCACATCCTCCTCCCTCACTGCCTCATCCTTCATTAAGAAATCCTACAAATTCATCTCCTCCGCCGTATTATTTCTATTGTTGTTGTTGTTGTTAATCTCCTTCGCCCTGTTGTGATTGTCAGTGGCGATGATCTCTTCCTAGACCTCATCGATAATCTTGTCTCCTTCAACTCCGAGGTATCGAGAGGTGGTTCCTTTAGGGAATTGGTCAGATAAGGTGGAGTAGAGATTTTTCAAGAGATCAGCCAGCATAGTAAAGAGTGAACAAATAGAAGACTACAATGGCAGATCTAGATTCTTTGTCGCCACCGCTACCTTCGTCTTAGACCTGATCTGGTCGAGCTGAGTGGGTTCATGGTGAGCTAAGGGCTGGGTTGGGTTTTGAGCTACATGGGTTCTTTGGGTCCTTCAGCAGGTAAGGGTTTGTGGGTTTCGTCGTTTTGAGTTGAATGATTTGGGAATTGAGTTGCTTCCAAACAGGTGTCGTCATAAAACTTGGAATTCGGGTGGGTTCATAGTGCTTTTTGCTTTAAAACCACGTCGTTTTGTAGAGCCGATTTGGGGGAAAAAAAAGTAGAGTTAATTTGGCACAAAAAAAATGAACATATCCCAATATAGACGCGTTTTAGCAGAAGTATCGCAGACTGAGTGTATGGCATGCCCACAGCAGGAACAAATGTTACAGATGTTATAGTAGGCATACCGTATGGCAAAATAACTGTAATACTAAACGAACAAATAAGACTAACGCCGAAAAGGAAGATAGCTTAATAAGGTTGTGGCAGAATAATACAACAAATGGAAATAATGCTACAGCAGACTGTTTAATAACTAAACGGTAAACTAATCACTCAATAAGCATAAATAACAAAAGAAACTTGTCTGCCAGAAAAGTAGGCTTAGCTTCTCAACAAAAGCGAGTCCAAGAAGGGAACCAATCCCCAACATGAGTAACCTCAAGGAAGGCTTCTGCCATCAAAGTTATGCACTTTGGAAAAAGGGCCAAAATGATTTAAGCTTCCATCCTCAATCTCTCAGAGAGTGGGTCTATTAAAAGGGAGAGAAAAAGGGTAGTCTATTGATGCGTGCCTCTATTCTTACCACTTATGTTTCTCTGATTTTCTGTATATTCTTTTCTTTTTTCTCTATTCTTTCTTTTTCTATCTTTTCTTCCTTCTATCTCTTGTCCCCCTTTCACTGTTCACAATTACCCCTTTTATTACCATTTGCCGTGGTGGGATTTGCCATTTTTACCCCTCAATTGTTTTTGGCTCCTTATGGGCGTCCTTCCAAGATTGCCTACGGGCTTGCCGACTGCTTAACCACTACCATTGCTCTGAATGTGTTGGTTGCAACACTCTCTATTCATAAACAAAATTGCTTGTCTTGTTTCTTACCTCTCTCTGTTTTTCACTTCCCTCATTTAGATAAGGATTAAGCCTCTTCATTACCTACTTCTATGGCATGCATCAAGTGGTCCTAGCCCATACTTACCTCTTTTGGGTGAGATGTCATCCCAGCAGGACATCTCTCCCCAAAGAAGTTTGAGTGAGAACCCCAAAATAGACCCCCTCTTTCTCCATACCGCTAAACCACACCCTCTAAAAACCTTGACCCATGGCCCATCTCCCATGTATTGGTTGGGTACAAGTAGGTGGTACCTTGACCTTTTGTGTATGCTCTACTCTATCTAAATTTTGTTTCTTTCTAGCCTTCACACCATTACTACTACCTTTGTGTTTATTTGATTCTGCTGTACGTACTGGTTGGTGTTTATCTTTTGTGGCGTGAAGGATGTGTAGGCTTTTAGGTTCATATTCCTTGCCTTTTATCCCTTTTTGGACTGGGTGTTGCTTGGGCCTCATCTTCCTGCTGAGCCCATGTTTTCCTTTCTGTGTTTGTGGGCCTTTTGGCTATTGATCATGCCATATCACTTCATCATACCCGCTATAGCTTTAGCTTTCCTTGTACTTCTTGTTACCTTGTGGACTTGCGGCTGATGTTCCTGCCGTGCCAGTCCACTTCTTCTTCAATCTTTTGATCAGGGCTTCCTGGGCTCATTTTTCACATCTTTACCTATTTTGGGCTTTGTTGGCCAACATTCCTGTTGTGCCATCCCATTTCATTATTTCATTCCTTGGGCTTCCTTGGCCCGTTTACTTCATCTTTACCTCTTTTACTTCCATGGGCTTTTTGCTAAATCCTTTGGGCTTCCTCAACCCAATTACCACATCTTTACCTTTTATTACTTTTCAGGCTTATTGGCCTTTAAGCCGACCCATTGAGTTACTAATTCATTTCCTAGACTTCCCCCGCCAATTTACCTCTTCTTTACCTCTTTTTATTCCCATAAGCTTACTACTTCATTCTTTGGGCTTCCTCGGCCTATTTACTTCTTCTTTACCTCTTTTTTATTCTTGTGGGCTTGCTAGCTATCAATCATACCATTTCAGCCTGTTGGGCTTGTTTCCTCATTCCTTTACCATTTTCCCCTTCTTACCTTCCCTATATTGTTGGGCTTCTTCTACTGTTAGGCCCTTTGTCAAAAAATGGGCATCAACAACTGTCCATGTGATGGAAATTAGTAGGAAATATAACTAAGAAACCTAATAGGTAATAACTCAAATAGCAATGAAAAGGAATGACAGATTTTTTTTTTTTTTTTTTTTAAAATGCTTTTTTTTGGCCTTTTGGCTAAGATCAAGGAATTGAGGAGTTTTGATATCTATACTACTATTTAAGGGGCTTCCCCTGTTTGGATTCCATATTTTTTATGCCTAAAATACCCTCATCATACCCACTTACAAGTTTTTAACTAACAGGGATAGATATGTAAATTCTTCAATTTTGATGCCTAAGATACCCTCATCTACCCACTTATAAATTTTTAACTAACGAGGATAAATATGTAAATTAAAACTTCTATACTTTAAGACCCACAAACTCACGTACATTTTGCCAGTTTCTCTTAGTTTTTTTCAGATTGAAAACATTCAGTTTAGCTCTACATCTTCTTCTTTCTTCTTCTTCTACTTTTAGATTTGGTTTCTAAACAATTTAAACGGACTTTATCAAAGGCTCCAACGGCTTTTCAGGTTCTATTTTTTGCAAGTTCATCTTTATTTTATTTTCTTTTCTTTTGTTTCTCATTGACTTTTTTTGAGTTCTTACCTACCATGGCTACCAAGTACTTACCCGTGAGTGAATGTGATTAGGGATTTAAAGGTGTTTAATAATTGCCTAGGCCATGTCTGACATAGAAATTTCAAACAAGAGGATTTGTACTTGAACTGGCTTCTTAAGAAAGGATATTGGTAAGGCTCTTTCTTTTTCTTTTTGCAAACTCTCTTTTGGTTTTTTTTTTTTTTTTTTTTTAATCTCCTCTTCCTTAGTCCTTCCTTTCTTTCGTTCTTTCTTTTTTTCTCTTTTTCTTTTCTTTTTTGTTTTTTTAAACTCAAATACTCTTAATTGTTCGGTTACTCCTTTTTTTTTTTTTTTTTTTATCTTTTTTTATAGGGAAGTATGTTGGGTTACTTTTAAAGAACAGAAAGAAAAAATATCAAAAAACATATTCTCATATCAAAATCACAGTTTTTTTAAATCTTAAACAAAAATAATTAAATTTAAAACAAAGTGATAAACATCAATTAGTTATAGATAAACTTCTCAGATTTCTAAGGTACTTTTCTAATAGATTTGTTTAAATTCTAACTTTTTTTTTTTTTTTTTTCACGTTCAGACTTGCTTCTTCTTCTTTTTTTTTTTTTTTTTTTTTTTTAAATACTTTCAACAATAGAAATCCTTAAATTTAGGTTTCTTTTTTCAGTTTCTTTTCACATTCTATTTCGTTTTTTAAACAAAATATTTTTTCACGGTTTGGTTTATCGGGTACCGATAAGGATGAAGTTTTTTTGTTTTGCTATATATTTTCACATTCTTTTTTATTACGTAAGGATGAGTTTTTATTTATTTTTTTTTTAAAAATAGAATTATTGATGTAGGTTACCGTGGGATAAGGATAGGGGTCACACCAATTCTCCAAGTTGATCTTTCTAATTTTCCTAAAATTTAGCTTTTTTTATTTTCTTTCAAAAACAGATATACTAAAAATTAGGTTTTTTTGTTTTGTTATATATCTTTTCACGTTCATTTTTATTCTGTACATATGGATGAGTTTTGTTTTGGATAAAATTATTGATGTAGATTATCGTGGGATAAGGATATATAAATATATATATATATATATATATATGGGGCACCAAGTACCAACCACCCTGGCCCACTCTATATCCGGCCCAAGGCCCGTGCCGAGGACAAAAGGGAAGAAACCCAAGACGTCCGAAGGCCTCACCGAGGATGCCCACCTCTTCGGCGCACCGACGATTGATAAAGGGAAAATATCCCTCATCCCTTAAACATATCCCACCAACATTTTGATCGCTTTAATGGTGATGTGACCAACAAACCCAGTTGCTTCGGTCACTACAACTAATAGAAAGTCTGCAAGGGCAGCTGAGAACTAACATAAAGCCTGCAACCACAGATGATGGGACAATCCCCTATACATAGAGTTCAGATAATTGACAAATAGATGGCTAAGATTAACTAAAACGAGACTATATAACCAAAAAGACCCCCAGCATAAAAGGAGGCGGATATTGATCAGCCCAAGAAAGAAAAGGCCATAGAGAAAGATCAGTTCTAAGAAAATAGACCCTCAGCTTGTGCCGAGGACTAATTTACCTCACAAATACTTAGCCAAAATAACAACTAAGATCCTGACAAGTACTTCACTAAAGTGATGATCGTTCTCAACCTGAATATCTATCCCTACTCATTTATCTGAAAGCTCATCAATTTCATATGGGCCGTTGTTTGCTTGTTAGATGCCTAGTCCATCCTACCCATTCTTTACCATTTTTATTGTTTAAGGATCCATTACTAATTGAATCCCTACAATTGGCGCCCACCGTGGGGCAGACTTGTGCATTAAGAAGCGCAACGGTTGGTATGGAGAAATTGAGAGCAACACTTTAAAAAAAAAAAAAAAAAAAACAAAACAACACAGTTTACATCTACGACATTCATTCAGAAGTCAACAACAACAAGAAGCAAAAAAAAAAAAAAAGAAAAAAAAAAAAAGGGAAACAAGTCTACTTCTTTATTAATATATGAAGAAAAAGTCACATCTCTTACAAGTGATGCCCGTGGGGCTTGTTCTAAAGCTAACTACAAGATCCAAACGGCTAACAAAGCTGGCAGAGGAACAAAAGATAGAAAAGAGAGCAGGCAGAGGAACAAAAGATAGAAAAGAAAGTTGGCAGAGGAACAAAAGATAGAAAAGAAGGCTGGGGGTGAAGGAAGAGAAGAGGAAATAGAAGAGATGAAAGGGAAAAGAGGGAAGAAGAGCTACATGGAAGGCGGAAGAGGCCGCGGCACAGGACGGTTCCATTTCTGGGTTCTGCCTAGTTTCCCTCCCACCCCCATCGTAGCTAGCTTGGAGGGTCAGAGACCCAAACCCAAGAGAGGGAGGTTATGTTCTCTCTGGATCCTCCTCCAGACAACGAGGAGGGCTCCGTCTCCGATTAGGTTGAAAAGAAGGAGAATCTTCGGATCTCTCCTACCCCAACCCCAAATAGACGTCTAGGGTCGGGGTGCCATCCTTGGCTCCTGATGGGGGCTGTGCATCCTCGGGACTGCCCTTTCCCAGGGCCAATTCATTCGAAGGGGCTCAAATGGCTATGTCTCGCAGAACCTTTGGGCAGTATTTTTGGGAGAAATTTAGGACGAGTGTTTGTCAAGTGTGAAGAAGAAGGTTGCCCTAGAAACGCCTTATATAGAAGGCGGAATATTGGTGAGGGCCAGTCTGCAATAAATCCCAAGGAGAGATTTCCGAAGGCAATAATTCTGCCCCAAGTTCCAAGGGGCTTGTCAGCCATTAGATCCTCGCAGATCTACGACTGACATTAATGAGGAGGCACCTCATTAACGAGAAGGCACCGAAGCGTCACAACGCGTTATTCGGACAACCCAGGAGACGCCTCGTAATCAGAAGAGTCCCATCAAATGAAGAGGCGGAACAGGGCAAGGTCTTATCCTCCACCAACTCCAGCCCGCATTTATTATTACTTTGCTTAAAAAGTGTATTTATTTAATGCTTATTGTAAATTATAGCAATGTAGAGTTAAATGGTTACAGATAAATAGATAAAATAATAAATAAAATGAGAAAACTAGATACTGGACAGAACCAAGGCATTGCATGGTCCTCGGACCCAAGCCTCATGGGGAAACCAGATACTTCAGATGAAAATGAGAAAACTAGGTACTGGACAGAACCAAGGCATTGCATGGTCCTCGGACCCAAGCCTCATGGGGAAACCAGATACTTCAGATGAAAATGAGAAAACTAGGTACTGGACAGAACCAAGGCATTGCATGGTCCTCGGACCCAAGCCTCATGGGGAAACCAGATACTTCAGATGAAAACAAGAAAACTAAGTGTTAAACAAATTTCGTGCACTGCATAGTCCAAGGGCTTAGGCCAACAGGAAGAGCACGTCCTTATGAAATACTAAGTGTTAAGAAAAGCCAGGGTCTTGCATGGTCTTCGGACCCAAGCCTGTGCGGAAATTAGTCTCTGTAGGGCGACATACGCGACAAGCAGAACCAAGGTCTCATCGCTGACCACGGGTCTAAACCTTTGGCAAAAACCAATCTTTGGGCATTAAACAATAAACCTTACTAGGAACGAAAACCAAGCAAAGACGAGCATTAAAAACACCACAGGATTTAATCCTACCTCTCCTAGAGGAACTAACAAGGAAATACTCCTCGAACAGGCCTTTCACACCAAAAGAAAGTCGCAAAAACAGCTAAAATAACGATAACAATAACAAAGAGGTAAGGCTCAGCAGAGCACGAACATACGCCGAGGAAGTCAAAATCCTCCTCCCCGCCCAAGGGGATGTGCAACAGAATTTTGAGGGGCTATTGTGGGGCACCAAGTACCAACCACTATGGCCCACTCTATATCCGGCCCAAGACCCGTGCCGAGGACAAAAGGGAAGAAGCCTAAGACGTTTGAAGGCCTCATCGAGGATGCCCACCTCCTCGGCGCACCGACGATTGATAAAGGGAAAATATCCCTCATCCCTTAAACATATCCCACCAACATTCTAATCGCTTTAATGGTGATGTGACCAACAAACCCACTTGCCTCGGTCACTACAACTAATAGAAAGTCTGCAAGGGCGGCTGAGAACTAACATAAAGCCTGCAACCACAGATGATGGGACAATCCCCTGTACATAGAGTTCAGATAATTGACAAATGGATGGCTAAGATTAACTAAAACGAGACTATATAACCAAAAAGACCCCCAGCATAAAAGGAGGCGGATATTGATCAGCCCAAGAAAGAAAAGGCCATAGAGAAAGATCAGTTCTAAGAAAATAGACCCTCAGCTTGCGCCGAGGACTAATTTACCTCACAAATACTTAGCCAAAATAACAACTAAGATCCTGACAAGTACTTCACTAAAGTGATGATCGTTCTCAACCTGAATATCTTTCCCTACTCATTTATCTGAAAGCTCATCAATTTCATATGGGCCGTTGTTTGCTTGTTAGATGCCTAGTCCATCCTACCCATTCTTTACCATTTTTATTGTTTGAGGGTCCATTACTAATTGAGTCCTTACAATATATATATATATTTAATTTTATTCAACTAACCGTGGGTTTTTGTTTTGATAGGGTTTTTCTCTTTTTTTTTTTTTTTTTTTTTTTTTTTTTGAAGAGTTTTGATAGGGTTGTTTTGAAAACATGAGTTAGAGGGAGAGTGGTTTTATTTATTTATCATCTATATCTATCTATACTATTATTTAAGGGGCTGCCCCTGTTTGAACCGAATTTTTTTTTTGTTCCAAAATACCCCTACACCTGGACAAAATTGGAGGACAATTAAGTAAAATTATATTTCTAACTTTTAAACAACCCACTACAAAATAACTTCACATCCACTAAACCACTACTACTAAAATTCAAATTTGCTACAAACGCTCTTATCAAAATCCAGCAACCAACTATCCTCTTCTTTTTCTCAAAAAAAAGAACTATCCTCTTCTTCTTCTTTTTTTCTTTTTTAAAAAAAAAAAAAAAATCTATTTTGCAGGATCTCCTCTTTTTTTCCCTCTCCTACACGTTAAATTGCTTTTTAAAAAAAGCCTTACTTCTTTTTATGGGGAAAAAAACCGTATTCTTATCCCTTTTTTTTTTTTTTTTTTTTTTTTTTATAATTATTATCCTTAACCCATCATTAAAAAAAAATTATTTTTTGCAAGAGCTTTTTTTTTTCCTCTCCTTCACATTAATTTGGTTAAAAAAAAAAAAAAAACTCTTACTTTTTTTTTTTTTTATTCCTTATCCTTATCCAAAAAAAACTTCATCAGGAAAACTCTCCACATGTTCCTTGCAATAACTTCCAACTAAATATTACTAACAGCCCAGTAACAGTGGTCACTAACTACAACAAACTTCTCCTAAATTCAAGCACCGAATTATGCTATTGAAATTTTAATAAAAAAATAATTGAAGCGTGGTATTTTTTGTTCAAATGAATTCTAGCTTTTTTATTTATTTTTTTTTATTCCAACTTCTCATCATACCCACTTTCAAATTAACTAACGGAGATAAATATGTAAATTAAAACTCCTATACTTTAAGACCCACAAACTCACGTACACTTTGCCAGTTTCTCTCATTCTTCTTTAGATTAAAGATATTCAGTTTAGCTCTAAATCCTCTTCTTTCTTCTTCTTCTACTTTCAGATTTGGTTTCTAAACAATTTAAACAGACTTTGTCAAAAGCTCCAACAGTTTTTCAAGTTGTATCTTTTGCAAGTTTTTATTTCTTTTCTTTTGTTTTGTTTATTAGTGTCTTTCTTTTAATTCTTACCTGCCATGGCTACAAAGTATTCAATGATGTTTGACGATTGTTTATTGCCTGTTTGTGCTTGAACTAGCTACTTTGCTTGAGAAAGTATATTGGTAAGGGCTCTTTCTATTTATTTTGGTGTAGAATCAAACACACATTTTTTCTTTTTCTTTTTCTTTTTTATAGAAATTTTCTTTTATATATTTTTTTAAAGGGGATTACGCTACTTGGTAGTTTATTGGTAATGGTGAAAATATAGTGCTTGATTCTCATATTTGTGGGCACTTTTGTTTGTGGTGTTTCAACTTACTTCTTAAAATGGAACAAGTGGTTCTTGATTTTGGGGACACAATTTGCTGGGCATGTATTTTTAATTTAACTTTGTTTTCTTTAAAAGTGATTTTTTTTTTTTTAAACTTTGTTTGTCGTGTAAGTTGTAGAATTGGAACGTGTTTTGGGTTTGTAATCCCTCAAAACACAAACTGTTTTTTTTAATAGGAATTTTCTTTTCAAGGATTTTTTTTTTTTTTAAAAATGAACCCGATATAAAGCTTTTTCTTTGTTTTCCTTCATTTAACAAAAAAATCACAAAAACGTTTTATTTACCCGAAGCCATTCAAAGTCATGCAAAGTGTCATTCAAAGTGTGTGGACAAAAAGTGTCATTAAAAGCCATTGTTAATTAAATTTTACTCTTTTTTTAAAAAAATATTTAATATACTTGGTTTATTCAAAACTAGCCTCTGAGCACGCGCTCACGCGCGTGCTTAGAGGCTCTTCTATTTTTTGGGTAAGAGTTAATTTAGAGCATTTATTATAATTTGGGATTACTACATTTTTCAATCACAAAAAAAAAAAAAAAACCTAGGTGTGTGATGAAAAATTATTTCACCGCACATAATACTCATCACACCCCTAGGTTTTTTTTTTTGTGATTGAAAAATGTAGTAATCCCAAATTATAATAAATGCTTTAAATTAACCCTTACCCAAAAAATAGAAGAGCCTCTGAGCACGCGAGTATATAATTATTGTATTAACAAAAAGACACATGCCATCCTTCTATACATCTTTGATTTGGAATTCAATTTTATAATATAATAATATATGTGGATTTTTTTTAGAAGGAATATATGTGGATTTGAAATCACTAGGTGTAAAATATTATTTTTTTTCTATATAAAAAATGTAAGATATTATTTCAAATCCATAATATCTAAATGGGTTTGTTTGAGCAAAATCTCCAAATTTTATAAAATCATGTGTCGCTAAATTTATATCAAGCAATTTTATTCATTAAATTAGTTTATTTACTAAATTTATTTATCTGGGTTATGGTCCGAAATAGAAGCTTTGCTTCTAGCAATTTCTGAAGCTAGCTTGCAATATGTCCCTGTCCCCTGTTATCTTTTGAAGGAAATGCGAAGAGTCTCATTTTGGCTAATCCTTGTATATGCAGTGGTATCTTTGCTTTATAGGTTGTGTTGTTTGTTTTGTTTTTTTTTTTTAAGAAATTCTTTCATTCAGGGAAAAAACACATGAACATGAAAAAGCGTATCTCAATTCTCAAAAGTGTGTAATGAATGCAATGATCAGGGTTTATTATTGAAAAATAGAATACTGATTCTTCTCAGCATTTTTGTAAATTGACAAAATTGGTTTAGAACAATTAAACGTAACCGTTTTAGATATATACCTCCACTTCCATTGTAACTAATTTTTTTAAAAAAAAGTAAAAAAAAAATTAAACGTTACCGTTAAAAGTATTAAATTAAACATGACACGAGATTTTAAAAAAGTAATAAGTTAAGAGAAATAACATTGAGTAACGTTAGTGATATACAATTTTTTACAAACTGTTGATGTTGTGAGTGGTTATTGATAATGAAAAAGTGATGTTAATGGTGAACCTAAATGAAAACCAATAAAAAGATAGCCATATCAACAGTTTGTAAAAATGTTGTAAAATAGTTTTGGCTATAGCATTACTCAGTAACATTTTCACAAGAAATTTTAAGAGACAAATTGTTAGTAGTTGTTATTGATTGACAAAAAAGTAATTTCAAGGATAGACTTAGATTAAAATTGTAACAATCTGTCATATAAGATTTGTTATGAAAATATTGTGAATCAGACATATAACATTACTCATATATATTTATATATATTCATATATATTAAAAACTAAAGATCAGAGAAAATCCAATTAGATTTCAATTAGATTCTCAATTTAGGGCTATGTGTCCCATCTAATTTTTAATTTTTGTGCAAAGTGAATTATTGAGTGTAAAAATTAATGAGTTCAAATCTAATTAAATTTTAAATTGGATTTCAATTGGAGCCCAATTTTGCGTCACGTGTCAATCTAATTTTTTAATTTTTGTGGTAAGTTAATTATTAGATGCAAAAACTGAAAAGTCTACATCCAATTAATACTAAATCATATATATATATATATATAAAATAAATAATAACAAACCATTATATATTTTAAAAAATGTATAAGCTAATATCATATATAATATGAATCTATTCTAAAAAAAAGTATATAATTTGAACAGTATAATTATAATTAAATTTAATTATACCATTACATATGCACATATATATATATACTTGTTAAACACTAAACCACAACTTGTATTAATTCTAGTACAAAATTTAGCTACAAAATCGATTGTAGCCTTAGGCTACGAAATCGTTTGTAGCCTCAAACTCACTCAATATCTTTTTATTGGAGGTTAATTTTGACAAATCCACCATTGGATTGCATCTTCTTCTTATATTCTCCATGTTTGCAAAATTTTAAGAAAATTAAAGATCAATAGCTATGTCATCAATAAATTTTTAAATTGCAAGTTTTGGTAATTTAAAATTATGCATAAAATATAAGATTATAGATTATATAGTAAATGATATCCGATTAATACAAAAATTAACATGTGCATTAAGAGCGTAAAGAAAATGTAATTCAACGGTTAGATTTTCAAAATATGTAGTAATATTTATTTTATTGAGTGAGTTTGTAGCCTAAAGTTATAACCAATTTTGTAACTAAACTTTGTCCTTAATGCTACTTGAAATACAAAATACATTCTCTTCTACTCTAAATACAGTATACATGCACCTCAAATTATTAATTTGCTCCTTTTAAAACTATAAAATTTAATTTATGACTTTTTAACCCTTAAAAAAACTTTTTAAAATCTCATAATTTAATTAATTTTTTTTTTTGAAGAAATAAATTTTGTATATTTTTAATTGTTAAAAAGACAAAGACCCAGGTAGAAGTGAAAAACCTGAATCTTAGGAGCCGTCAGCGTGTTCACACTTCGCACACATTCACGCGTAGTCAACCGGGCCTACTAGTTTGAGAAATTTCCGAGTCAAAATATAAAAGAAAAAAGAAAAAAAAAAAAAAAAAACCAAAGAAAGTTTTTTTTTTTTTTTGAAAGGAAACAAATAAAGAACGGTAAGTAATTAGTCAATATAAATATAAATATAAATATAAATTAAAAAAGATAGAAAAGTAAAAAAAAACGTGCAACAAAAACATTGGGCGTTTAAAATTCTTTTTTCTGCCTTAAAAAAATAAAATCAAAATATTTTTACAATATAACTTAAGTTACAAACTATTAATTATAGGTAAAAAAAAAAAATTAACATGGTAGATTCAGATGAGAATCACCAACAATTTATTACTTAAAATTTATTTAAAAAATTATTATCAAACTATAATATCATTACTCAAATAACAAAGAAAGCTTTTTTTTTTTTTTATATATATATTATTTTTAGAATCAAATAACAAAGAAAGCTAAGTACGTAAATAAAATACTTATCCAATAAATAAGTAAGTTAATAAATATAAATTAAAAATGTGAAAAACATGTATTTAAAGTACTTTGTTTTCTCTAAAAAAACATATTTAAAGTACTTATAATGTATTATTTTTGTTTAAAATGATGTGAAAATTATTGTTTAAAAAGTGTTGTGAAAGCATGTATTTAAAGTACTTATAATTTAAAAAATATGTTTGGTACTATATTTCTAATAACATTTTTTCAAAAGTAAAAAAAACATAATTGTGTATTTGGTACGTGTTTCTGTATGTGTGTTTTTTTAAAGTAATGATATATAATCTAATATGTGGAACTTACAATTTTTTACTTATTTATAAAGGTGTCATTGAACAATGTTATTTAAAAATTGAAAACTGATAAGAAGAGTTTTTTAAATTCAGTGTTTAAACATCTTAAAATGAGAAACGTAATTTAAACACTTCTAAAAAAAAATCTCTTACCAAACACATTTTTTTTTTTGGCCTACAATTTTAAGCGTTTAAATATTAAAAATTATTATTTGAGTTACCTTACCAAACAGGCCTACCATTCAAAGTGCTCTTTTTTTTTTTTTTTTTTTTTTTTTTTTTTATCTAAAGAAATAAAATCAAAACATAAAAGGAAAAATAACAAAAATAGAACTTTAGGCACAATATTTTTATATTAAAAAGTTATGTCACACTCTCAATAGTTTTAGATGAAAACCACCATACAACTTATTCAGGAAAAAAAAAAGCAGGAAAATTACTATACAACTTATCACTTAAATTTTGTTATGAAATTATTGTAAAATTATTTATCCATCTCTCAAACAAAATAAAGGAAAGGTAAATAAATTAAAATACTTATCCCAAAAATAAGTAAGTAAATAAATATAAATTAAAAAAAAAAATTAGAAAAACATGCAACAAAAAACAATGGGCGTTCAAAGTGCTTTCCTTCTGTTTCTCCAAACGTAAATTCTCGGTTCCCCACCGTAGCCGTTTCACTCTCTCTCTCTCTCTCTCTCTCTCTCTCTTTGAAGTCCTAAGTCCAAACAATATATTTGTCTCTCTTCCACCAAAAAAAAAAAAAAAACAGAAGACCAAAGAAAGATAGCAAAAGAAAGAAAGAAAGAAAGACATGGGTGGGGGTGCGATGAAGATCGTGTTTGGGCTGTTAACACTCGTCACTGTTGGAATGATTATAGGTACTCAATTTCAATTCTTTTCTTTTATTATTCTTCACTATCTACTTTATATATATATATATATATAATGATTCTAATACTACTCTATAATTTTCATGCTGTGTTTCATTTTCTCTTCTTCACTGTACTACTACAAATCTTCTGGTTCATTCATTTTCCATCTTTATCCAATATACCCATCTGCCACTTTATTTTATTTTATTTTATTTAATAATTCAGTGGGTGTGTACTTTCTTGGATCTAATTTTCATTTAATTTTTCTTTTGTTTGTTTGTTTTTGTTTTTGTTTTTTGTTATTTTATTTTATTTTATATTTGTTTTTTAGCTTCAATTATATTACATGTTTTTGCTTGGCTGAGTTGGAACCAAACGTGGCTTATATATCTTGCAAAAAAAAAAAAGTCCCACTTCTGGGTTTTTGGGGGGGTCCATTAATCATTTGAGAGATACAGGGTTTGCCTTTTGTATTATGTTCATTGGTGGATTTTTTTTTTTTGAATATGATTTTTTTATTGATTCTAATTATATTTTAGTCAAAACATAGTCTTTATGTGATAGGATGTTATTTAGATGTGTGTAAGAGTGTTTTTGCTTTGAAATTAAGTTCTTTGAAGCCTTTTAAGATTGGTCCCAAAGTTGTAAAATGAAAATTGAAAGTCTTGCATCAATAAAAATTCAGTCTTTGTCTTCTTTGTGTTGGTTTCCAGATCTTTTCCTTGAGTATTTAATAATAATTTTACCTTGAGAATTTTAAGTGTTAAGTGCCTGTTTGGTAATGCGTTGACAGCTTTTTTATATTTCACATTTTTTTGGTACAACCTTTTCAAACAATCCCATTTTTAAAAAGCTGAAAAATGAGATGTACCAAACAAGCACACAAATTTTAGGGTTTTACATGTGTAGGTGGACAATTTGTGGTAGATACAAATCATATGGTAGATGGGTTCCTTTTATGATGTTGTTTAAAAAAATATGAGCCAAAGAGCCTTGAAACTCAACTGGCACCTTCTAGTGTTTCCAATAGACACGTCCAGGGTTCAAATTCCTCCCCTCATTGTAACTATCAAAGAAAAAATTACTTGATTCGTGCAATTGTGGATGCATGCTTCCCTGGTTGATTTAATTGTTTTACTCCTTACTTGTTCTTGAAAGAAGATGTTAATTTCAAGATCACATAATGTCAAATTTGTGCTTTGATACCAAATGTAAATGATGGTTGATGAGGGATGCTTAGGAACTTAATGTTTCGTGCAGTAACATTTTAAATTAGGGAATTTCATGAGTTTCATAGGTTTCAGGTCTAGTGGAAACTTTCATACTGAGAGTAGATTATATTATTATATTATTTTTTGTTTCTTACTTTTCCTAAAGAGATCGAGTATTTTGTACTTTCTTTCTTTCTTGCTTTCCTTGGATTCAAAACGTGATTACATCACTAAAATCACAATGTTGTACATTGAAGTGCGTCCAATGCTTTATATAGAGAGCTAGTTTTTAGTATAACTCTAAGGCTGCGTTGTTGTTTGGGAATCGCAGGTGCTTTGTTTCAATTAGCATTTATACGAAGGTTGGAAAACTCCTATGGTACATTTCTTGGACTTTTCATCTCAACTGCTATAAATTCTGACTGAATATTGAGAGCTCTTATATTGCTTTGCCTTTTCTTGCATGTCTTGCTTATATTATGTGTTTAGATATTATATATATGGGAATTGAATATCTTTTGCTTATCTGCTGTATTTGTTTTCATTTCCTTCTGTATCTTTTGACTCTTAAGTTGCTGTGTAACATTTGGTTTTAATTCTAAAATTATATATTAAAATGAAGAGTTGACACCCAATGTACATTGGTGCTGTGCTTTAAACATATACTTTAGTTTTGCTGGCAGTTACTAGGTGTTAGAGTTTGTGGTGAACTTTTAACTTTTGAGATTACTTTAATGACCTTTTCATGAAGTGAATGAACATGTTTGGGGCATATTTTGGAAGATGGTATCTTCTGAAAATTTTAGGAGTAGGAGGGTCAATTAACTTTATCCAGGCAGGACCGGTGATTGGAAGAGAAGAACTTAGAAACTTAGTGGAAGGAAGAGTCAGAGTTGCTGAAATTTGCAGAAGATTTGGTGATATCTGCAGACTAATTATTTTTCTGATCTCTTTACTTCAGGGAAGTGAGGAACCATTTTATGGTAGAAGTTTGTGGTTTTGAAATTGATTGATGTCAATAATACGGTAGTAACAAGTGAAATTTAAGAAGTGTTGTTTCATTAATAAACTCATTAGAGCATGTCAGTCAAATCTAGAAAACATTTGTTAAGGAACTTAGTGTCAGCATTATGATATTCTTCTATCTACAAGATTTATATTGTGGATTGACATTGTTCATACTTTAAAAAATGTTTTGGTGCTCATATATATGCTTGCTAAATTATATTTTGTTTTATCATTAATTTAACAAATGAAATTTAAAAGCACCATTCTTTATGGGCACAGAGTTTCCATCATCTAGAAGATTGCAGGGAAACGAGAATGATGGCTATCTTCAACTTCCCAGAGGTCAGTTTACTTCCTAACTATTATTATGTTTTCTCCCAAAGTTGATTTTGCATAAGAAAATTATATTCTGCTGTATTCTGCGAACCATAAAGTGGACCCATGCTACGAGTTACTTGTTTTTAACATTCAAAGCATGGACCCATGTTTATGCATTCAGAGTATGAATCATTCACTGAACTTTGAAATGCTATTTGCAATGATTTATTAGTATTATGGCCAACATGGGTTTTTTTTTTAGGTCCCCCATAAATTAGTAATTATGTTTTTGCGATTACATATTTAACTGTTTCTAACAAGAAGCTTGATATAGCATCATTTTGTGAAATAGTGATCTTTATTTTTTACTTTTTAAAATTTTTATTGCCATAGAATTAGTGGAGTTTAGGAGTGCTTTCTCTCTGATCTATTATTTTTACCATTTATCAATTTTCAGGTATTCCCAATTGGAATAATGACAAAGATGCAAGAATTTTACGTCTTGGATATGTATGTTCACGATTTTGTTATCTAATATTATGTTTAATTTAAGGTCGCTATATCTCAACCCCCTGTCTCGCCCGCCCACCTGGGAGTGCCGGGGTGGGGGTGGTGGGGTAAAGGTGAAAAAACGCATTTTATTCTTAATGATTTACATTTTGAAAATTTTGATGCATACTTTTTGTTCACTGTTGGAACACCAACCTCTCATATACTTCCATACTCTGTGTCAATAACCCTTCTTCAAAGACATACCCCATAAGGAAATTCTCCCAATTTTGATGAATACTTGATGATTGGGAAGTGTGTTTTGGGTTAATTCACATACATATTAATATATTATTTATAAGTGGTAATACAATATTATAATTTTGCTCCTCACACTAATACACATTCATAACTGTATTTAATGGATCAAGATGGAAGCCCTGCCTATATATCATGGTCACACTCCATTCTAGAGAAATATCACATTTAGTACCTATACACACACACACACGCACATTTAAAATGGTTTGGACTTGTATAGGTGAATTTGGCCAAAATCTACTTACCTGTGCTTGTAGTGGGGTATTTTTGTATATTCTGATTAGGACAAGTAATATATGTGTTATTTACTAGTATTGTGGTTATTCATTTTGTGACTTTGTGTTTATGTTTGGTTGTTTACTTTTATTTTTTTTTATTCGTTCTTTGTTTCTTTATTTATTTTTTGGTTGTGTTATTTAGAACATGCTGTGCGGTGGGGTCAGGAAAATTATAAAGGGTATTGGTGGTTTATTGGATGTTGTCCAAAACTTTGAATTTCTCTTAAAGTACTGTTATGCATAGGCAATGAGTAGTGCATAACAGGTGTACTCTCTCTCTCTCTCATGGATATAAATGTTAAATAGCCTTTCTCTCATTTTTTGTTTAACTGGAATAAATTTGGTTTTAATGTGAAATCTTCTGTCTACATATACTTGAATTTTTATTCTTCTAGAAACAATTGTTATATTTCCTTAAGAAGTTTTTTTTGGTCAATTTTTATGCTTAAGGCTCTCACTCTCTCTCTCTGTCTCTCTTAAATCTAGGTCAAACCTGAAATAATCAGCTGGTCACCTCGAATCATTGTACTTCATAATTTTCTGAGTATGGAGGTAAGTGTGTGTGCTACTTTGTAATACCTTCTTTTGTTGGCGTGATAACCCTGGATAACCCTGGCTCATTATATATTCAATGAAGGCTCAGGTTTGGGGATGCTCAGGTTGTTTTGAGAAAACATAAAATCTAGAGCTGAATTTTTATTTATTGAATCTGTGGAGCTGAAAACTATATGTATCTTCCATGATCCAAGAATTTAAAAATTATGATAGGTACAAATGCCAAAGTTTGTAAACTCTGTAGTTTATGATATTATCCTCACGCTCACAGCATGGCATTTTTTATTACTGAGTTGACAATACTACCACCAATGAGCAGAGCTCAAATGGCACACCTTCCTCATGTAAGAGTAAGATGGAGGGTGGGGTTATTGGTTCAATATCCATTGCATGCATGTGTGACTTACCAATCATAATAATAGTCATAATAATAAAATAACAGATTCTACTTCCCCAGTGTCTGTAACCAGTATCTTATATTATATATAGCTGCAAGAACTACAACTAGGATTTAATTTTTGTTAAAAATAAATTTAAACTAAAAAAAAAAAAGAAATTAGCGTAAAATATAGATCATGTAAAGACTTCTTCTATTTCATATGCTTTTAAATGTTGTAGCCAGCATTGTTACAATCTAAGTTCTATGTTATGTAATACTTGATTACATGATACGCCTTGGTACCTTCCGGTCTAGGCTTATGCAAAAAATTTTCAAAACTTGAATAATAAATGTTTATTGGCATAAGTTGCGGTTGAATCTCCCCCATATATGATGATTGCTCTCAACCGCTGGGCTGAATGCACCAATGTCATTTTTGCCAAAATGTTGAATTTCAAAATTTGGTGGAAGTCGAAGATTCTCTGCTTAATTCTTGCAGAGTTAAAAAATAGTCTTTTGCAGATGAAGCTACAAAATAGTGTTTCAAGTGAAGTTGTTGGTTTTTACAGGAATGCGACTACCTTAGAGCAATGGCCCTCCCCCGTCTTGAAGTTTCAACTGTAGTGGATACTGCAACTGGGAAGGTAGGCAAAATTGCCATTCTTTTCCCTCTATAATTTTTCTTGTTCTTTACATTAAGTAATACTCTTATCTCTCTGTCAAAAATGTAGTAGATTGTCTGTTGCATGAATTCATCTTATTTTAATTTTTTTCTTATGCTTTTTTCTAATATTAATTTTATTTTAAATTCTTCTTTTTAAGGACTTTGTTAAACCTTCCAGTTTTGATGTGAATGTAGGAGACAAGGATCTGATACTAAATCTGAAAAATGGCAGAAAAAAGGGAATTTTTGGCTAGTTTCTTGAGAGAGAGAGAGAGAGATATATATATATATATATATTTATATTTGATAAGTAATTAAGATTTATTGATATCAGAAAAGAGACAGCCAAGTACAGAGGAGTATACATGGGGTATACAAATCAAATACATAAATTACATAAATCAAGTAAATCAAGAGTTGAAGATAAGGATTGGTTTCTCCACACTGACAACTAGTCCAATAAGGTTCTAAAAAAGAATAACTTGAGATCAGGCAGAGAACTCTCATTATCTTCAAAGCAACTACTATTTTTTTTGCCTCCAAATACACCACATCAAACAATGGAGAACTACTATCCATATATGTCCATTACGATGGTGACTAAACTGACCTTGCCAGCAAGCAAGAAGCTCAACAACAGACTTTGGCATAACCTAACTTACTCCAAATAACCCAAAGCCATAGCCCACAGATCTGTAGCAACCGAACAATGAAGAAAGAGATGGTCAACAAATTCACCATTACACTTGCACATGTAACATCAATCCATAATTCAAACTTTTGGTGAATACACTTGCACATGTAACACCAATCCATAATTCAAACTTTTTTTCCTTAAATTGTCAATCGTCAGACTTTTCACCAAGGCAGTAGTCCAAAGAAAGAAAGCCACTTTAGAAGGAATCTTTTGCTTCCATATGCTCTTCCAAGGGAAAAATTGATCACTAGGGCCAACTATTAGATGGTAATAAATGCTAACCATAAACCTATTACTCCTATACATCTTATCCACCCCAATCCCCCTTATAGGAGTGCCATAAATGGTTTCTTGAGAGATTTAGGTGACCAAAAGTTGGGAAAGAAGTGAGGCTAAAGGCAGAAAAGATTGATATGGGTTGGATAAGATGGAAACTTGATGGATTTTTGTCACTGGAAAATAGGATAAAATGTTACAAGATTTAACCGTGGCAGTAAGTTATGGTAGGGTTTAGGAAGAGCTAGAGTTAGGGTTTAGTGAGGTAAGGTGAACTTTAGCATTTCAGACTCCCAGCTCAAGCCTCACTGACCCTTAGAGATATCTATGGCAATCCCCAGTATCAAGCCAAGATCTTCTTAGATGGCACACTGCTTTGTAATGAATCTCCATAGCCCTTTTGATTACAAAGGCTCACTATGGCTGAAAGAAAATTTGATGTTTTAGTTTATGGTGATTTTTGCAGTTTTCATGTTCTGAATGGCAATCATTGGTCATGATCATATTCAGGCAGTGGAGCAAGAGAGGGAGGTCCCTCTTGTAGGGCTTTAGTTTTTGGCATCACATTGTTTTTTGTGCTGCCTATGGTTTGTTTCTCATCTTTTTTTCCGCTCGTTTAGGCCTTTGTTTGGTGTTAGATAAAGGTTTGGAAAAATTATAGAAGTTTGAAGCAGAGGTAACCAAACCGTTTCTAACCAATAACTAGCGTCGGTTCTGGTTTGGTTGCTTAGGATGCATGGTTGTTGTTGGTTCCACCATTTCCCAAAATTAGCACCTTGGTTCAGTTGTCTCCATGACAACCAAATTCTCTGTCATCATCCATTTACAATCAAACAAAGAGCTCTTGATTTTTCTATTTATTTGTATAAATTATACTCTCTTCATAAAACATTACACATTTGCTTTCCTTTCAAACTCTATTTAGTTTTTATTTTCTTAACTTGTAATAGCTGAAGTATGTGGGCCTATTTTCAGGGAATTAAAAGTAGTGTAAGGACTAGCTCAGGAATGTTCTTAAATCGTGAAGAAAAGAAGTATCCAATGATACAGGTTGGTTTGCTGTCAGAGTTACTCTTCAACTTTTTTGACTATAATATCAATTCTCATCACTTTTTAGCTTCTCTAGAAGATACTGAAAGCTTGTTTATTTCCTCTGAGGTGCCATGCCTGTTATTAGTGGCCATGGTTGTGGTCCTGTTGATGTAGAGCTTATTTATTTACTGTCCATTGTCGTTTTCATTGTTTGTCTGTGCTCATTTCTAACAAACAATTGGACTATAGATATATATTTTTTCTTAATATGTTCTCATTTCTAACAAACAATTGGACTATAGATATATATTTTTTCTTAATATGTTCGGACTGTTTTGACTCTAGATTGAGGAATGGTGTATGGGTGATTTGCAAACTTTATTGGAGAAGGCATATGCTTGAACAAATGGGGTTTTGGAGCATGTACGAATGGTTATTTATTTTATGGAAAAACATTTTTTTTTTCTATTAAAATTTTCTGTTTGCTTTTGAAAACTTGTTCAACATGGACCAACTTACAATTTGTTGGCCATGGACAATAAGCCCTTTTGGAAGAATGTTTTATGAAGATTTGCCACCTCTGCAGGAATATACTGCCAACTTGAGATGTCTTCTCAAGGAACTTATATTATATCTATGCAAGCAACAACTGAGGAGCGTTATTTCTAACATTTTGAAAAGACATCTCAAATTGTTTCTGAGGGGATCTCATCTGCAAGTTTTGGACCATCACCTGATGTGATCTAGCTTAAATAGCACCTCCTCCTCCTGTAAGAATAGGATGGGGGGTGAAGTATTACCTATTAGCATCAAAACCTAAATCTCTTGTCACAGCTATTTTGCATAATCATACAGCAAGAAGTGGAGTAATACCTTTTTAGAGTCACACCTTTGCATTTTATATTTGGGACTTAACCCATCAAGGAGTGCTGCCTCCTCCTAGTGGCAGTTAGAAGGGATTTAAGGATAATGAATGTCAAAGTATGGTTAAGATTAGGACCCCAATTTCCAACTTTCTGCAAAGTGCGTCACACATGGACAAGCTTCAGTATGCAGTTGATATTTACACTTCTATTTCCATTCTGTATTAATTAAGGCAGGCCTTACTTTTTGTTGGCTGGTAGTAACTGATTTTGTGCTGTAATATTCTTTTTTTGCATGATCAGGCAATTGAAAAAAGAATTTCTGTCTATTCTCAAGTGCCAATTGAAAATGGGGAACTCATACAAGTATTAAGGTAGGGATCTAATTTGCATAATAGTGAAGTATTCTTTCTGAATAGGGAGGCTGATATGTGTCAGTATCAAGGCTAACATTTGCAGCAGCGCAGGTATGAGAAGAGTCAGTATTACCAACCACATCATGACTACTTCTCTGATTCTGTAAGTTATTTGGCCTTCTTAAATATTGGGATAATTTTCTTTACAGATATTGCTCATCAGTTGTCTCAAAATCTTTTACTCTTTGTTGTGAAAAAAAGCAAAATCATTTTCCCCCTTGTTTCATGTCAGTTCAATGTGAAGTATGGCGGTCAGCGCATAGCAACAGTCCTCATGTATTTAAGTGATAACGTTGAAGGAGGAGAAACATATTTCCCTATGGTAATTAACTTATAAAATTTGATGCTTAATTTCTATGTTGTTTCTTTAGATAGAGGAATGGTAGAACTAATCTTGCTTTAGGTTATTGAGAACTGTAATGTTTTCATTTTCAGAGAAAATGAAAATCATCTTATCATAATTGTCACATTAGAGCCATTTTCCAACTTATGTTGACAATTTTCATTTCCCAGTAACCTTTGATTCAGGTTTCTGGCTTTGCTGAAAAAGAAAATAGAAAATGAGCAATTTAAATAACCAAACATGCCCTGAACTTTTCCTCAAATGAATATATGCATAACATATGTATCTTTTGATGGGTCTGTTTGGAAGTCCCTTGACCTAAAGACACTGCCTAGGAAAAAGTTGTTGGACTGTGGTTAAACTCTAGTGCCAAGTTGGTCCTGCAGGTGGTTGACACACAAGTCACCCTCTTATTAACTTTCTTCCTTCCAACTTGCAGATTTTTATTTATTTGTTTATTTTTTTTATTTAAAAAAAATGATCCATTGTCCCGATGACCTTCAAACATAGGTACCTCTAATATCACCATCATGCACTAGAATAAAAAATTTCAACAAAAAATTTTAACAGGATCTTGGGCTTGATGACCTGGGTTATTGAATGGTCTGTTGCTGGGCACCAGCCTAAAATTGGGTCACTAGCTGACCTGAGTATTAAACAAGACCATTGGATTGCAGGCTAGATGGGCTCGCTCAAGTACAAAAGAAATAGTCATACCATCGAATAGAACAAGTGGGGTTGGGTCACTTTTGAAGTTAAAACTTTCATCTATCAGATTGTTGATTTTCTATCCATTTTTGTCTAGGAAAGTATTATATCTTCTTGAAGTTTTGTTGCATAATATGCTAAAGTTTTTTACTGATTAATTCTCAGGCGGGTTCGGGTGAATGTAGCTGTGGTGGGAAGAAGCTCAAGGGGATGTCTGTAAAACCAAATAAAGGAGATGCTGTGCTTTTTTGGAGCATGGTTTGTTTCCTTAATGTTTCTTATTAAGTTTGAGCATTTTTTTATGGTTCTTTTATTGAAATATGGTCTGCAACCCCTTAATTGTTTTACAATGACAATGTAATGCTTGTCAGAAATAAAAGAGGGCAAAAGAGAACTAGAAAAAAAGAAAAAAGAAAAAAAGAGGTTTTTGGGGGGGGGGGGGGGGGGGGTGTCGTCTAATCTAATATTTGAAATATTAGATAATGAATATTAAACCTAGACGTAAAACTGTAAAAGAATGCCCCGATATGTTTTTCCCCCCTTTTGCAATAGTTCTGTGATGGTTAATAATAATAATAAAAAAAAAAAAAAAGATGCTACATATAATCAATTATAATTTTCTTGGTTCTGTGATGACTAATAAAATAAAAATAAAAAATAAAAAAAAGATGCTACATATAATCAATTATAATTTTCTTTACTAAATATCATGATGCTCCAATTATAAATTTTTTTTTTAATTAAGCTTTCTATTTAATTGTCGGGTCTAATCATGTCAATGTTTGATTATTTTACTTGTCTTGATTCTTTCAGGGACTAGATGGACAGTCGGATATAAATAGCATACATGGAGGATGTGAGGTGCTCTCAGGTGAAAAGTGGTCGGCTACGAAATGGATGAGGCAGAGAGCTCTCTCGCCACCATAGCCTTACCAATACAATCTCTAAAAAATACACTAAAGGGGTCCCTTTTCATGGGTTTTTTCTTTTCCCCTGGTAGATTGGACACATGTTTAAATGGTCAGTGAATGTGAATAATGTCAGATGTAAGTTATAAATTAAGCCTAAAATCCGTTAAGTGTTGGTGAAAATACCAAATAATCAAAATCAATATGATTAGCTAGAGCGAGATAAGGACTTTATGTTGTCACATTTTGTGGCTCCAGTGTAGATACGGGGCCTCCTCATGGGAGATTCTAAAAACACTTAAAAAATTACATGTTAGAAATAAGTGACCTTTTTAAGTGAAGAATATAAATTTTTTTTTCACTGGTTAGAAATACTACATAAATACCCCACCCATCCCCCTCCGGTGCTGGAATTTAGGTCCCTGTGCCCCCATGCACCTAAGACTTGGGAGGACAACATACCTCGTGGTGAGGGTATAATGTTGTTCAAATAAAAAGAAGTAAAGAGTGAGATGCTTCCAATGCCCTGTATTTAAAGTTTTTGATGGTTGAATAAGAGATTTGAAGTTCAATTTTCACTTATATCAAAAATTGATTGATGTTTTGGTCTAATGATAAAGAGTTATTATCAGAAGTGAACACTATAAATTGAAATTATCTAAGAAAAAAAGTACTGTGCCTATAAGAAGGAATACAATTTTGGGACAGTAGGTTACGAATTACCCCTTTCCTCCTCTCTGTCTCATGAATTTCACTCATACTAGTATATTCATTTTATATATTTTCTCCTTAAATGAAAAACATGCACCTATCAATCTAATGTGTGTTCCTTTTGTTTAAGAAATTTCTCACATTCAGAAATTGTTAATTCTAATGGAAATTGAAATTTTTGAAGAAGCCTAAAGGAAAATATAAACCCAATTTGGTATTCTATGTCAATATAGGATATAATAGCAATTCTTGTTGAAGTTGAACCTCGTTTATATGGGGAGCAGGGGGTTTAGAAAATTTAGTGGTTTATGAACTTGAGGCGAGAGAATAATGTTTTTAGGATATTTACATTACATAATATGGTACCTGTTTGGATATCGTTTATTTTACTGAAAACTAAAAACTGAAAACATTGTATCAAAATAATTTTTAAATGTGTGAATAGTGTCGTGAAACTTACTTTTAATTTTTTTTTCCCTAAATAAAATACTTGTGGGTCCCGTGAATAGTGCACGGGATCCACTGAATAGTACATAGTGTCTCCTGAAACGCATGCATCAAAAAAAAAAAAAAAAAAGAAACGCCAAAACGTAGACGTTATCCAAATGGGTATATAGTTTGGAAAAGGAAATTAATTATTGAAAATGCGGACTTGAAGGATTTATGAGGCAACAACAAAACTCAAGAGTGTCAAACTTATATATATATATATATATATATATATCTTGTAGTTTTGAGTGCATTGAATTTGGAGTGTAATTTCTCGTCTGGGACAATCCATCCTTGCATGACCATACCTTTCGATTGAATTGTACTAAATCTAGATGGCTCAATAAGAGTTAAGCAATTTCGAGGATAGGTTAGATATATATTACAAACTATATGTAACATGCTGAAAGTTTTGTAACACAGGTTATAAACTATGAGCAATGGAGCTTTTTAGCAAACAAAACAAACGAAGACACCACCCCAAAGGCAAAAGAAGAAAAAAAAAGGAGGAATCTTTTAGGAAAATTACCACAAAAAAAAAAAAAAAAAAAAAACTTATTATATATTTTTTGGAGAGACAAACACACACCATGTACTCCATTCAAAAACTGTGGTAAAACATTTTTTATTTTTTTAATTAGAAACAAGCATCAGTTCTACACTCATATTTCACAAGAATTAAAATACCAAGACCCAGAGTTAAATGGGGCACCACAAAAAATGTCATTATCACTAGACTATTACTTAAACCTTGCTTGGCTTCACTCGGCTTTATATCTTCAACGAGTAAGGACAGTATTTTTTATGTACAGAAAGAATCAAAGTTGATTGGGATATGAGATATCTTGGCCCAATCCTCTCCTCTCTCCTTGTGGCAGCATTGTCTCAAGTATAGGACACTCTCTGATAGTTACTTGTATAGGTGCAGTCTGAATGAGGTGTGGCAGTGCCTTTAGCTTGGGGCAGCATTCAATTGTCAAGCAACTGAGTCTCGGCATTATCAAACAATCTTCTCTCCAGCTTGTCCAGTCATACCAGTCTTCCCACTCTGTCAGGCCAAAAAACCCAAGTCTCTTCAGTTTTGGGAATGCAATTTTTTTAGATGTGGTTAGTACATCATCTGTGTTTGGAATGCTATCATGTGCATCCACCCCCAAAAATCTATGGCCCATGGTCTTTACGTTATACATATACCATATTTCTAGTAACTCAAGGGAAGGAAGATTTCCCAAAGGAGGCAAATTCTCACAGTTTTCACAATTTTTGAGTATAAGCTCTCTCATGTTGGTTAACATCATTATCCAACTTGGCAACCTAGTGCCTTGGTAGTAGAGTATGTGTAAGGATGCCAGATTTGGATTTGGCTGCAATTCTTCAATTACATCATCATCATCATCATTGTGAATCCCTCCCTCTCTTTTCTGACCAAAGAAATCCAGCCTCAAACCCAAAAGGTTTTTCTTTTTCTTCAAATCTGCTTTCTTAGACTCACCCCCACTTATCAAATTTTCTAGCCCATCCAAGTAAAGAATCCCTTGGAGGTGTTTCATATTTTTTAACAGTACTATATTACATGCTTTTTTAACACCATCGCCTCTCACAATGAACTTGCTCAATGTTCGAAGAGAACTTAATTTTCCAATTCCTTTAGGAAACTTCCTTAGATTTGAGGTCTCTTCAAGCTCAAGATGCCTCAAGTTGATAAGTTTCCCAATTCCTTGAGGTAGTCTCTTGAGGCTTTGACACCAATTAAGGATCAGGGATTCCAAATTGCACAAATCACACACTGCTTCAGGCAATTCATACAATCTAGTGTTTTTACTCAAGTTAAGGTATCTTAAATGCATCAAGTTGCGTACCTTGACAGGAACTTCTTTAATTGCAGCAGCATTCAAATCTAATGCCCTAAGCCGTGTCAAATTATCGAATAAATGAGGTAGAGCAATGTCTTCGGCCAGATTCAAGAGAGTGCGTGAATTCACTGCATTGTAATTGAAGACGGGCATTTGAGCATCTGATGCACATGTCAAGGTTAAGTGACGAACCTTTTTGTAGGATGCATCCATGCTTGGCTTTTTTTTACTGTCAACCTCCATGATAACACATTCGTTTCGTGTAAGATATTGTGCGAAGTCGTGAACTATGTCATGCATCTTGCACTGTATTATGTTACCATCATCATCTTTTATGAAATCCTGGAACATAGAGTGTGCAGCTAGGCTTTCAAAGTACTCCTGACCCGTTACTTCCATCTCTCTACTTCGCGAGGAGCTGAGATAACCTTGTGCCATCCACAATTTGATCAAAACATCCTTCTTTATTTCATAATCTTTGGGAAAGATGGCACAAAATAAGAAACACCGTCTCATTGCAGAGGGCAAATCATATAAGCTAAACAATAGAGGAGGTAGAAGACCCTTTTCAGCCCCTTTCAATTCCCAAATCTCACTATCCAGAACATTCTGCCACTCTGCTTTAGTTCTTCTAAAACGCATGAGTGACCCTAGAGTTTTTGCAGCAAGTGGCAGACCCTTGCACTTGGAAACAATCTTCTTGCCAATTTCTTCTAATGTTTCACACTCTTCACTAGCCCTTCCAAGAAATGCCAACTGACTAAACAACCACCAAGTGTCCCCCTCAGACAAATTCTGCAGCTGGAACATACATGAGCTTCCCATCATCTGTGCTACTCTTTCCTTAAGTGTGGTCACCAAAATTGTGCTTCCTTGAGCACCATGCTGAAGACAATGTTTCAAAGGCTCCCACTTTTTGTAATCCTCAACCCACACATCATCTAGGACAATAAGGAGCTTCCTTTCCTTAATGGATTTACACATGTTTTGCAGGACACTTTCCAGTTCAACTAAACTTGGACCCGATTGTCCAACTTGTTCAACTATTGCTTTGGCAATCCTAATCTCATCAAAAGGGTCAGAGACACAAACCCATATTCCCATGTCAAAATGGGCTTTCACCTCTTCATCATTGTAGGCTAGTTGGGCCAGAGTTGTCTTCCCAATTCCTCCCATGCCTACTATAGAGACTATATGGAGCTTGTTATTAACATTTCCTTCTTGTTGACCTTGAGTTTGACCACTCTCGGATAGTATTAATAACTTTCTCACTAAGGTTTCCTTGTCTTGGTCTCTACTTCGTATCTCTGATACATCTAGAAATGAACAAGTTTGTTGTCTGCCACGGTCAGGTTGTTGAGGAGCTCTAATGGAGTTAAAGTCATACCTATCTTTCTCTTTTGCAATCACATCTAGTTTTCCATTTATTACTTTTATCTTCTTAGCAATGCCAGGACGATGAGTAGCCCGACTAAGTTGACTAACTGAATTCAAAGACAAGAAAGAGATAGGAAAGGAGCTCACCTTCTTGGGAACTAGAAGAAGATCATTGTTGTCATCGTTTTCGACTTTGTCTTTGTTTTTGTCAATCTGTGATTTCAGAATCGCAGTGCTCCATTCATCCAATAAGTCTTCCATCTCATAGGACATGTCTTTGAGCTTATCTAGCCAACGTTTCACACTGGCTTCTCTGACTTGTCTCTTCTCTGCATCCTCAAGGACAGTTTGAATGGCTTGTAGATTGCTTGTGAGCTTTTAAACTTGTTTTTCAACACTCACCACCGATTTCACATTCTCTGCTATTTGTTGGCTAGTGACTGAGATCAGTTGTCCCAGGATCTGGGAAATAAGTGCTTCAGCCATACTTAAATTATAACTTGCAGAGACGTATAGGAAAAAGAAACTGAGATGAGTTTGGTGCTGCTGACCAGTGGTGATTTTTTTTATATGACTGGTTCTATTATTGAAAAAAAGTCCCACCATACAATATAAGCCGCTCCTTTATTGAAAGGCACTATCGCCCCATCAATGATTGCCATGTTCTTTTTTAGAAGATTAAATAATTTTAATTTTAAAATAAAAGTTACTTAATAAATTTCACAATCGGGGACAAGTTGCAATTGTTGTACAATAAAAGTAATGTCATTGATGATTCTTATGAACACGAAGTTACATTAATCACAATATGTAACCTCATGCAAAAAAAATTTGAGAAGTTTATTAAACTTGTAGCATGGTCAATCTATAACCTCATTATTAGATTTTTTCTTTAAATTTTTTATAATAAAAAAAAAAAAATGCTTCAACAAGAAAAAATTATCAATTGTCAAGCAACCAAGAATCCGCGTTATCAAACTACCTTCTCTTCAGCTTTTCCAGTTATACCAGCCTTCTCATTTTGTTAGACCCAAAAGAAAAGCCAGTCTCTTCAATTTTGGGAATGCAATTTTTGTAGATGTGGTTAGTAAGGCCAAAATGGCCACATATCATGTTTGGGCAAAATATTTAGCATTCTACACTGCTTACGAAATATTTAGCATTCTACCACTGCTTACAAAATATTTAGCAATCTATTACTATTTTGTAACTCAAGTTTCGGAAATTCGAGTTTTAAGTGTAACACGAGTTTCTCAAAATCGAGTTTCTTTAAAATGTACCACAACGGCACCTCTGATTTGGCATTTTTAAATTAAAAAGTGCACATGGGACTCAAGTTTCAAAAACTTAGTCGGGTTGGTCTTCATCATGGGATTGCTAAGAAGATAAAATTACTAAAAAAAAACTAGATGGGATCACCAGGGAGAAAGATCGGTATTTCTTTAACTCCATTAGAGCTCCTGAACAACCTGAGAGACAACACACTAGCTCTTTTCTAGATGTATCAGAGATACGTGGTAGAGACAAGGGCAAGGAAACTTTAGTGAGGAAGCTATTATCTGAGAGTGGTCAAGGTGAACAGGAAAGAAACTCCACATCATCTCTATTGTAGGCATGGGGGGAATTGGAAAGACAACTCTTGCCCAACTAGCCTACAATGATTATGAGGTGAAATCCCATTTTGAGATGAGAGTTTGGGTTTGTGTCTCTGATCCTTTTGATGAGATTAGGATTGCCAAAGCAATAGTTGAACAAGTTGGATCAGGCCAAAGTTTAGTTGAACTGGAAAGCATCCTGCAAAATATATTTAAAAACATTCAGGGAAAGAAGATCCTTTTTGTTCTAGATGATGTGTGGGTTGAAGACTACAAAAAGTGGGAGCCTTTGAAATATTGTCTTCAGCATGGTGCTCAAGGAAGTACAATGTTGGTGACCACACGTAAGGAGAGAGTAGCACTGATGATGGGAAGCTCTTGTATGTTCCAGCTACAGAATTTGTCTGAGGGGGATAGTTGGTCATTGTTTAGTCAGTTGGCATTTGTTGGAAGGGCCAGTGAAGAGTGTGAAGCATTAGAAAAAATTGGCAGGAAAATTGTTTCCAAGTGTAAGGGTCTGCCTTTAGCTGCAAAAACTCTAGGGTCACTCATGCGCTTCAAAAAAACTAAAGCAGAGTGGCAGACTGTTTTGGATAGCGAGATTTGGGAACTAGAAGTGGCTGAAAAGGGCCTTTTCCCTCCTCTGTTGTTCAGCTTATATGATTTTCCCTCCACAATAAGACGGTGTTTCTCATTTTGTGCCGTATTTCCCAAAGATTAAGAGATAAAGACACATGTTTTGATAAAATTGTGGATGGCACAAGGTTATCTCAGCTCGTCACAAAGTAGAGAGATGGAAGTGACAGGTCAAGAGTACTTTGAATGCTTAGCAGCACACTCTTTGTTTCAGAATTTCATAAAAGACGATGATGGTAGCATAATACAGTGCAAGATGCATGACATAGTTCACGACAATTCGCACAATTTCTTACCAGACACGAATGTGTTATCGTGGAGATTGACAGTGAAAAAGACCAAAGTCTGCATTCATTTATAAAAAGGTCCGTCATTTAACCTTGATACGTGGAACAAATGCCCTAATGCCCGACTTCAATTATGATGCAGTGAATTCACGCACTCTCTTGAATCTGGCCGAATACATTGCTCTACCTGAATTGGTCTATAATTTGGGAAGGCTTAGGGCATTATATTTGAATGCTGCAGCAATTAAAGAAGTTCCTCAAGGTACGGAACTTGATGCATCTGAGATACCTTAAGTAAAAACTATGAACTACATGAATTGCCTGAAGCAGTGTGTGATTTGTGTAATTTGGAATGCTTAAACCTTAACTGGTGTTAGAGTCTTTGTAGACTACCTCAAGGGATAGGGAAGCTTATCAACTTAAGGCATCTTGAGCTGGAAGAGACCTCAAGTCTAACAGAGTTGCCAAAAGGAATTGGGAAATTAAGTTCTCTTTGAACGTTGACCAAGTTCATTGTGAGTGGCGATGATAATAATGAAGCATGCAATATAGAAATGTTAAAAAATTTGAAACACCTCCAAGGGGTTCTCTGCTTGAAACGGCTGGGAAATATAGCAAGTGGGGTTGAGGCTGAGGAAGCAGAATTGAAGCACAAGGAAAAACTTATAGGTTTGAGGCTGGATTTCTTTGGTCAGAAAATAAAGGTATGGAAGATCATGTTCATGATGTAATTGAAGCATTGCAGCAAAATCCAAATTTAGAATCCTTACACATACTTTACCACCAAGGCACTAGTTTACCAAGTTGGATAATGATGTTAACCAACCTGAGAGAGCTTATACTGAGAAATTGTGAAAAATGTGAGAATTTGCCTCCTTTAGGAAATCTCCCTTCACTTGAGTTACTAGAAATATGGTATATGTATCATGTAAAGACCATGGGCCTTAGATTTTTGGGGATGGGTACACATGATGGCATTCCAAACCAAGATGAGGTGCTAACCACATCATCAAAAATTGCATTCCCAAAACTGAAGAGACTCAGGTTTTATGGCCTAACCAAGTGGGAAGATTGGTATGATTGGACAAGCTGGAAAGAATGTAGTTTGATAATGCCAAGTCTTGGTTGCTTGACAATTGAGTACTGTCCCAAGCTGAAGGCATTGCCACACCTGCTTCAGACTGCACCTGTACAAGAATTGATTATCAGTGGGTGTCCTCAGCTGGAACAACGCTGTCACAAAGAGAAGGGGGAGGACTGAACCAAGATATCTCATATCCCACGCATCAAAATTCGTACTCGATGAAGATATGAAGCTGAACCATATTAAGGTTTTGGTAGCTTAATTTTTACTTTTTCATGTGTTGATGTTTATATTTTACTGTAACAAATTTATATCCAAGAATATTACAATCTAAGTCTGAGAATTGATGCTTGTTTCTAACATAAATTATTATTATTATTTGGTTATGTATTTAAGGCTTTCTCCTTTTTACTTCTGTTTCCCCTTTGGTTTGGGGTCTTTGTTTATTTTGTTTGCTAAAAAGCTCCATTGCTCATAGAATAACCTGTGTTACAAAACTTTCGGCATGTTACATCCTAATTTTATTTTCTAATATTTTTAATTTATTGCTACTTTCTCTTCCCCTATGATTGAAATTACCTCATTCTTATCTGTCGTCTAGATTTAATGAAATCTAGTCCAAATGTATGGCATTGCTCAGTTGCAGTGGAGGCATGGAAAAGTAGCTGCTTTAGTGAAGTTTGCACAAAATTTTCAACCCATGAATTCATTGATGCTATGCATTAAAAATTGTATAGAATGTCTTTGTATTTTGTACATTTTATTTTCCTCTACTCATTTTTATAATTTTCATTTGTGCTTTTGTATATTCCATATATGATTTTGTAATTTGTTAGAATTAGTTAGTTTGTTAGTGATATTTTCTTAGTTGTTATGATATTTTATTAGGTTACCTCTTGTACATATAAGAGTGCTTAGTGTTGTAATTTAGGCACATCTATAATACAAGAAGTTTATTTATTATACTCTCTCTAATTTGGGCAGGACTTGGACATTTCTTTAGCTTGGGTGAAAGGGGACTCATATATTCATGCTCTTCAAGTGTCTTACCAAGATTGACTAGTGTGGGCTACCTAGCTAGATGAGGCATGCACATTGGCCGCAAGGTACAACACCTCTCTTTCAGTTCAGGCATAAAAACTGTAGTAGGTTGGCAGTTTTTGCAAAGGGGTAGCACAAACTATGGTTTGGATGGGGGAGACTTCTCCATGGATTGTGTATTTTCAATTGTCCAAGATGTACACCTTTTTTCCTTTTATAGTTACTTCTTAATAAAAATTCCTGTCGTTTTTATTTTTATTTTTTTAAATTCAATGACATGATAATATTTAAACTATTTTGATGATGATTATGATAATAATAATAATAATAATAATAATAAGTGTGGATTTAACTCCAATAGGTAGCACAATCATTTCCTGAGGACTATGCTTCCAGGTGCAAATGTCTCTTGTTCATATCTCCCCTTAGGCCAAAAATTATTAATAAAGAAAGTTAAATTACAAATTATACCCTCTAAGATCTGTCTCTTTTCATTTCATCTCTATAGTTTCAAAATTTTTAATTTTTCCTTTTAACTTTCATTCCATTTTCAATATGACATTCCTTTTTTTTGGTAAGAAGGAAACTGATATAAAGACTAAGGAACAAAGTAAGAGTTATTACAAAAACACATCTCATAATACAAACCAACATAATCATAAAGCAAATTGATCTCTATGGGAGGATTATCATAAATCACAAAATCTTGCTGTAAGGTAGCTCCCTTCTTTGCCAACATAATTATAAAGCAAATTGATCTCTATGGGAGGATTATCATAAATCACAAAATCTTGCTGTAAGGTAGCTCCCTTCTTTGCCAACTAAACAGCACATTGATTACTGTAAGGTAGCCCCCTTCCAGGAATGATTAATTTTTTCTCTTGGAATCTACCTCATCACCAAATTCCTGCAGTCCAAAATAAGAGATGAGTGAGCAATATTAGCATAGGACACAGTGGCGGATTTTTTATTTTTAAAGTAGTCACTAAAAAAGCTTAAATTATATAAAATCTTATAAAGAAAAATTTTAAATATATTAACGTCACAAAAAAAAAAAAAAAGTGAATACTTGAAGTATTACAATGTCATTCTACTAATAAGAAGAAAAAGAAAAATGGACTAATAAGAGATGAAGTGAAAACTAATAATGTTAACATGAGAGTACTCTAAAATAATGAGAGAGAGAGCAACATATAATATTTGCTACAATTGCAAGCTAAGTTGCCGAATAGAGCAAAGTTGTTGTGACTACAAACCCAAAGAGAACAGAGATGTTGATGCAGCCAAGGAGAACTCAGGATTACAATATTTCACTTGGTACTGTTCTTTTAGCGAAAATGAAAGTATGAATTATTTGTATATAATGGGTTGAACGAATTATAGATTTGAATGATTATGGATTTTAATTTTTTGTTTTTGAATATGTTTTTTTTTTTTAATAACTTATTTACTTGTTTTTTGGCCTGGTTTTGTTTTTGTTTGGGTTATTTTTTATGTTATCTAATTTTTTATTCTTGTTATTTTTTTTAAGAGGATACGGATTATGTTTGAGGGGAATGATTATTTTTGGAGTAATTTTACGTCCATAATATTTTTACAATAAATTTTATGTGACAAACTATTATTGGTAGGTAAAAAAATTATATCAACATTGAGCCCAAATTAGAAGTTGTAACGGTTTACAACTCAGGATTTTTTGTAAAAGTATTGTAAAGATGTTGTGGACATAACATTACTCTTATATTTGTTAAACCTAAATTCTTGTTAGTCTTAGATTAAGGTGCTCAATACCTTTTTTAGGGCGGTCAAAATAGATAAATTCAGTATATTATTTTTTTGCTTCAAGTATTTATATAAAATTTTCTTTTAAAAGTCACGGTGTTCAAAATGCGGAGCCGTCAATCATCCAATCCACAACAATTTTAGCATCCACCTGCACTGTCTCATCTCAACAGCACTTTAAACCAAATGGAATGTTGGTTTTTTTTTTTTTTTTTTTTTTTTTTTTTTTTTTTTTTTTTTTTTAACTAACTAAAAATTTATTATTATTATTTTTCCTATTTTACACTCTACCCTCCCATTTTTTTTTTTTCTCCTTTGGCTATGCCCTCTCCTCTAGTGGTAGAGCCAAAAACAATTTTCAAGGGGGCAAGTGTGTGTATATATATATATACTAAGTACTATTTAAGAGTCTTCTCCTATTTGAGATCCTCAATTTAGATGCCCAAAATACCCTTAAATTCATTCGTTTTTAAGGCTTAAATCATAGAGTTAGACATGTAAAATTAGTAATTTAAAAACTCCTAATTTTTAGTTAATTTTTTTATATAAAAAAAAAAAAAACAGTTTTTTCTCCCACCTCCACATTTTTCTCTCGAAAGATGCTACGTCTACAACAATTTTACAATATTTTTACAACAAATCACAGGTGGTTAGTTATCATTGGTTCAAATTTGAAATTAACACTAAGATTACATTTTTGCCTTAACAATAACAATCAGTAACAACCTGCCACTTAGGATTTGTTGTAAAAATATTGTAGACATATCATTTCACGCGCGTGCTCAGAGGCTCTTCTATTTTTTGGGTAAGGGTTAATTTAGAGCATTTATTATAATTTGAGATTACTACATTTTTCAATCACAAAAAAAAAAAAAAAAAAAAAAAAAAAAAAAAAACCTAGGGGTGTGATGAAAAATTATTTCACCGCACATAATACTCATCACACCCTTAGGTTTTTTTTTTTTTTTTTTTTTTTTTTGTGATTGAAAAATGTAGTAATTTCAAATTATAATAAATGCTCTAAATTAACCCTTACCCAAAAAATAGAAGAGCCTCTGAGCACGCGCTCACGCGCGTGCTCAGAGGCTAGTTTAAATAGTACGTTTTCAATGTACTATTTTAAAAAATCACACTTTAAATTGAGACCAAAGCATTAAATTAAGTATATTCTCCTCTCTTAATTTAATCTTTAATTTACTTTGTGAAGTAAATAATACGTTTTTTTTTTAATGAAAAATGAAATCGTTTTTACTGATTTCTCTTTTTCAAAAATTCAAAGTATTTATATCTTGTACATTTTCCTTTTATATATATATATATATATACACACATCTATCCATGTACTATTTTAAAAAATCCCATTTTTTATCCCATGTTAAACATCTCACGTTTTCCTCCTTTTTTTTTTTTTTTTTAAAATCTCTTCCATATTTTGGAAAAAAAAAAAGACTCCTACTATAAAACTATTACTATAATTTCTCCATCCATATCCTTATATTTAGGTACTAACATATCTGATTTTGAAAGAAAAATAAAGACTAAATTTTAGGGAAATTTAAAAGATTAAGGTGGGGAATTAGTGTGACCCTATCCTTATTTAAAAGTTTATCAGAAAAAGAAAAAGTACACGTTTGAAAAAATCCCATGTTCTATTCATGTACTATTTAAAAAAATCTCACTTTCTACCCCACGTTAAACATCTCAAGTTTTCCTCTCTCCTTTTATTTATTTATTTATTTATTTTAACCTTTTTGGTGTTGTTGATGTTGTTTTTTTTTTTTTTTTTTCAAATTTTATGTATGACAGTTATCATTTTTTTTGTCTAATCCTAAGATGTAGTTTTTTTAATCCTAAAATTTAGTCATTTACTACACATCCATAACATAAGTAAATAAAAGCTTAAATTGAAAATTTTATGGCAAGAGATACACGTTAATTGTATACAAAAGAAATATAGTTTCTATTTTGGAAGAAATTTTTTTACAACACTTTCTTAGATAACAACCACTTTATGTGAGGTTTAATACATATAATAATTCTTACATATAATAATTCTTGTAAAATCTCTCACCCGAACTTATCTAATATTCCATTCCAATGACTCCTCAATGCAATCCCAAAAATTTGTGCGTACGTGAACCTGAGAGAGATAAAAGAATTAGGGTTAAACCAAGAATTTAAAAAAAAAAAAAAAAAAAACTTTAAGCAACAAACCAAAGTTAGCGTGCATGTTATCTTTTGTATATATTAAGAGATTCGAAAAGTTAATCATTGTTTTTTTTACTGTCAAAAGTACTCCTAATTTAATTAATCTAAACTAATCAAAATGGGGTTAAAATAGTAAATTCTATCTTAAATAAATTCCGACCCACATTGAAATACTATCCCACATTTTTTTTTTTTTTTTTTAAAAACTACCTCAGCCACCCAAAAACAAGACACTCCCAGTACACCAAAACACTCCCCACGTTCATCAACCAAAAAAAAAAAAAAAATCCCCACATTCAAATAATGCTCTATCAATTATCTACCCACATAACTTCTCACAAATACAAACTCATCCCAGTAGTATAGGTTTGTTAGAGTTTGTGTTTGATTTAAATTTTGAGGAGATAATTTTTCCTTAAAATCCTAATAAAATTGTTGAGAATAAAGATAAAGATTTTTTAGAGTTTAACTCTATCATGGAGTCTTTAAAATCTTATCACCACATCATCAACAATTTAAATAAATAGCTAATTATTAAATGTTTTATTTGAATTTGTTTTAAAACGTTCATCACATGTTCTTAAAAAAAAAAAAAAAAAAAGCCCTTCATCACATGAAAATAATTAACGTACTGATGAATGGATAGGAGGATTAGCAACTGTAATACAAAAAAAAAATTGTTTATCTCGTTGTTCAGTTAATATCATTCAAAAAAAAAAAAAATGTAGCGTGAACAAAATATCATTCTAAAAAAAAAACTAAAATTAATAATTTTGTTAAATAAAATGTAGCGTATAAATAAAAAAAAAGTAATCTAAACTAATTTAATTAATCTAAACTAATTTAATGTAGAATTGTTTTTTTTACTGTCGAAAGTACCCCTAATTTAATTAATCTAAACTAATCAAAATGGGGTCAAAATAGCAAATTCTATCCTAAATAAATTCCTACCCACATTGAAATACTATCCCACATTCTTTTTTTTTTAAAAAAACTACCTCAGCCACCCAAAAAAAAGACACTCCCAGTACACCAAAACACTCTCCACGTTCATCAACCAAAAAAAAAAAAATCCCCACGTTCAAAAAATGCTCTATCAATTATCTACCCACATAACTTCTCACAAATACAAACTCATCCCAGTAGTATAGGTTTGTTAGAGTTTGTGTTTGATTTAAATTTTGAGGAGATAATTTTTCCTGAAAATCCTAATAAAATTGTTGAGAATAAAGATAAAGATTTTTTAGAGTTTAACTCTATCACGGAGTCTTTAAAATCTTATCACCACATCATCAACAATTTAAATAAATAGCTAATTATTAAATGTTTTATTTGAATTTGTTTTAAAACGTTCATCACATGTTCTTTAAAAAAAAAAAAAAAAAAAAACCTTCATCACATGAAAATAATTAACGTACTGATGAATGGATAGGAGGATTAGCAACTGTAATACAAAATATCATTCTAAAAAAAAACTAAAATTAATAATTTTGTTAAATAAAATGTAGCGTATAAAAAAAAAAAAAAAAAACCATGTTCAATTTCAATCATAGAACTCATATAGAACGAATGCTCAACAGGTTAACACCCACCAGATTCATGTGTAATAAAAAAAAAAAATCAAAATTTAAAAATTTAATATGAAAGTAGAGCCGATACCTGGAACTGGAAATATGCTGAAAATCAATAAGTCCATCGTAGAGATAGAAAGGGGTTGCGACAGTCAAGAGTAGACACAGAACAATCAGATAATCAAATAGATTGAGAGAAAGAGAGTAACATAAGGACATTTCAAGCACAAACCTTCTTTGTTGAAATTTCAAAGTCAAACACCCTCAAACACCCTTCAATCCCTAATCACATTCACCCAAAAGTAAGTACTCCTTAGACAATGAATACTTGGCAACTATGGAAGTATGAACTCAAAGAAAGTCAATAATAAAGAAAAGAAAAGAAAAGAAAAGAAACGTGCAAAATATAGAATTTGAAAATTTTCCATTCCAATGACTCCTCAATGCAATTCAAAAAATTCGTGTGTGATACATATAAGGAAAAAAAAAATAGAACTAAAAGAAAGTCAATCATAAATAAACAAAAGAAAACAAAACAAAAAGAAACTTGTAAAAGATAGAACCTAAAAATTTGTTGGAGCTCTCTGAAGAAAAAGAAAGGAGGATGTAGAGTTAAACTAAATGTGTTGAATTTGAAGAAGAATGAGAGATAGAAAGTGAGATAGAAACTGCAAAGCGTACGTGAGTTTGTGGGTCTTAAAGTATAGAAGTTTTAATTTACATATCTATCCCCGTTAGTTGAAAACTTGTAAGTGGGTATGATGAGGGTATTTTAGGTATAAAAAATGTGGAATCCAAACAGGGAAAGCCCTTTAAATAGTAGTATAGATTAAAGTATAGAAGTTTTAATTTACATATCTATCCCCGTTAGTTGAAAACTTGTAAGTGGGTATGATGAGGGTATTTTAGGTATAAAAAATGTGGAATCCAAACAGGGAAAGCCCCTTAAATAGTAGTATAGAAAGGGGTTGCGACAGTCAAGAGTAGACACAGAACAATCAGATAATCAAATAGATTGAGAGAAAGAGAGTAACATAAGGACATTTCAAGCACAAACCTTCTTTGTTGAAATTTCAAAGTCAAACACCCTCAAACACCCTTCAATCCCTAATCACATTCACCCAAAAGTAAGTACTCCTTAGACAATGAATACTTGGCAACTATGGAAGTATGAACTCAAAGAAAGTCAATAATAAAGAAAAGAAAAGAAAAGAAAAGAAACGTGCAAAATATAGAATTTGAAAATATTCCATTCCAATGACTCCTCAATGCAATTCAAAAAATTTGTGTGTGATACATATAAGGAAAAAAAAAAGTAGAACTCAAAGAAAGTCAATCATAAATAAACAAAAGAAAACAAAACAAAAAGAAACTTGTAAAAGATAGAACCTAAAAATTTGTTGGAGCTTTCTGAAGAAAAAGAAAGGAGGATGTAGAGTTAAACTAAATGTGTTGAATTTGAAGAAGAATGAGAGATAGAAAGTGAGATAGAAACTGCAAAGCGTACGTGAGTTTGTGGGTCTTAAAGTATAGAAGTTTTAATTTACATATCTATCCCCGTTAGTTGAAAACTTGTAAGTGGGTATGATGAGGGTATTTTAGGTATAAAAAATGTGGAATCCAAACAGGGAAAGCCCTTTAAATAGTAGTATAGATTAAAGTATAGAAGTTTTAATTTACATATGTATCCCCGTTAGTTGAAAACTTGTAAATGGGTATGATGAGGGTATTTTAAGTATAAAAAATGTGGAATCCAAACAGGGAAAGCCCCTTAAATAGTAGTATAGATAAGATAAAAAATAAAACTACTTTTTTTTTCCACAAACGTACCTTTTTTTTTTAATCACTAAACTGTTTTTTTCTCACCTCCACATTTCTCTCTTACATTAGTAGTCAAGTACTAATACAACTTCTTCTTAAAATAAAAGATAAAATAAAACTGTCATGAGTAAAACGAGTAAACCCAAAAAATAAAAAGCAACTTCTTCTTAAAATAAAAGATAAAATAAAATTGCCATGAGTAAAACGTGTAAACCCAAAAAATAAAAAGCCTCATTGCACGCGCAAGCGTGTGTGATGAGGCTAATGTGTGTGTGTGTGTGTGTGTATAAACAAAATTAAATCCAAAGAATAAGAATAGCACAAACACACACACACATTATATTTATTTATTGTTTATACATGAAGAATATTTGCAAGTGACTTCATTTAACATATGATATTTACTTACGCAAACAAAAATATATCAAGTAAGGGCACTCGCATTAGTACTTATATAATAGAAAAAATGTCACATTCCAATCAAGCAAAAATTCACCCACTTTAATCCATGCAAAAATTAAAAATAAAATATTACTACAGTAATAGTATAAATTTATAATGGCATTATTCGTTTTTGCATTTAATTTTTTATTATTTTTTTACGTATCCCTACCGAAGATGAAGGAAAAGAGTGTATGGTTGTTGTTGTGCGTAAAAAAAGAGAAAAAAAAAATTAAAAAATCAAGAAAGTTTGAGGTTTTAATGAAATGTAGTGTAAATTAGATAATCTAATGTGAAGTGTTTTGAAAAGTGAATATGTAAAATAGAAACAGTAAGTTATTATGTTAAGACAAACAAATTTTTTTATATAAGCTGATGCGAATGCTTTAAGTCTTTACATCTTTACCCCCCCCCCCCCCCCCAAAAAAAAGAGTACATCTTGACATGTCTAAAAATATACAAGTCAATTGATAAAAATAAAACATAATTAAATTATGCATGGTATACATTATATACACCTTGATTAAAGAGCTATGTATGATATAAGCGTAATTAAAGAAAACAAGAATGCAATATTCAACTATATAAATGCATTAATCATCGCACATCCTTGGTGCGATGGTCACTCTACAAGTATAAGTACTTGTGGGGTGTGGGGGGGTAAGAGTCGGGGTTTAAATCTCCAAGAGGGAGCTTCATACACGTATACACTTAGATTAGACTAGAGTAGAATTCTATCTTGTATAAAAAATAAATAAAATAAATAAAGAACTATATAAATGCATTACATGTTTTTAGTAAAATTCTAGGGGTCATTGTTTAAATACTCGGGGAGCACATGAGAGAATAGCCCTATGGTGGAACTCATGTGTGGGACCCACCCCTCACATGAGATAAGAGAGTATTGATATTGGAGTATCCAATAACTTCCCATCTAGATGCCAAACTTGTTGCTATATTAGCTTCATTATCAATGACAGAACTAAAATTTCATCTCTAAAGCATGAATCGAAAATTTCTCACCATTAGAAATATATATATATATATACACTAAAAACAAGATTTTAATAAAATATAATAAAAGAACACACTTTTTTCTTAATAAATTTCCATTCAAGTTATTTATCAAAATAGAACTCAACACTTTTTCTTAATCTTGAAAATCACCTATAATTTTTTTTTTTTTTTTTTTGAGAAGAAAACACTTTCAGTCATTTTATTCAAAGGGCTTTAAATCAACCAAAACAATAGCATTTAAATCTGGTGGAATAGACTCCATCCAAACTTGTAAGGGGGAAGAAAGTCTTGCTCTCTGGGCTAAGGCGTGTGTAACTGCATTGCCTTGCCTATTAATAGGAGAGAAAAAAAAAGTTTTGTAACAAACTAGCATAAGAAAAAGTGTCTTTTATAATATCACCTATAATTGATTCTACATTAAATTTTACAATAATTTATTTTCAACAGACAACATTTAAGAGTATGTTAGGAAATCATTTTTCATTTCATTGAGTGCCAAAGTCACATATTGTATAAATAAAATGCTCTCTCTCTCTCTCTCTCTCTCTCTCTCTCTCTCTCTCTCTATATATATATATATATATATAAAAGCTTTATAGATATTCCACAAGTAAATAAATAAAAAGATTTATAGATATGATCTTTTCTTTTTTTTTTGAGAAGTTAGAAAGTTAGTTTTTTAAATTGATTTTTAGTGTACTCACGGTTCTAATATCACACAACTGACTAACCACAAAAGCCAGTAACTCTTGTAGAGAGTGAGAAGGCTTTAAACCCAAAGGGGAGTTCCTGCCTTCTCAAAAAAATTAAGGCGCTAAATTATAAATTGTACACTTTAACTTTGCCTAAAATTTAATAAAGTGTTTCATCCAATTTAGCCATTGAAGACCCTCAGACGATATAGTTTTGTATTGAACATAATTGAAAGTTTATACCGCAATTCAGACAAAGACTAGAAAGAGGACCGAATTGAACAAAATTTAACAAAAAGTAAAAATAGAGATGTGAATTGAATTTTAAACAAATTTAGAGATTGTAATTTGTAAAAAAAAGAAAAAAAGAAAAAAAAAAGAACATGAATTGAAGATTTGAGGTGAGGATATTTTTATTTAAAGAAAGGAATGTAGCTCCCTGAGGAGAGGGATAGATTTATTTATTTTAATCTGATCGGGTGTAGCAGACCTTTCTTCTATGCCTACCTACCGGTCACTCGACTCTTTTTAGTGTTTCGAACCACGAGTTTTGCGTTGATGCCTCCGTGACCGCGAGAGAGAGAGAGAGAGAGAGAGAGTAAAATACAAGACCAGAGAAAAACCATCATTCATATATATAGATTCCTCAACCGCTTTCTCAAAACAGTTAAAAACTAAAATAACTATAAATCTTATTTTACTCAGCTTCCTTCATACAAGAGAGAGAAAAAGCAAAGCAAACAAAATTCCTTTATCCCATTTTTTTTCTCTCTCTCTCTCTCAGATTGGAGCTTCTTTTAGGTCTGCCATGGCTGCTTCTTCTTCTTGTTCTTCTTGGCCAAAACGCCGCGTTTTGGCGAATTCTCTGATCCTCTTCGTTCTGATTGGTCTGTCGTGTATCGTCGCCGCTGACGATGTCAAACAGGACGACGATGAATCCCCTAAATCGCCGTCCTGCGACAACCCTTACGAGTTGGTAATTTTATCGAATCCCTCTTTCCTTTCCTTTCCAATCCCTAATAATTGAATCACACAAATTTTTTTTTTTTTTTTTTTGTTTCAATTATCAGATTTTTTTTTGGTTCAGATTCCATTTTATATGTCCAATTTTACATTCAATTACTCATAATATGGCATTTATTTTGGGTTTTAGATTTTTCGGATGAATAATTGAAAATTTTAACATATTTGTTTGTGGGATCCAATTTGTCGGTGGAGAGCTGAAACCAAAAAAGTAGTTTTTTTTTTTTTAAATATTTTTATTTGTAAATTGTTTAATGGGCTATCAAAGAATGTGGCCGGAAATTCAGTATACGATGGCTTGGTAGCTTGAGGCCAATAAGATTTAGATATGATGAATGGGTGATCATTTTTTTATTTTTTATTTTTTTTGTAATTTAGATTTAGAGCTTAATGTTGGGTCTCAAGCTTTGCTTTAGAGCGGTGCTAAGAGTCTTGTAGCTCAATTGTCACTTCTTGGTGTTAACGGGGGAGACAATCTAGGGTTCAAATCCCCGCTCCCTCAACTAGGAAAAGAGAGGCAAAACATTGTGAGGGGCGAGATCACGGTTAGTAATTCCTCAAATCATTAGGAATTAGGAATAGGAAGAAATATTGAACTACGTACGCCATGCCAAATTAGTTGAGGGATGAAAGTGGTTTTTTCATTAAAATTATAGGGAAGAAGTCAAAAGTATTGTCCCTATGTGAGTCTGAAAATGGAATAAAAGAAGTATTTGAGGTGTGGCTTTGGAGTGATGCTTGAGAGAAATATGAGTGAGATTTCTTGTGAAGTGCTGTTGCCAAGGAGGGAATACCATTTGGTGAATACTGAATAGAGATGGTTTATGTATTAGAAATATGAGGAGTTTTAAACCAAGGTGTATAAGGGAAATGAATTAGGAGATTGATTGGAATTTATCGCGATGTTATTGAAGGATCTATACTGGCCTTTGATTATCTTGAATTCAAAAGATCCAGGAAGACCGATTTTAAGAGTGACTTATGAGATTGGAAAATTTTCTATTATAGTGAGGATGTGGCTTTGTGAGATGGACAATTGCATGCTTGAAATGAAGGTACTTGAAGGGTCCAAATAGAGGGATTTTTTTAAGTGGTCGTTGATTGTGTCAATGCTGCACCTCATGGAGGATTTGTATACTACTTCGAGAAACTTCTACTCATTTGGCCAAATTTCAAGAAGTCAACATCAATCATATATATTGAGAAGCAAATTTTTATTCAACAAAGAAAGAAAAGAAGAGTACATGATACATTCTGAATTTTACAGTTTCAAGTTTAAGGTATTTTAGAATTCCAAAACAGAACATGAGGGAACATTTCCTTACACAATTGTTTAATCATACAAGCATCATAACAACAATTCTTTGATCATTTGGATTTAGCCCTTCAATTCCATCAAAAGTTCTACTATTTGATTACGCCAAATTGTCCACATTCCAAACTTTATAATTTTTGTGGCATTCCAACAACTTAAACATTTGAACCACTGTCTTCGGCATAACCCGTGACACTCCAAAGAACGCACATACAAATTATCAAATATCTCTAACCACTATACAATGAAGAAGAAGGTGTTCCACTGATTCCCCACTGTTCTTACACATTCAACACCAATCAACAACCATCATATTATGATTCTGAAGATTTTTACTGTTGAAATACTGACTACTGTAATGTTTCTTGGCACCTTAATGCCCCTGATATATTTCCATGGAAATCTATTCCCAATAGCACCACTCAAGGCTTCATGATAAGAGTGAACTTCAAATTTGCTGGCCTGTATGGTTTCCACACTATTTGATCCTCTAATCTTGAGCTAACCAGCCAATTTGAGGATTCCAACTGAGATCTCCACCCAGTTAGGAAGCAACTGACGCACTCTTATTGATTGCATGAAATAATTAAGAAAAGCATCTTTTAGCAAAGAGTCCCAACACCACAGATCATGCCAAACATGAATTTGTGTACCATCCCCTACATAGAATATTATATGATGATGAGATAGCAAACTTGGGTTGTACCATGGATGGCTTTTAAACATGGGGGAGGAACTTTTTGTTCCAAGTTTGGCACATATTGGATGATGATTTTGAGGAAGTATGCTTGCCTAGGTTTATCATTTCTAATTACTTTTATTTTTCCTACCATGTGTGTGGGGGCTAAGTAAATCAATGGATAGCTTGGTCCTGTTGGAAATACCAGTGTTAGTGAAGACACAATAAGAAATGATATAGATAAAATCACTCTTAGTGGGAGTGATAGTGACAATTCTAGTTACAACAATGTTGATTAGTTAGTTGGCGTTAGAGACATTAAGAATCTCATACCTGATGACACTCATTTAGTGAGGGATAATAATAGGGAGACTTATCTCATATATTTTGATATTGATAATTAAAATTTTGAGATTGACATTGTTCATTCTTTTCTTTGGGAACTAAAAAGTTCCTTTTCAACTTCTTTGAATGTCAGTTATCTGAATAGTGTGTCTAATAGTGATGACCACCATATATGTGTGTGTATATATATATATATATATATATAGAGAGAGAGAGAGAGAGAGAGAGAGAGAGAGAGAGAGAGAGAGAGAGAGAGAGAGAGTAGGTGATCTGAATTCACACTCTATTCTATACCTTCCAATTATGTTAAAATCCTTGGGTCCCACTCATAGAGGGCAGTGGTAATTTGTCATTAGTTTAGGCCTTTGGGATTGGTGGTAATTTATCAATGGATTAAGATTAGGGTTAGAGTAGAGTATCGGGCCCAGATATGTGGAAGAGTTGGGTAAACAATATATATTCAGTTGTGGTTAAGAGTTCTCATACAGCTAATTTATGGAAGCCAATTAGGAGCATTTGTGAGGTATTCTAGAAATGTACTAGGATTAATGTTAAGATGGAAGTGACAGTTGTTTTTGGCATGATCTCTGGTATAAAGGGACATCATTGAAACTTTATTCCCTGAATTTTTATGCATTGCAGTCGATAGAGAAGCAACTATTACGGATTATATGCATCTCACTAATTAGGTTTTGCATCGAAGCTCTTGTTGTTCAAGCTGTTGCTTATCTCTTGTATAGTTCCTGTGTTTAAGGGCTACACCCTTCTATGATTTCTTGAAGAATGTTTCTTCTTACCTTTTTTATTTTTTTAAATTTTTTATAATTAAGAAAAAAACAATAAAGAACCATTAATGAGTCGATAGTACATAAGAATTTTTTGTTGGTTAGTAGTGTTAATTGAATATGCAAGAAAGGGGTGCAACTCTAATGCATAAGAGGGATACAATAGAAATCGCTTGAAAATTAGAAATAAATATGAAGAATTGCATAAATGTTAATAGGCTCTATCTCAAATGGAGCCTCCTTGCCTTGTAAGAACAAGGTGGGGGAGAGGTCACGAGTTCATGATCCATTGGGTGCTTGTGTGATTACCAAAGAAGATAGGCCATCATTTGTGTGCATCCAAGCATGAAATCATCTTAAAAATAGCAGCTTGAACTCCAACATGGATACTTCCCACAATCAAAAGTCTGAGCATTCCTCTCTCTAGATGCATCACATAAGACAGAGGGACAACCTTGTTGATCTTGCCACATAAGATTTGAGTCATTTGAAGTGACAATTTTGCAGATGTGAAAATCAACAAAATTATTTTTGAAATTTTTTTCTTCAGCTCAAGTATAGATTGAAGAAGAAAAAGGGGAAAAAAAACTCTGTTTACTGTATTTAAATCTTGCAGGTCAAGGTCAAGAGCTGGGCGAGGGGTGCTGAAGGAAAAACTTTGACTGGGTTAAATGCAAGATTTGGGGCTCTATTGCCTTCTCATGCTGAAAAAGCTCCCAGATTGCCTGCTGTTTTTTCAAATCCCTTAAACTGCTGTTCCAGTTCATCTTCAAAGGTATACCATCTTTTTTGATTGGTTAAAATTGTCATCTTCTTAGCTCTTAGGATGTGTTTGGATACCACTTATTTTACTGAAAACTGAAAACAATAATATAATAATTTCCAGATTACTGTTCACACCAAAACACTGTTCATTTGCCTATTTGCACTGTTCATGTCCAATGAACAGTGTAATAGGTGCTGGTTTTTAAAAAAAAAAAAAAAAAAAAAAAAGAGCAGGAAACGCAAAACATCAGTTCATCCAAACGCTCACTTAGTCTTGAAGAACTCTCAATTGAAAGCTTTCAAAAAGTTGGAAAAACTTTTAAATGCTTGAGTTGATGTTAAGTGAATTATTAGAAAAGCATTATTGTTTTGAAGTTCATAATTTCAGATTGATGTCATTATTAACTTTTTAAGGCATCGGGATAAGTATGGTCGTCTTTTGCTTTTGTAGTTATCTGGATCTATTGTCCTGGCCATACGTGGTGATTGTGACTTCACAAAAAAGGCGGAAGTCGCACAGTCAGGAGGTGCTGTGGGCTTGGTGGTGATAAATGACAATGAAGGTTGTAATTTAAATACATCCGTACATGATGTTAGTAATTTACATGCACACATTGTTAGTAATTCTGAATCAAATTTATTGACTCTTCTCGTTCCAAGCCATTTTATAATTTCTTTTCTTCCAAGCACAAATTTATATTTTTAAATTCAAAAAATAATTTCATTTCTGTTCTATTATTTGTTTAAAACTTTAAAAGCAGCTAGAAGTATTTTTTTTTTCAGTTTTTTTGCATGTCTAAACTGAATGGCTTAACATAGAAATTGAAAATATATTTTCCAATCTTTTATGCTTATGTTCCCAATAACCCAAACTATTAGTAATTAATGATTTTATATATATATATATATATTTATATTAAATTTGTACTGTTAGTAATTTATATATTTAAAATGTTGTTATATTTATTCACTTTTCAAGTTTGAGTTTTGAATATAAATGGCTATGTTTTTTTCACTGAAAGAATATCTCTTTGGCTTGGTTTTCAGGTTGAACTCCTAAGATTTGCTACCATTCAATAACATTAATTTCAGTCATTATAAATTTCTTAATAAATTCTAGTATTATGATGTCAAAATGGCAAGTTTAAGTTCTTTAGCTTGCCAATATAGTAGTTTCTAGATAGGAAGCACTGACGCGGTCGGGAGGGTGCCGCACTGGTGTCCGACGCGGAGTGCAGCCACCGACACTACTGCCTGCGCATCGGTGCTGCGTCTGAGGTTTTTTTTTTTTTGTTTTTTTTTTTGTTTTTTGTTTTTTGTTTTTGTTTTTGTTTTTTTTTTTTTTTCCGGATTCGCGCCGAACCGGGCTGATTCGGCCAGAATTGGGTCATATTGGCTGAATCTGATCGTATCAACCTGCGGCCGAAACTAACCGAAATCGGCTTTGAATGAGGCCTTTCTCAATTTTATTCTGAATATTTGTTGCTTGTGTTTTTTTTTTTTTTTCGTGTTTTGTTTTGTGTTTCTTGCCTTCTTCTTTCTTTGTTTTGTGAACCAAGGCCATAGTAATGTGTTTTTTAAGAATATTTTAATAGTAAAAATATCTAGAAAATATAAATAAAAATATTTTTAATAATTTTTTAATTGCCACACCCCGCCGCACCCGCATCCTATTTTTTCAAAAATTGCCGAGTCCCGCACTTGCACCTGCACCCGATTCCTGAAACACACCCGTGCTTCTCAGGTTTCTAGTTCGTGTTTCATCTTTGGAAACTTTTTTGATAAGTAATAATTTTATTGCAAACAGTAAAAGCTTATGTACATAGAATGTACACACAAACTCTCCTAAAGAATTACATAGAGAAAAAACTATAATATCAAAGAAGAGAGCTTATAAAATCTTTGATTGAATGCTCATCATTGTTTCCAATAGTATGAGACTTCTCTACCAAACATCTTAGAAATGCAGTTTTCAACTAACTGACCCTCACACCGTTAAAAGTGCAGTTGTTCCTCCCTCCATAGTGCCCACATGTGACACAACGGAGCTATGTTTCAAGCAAATGGGTTTGCATGATTTCCAACATAAGCCTTCCATACACAAAGTAGTATCATTTCAATCATATATAGGTTGTGTTCATTTTGTGTTTGAACAATGTTCCTTCATTGCCTATAATTGAAGTCTTAGAGCAACACTTTTGACAAATCAAATATTTATCTGTCACCAAATTGGATGGGGAAAAAATGTGACATGTTACTTAAGTAGTGATATTTTAATATATATTTGTCTTGATTTTCTCCTTAGATTTACTCTACTTCATCTACCCTAATTACAAAATACTGACTCTGTAACATTCTCACAATTATTTGTTGATTGCATATGTATGTTATTAAACCTCCTTTCACCCCTATATACTCCTTGTGTACTTCGGTGTTCCTCTCTTTTTGATTTCAATGAATCTTATTACTTATCAAAAAAAAAAAATACTGACTCTGTCTCATTCTCACAATTATTTGTTGATTGCATATGTATGTTATTAAACCTCCTTTCATGTGACTGTATGTGTGTGTGGTCTTTTTGCCATTAACTCTTGATTGCACATCTACGGTTTTACAAAACCTCAATCATAGAACCCCTCCATCCATCTTCAGCGAGCACCACCACTGTCATGGACAGTTAATCAGTAACTTTTTTTTCCTTTTTATCAATTTCTTCAATTTTAATTTCATGTCCCATTTTTCTATCACTTCAGATCTTTTCAAGATGGTCTGCTCCGACAATGACACAGCTATAAATATATCAATTCCTGTTGTTATGATTACAAAGTCTGGAGGAGAGACTCTTAACAAATCTTTAGCATCTGGACAGAAAGGTGAGCCTCTAATAATTCTGTGAAACGTTTTTATATTTATTATACATGTGTAGCAGTTATTTACATGGACTGTTAGAGAAGCAAGGACATCTTGTCTCTGCACAGGAACAATAGTTGGTTAGTGATGTGGTTAAAGTATGTGGCTGGTTGATGACCATAAGTGAGACAGAAAATTCCAAGAATGAGGAGTGGTATTCTCTGTAAGGACTCTTCCTTAGAAAGGTTCCCTATGTTATCAAAAAAGAGGGGGGGGGGGGGGGGGGGGGGGGGGGGCAGGAGGGATGTAATTTATTACTCAAGAGTATGCATGAAAGTAAACTAAGAAAAGCAGAGATGATACTTTACGAAACAAATTCTCTGCTACAATTGATATGTGGCATCACATGGTGTAAAATCATGCATTTTCGCTCTGTGATTGCTCATGGTTAAAAGATGCTTGCATTATTAAAGTTATTGGCCTCTTGCTTCAGTTACGTGGAGTAAGGCAAGCTTGAACTAAGGGAGTGTTAGTCTGGGATGAAGGTAGGGTCTTGATTTTTGTCCCCTCTGGATTATGGCCATCATGGTTAGTCCTGTCTCCCCCTGCAACTTTATAGCAGTTACCTCCTTCCCTTTTTACCATCTTTGCCTAATATAAATAGTTTCTGCCTAATCTCATAAGTGGAAGAATTGGCTTCTATTTTAATACATCTTAATCATTAAAGCTGCTAGCCATTTTTTTCTTGACCCAATCCCCCTAAAACGAAAGGCTTTTTTTTTCATCTTTGATATGCATGTGGGTATTTTAAGATATGAGTTCTCTTTCCCTGCCTGGTTCTTGTCTTCAATGATTTTTATTGAGTAGTACATAGCGTTATAGACAAAGCGAGTTGATATATCCTTAGAAACTGCATGGAGGTCAATGTTGGATTAGGATGACTCAATGGAAGTAATTATAATTTACCTATTCTTCTAGTAGGTGCAAGTGCCAGGGATTTAGAGAGAATGCTTAAATTTGAGCTTATCTTTACCGAATTCTTGGCTAGCAATATGTATAAGCAGGGGTTAGTGATGTTTGTGTGCATGTGCATATATTGATTTAGACTTCACTTCCAGCTATGTTTTCATTTATGAAGCATCTGTTGGGTGAGTACTTATCAATTATTAATTTTGTTTTTATTTCTTATATTTGTGGTTAATTGTAAATCATTTATTGCAGTGGAGCTTTTATTATATGCACCAGACCGCCCGGTTGTAGACTACGCAGTGATATTCTTATGGTTGATGGCTGTTGGAACACTTTTGTGTGCTTCACTTTGGTCAGATTTCACTGCTTCTGAGAAGACTGATGAGCGCTATAATGAACTATCTCCAAAGGTTTTCTGTTCAACCATTTATTCTTTGTCCTACACTTCATTTTTTGATAAGTATTGTCCTACACTTAATATGTGTGTACTTAAGTTTAATTCCCTTCTCATAGATTTCTCTTGATCTACATCATAAGGAGCTTGGTTACACAAAATGACTGCTTGGTAATTGGTATAATAGCTAATGTAAATGCATGTTGTTGGCTATTATAAGTCATCTGGAATTGGTGTCATATGAAATAGAGAAAAAAAAATTGTAATTGTTTTGACTGCCCTTGATCTTTATACTCTTATAAATTTTCCTGATATATGCTACCTTGTCTATTTTGTCTCTGTTTCAGTTGTTACTGATGTAATAAATGCAGTACTAAATGAATTAGCTCAAAATATTATATTGTAAATGCAATTCTGGGCAACTCAGGTCTGAATTATAAAAAAAGTCTAGCTTTTTGACTGCCTTTTTTCTGTGTGCTCTTATAAATTTTCCTGATGTATGTTCCATTCTCTATATTGCCTTTGGAGCAGTTGTCACTGATGCATTATATGCAGTACAATAAAATTTATTTCAAAGTATTCTATTGTAAATTACATTCTGGGTAACTCAGGTCTGATTTTTGTTGTTTTTTTAGATAGGTTCTTCTTGCCTATTTGCACCCTACATCATACACATCGGTGGATCATTAACACATATTCAAGTTTATGGCTGAAAATATAGTTTGATGGTCATCATTAGGATAGTGTTTATGCCATATGAACAGTATTACTTTTTTATTTTCAGCTGCTAATATGATCTAATTTTATGGCAGATGAGTTCTATGTTAATCACTTGAATGACTATTAATTAAAGTAAATCAACCGAGTACTATTTGTATATTCAACTAAGCATTAATTCCAAGGATCCATATTCTAACTACTTGCCTATTTTATGTAAGGCACCTTTTTAATCCTTTTTGCTTGGCCAACTTGAATAAAATCAATCTCTTTGCATTATTCTTGAATGTGATCAAACCATTTTGTGGAAACTTATTTGATCTTTCCTTGTGTTTGCACTCTTCCATCTTGATATCATCATGTTAGCTACTTATAGTATTGATCTGTTTCTTTATTGCTTTACATTTTCTTCCACACAGCATGTTATAACGCACAATTGTCTCATTATGGATACTCTGTTATGTCTTAAATAAATAATGCATAATTATCTCTCTATTGATAATCTGTCGAACCTTTAATGAGAAATTCACCTTGTAAGAATTATGAAATTATAGAGTAGAATGGAAAGTTGTGCAATAGTTCATAGTGAGATATTCTTTTTTTATGTTGAACCTTTTTTTCCCTGGGCAAGTAGCTAATGATTTCTTCTTTATATTCCTCCATGACCCTTTTCTTTCTCCCTAATCCCAACAACAAAAACAAATCCCATATCATACTGTAATTGGTTCCCACTTGTTGCTAAATTGCTATGTGTTCTAGATTGCTTGCTAGTCAGGGCATTTAATTGATAGTTTGACATTGCCCCCCTATTGACCTTGATAGAACCAGAAAATAGTTGATTCTACTATCTCCAAAACACCTCAACTGTGAGCACCATGCTTCATAGAGAGTAATGGTGTTATTAGTAATAGTGTGTGACAGATGGTTGTACCAATTGGAGGAAAATCATAGGTTCACATTTATTTTCTTTTTGAGATGTTTTATTGAAATTTAGCTTTCCATCATAATTATTTCTCCTGTCTTTCCCCTAGTCTCCAAGTTTAGTTTTCTTTAATTATCGCGTAATATGTGGTGATTATGGAAAGGAGTATTTGAATTGAATTGTCTTTTCTTTTATTGACTAGGAATCTTCCAATGCTGGATCAGACAAAGACGATTCGGAGAAGGAAGTCCTTGATATTAGTGCAAAGGGTGCTATATTTTTTGTCATAATGGCATCTGCATTTCTGGTGCTATTATATTTTTTTATGTCCTCCTGGTTTATCTGGGTGCTCATTGTACTATTCTGCATTGGTGGTGTTGAGGTAACATGGTTCTCTTGCATGCACGTTTGTTATTTTTTATTTCTGGCTGAGACAATATAAAATTCCTACATAAACATGTATTGCTTTCTGTCTAGTGGTACTCAAAATATCACATTTTCAAATAATATCATTCAACCTTATATACACATGAAAAGGTTTTTTATCATGCATTTTAGTAACAGCTTCCAGGAATGCATTTTTAGAAAATGGAAGTTATTTTAGTAAAAAAATGCCAATTATTAGTGTTTCATATTAAAGTGTCCACCCAAAAGCTTTAGTCAATAGGTGGAGAGTTCCAATAAGTACATAAAGCTGTAACCTGGCATGAGTCAAACAATGTGGAACTTCCTTTGAACACCTGCTCCAATGTGTTGGTCCCAAAAAAAACAGTAAAGAATTCAATTAAATGAAACGGGCTCAATGTAGAACAACTGAACCAGAATCAAATAGACCAGGTACGTGGAATCTGAACTACAAATTGTTGTCTGACACTATGTGACAACCGACAACCAAAAGTTTAAGCTCATAGTTGGAAGGCCCAACAAGTACATAAACCCATAACCAAGCACGCTCAGTGTGGAACTTCCTTCAACAGTTCATTTTTCTTTAACATAAAATGTGAAAAGTAAATTTTGAAAATCATTATGATGTTATTTTTAATAAGTGAACTCATTATGCTGTTCTCCGAAACTAGTTTCTTGTTTTCCCTAAAAAAATCTTGTTATTAAATGACTTATGTGCTATTTTTCAATATTCTTGTCTCTATGAATAGAAAATTATTTTCCAGCAGAGAGTCCAAGAGGCCTTCAAGGTCTTATTAAAATGGCAGGGTACTATTAGTTTGCTCAATGTATGAAGCAGAACAGAAAATATTGTGCTGCATACAATGTTTTAACTATTAGACCAGACCTGTTGGTTGGACTGTTTGAACAGTGGACTGGTCTAAATTTCATTCATGTCATACTTGTCCCCTTCTTTCTAATTAAATTAGTTTTTTGTTTCAGGGAATGCATGCTTGTATAGTTGGCCTAATATTACGGTATACTCCATATTTGCTTTTGCTTTCTGTTGAACCTTTCAAGTAGCTTGGAATTATGTAATAGTTTCTTTTCATTGGTGTTCCTGACTTTTTGTACTATCTTTTGAGCAGAAAATGCAGAAAACGTGGGCTAAAGGCAGTGAATGTGCCTCTTATTGGGGAGGTTTCAATTATCTCACTTGTGGTACTATTTTTCTGTGTGGCATTTGCAATTTTCTGGGCTGTTACTCGGAAGTCATCATATTCATGGTTCGGTCAAGATGTTCTTGTAAGTCACATATCTCAGTAACTGTGTGCCATGCAATTTTGTCTATATCAATGTTCAAATGAAATAAATTCAGTTACTAAAACCTAACCTTTTTGAACTGGTATATTGAAGTTTTCTATAGCACCATTGAAATGAAAAATAACTCAGTTGCTAATGCTGAATTGATATTTAGGTAGAGTTGCTGAATTGGTAATGGAAGTTACTCCTCTTTTATCTTAATTTTTATTTATTGTCAATCCGTGTCCTTGTTGGGAGAACTTTATTGGATTGGTTGTTTGCTTTGCAAAAACAATCATTCCCTTCTTTTATTGATTTTCTAGATTCTTGCAATATTTGTTTTGATTTGTTGACCCCTTGTACACTCCCTGTGTACTAGGGTGTTCCTTTTTTATATCAATAAAACTTATTACTTATCAAAAAAAAAAAAAAAAAAAAGTGTCCTTGTTGGAAGTGGCAAGGAAGCTGAAATAGTTTTATTTGGTTGTCTTGTGTAAGCCATACCTATGCTATTTATCATGCTGACCCATTTGGTTTATGAATTTCTTCTGTGACTTAGAACTCATCAAATATTTCCTTAGAAATCTTAATCCATTCTCTCTTTCTCATAAACCCTGATGTCGTTTTTATTTTTTTTTAAAACCTATCTGTCATTATGTCAGTGAAGTCAGAGGGGAATGTGGACGAGGACATTACCCAAACATATGACACTCATTTAATTTGTCTTCCTTCCTTGGTTGTTGGTGCATTTGTGTTAATATGTGCTTAATATTGCAGATTTGGAAATGTATCTGTGTCAATCCCTTTCTTTTGTTAATTATTTTTGTTAAACTGTCACCTAGAATGTTGTAGCCTTGTAGAATGGACTGGTGATCTTACTCATCATGATACCTTAGTTCATTGAGGGTTCACCTTAGTGAAAAGTTTAGTTAGGTATAAATGGCTTGTGTCCTGCACAGAAACCTCAAGCAGCCAAAGTACTATGCCACCGTGTTTTGCCAATATATGTCTTATAAACAGAATCAACCAGTGTAGGTGAAATGAATCTTCTTTTTCGTATTGTTGCGAATCTTAAGTTGTTGGACTATTATATATCTATTGGTTTGCTGCAATATGTTGTATTTCGGCTGTGTATGTTGCTTACTGAAGTCAGATGCATAATTTTTCAAATCCTTCTTTCTTCTCTCATTTTCACTAGTTAAATGGCCTCCTTGTTGACAGGGTATCTGTTTGATGATAACAGTCTTGCAAATGGCCCGATTGCCTAATATCAAGGTAGGTAAGTTGTTTGCTTTCACTTGACATTGCATTCATTTTTAATAACCATGTCGAGATGACACTGCAGGTTGCTACTGTACTTCTTTGCTGTGCATTTGTTTATGACATCTTTTGGGTATTCATATCAAAAGCGATCTTCAATGAGAGTGTTATGATTGCGGTAAGTTCTGATCTCACCTTTAGTTTCTTTTGCTTGTATCGTTAAAGTTGTGCTATTTTATACCCATGCATGCTTGTTCTGTTAAGTTTGGACTTGAAGCACTTGAGTGTGTATCTATTTTTTGCACATTCACTTTACCCTGTATTTGGATGAAAGAATTGATATTTATATAGATTTCAATTAAATGTATAAAAATTCTAAAAATACAAGCTAAAACTGATGAGTGAAACCCTCTCACAGTACTCATCGCTATTTACAATCAAATCAAATTTTGAGTGGTGAGGATACAATATTTCCTTTTGGGGGTAAGTGACAATATATTTTGTTATGTAAATACTATTTCCCTAATATTTTAACACGTGGAACCTGCTGATGGCAATATGAGTAGCATGTTGCACTACATTTTCTGCTAACAACTATTTCACTTGGAACATTTGTATTGGGTCTCGTTTTTGTTTTCTGTGCTTCCTCTTCTTGCTTTTTATTAAATTTTTCATCTGATGCATCCTTTGTCTAACCATATCTCTGTGATATTTTTAACTTTCATGAGTACATAATAAATTACATAGGCATTTTTTATGACTGGAATTATTTTTATATGGTTTTTGAATGACTTTTCATCATTATCTGTAGGTTGCTCGAGGTGACAACAGTGGTGGAGAATCAATTCCCATGCTTTTGAGAGTCCCTCGACTTTTTGACCCTTGGGGTGGTTATGATATGATTGGCTTTGGGGACATTCTTTTCCCTGGTTTGCTTATTTCATTTGCTTTCAGGTAATGATTTGGTGCATCTCGATTGTGATATGAAGTACTTTGCCTTCAGTAAATCATATGAAATGTAAAGGTCCTTACAAACCATGCAGTCATTATGTGGCTCAATATTACATGTTAAACAACATGTTTATGCTATGTGGCTAACTAGAAGTACATTAAATTCTTTAAAATTTTTGGTCTAGATGAAAATTTCTTACTAAAATTTTAAAAAATTTAAAGTACTACTACTGCTACAATTAAAATCCAACTATCAAAACTTTCAAGAATTATTTTCGTTATTTATTTTAAATTATTTTCATCATCTACTATAATTTTTAATTTTGATAAAAACTCAGTCTCACACAATTTTTATTCACCACATAATTTAAGGTAATTATTTTTACTATCCATTTTATTGTTCAATTTTGACGGGATTAACAAAAACTTCTGTAACTTACACATGATTTTTAATTATTCCATGCATCACATGGGTATACTGCTAGTTTTGTGAAAGTATGGAGACTCCTTTTTGCTTGAGCTTAGTGAACTTAATGGTGATTGGCTACAATTAAAAGAAAATTTTGTATTTTTTTATAGGTAAAAAGCCAATTTTGTATGTTGCTGAATTTCCTATGCTTTCAAAATAATAATTCTTTCTAGCTAAATGAATGATCAATACTTTCAGAATTGAGTAGGGATGGCAATGAATTGGGTTTAGTGGGTTTCCCAACCCAAACCAAATAAGGGTCTGGGGTGGGGTTGGTTTCAAATTATAAAACCCACTAGGGCTTGGGAAGCATTCAGGTTTTACCCTTTAGGTATCCTAACCAGATCTGATTATGTGTTTAAATTACTACTAAAAGTCCCCTATTATTACTTTCTTTATACAAAAACTAGGGTTCTACAACAAAAGTATGTCTCTCTTTATCTCTTAAGGTGTTGTTTAAGTTAGAGTAAAAGTACTAACTGATGCTTAAATTTAGATAAATAATATTAGATGATTACTTTTAGGTTAACCAGACTTAATCGTCCCATTCAACCCAACTTATGGTTAGATAAATGAGGATTAGTACAGGTTTGGGATGGAATTTCTAAAATTTTATAGGGTTTGGTGTGTAGAATATTTGGAGGGTTTGGGTTTGGAATTTTTTTATTTTTTATTTTTTCAGGTCCCAAACCTGGCCTATCGTCAGTCATAGAATTGAGCTTTTGAAACTGATTAAGGTGTTTGATGTTTCTGATCATGTGTCAAACAAAGGCATATTGTATTTAAGATGGTGAAAATTTTATTATTTTTATTTTTTAAATTTGCTTCTGTGGGTAAATTTTCATTTTAATCTCTCTCTTTTTTCTGTCTTTGGGTGTCTTAGATATGACAAAGCAAACAAGAAGGGTGTATTGAATGGATATTTTCTTTGGCTGATGATTGGCTATGGACTTGGTGAGTGCTCCTGCAACATCTATCTTCATCTTAATTTGTTTGCATTTGCGGCACAAAGATTTTTCTTCCGCATCAACTTAGAGAATAAATGTTGTGCATGTGAAAAGTATTAAACTTATGTAAGATCATATAACTATCATATGACTAATTGAATAAAATTTAAAGGAGATCTAACGTTTTATATCATCATTTCTGTACACCATAAAAGAAAGTACCCTTTTTATCTTATGATTTTCTCCATCACCATTTAACTGTTGAACACTATATCGATGTCATTTTCTAATGCTCAGAATTTGAAAACACCCCTAATTAATGAAGATCACCGAGCTGGCAGCCCTTTGGATAGAGAGCACAATTTTGAAAAGCTAATGGTTACAGAGGGAGTTCTTTAACAAGTATAGAGGTCCTAGGAAAGAACCTTCTATCTCCCTTCCAGTGTATTTGGTGAAGGAACATGTAGAATATCTTAGAGGAAGTGTAAGGGATCATGAAATCCACTAATGAATAAGAGTCCAATGAATTTTCCTTGCCAAAGCAACAAAGGGTTTACCTAACAACTACACCCCAAGAATTCTATTGGTACTTCTTGTTTGGAATGATTTGGACAACTTTTATGGTTGCAACTGACATGTAAAATTTAATCATGTCATCGTAATTTGTCAAGCAACAGTTTTCATTTGGTTACTGATGTTGCATCTTCACTGAGAACTGAATAAGATTATTCCTGTTGGTGTCTTGGCTCTCTGCTAGGGTGGTTGGTAGCTCAAGTTCACAGTTTTGCATGTCTATGCTGATACTTTTTTGTTGTTGTTGTTGTTGAGAAACATGTCTATGTTAATACTTGAAAAGTATATAGAATCAGTGCTTTGAGCTGCTGCACTAGGATGTATGCAAACCCTTCTATATTTCTATGCTGTCTTTCCTGTTATACTGACAGAAGGTTTCTACTGCTTCAGGCCTTTTCTTTACGTACCTGGCCTTATATCTAATGGATGGGCATGGTCAGCCCGCACTCCTCTATCTTGTTCCATGTACACTAGGTAATAAATTGTGTTATTTAGTTTTTGGTAGACTTCATCCTTCCTGGTTTACAATTAATAGGATTTTTTTTTTTTTTTTCTTTTTATCCACTTTATTTTTCTCTGCAATAAGAGACAAAAAAGTTTATGACTGATGATGTGGCAAGTTGGTATTGGTAGTTGCCAACCCAACTGTTGTGAAAATTATTGTATTTGGAGCATTACTCTTTTTCTTTTTCCTTTTTTTAGGCCAATAAAGCTTTGTATTTTCTTGACTGTTTCCATCCTTTCTCTGGCCATTGTATCAGGTGTTATTGTTATACTGAGCTTGGTGAGAGGAGAATTGAAGAAGCTTTGGAATTATGGCGCAGAGGAGGAGTCATCGCCATCACCTACCCCTAGGGATCCTTCTGAAGAAGCTTAAAGCATCAGATTGATCACTTATCTTCCAAAATGAGATAAAACGGAATTCGCTCTGATCTCCCTAGTTTAAAGAGGTTGACTTCGGTTTCATCAGTAACTATCTTGGCTCAATATGATGTGAAGAATACAGTTAAGAGCAGTGCGGGGCTGTCCAATTCCAAGGCTATTCACCTCGATGTTCACTCTTGTATAAATCATCTTCTTTTGTATTTATTGATCTTGCGTCTATTTAATACGTTTGTAATATTATGAATTGCATCATCAATCTTGTTCTCTTTGATGAATGATAATATACTTGGAAAGAACTGTTAATTTTAACATCACCCGGTTAGTAAATTACTTATATCGAAATGACGGTGCTTGAATGGTTGCAGATATCTATATTTATATAATAATACTAAAAGCTGATGAAAAGTATTAGTACTACAAAAAAATAACACAACTCGGATCGTGCGAATGCCAATTTAGTGGGGGAGAAGAAGTTGTGGATCAAGACCTCTACCGCTTAGAACTCTCCACATGGTGAGTTGTTATAAAAATTAAGTTTTTATTTTTTTATTTTTTTGTTTGGGTGGTGGTCCTAGCATTTTTCAAAGTTAAAAGTAGCATTTATTATTGTTACTATTTTGTTGAGCAACATTAACGTAGCATTTTTGTCCATCTTAATCTCATTTTGGTTAATTTCAATCTAGTCCGATTTAGTTCATTCAGTCCACTCCTCAATCCACTTACTTAAGAATAGAGAAAATAGGTATAAGTTGAGAGTACTTATTCAAAATATGAATTTATCAAAAATATATATAGATGACAAAAAGTAGAATTATTATTTTTAATTTTTTAATTTAATGATTTGTGGTATTGAATTTCATCAATTTTTTCCCCTTAGTTGATATTTGTACTTTAGTTTTTTGTGCAAATTATACAATTTCAATGTGTAGATATAATATAATTTGAATTTGAAGACTAAAAATAATATATATATATATATATATATATATTTTATAAGGGTCCAGTTAATGTATGCCCAATGGCATACATTAACCATTCATTTTGGATCCATTTGATTGGAGTGAAAAAAAGGAAGGATAAAAAACATTTGGTTTTTCCTTATGCGTGTTTAGTTGGAGGGGTGGAAAAATGAAAGAGTAGAAAACTCTTTTGTTTGGTTGAGGAGAAAAATGGGAGGATAGTATATGTAGTTTATATAAATTGATTATTATGTTTTTGTTACATAATATATAAGAAATAGATTTATTTACACTCATTAAATAATATAAAAATTAACAGAAATATATAAAAATTTATATTTTTTTTATTATATGTAATATAAAATTTATGGACAACAAAAATTGTATTATGCGTTAATTGGGAAGGCATTCTAAAAAAATAAATAATAATAATAATAATAATAAAAACCTTTGCTATGAAGAAAATTGTGGAATATGGGCAGCAAAACTTAGCGTACATTTGGATAGAGTTGAAACTGAATTTTTAGTTGCGTTTTGTGTTTCTAGTGGGTCTCATGCGTTGTTTATAGTACCCACAAATACTTTATTTAGCAAAAAAAATTTTAAAACTAGATCTCACGCTACCATTCACATGTTTAAAAATTATTTTATTCCAATAGTTTAAAAATTATTTTATTACAATATTTTAAGTTTTCTGTAATAATCGGTATCTAAATAAACCATTATAAATCAAAACTGGGCAACAAAAATAATTGGGCAGCAAAAATAAGATAGCAAATATAAGTTCAACAAAAGAAGACAACAAAAATAACTGGGAAGCAAAACGTGGAATAGAATGAGGATAAGGCAAAAAAGTAAAGGGTATTTTTGTCACACAGCTGGCCTTAGCTTTTTCTCCCCTCTTTTCTCTTCATTTTGGAGAGAAAAGTTTTATGTAGACTCGGGTGGAAGATTTTTGGGTCCCACATAGAAGTTTTCTTTCCCCCTTCGCAATTCCAAACAACACACAAACTCATTCTTTCTCCTATTTTCTCTCAAAAATTTTTCATCTACCCTATTTCACCTCCAAACAAACACACTATTTAGGAAACTTGTTATAAAAAATTGAAAAAACTGTCAAATTAGTTAGTTACTTTTTCATTTTTCCATAAAAAATTTTCTAAAATAGTTTACTAATATATGCCCTTAGACATACGTTAGTAAAATCCATTTTATAAAAGGATAAGAAATTTCTTTGATGAGTTGGATATTGATACGAAGTTGTGCCCAATGCAGCCTTTTAGATGTTGAAAACCCTTGCTGAATAAAATGGTAGTATCCAAAGCCTATACATATGAAAAGCATCATATGATAGTGTATGGAGAGATTTTTGGACCAAATTTAGATGCAGGTGTAAAGAAAAAATTGTTGAAATAATTAATGAGTTTGCAATACAAATGATGAATTGAAAAAAAAAAAAAAAATGTGTTGTTTAATTTTTTTTTTTTTTTTTTTTTTTAAGTAGTATATATTTGTTGTTCCTTATTGGAGTTGAAAGTTCTCTTTGAAATATGTTGTGTTCTATTCTTCTATTTAGTTTTTTATGATGTTATTGTATTATAAATTGTTTGTGTTTGGTTTACTTCGTTTCCAATGTAGTTTAAGAGTTATCATATTCATACTCTAATCACTAAACATATATAGATATAAATATATGATTTTGTATTAAGTTTTGAAGGTATTCTGTAGTTGCACAAAAAATTGCTTCCCAACATGTATAATTCAAAAAATTAAAATTCCATTTCATATGAAGATTGTAGATTAAGATGTTGACTAATATCCATTTGTTAGCATTTTTTTTAACACAAAAAAAACATATGATTATTTTATTCAAATCTCAAGGCACAGGTGTGCATGTGACAATAAAAGATCCCATAATGTGGTCAAATAATAGACTCCAAGTTTTGCTGTTAAACATTGCTCATAACAAGACATGATCTTTTTGAAGAAAAAATAGGTTGGATAATATTCAAACACTAATGATTGTGTTCGAAATGCATTTTAGAACAATTAGAAATGCAAAAGTGATTTTCAATAATAAAATAGGATGTAGAATATGATTGTGAACTAAATTTTTTTATGATTTTATTTTTATTTAGTTGTCTATAACCCTATAACCCTTTACAAATCTTTTTTCCCCTATAGAATTCATCTACTATAAACTTAATGGTTAAGAGCCTGTTTGGCCAAACATTTTTGCTCACTCAATTTCCGTCACTCAATTTCCATCACTCATCACCCATCACTCATCACTCTAAAATACTAGGCTGTTTGGCACCATCACTCAATTTCCATCACTCAATATTTTTCACACTATTTGTGGGCCCCATACCTATCACTAGTGCAGCTTTTTTTTTTTTTTTTTTTTGTGAAAAAAAAAAAAAAAAAAACACGGAGACTGAACCCAGAGAAGAAAAGAAAAAAAAAAAAAAAAAAAAAGGAAGAACACGGAACCCAGAGAAGAAAGGAAAAAAAAAAGAGGAAGAACACGGAACGGAACCCAGAGAAGAAAGGAAAAATGAAAAAGAAAAAAAAGAGGAAGAACACGCCCAGAGAAGAAAGGAAAAATGAAAAAGAAAAAAAAGAGAAAGGACACGGAACCTAGAGAAGAAAGGAAAAATGAAAAAGAAAAAAAAGAAATAGTTGTTTTGGTCAAAAGATGTGGCTGATTTATGATTAGTGGGTCCCTCATGTGTGTTTAATTACAAAAATGCCATTGAGATATGAGTTATGGAAACTGAAAACAGCCAAAAGTTGTTTTCAGTTTCCACAACTTATAACTCAAAAAGTAGAGAATTGAGTGATGAAAACAGAGTTATGGAAACAGAGTTATCGTTTGCCAAACAACCTTTTTGCTATGGGTCCCACCAGTTTTGAGAATTGAGTTATGGAAACAGAGAATTGAGTCACGAAAACAAGCCAACCAAACAGCCTCTAATAGATTCATACTTGAGCAAATTACTATATATAGTGGACAAAGCATGTTTTAAAATCTCTATCATGATGAAATTTTGTATTGGCTGAAATTAATTTAATTTTGTTTCAATAATATATTGGTAGTTAATCCGTACAATGCATGAAAAAAATTATATTAAAATTTTAAAATTATATATTCGAATATGAAAAGAAATTATTTTCATCATTGTATACTAAGTCACATAAATTGCATATTTCCCATATATTTCAAAGGTAAATAAAAGAATTACAATACTTAGAAGAGGAAAATTTTCAGCAATGGAATACAATACTAAGTCACTTGCAGTATATAATAAATTTTTTTTCATAGGACTCTATGATACAGATATAGCTACATGGAAAATATTGGATCATTTGACATCATTGATGATTGAACTAATAAGCTAGTGCTAAATTGGTCTACAAGAAATTAAATTTCAATTATGTTAACAATGGTCAATTAGCATGAAAAATACATATATTCAACAGAGTCAAAACCAACTTTACCTTCATTCTACACTTTTCTTAAGCTACATGTTTCTCATCGAAGGGCTGTACTCTGCAACACCAACACCAGCACATAAATCAACTTTGAGGAATGGTAAATAAACATATTGACAAATCAAATCCAATTGCCTATCTAACCTTTTAAGTTTTAACCCGTCTCACTCTTGTGTGCAGTCCAGACATCTCATTGTTAATCAACAATGGCTCCATCTTGGGTTCCAACTTTCTCTGCATGTTTCTTGTTATCTGCAAAACCCAGGTAATAAAATCAATAAAATGAAAAATGAATCTCAATATAACATAAATCAAGAAGATGAAACGATTCATACATTGTTTCATCAGTCATTTAGTAGGAAATCATAGGCATACCAATACGGAATGAAGTAATTTTGTCTGCATTTCGAAAGTTCTTAATATAAGGGGAATCGAGAAACCTAAGAAAGGAAGAAAATTTTATTAGTATTAAGAAATCAAGGATGATAAGAGAATTGGCCACTCTGGTGGCGGCTTGCTGTGGCAAAACTCAATGACTGTCTGTGGAGGTCAGCCACAGTTGGCCATGATTGGGGGTATGAGACAGCCTGCTAAATTCGACCATGGCTTGGAGTTCTTGTGAGTATGATGAGAACACAATGGAAAGGGGGTTTCGGCTAACTTTAGTTTAGTTGAGGGATTTTTTTTTTTTTGAAAAAAATTAATTTTTTACACCTTGAAGCATACACAGTAGTTCGGGTGGCATAAAAAATAATATTTTAATATCACCATTAAAAATTTATTAATTGACATATTTAAAATGTTAAATAACATTTTGACACAGAAAGAATGTTATGGATCAAATTAAAATAGTAATCAAACAGTTCAAACCTTATGGAAATGTTATTACTTGCTCTAGCTGTTTTTGTTGGTCAGAAATTTTTTAAATGAGCTGCATCTTTCAATAACTTATGACCATTACGATACAATTCTGATCATATAGTTTGACTTATTAAGAAGTGAATTTATCTTGTTATTCAAGTTGGTTTCTTCTTTTTTATTTTTATTTTTTATTTATTTATTTTTTGATGAGGTTTCTTTAATTTAAAAATTTTGCAAACTCATGCAAGTTATAGATCAAGAGGTTATAGGTAGTGGTGACTAATGAGTTATTTTTTGAGTAAGGTTGGTGATCAACAATTTATATACAATCAGAGAAGTATTCTCTAGATATGGAAACAAGTAATTATCTGTCTTAACCTGCAATTGATAGAATATCAATAAACACGTTAGCCCGACATATATTTACCATCCTGAAATTGTGAGGAAATTAAATTAAGAAATATTTCTTGATTTCTGAAATTCAAGAAATACTAGTTCTACTTATATCACAAGAAACTTGTCAGCTCATATCAAATTCAAAACTAATTTACGTAGGAAATGAGAGTCATCTTAATCATTTTCAAGGTAGAAGTCGCTCAACCATCTTCCCTTTAATGGTTGTGGTAGATTATAGCAAGTGCTAAATATTAAGGGCCTAATCCTAGTCAATTTATAAACTTTTTTTTTTTTTTTTTGAGAAGACGTCAATTTTCAAACGTATTATATAATGAATAAAAATAAATAAATAAATAAAACCAAAAAAAAAAAAAAAAAAAACTTATTATATAAGGTTGACTTAGATTCACTATATCTACTCCTATTGGAATGCCATAAAGAAATCCTAAATCTACTTTTATCACAAGAAACTCTAATTATACTTGTATTACAAGTATTGTAATCATGAATCAATATATATATGATTAGCCTAAAGCCTATTATGAATATCTTTCATCGGACTTATTCTAAAATGTAGAGCTTAATAAAATCTAGTTCTCAAGGACTTCTTTTCTATGGAGGTAGGCCGCAAAACTCAAACCACTTTAACCCTATATTATTTCTTTCTTTCTTTGTCTTTTTTATTTTGTTCTTTATATTTAACCATTCACTTTTTCATGGTGTCAAATATATGTTTAATTTTTCTGAAATGGTATTAGAACTATAGTTTTTTTTTCCATATAGTAAGAATTTAATGAATTTAACTATGAACTTAATTATTTTTTTACTATGACCTTAATTATAATATCTACTGGTCTGTTCAAATGATCTGGGATTGAACCGTTGTTACTTATCCCTGCTTGGTAGCCAAATCAATGTCTAGTTGGAGATTGATAGCTATGCTAGCCAAAACGGTATGAAATAAAATCCCATTATATCCAGAAACATAGATAATGGTCCCTCTTCTTTCTATTTTTGTTATAAAAGTGTACAAGAGAGGACAAAAGTACAAAACATCTATATGAGATGACAGTGAAATAACTCAATACAAATACAGATACTGTATTACATTTGATATCACAATATATAATTATAACATGCAAGAACTCACAAACCTGACAATATATTGAAAGAGACAACAATTAATGATATATGTGCTCAAAACTTCAAATGCTCAAGAAGAGTATTCAAAGTTGAGCATTATTGAAAATGATCTAACTTCAACTTTTTGCTAATTCATAGCTTAGCTTAGCAATGAGCAGCGTGAGGAAGTTTGCACTTTCCAGGGAGCTGCATGGCAAGGTTTGGATCAATTCCAAGTGAAGGCAACAGGTTTGAGTTCCTGTAGGAGCAAAGACAACGAAGATCGGCATGTGAGAGTGCAGTGCAGCAATCAGTTGAAGGTGTTGTAGGATTTGGAGGAGTCACAGCTGATTTGCATGCCATTAGCCCAGAAACAGAAACATTGCATATGGTTTGGGCATTGGAAATTTGAAGCACACCATTGCTGGAAATAGCAACAAGTAGCACAGCCACAACAACAAAGAGCTTGATCTTGAATGCCTCCATGAAAACCAAACAGCTAGCTTGCAAAAGGTAATCTCTTTCTTTGTTTGGACTTTGGATTGGTGTTTTGGCATTGGGAGCTTTATGTTTGCTGCTTTTTAAAGGGAAGAATGATGAAAAAATGTAAGAGTAGCCCGTGAATATACCTTGGCGTGTTCCCATGCACATACACTGTGGTGTCACGGGCTTTTGCACTTGAGATGCCTTCAAATGTACTTCGATTATTGTGCCTAGATGTGGGCCTAGTACAGATAGGTTATGATTGATTAGTTTAGTTTTTTATATTTGGGTTGGTTATCTCATGTCAAGCACCTAGCAATAAGTTTATGTACATGAATAATTTCACAAAAAATTCTATACCTGACAAGTTATTGAAAGTAGGTGTAAATATAATGCCCAATGATGGTCCAATGAGAATTAGTTTAAGCTTACTAATTCAATTGTTATGAAATTTTTTATGTTTAATTGTAACATTACTTAGCACTAAGTGATTTCTTCCAAACACTTGCCAATGTTTTATGAGCAATGCCTGACAAACAAGTCTGGTTGATCAGAGTCAAATGTAGTACAATTATATTCGGATCATAGCAGAAAAGATTTGGATAAAAAATGGATTGTTCTAGAGGGATTGCAAAACATACCACCCTTACTCAATTTTTTAAAATACAGTGTAAAACTTACTATGAGCCATATTTTTTTCACATGACAAAAAATAAAAATAAAAAATAAAAAATTGATATATATATATATATATATATTTGTCTTCATTTCAATATAAAACAAAATAAAAAAAATTCAAAAATAAAAATTAAATAGTATATAAAATTTTAAGTTAACACAGTTTAAGGTTTACTAAATTAAAATGTTCAAACCTCAATCTCGTGAAGAAAGAATTGTTTGTGAGCACATATAGAAGAACCTAGAAAATAATATATAGAAAGGAAATGATCACCATCTTCTAACTTCTAAGACACACGTAAGTCACCCTACTTGCTAAAAATCACGTCTCACGGTTTCTTCAACGATATGATTAATAAAGAAAGAATTAGAATAGGAAGAATCGGTAAGAATGAGGAAAAAAGGTCATTCACGTAACCTACGCAAGCAACTTCCATAGGCTCTCCACTAACTCTAAACCACCCAAAAGACAAACAGGGAAATGCATAAAATTAATAGGGACATATCCATTCTAGGCATTGGCGTAAGATTATTGAATTATAAATGAACATGCTAGGAACCAAGGCGATGTTAAAAATGTTAAAAGGAAGATATATTTTATGAAATTGCTAAACTACAAAAGGGGGCAATTAAAAATGGTAAAGTCAAAAGAAACCACCTCACTTTACTCCTTTCCAAGTGAATTATTGGTCATCTATTACAACCAAGAGTCATGATTCTCCTTGGAAGAGTTCCACTGAATTAAAATGTACAAATCATCTCTTTCAAGGAATAGAAGAACAAAGTGAGATTGGCAACTTGACCACAAGAATGATAGGGGTGACTTGAAGTAAAGAAGCATTGCTACATCCTAAAATTGGAAGGAATAATAAATAAATTTGGTCCCCAATAATATAGACATTTAGAGAATGCAAAATGTTTTAGGAATATGGTCATGTAACATGTTTATCTGGCTCAAACACCCTTGTTAAAGAAGAAAATAGTTAACTTCTTCTTAAACACACTTAGGCCACCCTACTTCTCAAAAAACAGGTTATTGGAATCATGTTCTGTGATTTCGCCAATGTTGTGGTTACGAGAGAATAAGAAGTCATAAAGAGAAGAAAAAAAAAAAGACATTGACTCTGTAAGAGATATATTAGCCCATTAGTATAGGCTCAAGCTTGTTAAATAACATTATTAGCAACGCAATATGTTATATCATGTTGTATATGCTCGAGTGGACGTGGAAGGGGAAGCATAGAATAGAACACCGAGAACACGAGAGTTACGTGGTTCAGCCTTGTCGGTCTACATCTAGGGAGGAATTCCTTAAGAGCTACATCTTTGTTATGTAAGAGTGTAGTACAATAACTTGTATTACAATGAACCCTAACATGAGTATATATAGGCGACTAAACCCTAGACTACTAGTACAAGTAGGAGTGGGCTTGAGCTTATTACATTGGGCTAATATGTCTAATATATCTCTAACACCCTCCCTCAAACTCAAGGCGGAAGCTCGATGAAGGCTTGAGGTTAGATAAACATGAGAAGATTACTTGGAGATGCCTTGAAGAATGCATTTGAAGAAACCACAATGAAGAATATGCCAATTGACCAATTTCGGAGTTTCAAATGAAGAAACAGAGTCCAAAATTGGAATCTACACGAAAAACTGAGCAAGATAGGCCTTTTTAGAAAATTTGACTTTTGGTCAAAGGTCAACACAAAAGTCAAACCCAAAAGGTCAAAGTCAACGGTCAGCGAAAGTCAACGGCTCATGGTCCGAGTCGGTACCAAGTTTCCGGGTTCGTCCACGGATCGGATTGCAGAGAAGTTGATGTCATCATATGACGTGGTGCTGACATGGCTGTGGTTGACGTGGATGTGTTTGCGTGGCTGTTGACGTAGAGTGACGACGTCATCCAATGACATCAGCAGGGGGTCTTCGGCGCGTGTGATTAACATCGGCGCGTGCAGGAGATGCCTGAAATCCTAGAGGCGCGTGAGGGCGAGTGTAAGGTCAGATTATGGGTGGAATCTTAGGTTTTGTAGATCGATGAACGAGGAGGCCGTTTGGGAGGCATGTGTGCCAAGAAGACGATCTAGAAGTCAGGAATCTAAGGCGGCACATGAGAGACTTTACGGAGACAATTGTGGCGCGTGGCAAGGCTTCGGGTGACTAGATTTCTGGGTTTTGGTTGTGGGAGACCGTGGAGTACGTATGTGGTGTTGGTTTCATCAGGCGAAGCTTGGATTTGCACAGATTTGTAAGTTAAGTCACGGCTTACTTGGTTGTTGGATTTTGACACAGCAAAGAGCCATGGTGGCTGCGAGATGCCGTGGAGTCTAGATTTAGCAGTCAAACATGTGTGACCTCAGATGGTGGTATGCACGTGAGAATCTTCTTTACTGTGTATAGATGTTTGTTTGATGCCAATAACGAAATTTGGCTCTAATACCATGTTAAATAACATTATTAACAATGCGATATGTTATACCATGTTGTATATGCTAAAGTGGATGCGAAATGGGAAGCATAGAATAGGACACTAAAAACACAAAAGTTACGTGGTTCAACCTTATCAATCTACATCCACAGAAGAATCCCTTAAGGGCTACATCTTTATTATGTAAGAGTGTAATATAATAACCTGTGTTGCAATGAACCCTAACATGAGTATATATACCATGTTGGCTCTAATATCATGTTAAATAACATTATTAGCAACGCGATGTGTTATACCATGTTGTATATGCTAGAGTGGATGTGGAAGGGGAAACATAGAATAGGACATTGAAAACACGAGAGTTGCGTGGTTTAACTTTGTCGATCTACATCCACAGAAGAATCCCTTAAGGGCTACATCTTTATTATGTAAGAGTGTAATACAATAACCTGTGTTACAATGAACCCTAACATGAGTATATATAGGCGACTAAACCTTAGACTACTAGTACAAGTAGGAATGGGTTTGGGCCTATTACATTGGCTAATATGTCTAATATATCTCTAGCAAAGCCTAATACTACTTTATGTGTAAGCCAAGTCTCTTATTTGTACTAGAAGTCTATTACTCTAGGGTATAGTCTATTATATATACCCATATTATGGTTTATTGTAATATAAAATTTGTACTACATTCTAATATAGGCATAAATGCACTTTTAGTCCCTACATTTTGGTTTTTTTCCATTTTAGTCCATACATTTTAATATTACCACTTTTAGTCTCTAATTCAATTAACGCATTTCATTTTGGTCATTTCCGTCAGTCAACCAATGGAAATTGCTTAGGTGGCAACCAGAGCAATTAAAATATTATAAAAAATGCCACGTCACCCTGACACATTAGCATATAAATTAAAAAAAATAATTTATTAATTTTAAATAAATAAAAAAAATAAAAACATAATTAAAAACAATAAAATCAAACCCAAACCCAGAAAATATACCCAAAAACCCACAAGCAACCCCGAATTGGTCCTCTTCAGTACTCTAGCATCGTTCACTCCCAACTCATCTCCCTAACCCACTTTCGATACAGTATTTTTATTAGTCAAATCTAGGATGTGTTCTCGGCCTTGACCCGAGGTTTACAAAGCTGGGTATCAATCGGAAGAAGTCTGTCGTTGAATGATTGGGCTAGTGGGTTTGTTGTGTTTGTTTCCGGTGGAAGTTTTGGCCGATTAGGAAGTGAGGGGTAGAGAGAGCTTTGATTGGGTGAGATTAAGAGGAATGAGTTTGATTTGGGTAGTTTTGTTGTGTTTGGATTTATGGGTTTGGGCTTTTTGGTAGGGTGGTGGGTTTGTGAGCATGGTTTAGTTGTGGAGAGTTGAGCTATCTCATTCAATGGCGAAGCTTGAAGGCAACGCCAGAGCTTGAAGATGACAGTGACAGTGGTAGAGCTTGAAGGCGATGGTAGTGCTTGAATGCAACGGTGGCGATGGTAGATCTTGAAGGCAATGACGGCGATGACAAAGTTTGAAGACGACCTTTTACTCGCCTGGGTTTGTTGTTGGCGGTTATGGCTTTTGCTCACTAGGGTTCACTTGTTGTGGGTTGTGGCTTTTGATCGCCGGAGTTTGCCGCCGTGGGTTGAATCGGTTTTGAGGCTTGGGTTTGAATGGGTTGTGGGTCTGAATAGGTTGTGGTTCTTAGGTTGGTTTTGAAGTTTTGATGGTGTGTGGTGTTGTTTCGGTGGTGGGTATAAATTTCGGTGGTTGTGGGTTGCTGTTGGTGGATATAAATTTCATGTTCTTGGGTATGATTTTCTGGGTTTGGGTTTGATTTTATTGTTTGTAATTATCTTTTTATTTTTTTTATTTAGTTAAAATTAATAAATTAATTTTTTTAATTTATATGCTGATGTGTCAAGGTAATGTAACATTTTTTATAATATTTTAATTGCTTCGACTGCCACCTAAGCAATTTCCATTGGTTGACTGACGGAAATGACCAAAATGGAACGCTTTAATTGAATTAGGGACTAAAAGTGGTAAAATTAAAATGTAGAGACTAAAATGGAAAAAAGTCAAAATGTAGGAATTAAAAGTGCATTTACGCCTCTAATATATTAAAGATGTAGCTGTAGGAGACAAAATTTTAAGCCAATTATAAAATGCCACAACAAAATTTAGTGGCAAATTCTAAATTAATGTCATTAAATTAATTGAATCAAATAATGACATGTGTCATCTAAATTGATATTACATTGGCATATTTAAATTTGTCACATGTCACTTGGCCCACAAGATGAAGATAAATCCTCTATTCAAAGTTTATGGATAATTATCTTTATTAAAAATAAATAAAATAAAATAAAGATAAATTTTTTATTCAAAATTGATAGATAATTATCTTTATTAAAATAAATAAATTAAATAGAGATAATTATTTATCTTTGTTGATTATTATTTTTATCAAAATATGATTTTTATCAAAATAGATAAATAGAGATAATTATCTCTAAGATTAATTTGGGCCAATTAAAAGTCTACTACATATTTTTAAGCATATCAATTCAAAGTAAAGCTTATCCATTGAAACCACTATAAATAGAGGGCATCCCCTCTCATTTTCAACACCAAGTTTCAAGAAGCTCAAGTTCTGGAGAAATTTTGTCTCAAGAATCTTTGAAGAACTTGAAGAACATTCAAAGAAATTGAAGAACATTTGAAGGTCTTGAAGAACAACAAATCTCTAACAAGCTCAAAGTAAGAGATTCATTGTGAAGGCCATTTAATCCATCTTCCAACCAAATTGAAGAAAATTTCGTGCGTTTGAGTCAAGACAATAAAGAAGATAGAATCAGAGAAACACTTTTTGTAAAAGAATCAAAACAAAGATTGTACTCACTACTTGATTAATACAAAATTATATTTGTGGAACACATTTTTCAATTTGTTTAATTTTCTACTATTGAGAAATTTTGTGTTTACAGTAGCCCTTTAAGGTTTCCTCCATGGATATAAGTTGCTAGATTAAACCACGTAACCCTCTTATGTTCTATACTTTATGCTTTCACTTCTATACTAGTATATTCAATATGGTATATCAATGCTAATATTTAACAGACTCTATCTTATCTAGGGTTGAAATCTCCCTTCTGGTTGTAACTATTGAATTTACCAAATCGAGCTATTCCAAAAGGCCATATTACAAATGTAAAAGGAAGATTTTTAGAAATGGGTAAGCTTTAGAATGATGCTATTAACAATAATAGAAAGAGAAGGAACCACATGGTCCACACCACTCTATTCCTTTTGAAGTGAACTAATTTTCATATATTACAACCAAGAGTCGTGGGTCTCCCTTCAAGATTCAAATGGAATTACAATGTATAAGTCATGCCATCCTTTGCAATAACAGAAGAAGAAAGCAAAATTGGGGAACTTGACTTAATGCTAGGGATGACTTGGAGTGAGAGTTATTCAACTCTAAATAAGTTGAACATATAGAAGGAAAGAAGCATTTCTAGGAACCTCAAAGCAATCGGTTACAGAACAAGAAGCCATTGATTGAGCTCAAAATTATGCAAAGAAGTGAGTTGAGTTCAAAAAATTGAAAATGCGATTAGTACTTTACTATCCTCGAAAATTCATAGGAATGCCATTTAGGATAAGAAACTATTTTTTTTAATTTTAGCTAACCATTTTTCCTTTTCACTCACATCATATTTCATATTTCATATTCTAAATTCTATTTTACTTTTCAAAACACCCACTTTTCTTTATCAGAGTTACCAAAATACAAAAAACAATAAACAAATAAAACACGGAATGAACAATACTCTCTAAGTATAGGGAGGAGCTATAACAAAACTTCAAAATAGAAAAGAGATAGGTAAGCTGATGTGGGGGAATTTTTGAATTTCCTTCCCTATTTTGCTTCCTTACCCTATTCTAGGGAATCTGTTTCCAATGCTCCAAGGCCATTGAATCTTTATCCATGTTAATTTTGTGAATATTATTTCAAGGAAAGAGAGGGGACAAATGGGATCTATTAAAATAAAAGGTCGATGATGAGGTTCACACAAATGACAAGACAACTCCAATATTGTTTCAAATTGATCGTCCTTTAATTAACACAAAGTGACATGTGCTCCAAAAATTTATTCAAGTGGTCTAGTTTATCTCAAGTGTCATTATCACTAGAAGTGAAAATCAAATTGAACTACTTTCGTTTGAATGTATTCATGGGGTGCCTAACACCTTTTTGAAAAGTAATTGAACTCCTAAAGTCACGATTCTGCTTAGAGACACGATGTAATGTAGTTTAGCTTAAAGGACCCTAAGATGCTTGAAACATCACTATAGGTTACTGATCAAATGTTAGTGGCCAATCGCACCTTAGAATTCTAAACACTTACGGGTGACTTCATTCATTCTATTTCATTGCCAACACATATGATCACCAGCCTGAGAGGACAAATAGCACAATCAAAAGTGATTAAACACTTTCACACGCGCAATAGGGAGAGCATACAAATGGAGAGAAGAGTACCATCCAAGGGCGGTCAGTTGAGACCTAGTATCAAATAACTCTCCAATAGAATGTAACTTTATTTATGTGAAGTTTTATCATGTAACATATTCCTTCCCCAATAGAATGTAACTTTATTTGGGTGAAGTTTTATCATGAAACATGTTCCTTCCTTTAGTTGATTTGACTAGAAGTCATTGATTGTACCAAGGGCTTATAGCTTAATTTATTGACACCTCCTGATATTTTTAACAGAAACATTCTCAGTTTGAATCCCTCTGCCCCCAATTATCAATGTATCAAAAAAAAGTTTAATAAGGAAGTTAGTGATTGTAAGTGATCAAATCAATTTATTTATTTGGTTTCAAATTAAATGTTTAATAATAAAATTTTAAATATTTTTTTCTCTTTTTAATAATTGTTCTTCTCCATAAAAACAAGCTTTTGAGTAGTAATACCACATATAAGTTTAATTATACACATTGTCATTTCATTAATGTATAGTAGGATGATTTAAACTCCATATAATTCAATATCACTAACTTATTACCAATATCTTCTTTCAAAACCTTTTAAAATTGATGTTTTGATAAAACATATTGTTCTTATAGGTCCACGCATCCTCATAAGTTATCTTGGAACTTATGTGACTTTTACGAGCAAACATGGATTTTGTTGAAATGCATATTCATGTAAGTATTTTGAAATCTAGTGTGCTTAGCCAAAAGGCATTAATTAAATTGTAGGATACATAAAATAATATTGCTCATGCTTCTAAAAGTCACAATATTCTAGACAACTCTGATTTGAAAAAGGAAAAAAAAAAAAAAAAATTGTTTTAAGACTAAATCAAGTTGTAGATCAAGCATCAAATTAAGGTTTCAAATCATTCAATTATATATAAGGAATAAGAGTTGAAGCCTTAATTGTCATTATTAAATTTATCTTAAAACTTAGAAAATTTTTTTAAGTGGTAGCATATCAATGGATTGGAAAGTAATGAGAAAACTTTTGATGGGGATGGCAATATTTTTTTTGCCACATTTTCATCAAAAAGCAGCAAGCAACAGACCATCCTCGTACCACTTTACATCCTTCTTCAGTTCTAAACCCCCTTCCTCTTCTCACAAAATTTGATAATGTTCCTCATGAATTTCCTGTTTGTTTTAACTTTTAAAAGCCAAAGTAGATTTTGCGAGAATGCAAAAGATCGGAAGGAATTAGCATTGGTTATTTTACATGTTTTTGAATACTGCTCGAATAACCAGCGAAATCTAAATGATCCATATTATTGTGCCGCTAAATATTGCCTAATTTCTTGTAGGAAAGAAAGCAAACATCCTATTCATTTGGGACTTTGTTTATTTCAATGTTACAAAAATCATCACTAAAGGAAATTTTAGATTTGGTAATTAGTCTCTCTCTCTCTCTCTCTCACTATTGACATGAATGCACATGTCCTTGAACAATATATCATATCTATGAGCAACTAATACCTTTAGAACAAGTCAGACATCACTAATTCCATGTTTGACACTAGACGGTACATGCTTCTAGGTACTCATGCATTAGCTTCTCACTCTTAGTCTCATAAGATCCTTTAGAACCCTATTTTATCTTTTGATATTTTAGATCTTCTCTTTTTTCTTTTATATGTGACCAAACTAATGTTGTGTTGAAATTTCTTTCTCTTTGTTATATAGTGGTTAATTAGTTTAACTCTTCTGCTTTAAAAATAATGAGTAAGGAGGAGAATAATTGTATAATAATATTTTTAACTTATATTTGGTGTGTTCATTGTTGGTTTACTAGATCAAATCTATTATTTGATTTAACAAATATATTGACAATTTTAAAATATAGTGGTTTCATGTTGGTATCTAGGATTTGTGACCTTGCCCAATTCAATTGTGCTTCTATTTGCTTCCTTTAAACTCTCGTTTTTAAATCCCAGTTTTCCTACCTTGAATTTCCCTGAATTCAGTAACATAATTTGTTTGTCTATTTCTTAAAGAACATAGGACGTGGATTTTGAAAGACCTACACTCTTAATTCTTCAACCAATAACTACACACTTATTCTCCATCATCCATCATCCCACGTCAATAACAAAAGTTTGGCAGCCTCTCATATCAGAACAACGCCCATAAAGGGTCACATGTTGGAAAAATAGTATGGAGTGAATAAGAAATTGACTCATAATGTGTTCACTTGAACTATTGAACATGATATTGAAGTGGTGAGAATCCTTAAGTCCTACATAGAAAATGATAGAGAATATAAGTTTATATGCTCATGGGTTGGACATTGGGTTGAGCTTTAGTTATGTGTGAACTGGGCCTTCTTGTTCAAATAATAATAATATTTTATTGTTTTATTTTTTGAGTTAGTAAGTTTGTATACAACAGTTATTACCTAAAACAGTGGGTCTATTCAGTAACGTATATTTTCATAGTCGCTTGTTCATGAAAAATAATTTTTGGAGAAACTCTTCCAGAAAGAAAATATTTTGTGCATTCATTTGAGTCAAAGAGAGAGAAAGAGACACAAAGTAGTTCGCAGAGCACGGACCTTGTGTGCTTCTTCTCCGTGCTATAAATCATTTTATCCTAGGAGATAGATGTTCATGAGTCGCAAAGCACCACAGATTGTGTGAGGAAAGAAATCTGCTTTAAGGAGATTGTGTCAAACACAAAACTTAATTTGAATCATTCATCATTTACGCATTTGGTTTGTAAATTATTAATTATTTGTAGATTTCTTCTTATATATATACAATATTTATTTATTGTTTTTGCCTATCACATCTATTTGTGTCATTGCTTATATTTAGATGTGTATATTGTTCCTTTTAGTTAATCACAAAAGTAAATTATTGAAATATATCCAACATCACCTCCCTCCTCTAATTTGATCATTCTCCCCCTACATATTGGTTTTGATGAACATGCTGCATGCCACACCGTTTTCACCCCCATCCCATTCTTCCACCTTGCCTATTGATTTTCCAATCTCCTCCATTTCTTCCTTTGTCATGCTTTTTATTGGAACTTTGGAAGATTATATATTTGAATCCAAAAGACCCAGTGGCATTGATTAGTACTCTGTCTCGATCTGTTTCATCATTGAAAAAGAAAGGAAATCCATTGGCCCCCAACTCTTATGCACTGAATCCCTTATTTGGTTTCCAAAAAATTTACATTGTTCACGTTATGGCCCTAAGGTTAACCATCTTTTGCGTGAGAACTTTTTCTATTATTAAAGCTTTTGTGAATTTGTTATGATCCTAGTGTTACACATGGATTAAGTATAAGTTTAACCATGTGTTTATAAGATTTTGAACACCCCCTCTTTGCAAGCTTCACCTATACTTCATCTTTGTCTGTATAGTTGAAAATTTTGATTCTCGTTGACTGCCGCTATTCATTGTTGTTATTAGTCATACTACAAAATTACTAATTTATATTAATTTTCTTTCCTTTTATGTTTTAAACATAATTTTAACCACCTAATTATTTTACGAAAGCATATTATTCCATGTTTTATTTATCCGCTTTATTTACTTATTTATATTTAGCATTTTTAGTGTGCTTGGGTTTCATATTGAATTACAGGAATGCAAACATTGGTGGAAGAGCAAGAAATACTATGTAGAAAATTTCAAGTCTCTTATTTTAAATTGTGATTTGTAATAATTTGTTCAGAAAGTTGAAAATTTTGATACGCATGATTACTCGGTGACCATGACTATTCATTTCTATAATTAATGATACTAGAAAATTACAAATTTGGTGTTGGAGCATTTTAATATGATCTAATTAAAATGAATAAATAAGACAGTATAAATATAAATATTTGGAAGTTAATAGGGAAGATAAAGAATTTGTGGAATATTTAATTCCACATTGAAAATGAGATAGACTCTATAATGGAATGGAAGTTTCGGTTTTCTATTTTAAATAATGGATTTATTTTAATTTATCGGGGTTTTTTTTTTTAAGCTAAAATATACCAAAATTGCCTTAAATGGTTACAATTTTTTTTTTTTATTTTTGTACGATGCTTACAATAACTTGAAGTTTCTTACATATTCAACAACCAGAATCATGTATCAACTCCTAACTATTTTATTTTGATAACTTTGCTTGCTCTTGATAAAACCGAACTATTTTATAATGAACTTATTTGTATGTATGTAATAATATATTATTAAGAGGTCGCATTACCCAAAAACAAAGTATCAAATACAAACTCAAATAAGATATAATAATCTTCCACCCAAATTTATTGTTTCCAGAGAAAAAACGGTCGGTTCAATTTATCTCTATTCTAACAATTGAAACAATGTATAAAAAAAAACAATTGAAACAATAAAAATAAATATTATTCCAAAAACTAAATCAACCATCATCTGAACATAAGGTCCACAATTAGCAAGGAGATGCACTCTATCAAAACCAACCTAATTTCCCATGAATTTTTGAACCTCAATTGATTCTGCTTGCTCTTGAGTACTCTTGGAAAGAATGCTTCTAACAAAGTCATCCATTGCTTTCACTGAAGAACCCATATCATCTGTCTCATCTCTTACTGCTTCCCTCAACTGCTTTTCAACCTCAACAGCCTTATTCCTCATATCCTTTCCTTTACCCTCTTTGTCCAAAACCAATTCAATGACCCTTTTCACCTCTTTCCCCACAATAACACCTTGACTCCCTCTAGTTAACTCTACACTCACACCCATCTCCTCCATCAGCATCTTTGAGTTGTAAGCTTGCTCAGTCGCCATAGGCCATCCTAGAATAGGCACACCTTGGCTTAAGCTCTCCAACACAGAGTTCCATCCACAATGGCTTAGAAATGCTCCTGTGGATTTGTGTGACAGAATGTCCAACTGGGGTGCCCAGTTACGCACCAACAACCCTCGTTTGCTGTGTTTCATTCTTTCTTCAAAGCCTTCTGGTAACCATTCAGCTTTGAACTCACTTTTCAAGTCAAAACCAATCGGTGGCCTTATGACCCAAATGAAAGATACTCCACTATCTTCCAAACCAATAGCTAATTCCATCATTTGGGACAAACCAATAGTGTTTTGTGAGCCAAAAGAAATGTAAAGAACCGAATCAGGACCATGCAAATCAAGCCACTCAATGCATTTTTCTGGAGTGAGTCCTGGTTTTTTCCCAGTATGTTGTTTGAAAAATGAAAATCCTGAAGTTGAATTTGAAGATGAAGTATTCTTAAGTGCAGCTAGAGGAATAAGAGGACCTATAGACCAAACAGGAACTCCGAGATACTTTCTCAGAAGATCGAATCCCAAAGGTTCAATTTCCTCAACTGAGTTACACAACCACCCAAAAGACTCAATAGACTGTGAAAGCTGTGTCTGCAAATATCTGGACCATATGTCCGTACCATCCGCGTCTCTTACATATGGATTCAGTTGAGAGCGGTGAAAACGATAGCTTTCAGGGAACCCTGGGACTTTGAACTCTTCAGAATCTGTAGAATAACGATGTGGGAGGTTGAGCCATATAGAGACATAAGCCAAGGTGCCATAAGCACCAGTAGTGGTGAATGCAATATTCACTGTGCCTACACTCTTTGCTAGCTCAGTAGCCCACCCAAAGAGCTCGTCAGAGATTACACATAGAGGAGGTTTCCCTTCTTGGTGGACAATATCATTAAGAAGTTGCAAGAGAGGATCTTTGAGACTGAGAGATGCATGAAGGAAGTTTCCAATGCTGGAAGGGGACAAGTACTCAGTGTTCTCTGTGTTGGGTGGTAAGTCATGGTCAGTGGTGTTGAAGGGGAGCTCAGCAAAGTGAATGTTGGAGAGGGGTTGTGAATTTGATTCAGTTGAAATGGAGGAACAAAGGTATTGGATGTTGAGTTTTGTGGTGGCGATTGTGATGATGAAGCCTGTTCTTTGTTGGATCTGTCTTGCTAGTGCTAGGAATGGTATGAGATGACCATGGGCCATGAATGGTAGCATTACAATGTGTTCACGAGAGTCCATCTGTAAATTCCTGAACTTCTTTGGATTTTGTGTTGAAGATTGTGATGAAACTGAGATTCAAACTTTTAGGTATGAGAAGGAAGTGAAGGGAAGGAGGACTTTTTGGTGAGGTACAATCGTTTGACTCTTTTATGCCTACCAATCATCCTGGCTTTGGGTATCACTCTTGGTTTTGCTTTGCGCTTTTTATTCTGCTTCACTTTTGAAATGTATTGGAAGCTTTTTAAATTCGCAATTAATATTATGGGTAAAACTTATATATATATATATATATAACTAAAACCAATTTCAATTACAACACGTCTACTTTTGAGAGTTTCAGATAAAACCAAAGCCTTTGACATCTGCATAATTTTATACATCAGTATTATTTAAATAAATATTTTAATATATATATATATATATAACCAAATCCAATTAAAACACACCTACTTTAGAGAATTTCAGATAAAACCGAAATCTTTGATATCTGCACAATTTCACCCATCAACATTACTTAAATAAATATTTTTATATATATATATATATATATAAAACCAACTCCAATTAGAACACGTCTACTTTTGAGAATTTTAGTCCATAACAAATTCTACTATTAGAAACCTCCTAATTTTACACATCATCTAATTATTTGTTATTTATTATGCATAGTTTCTTTCTTCTATTTATTTATTAATTTATGCTTATTTTTAGCCGATGGCACTCGATTCTTTTTCTTCCTCTCCTCTTTTTAGTTTCTCAAACCTGATTGTCTCTCTTCAAGTTGAAAGCCGCCTCCACCTCTGTCACTCTCTTTCTCTTAGCATTTATATGGCATCATCTCGTATAAAACCACGAAAAGTTATATACTTATCGTTTGTTCTGTAGTTAAATCACAGCCCCAGTGGAGTATAGTATGTATAGATCAAAAAAATACAAATTTCTAAATTCAACTAACAATTTCTTGACTTATTATGGATGTTTATGTCCATCCTTTTTTTTTTTTTTTTTTTTTAATCAGTTATGTCCATCTATCAACCTATGAGTAAATCTACTACTCTAAACCTACTGAACTTAAAAAGTAATGTAAAATACCAGTCTCACACCCAAACAGTGCTCTAAAGCCACCAATAGATTCACACTTTTTTTAATAATATTTTATATTTTTATTGTAGGGTTAAGGGCCCAAATTGTATATTGGGCCTTGGGCCTTGGCCGAGAGCATAGTGAGATACGAATGGGAGGGTTGTCCGAGGAGGAATGTCTTCTCGGATAGGTTAAGCACTGCTCAAATGTGTATCATAAGGTTTAAGGTAACCTTCTAGAAAGTTCCAGTGACAGGGATGTACATCTCGAGTGTACCAGAGAGTGGAAGCTAGGAAATATCTAAGAAAAAGCTGCTGCCACCCGCATTGAATGCCCTGCAGCTAACTTTCTAGCCGTATTTATGTGGAGAAGACCCCTGAACAGTGATGCCTTGGCTACCACAACTCAAAGAAAGCCAAAGAGAGTGTCTGATGGGACAAACACTCAAGTAGTGGCTCAAATGATCAACAAGTATAGGATTAAGATGGTTTAAAAGGGACTATATAATGAAAGAGATCATCCATGGATAGAGGATCAAAAAGAGAGAAAGAAAAGACTGTAGCAATCAAAACTGTATTAGTGATCTATTCAATTGATTTATGTTAGAACTTACCTCCTCGGACCAGGCCTTCGATTATCTTTTAAATTCATTCTAGTCGTTGTCCAACACATTAGGGCCCAGTTTTCTAACCCACTCTCTACAAATTTATTGTTCTTGGCTCACTGGGCCAAGATCCCTTCATATTTTGGGCTTGGGCTCCAAAACGTGTCCCTACAATTATTTTTAATATTGTTTTGTCAAATATTAAACTATTCAATATTCAAGTATTTGGTATAATTTACATAAATAATGTGTTTAGTGGTTGATATATATATATATATATATATAGGGAGGCATACCTATCATTCCAAGGCGCCACCATCTCGCTTGGGCCGCCATCAGCACTGCCTTTGGAGCACATATCGACAGAGGATCTAACCTGATACCATTGTTAAACACACATCAAAGGCGCCGGTCATACAAGAGCCATTCCTTAATCCCCATCAGGGACGTGAGAACTCTGACCATGAGGAATACCCGGTTAACAGTTACAACAATTGGAACTAGTTCTAGTTTCAAGGTTGTAGTAGTAGGAAATCCTAAGGTAAATAAGGAACTCTTTCTCCAAGAAAGGCTCTCTAAAGAAAGGAGTTCTAAGGGAGAAATTCTAAGAATGAATTCTGAATGAAACTTAAGAGACAACCCCCCTTAAATAGGCAAAAATTTGCAGTGAATAGTGTTATGAACAGTAATAGGTGAATAGTAACGGATGAATAGTGATAGGTGAATAGTGACAGGTGAATAATAAAAGTGAATTTGTCCACTTTATGACACAAATTTTTGGAGAATCATGAGGAGGATACGTAGAGTTCAAAAGCCTTCAATTCAAGGGTCTAGACCTCATCATTGTTGTCTTTTTGTGCCAAAGGGAACCAAGTGAGCACCATTATTGGGAATCTTCAGAAGCATCATATTGGTAGGAAGCAGGTTTTTAGCAGTGATAAATATTGGAGTTTTATGACTTGAAATCTCCAACAATTAAGGCTTTGGTATGGGCATAAGACCAAAAGAATCTCTGACTTTGAAAGGACAAAAAGCCAAAAGGAACACTTTGAACATCATCATTTACGCAGGTAGTGGAATAGTGGTTTTTACGCATGTAATGGAATAGTGGTGTAGGAGCTTTACCAAGGAGTAGACATTGTAGCATTTTGGCTATTGTGCAAGCCAAACAAATAGGGAAATCAACCATCAGTCAAATTTAATCAGTAGAAGAGGTATCGGATGGATAACCATCAAATAGATCAAAAGGATCTTGTGGAGAATCACATTCATGCTCACGGTAAATAACATATTGATTACAGAATCCGTAGTATAGAAGTGGTTCAAACTCTGGAGTTTTCCCTGGAGTGATAAAACTTCTTGGATTACAATGATCTGCTATGTGCATATGAGTGATGGTAAGAGCATAAGGTCTGGGGCCAAAAACAAAAATTATATATGTACTTCCCATGAAATGATAATGTTTCCATAGGTTTTGAATGACTTCAAAATTTGATTATTGAAATAGTTTCTCTAGCACTCTGTAAGGGCGTAGGGGTTTTGAAAGGATAGGTGAGAATCTTCTTCATACCATTGTCCCTGGTAGGTGTACCCATTAATGAGAACGAGATGTTTTGATGGCTGGACACTCATCCAGTTATCTCTTTCCCATTTTGGCAAGGTGATCCAGCATTTGATGGAAACAAAGGGACTTTCAAAATTTTTAATAGCAGTCTGAATGATTTGTGGAAGCTGGCTGGCTTGGTCAAGACTTGTTAATCTTATGAGTCTGATAAAGCCATATTCAAACATTTGGGAAAGCCAGTTAGGATCCCTATCATCATCATCATTCGAATCATCAGCAACATATGAACCATCATCATAATTAATCAGAAGACCAGGAAATAGATGTTTCTTCTTTTCATATACTCTGGGACTAGTCCCAAAGTGTTTTCTCCAATCAGGTTGTTTAAGGATATCACTAGTATCATTTGAATTAGCAGGATCAGGAATAGCAATTGTAACAAGTGTTTTGAAATATTTGAACCATAGGTCAAAAGACCATTACCTTGCTTTCCAGAATACAAGATTGTATGTCTGTTGGCAAGTTGGCAACAGCACTTCTTAACAAAAATTGGGTCTTAAGACTCAGTCTAGCATAATCAGTGCCCATTATAGTCTCTTTATCCATTGAATGAATTTCCTCTTTGCAAAAGATTGACAAATGTAGGCTTTAAGACAGCTTCTAAAAGCCTCATTTTCTGAAACAGGGTTATTTTCTGAAACAATGTTATTTATTGAAACAAGGTTATTTTCTGAAACAAAATTGTTTTCTGAAGTAAGATCATTATCTGGAACAAGGTTACCATAGTGGCTCATATAAGCCTCATTTTGAGCAGTAAGGTTAACAATGTGAATTTCAAGGGCTTTGAGAGTTCTCTCAAAAAGGTTACGGTGGCTTCTAATAAAAGCAGCTTGAAGGTTATCAAGAATAAATTTAATAGAATCTTGTAGTTCAGAATAGGTTCCATTGTGGAATTGTAGTTTTTTAGACAAAACTTCTTGTAAAGCAATTACCATATCACCACTGGAATATGTTCGTTGCCGGGACATACCCTTGAAAGGATGTTGGTTGATCCACTGGGTTTTACTCCAGAAGATGCGCCTTCATGCATTTTAAAAGGTTGTCCCACTGGGAGCCTTTTGTTTTGAGAATAGTTTTGTGCAGGAGCTTTTCCCTTGTTCTTCCTTCCTGCCGAGGAAGCCATAATAATCCACTTACTAGTGGTATAAATATAAATATTATTTTTATCCCACTTATTAGTGGTATTTATCCACGCATCCTTGCTTGATTCCTGCAAAGAATCATTAAGAATATTAGGATATTTGGTAATAGTTAGCAATTTGGCACTATGGGTGTTACCTTCAAGAGCATCTGTGAAATACTGGTAAAAACAACTCATTCGTTGTTCTTGAATAGGAAAATCTTCAATGTAAGACAAATCAATAATGTGTTTATTCTTAAACAAATCATTGGTTTTAAAGCAGCATCAATATCAATTTCAATTTTTGAAGCAAATTTGAATTTTACTTTTTGACCAAAAGAATCAGTATTAATTCCATCATGTTCAACAAGAAAAGGATACAAAAGCATTTAGAAAAAGCAAACGAAGAATCACTTTATCAGTCATATTTTTTACCAGAACAGAGGGAATCTTGAAACAAACATTATCATGGCAAATATGAGCTTTATTTAATTCATATTTAATTTTCATTTGGGATCCATTAGCAGAAATCAATCTTTCAGTTGATTTTTCAAAATATTTTGAAGGAATCAATCCTTCTTGGATACAGTTCATATCTGCACCAGAATCACTCATAGCAATAACAGTGAAATGATAATCATGAGAAACAACAATATTAACTTTTGTAAACCATTTTGGAGGAAGTATTTTATTAACAAGAGCAAGTTGAGAATCAGTTAAAACATCAGCAATACCTTTATCAGAAAGAAGAGCCTGTTGACTGGATTCTTCTCCATTTCTGTGCTCATCATGTTCACTATCAGATTTATCAGATTGTTGTTTATCAAGGTTTTTATCAATTTTTAACATTATCAATTCTTGTTTAAGATTATTGTTATCACTTTTAATATTTTTAAATTCATGTTTTAATTCGTTTATCTCTTGTTTAACAATATTAATCTCATGTTGCAAATCATTAACAGTTAAATTTTTGGATTTCTTTTTATTAAATCTTTCCAATGTTTCTTCAAAGCTTATAGTTGATTTTAGTTTTTTATCAGTTTCATTTTTTACCAAATTTTTCTTAAACTTATCAAAATATTCTTTTTGTAATTCAAGGTTTTGAATTTGATTTATCAATTGAATTATTAATTTTTCATTCTCTTCACTCTTAGTGAGAGTATTAACAGATTTAATAACATTACAACAGGAATCTCTACAACCAATTTTAATATTAGGTGAATTAGAAGAATCATCAATAGATTGATAGTAAGAATCAGTTGAAGAAGAAAAATCATCTTCCAAAGAATCAGATGAATTGCTTGATTCAAGGATTCTGAATAATTCTTCTTGATCTTTATCATCAATGTTTAACATGTTAAACTTATTTTTCAACTTACCAGGGTTTTGTTTACAATCTTTACTAAAATGTCCAGGTTTACCACTGTTAAAACATTTACCTTTACCTGATCTTTGTTTATCATATTTTTTAGAAACATTTTTCTTTTTAGCATAAAAATCATTAAAATTAGTTCCGTATCTTTTATGTTTTTTATGGCTATAATTTTTGTGACCTTTATCATGTTTTTTTACCTTTTTTCCTGGAATGAGCAATAGGGGGCAAACCATATTGTTCACAAAAATTACCTATTTCATATTTAGTTTTTTTTATTTATTATTTTTTAATTGGTGTTTTAACAGTTTTTCATTATTGGACATATTAATACCAAGTTTTTTTAATAATGCTTAAAATGTCACCATAAGTTAAATTATCATAATCAATGGAATCATTTTTACCAATTAATTCTTGTTTTACCTTATGAGCAAAGATAGGAGGGAGATCGTCAATAAACTTTTCTTTCCAATAAGGCTTGTAAGAGTCTTTCCAATGCATTACTCTGGAAAGGAAAGCATCTTGATACCATCTGTAATCAGACATAGTAGGACATCTTAAATTATTTAGCAAATCAGAAATTCGAGACGAAATATTAGATGGAGTACTAACAAAATGTTTGATAATAGTATAAATCAAGGTATTAACACCATCAGGAATACCTCGACCAACATTTTCATCAAAAATAGGCAAACCTTCATCATTCTTTTTAATAGCATGTTTAATAGTGTGAGAGACCGCGCTCGCGGCCCCCTTTTTTTTATGGAATGTTTGGCCAAACTCACGTGAATGGGTAGGAGTCATGTTATTGCCTCTCAAAATGAAGGTTCGACTAGTTATATTTTCCCCTTTAGATTAAGGGTTTTACAATGGAGTCGTCACTTATTTAATTATTGGAATAAATAAGAAAACCAAAATTGAAAAATTCCTCATTTTATTTATTTGAAATTGAATTTACATTGATCATAGGAAATTACATGACTTTGGTCCTAGATACAACCTAAGATAAAGTACATGGCTTTGTTTCTTAGTTACAATCTAAAAATCGAAAATTACATGGATAAGCATTTGATCTACTAACCCTTGATCTAAGTTCGGAGGCTATGTTACAAGGTGGGAAAATGTTAGGCACTCACCTTGCCCAGTGAAATCGGTCTTCTAGACTATGGTGGCCAACATTCATATCACATCATCCAATATTTTATCAATCAATTTGCATGTTGAATTTAATGTGTGTGCATGTGATAAACCCTAATTCAATTTATTAAGTATTGCACTTAGATTTAAAAAATAAATTCTAGTGAATGTGTGTGGATGGTGATATTCTAGATTCAAGGATTTGAAAGAATTATTAAACAAACATCCTTTTCATGTTTTTTTTTATGTGAAATTAATATTAAAGCTAGTGTTATGCATGAACATGTGATGAACAACCAAAAACATGTGAAGAACACATAAGAACATTTAAGAACATTCAAACATATTCAAGAGAATTTAAATAATTACTATCATGCTTTAATCTTAAATTCTCATCATGACAATGAAAAAAAAAAAACAAGTTAGGGAAAGGGATTATACCTTCATGCAAGATTCATACGGTGGAGGAGGAGACTCTTGGTGGAGGTCTTGAGGGTGGAGGAAAAGAAGAGTTAGGAGAGGGAAAGTGAGTCTCACTCAATACCTTGAGTCTCAGGAAGACCAAGATATGATAAGACTACTCTACTTTACTAGAACTCAAGAGAGGAGAAGAAAGGGGGTTTTTGTCTGTTTTGGAATGAAGGAGAGGGGGGGTTTATATAGTAGTGGTAGAGAAAATATGAATGGAAGGTCATTTAATGAAGGTTGACAAAAAATCATGAACTTAGACCTCATTTTAGCCTTGGGGAAAATCTGGTGCATTAAATGGAGAGATTGGTGAGAGTGAGGAGCAAGCCAAAATTCGATTTTCCTGTAGCTGCTGTAATAGCCTATAAAGTCAATTTCGAAAAATCATATCTGACTCAATTCTGATAAGAATTATCTCATTCTTGTGCTCAAATTGAAGTCCCGGATGTCTAGTTTCTGGGAAAATTAACTTTATTCATAGATTCAAAATATTCTGAGAGATATCGATGAAATGGTGAGTAGAGATCATTTGTTAGAAAATGGTTTCAGCACAATTAACATTAATAGGTCCCAAATTAGCTCCCAATTAACATTAAATGGTTCCAATCACTCCCATTTCAGAGTTAATTGGTTCCAAATTTACTCTAATTAAAAGATAATTGTACAAATTACTCATTGAATAATTAATGTTTAACTATCTAATTAATTAGATGTATGCAACCTCACTATAAAATGTAGTCCTAACCAATCAAATTATGACACATCATTGATCTCCAATTGATTACACTTATAACCAATTAAAATCAATTGTTCATAGTCACATATAATCGGACTCAATTTGTGATAGTGCATCTCAGCCATTAAAACTTGATTTAATGATAACTTTCAATCTAGTGGTCTGATTAGGGCTTATGACCAGCCAATTTGATCGTTACAATATCAAGATCATTTTGGTGAAATGAAATTAAGGATCTAATGGACAGAATCAAGATGCATATTCTTAAGGTGAAAGTACCATTTTACCCTCATGTGAGGTTAAATGCGGGTTGCAAAATGGGGTGTCAACAAATAGATTCTCTGGAATCTTCTGTGAGATATGAATCCCACCATCCACGAAGAGTACTAGAAAAACTAGTAGCAAGAAGGTCAACAATTTCAGGTTGATCAAGATTATGGTTATTAATATAAGCAATTCCAACCATAGACACGTGACCCATTTTATTAATGATTTCTTGTTCAGACAAACCATCAATATTCCATTCATAAATCTTATCAGCAGAAACAAAAAACTGAGTTTGAAAAGGTCTTTCTTCAAATTGCATATCAGGAGGAGTAGGTTTTGAATACCAATTTTTTGTAAGAAACATGGGTTTGGAATTTCCAACAAATCTTTTAATTTATGGAAGATCATCATCAAAAATCTTTTTTGCAGAAACAGAATAAACTGTATCAAAATCTATATTTTCTTCAAAAACAATTTCTTTTCCATTTTTTGAAATAGTTCGAGCAGCAGGAGTACTTGTAGAAATAACCTCAGTTTTAACCTTTAAATCAACAAGCATTTTTTCAACAATTTCAAGGGTTTTAGATTGGGAAGTTTTAAACTTAAATTGTTTTTCTTGACTGGGTAAATTAACCAAAGGTTTCTCAGTCTTGACAGAAACAGGTTCTTCAACAGAAGCAAATTTTTCAGTAGAAACAGTTTTTTCAATTTTTTCTTCAATACGGTCAAGCTGTTGATCAATAACATGCAAAGATTCATTAGTAAAATTGTTTGTTCAAGAATACTAATAATAGGAGTTTGATCATCAGTAATTTTGAAAGGAGAGGCCTTAACATCAATCTTTTGAGTTTTTATCAAAATTGTCTCAAGAGACGGATGACTAGACCTAACAATGGTTTTATCTTCTTTAACAAAATTTGATTTCTTTATCACATTCAAATAATGTTTTGAAACTTTATCTTTTGAAACATAATAGTTTTCAAGAAAATCAAAAAACAAAATATGTTTTTCCAATTGATTCACTTTTTCTAACCATTTCCTTTTAACACGGTCTTTTTCAGACTGAGCAAAATTATTTTGGAAATACTTTCTCTTTTTTCTGTTTTTAACAAGCATGAATTCATTATACAAGGAAACCAAATCAATTTCAAAGTTTTCATCCAAAACATTTAAAACTCTTAATTGTTTTTCATAAACAGGATTTTCAATAGGAGGAAAATCAGAATCAGATGGACAAACCGATCTAGTGTCATCTTCTTCTTCTTCATTAGCAGTTTTGCTATATGGAGAGGAAGGTTCAGGTTTAATGGAATAGTAAACAGAGCTAATTTGAGATTTATCACTTGAAACACCTTTTAGATTCAAATCAGTGGGTTTTTCAAAACTTTTTTGTAAAAATTCATTGAGATCTTGATCTCGTTTTGAAATACTTTCAGATCCAACAAAGGAATGTCTTCCTTCGTTGATCCTCAAGGGTTGATTGTTTTGAAAACTTATTTTAATAGTACCATCAAGATATTGTTGAATATGCTAGCTCACCAAAAACAGGTTTAGCAATAGGAGATTCTTGTTCTAATGACCATTCAGTGGGAAGCTTAACATCTTGCCATTGAATCATTTTTGGAACTTGAACTTTAGCATCAGGAGTTGAAAACGTGATTAACATTGTTTTACCAGAAGGTTCTCTGTGATTCTTAGCACCAGGGTTCAATTGAATACCCAACAATCTATAGTAAATACGATAAATCAAAGCAAAAGGTTTACTATCTTCTTCCATGTGATAACCAGATGAAGCAATATTTAAAGTCAAAGCTTTAATAATATTAGGATCATCCAATGCAAGAGTAGTATCAGAATAACAGTTGAAATAAAGAGGACCATCATACAAAGAAGCAGTAATTATATCAAGAATGCTATCTTTAAAATTCTTAAATCTAGCATCTCTTAAACACATGAGAATAGAAGCATTTATTCCTTTTCTAGTAAGTGGTTTAACAACAACTTGAACCATATCAATATGCAAATAACTGAGTTTTTTAGCAAGGAAATCATTGATATTTCTTTTAGAAAACAAACAACAATTTTCATGAGTCTTTGAAATAGAAAATATTTGTTCAACAGTTCTAACTTTGTAAACGGGATGAAAAGTAGTTTCAGCCCAACTAGTTTGTAAATAGTTTTAGTATTAACTTTAGGAATTTTCCATTTTTTAAAATCAGGGAGCTCATGTTCTTCAACAATGTGATCTTCTTCATTTACAATATCAGGAGGACAACCAGTCCTGGAGCTGATAGAGGAGTTGGATCTCCACAACTTATCCATACTATCCTAGATTTAACACTCAATTATTATGTTTTTCTCATAACCGTTGCATTTCGTAACACATACCCTAAGCAACCCTGTACCTCTCACATGCCCTACACGCCCTCTCTTGGCTCAAACGAGCCTTACAGTCAGGTTCTGGAAATTCACTTTACGTCTAGGGTGGCGCCAACGACAGTAAGAAAGATACACCACAACAACGGAGTATCAAAGTTTCAGGTAAACACAGACAAGATACAAAGACACAACAACACTATCACCGGCCAGAAAAGAGTGGCTCTGATACCATAAAGGGGAAAGGGGGACGCACAGCTGAAGAGAAGAGATGGAAGCATAGCAAAATAGTGAAAGTAATATAATGAAAGTAATGTAAGCAAATAGTTTAAAACAATAATAAAGAGGTAGAACCAGCCAAGCAGTATATATCAAGATAATTCAAAGTAAATGAAAGCAAAATAATTCAAAGTAAATGAAAGCAATTTAGAACCATCCGAGATGGCGGTACAACAAGTAATATAATAAACAGAAATCTGAAAATACTTCTTTATTGAAAGTAGAACATAAAAAACTTACTTTATTGAAAGCAATACATACATACATATATATATATATATATATATCATATCATATCAAATCATATCATATACTATATAATAAAAGTTGGGCTTAAAAGCCGTAGTTGCGCCAAGTGGCTGCGCTAAATTGCAGAATTTTTTTTAGAATTTTAAAAAAATAAATATAATATTTTGTACTTATCTTCTTCTCCTATAATTTCTAAATTGATAATAATCTTAATTTGATTACAATCCAAACTCTTCATCTAATCCTTTTATTATTATAATTTATAAGTTGATAACAAATTTTAATTTGATTACAATTCAAACTTTTCATCTAATCTTTTATTTTTATTTAAATTATATTACTATGTAAAAAAAATTAAAAAAATTAAAAAAAAAAAAAAACAACAACAACAACAACATAGTACACGTAAAAATAAAAAGAAAGCAACAATCTCCATCTATTCCTTTTTTTTTTTTTAATTTAAATTATATTACTCTATGTAAGAAAAAAAAACATAATACCAGTAAAAAAAAAAAAAAAAATAGCAACATATTCAACAGCAAAATCTTCTAATTATTAACTACTATGCGCTAATTTCTAACTACCAAAACCCACAATTGAAATACTAATCTGTATGAGATACTACTTCCAAAGATTAATATCTTAGCTATTATTTATTATATATTGACTTTTTTTTTCAAAAGAAGGGTTTCTCTCTCCCTGCAAAACAAAGGGGTTATAATAAGAATTAGCTAGACAGGGGTAAGACTACACCACCTCTTTTCTACAATAAATGTTAAATTCATATCATTTTTCATGCATATACACACACATGTAGTGTGCAACGCACATGACTTAAACTTTAAGTTTAAACTTAAATTTGGTAGGGTGAAACTCACTCAAATTTCAGTGCCTCATTCCATGCTTTCAAGGACAAAAATTAAATTCTCATGTGAGTCTCTCTCTACTTCAAATTTTTAAATGTTTAATAATTTAGATTGTTCTTAATTATTAAATTGAGGTTTCACTTAAACATGATTTCAATTATTGTTTTGGATAGTTTTTAACTATTAAATTCAAGGATTTTCCATTTAAATATATGTGATTAATTGAGCTTTAAAGTTCAATGTATTACTGAAAATCATTCTATTTATATTTTTTAGGTACCTCTACCATCTTCCATTCAATTATATATATATATATATATATATGCATTTTATGATACTATAGTCTCACACAACATGCATTCATTATGTAACTTAAAAATAAAATATTTATTTATTTTTATTATTTATTTTAAGTTACATATAAATTTTGATTAAGCCGTGCATCACACGGGCATAATGCTAGTCTATATAATAACTAATAGTCGAAACGTTTGACTTTTTGTTGACCATTGTTAGGACATATGTAAATCATGCTAGGAACATATGTCAATGTCGAATTGGCTAATCCTTTGACAAAACGTACTTTACTTGTAATTGGGTAGATCTAAGATGTGTTTAATACTTCAAGGAACAAGAGTTCAAGTCCAAGTGTTAAAACCATGCAAATCTGTCCAAGAATCAAGTGAAGAAGTATTGGATTTTAAAGCTCAACAGCTAGCTCGACAAATAGCATCTATCGAGGTTTAAAAGGCAACTTTTGTCTGATGCTCGACGGCTACTCAATAGATAACCTATTAATCGAGTTTTATAGAAATCAATTTTTCAGATCTGATTTCACTCCAATTTGTGTATACATGTTTAAACTTTCTTTTCTCACAACTCGAAACATATATAAGGATTATTTTAATGGCCGTCATAGATGATGTAAGTGAGTGCACTGGATGCAAAGGTTTTCACAAGCATATTGTGATCGAAGACAATTTGCCCTAATTCATCTTTCTCTTCAAGAAGTTACTGCGTTTGTACGCCGTAAGGTTTTGTAACCAATGAGCGATCTTCATTGTGTTGATGAACTAAAGAACTTTGCAGCCAACATCCTTCTCAAATTGGTGGTTAGTCACGTACTTGGATCTGTGCATCGATTGGTTAGTCACATACTGAGAGTCATGTATTAAAAGAAAAGATTGTCACTACAGAACAAGTCCAATTAAATATTGGGGTAAGGGTTCAACTATAGGTTGGTATAAAGTACTGGAATTCTTTTACTTGTAACCGCTTGTTGTGATAATAGTGGATTCTCGGGAGTAATGACTTTAAAATCACCCAGTGGAGTTTTTGCTTTGGAGGTTTTCCCCATTCGTAAACAAATCACCGTGTCAACTTTATTTTCCGCTGCATATTAACTTAGTTAGTGATTTGTTTGTGCTATTATGCGTATTGCATGTTAATTAACTTAATTAATTCCCTTGGCTAATTAATTGGTTAATTTATTACAAGGGGTCAATACATTCTTGGCCTATCAACCATTCCTCATTGCGCCACGTGGCTCCACAAATTAATGCCATATATACATTTTTTTTTTTAAATGAAAAGTTGTGTCTTTTCGTTTTTTGACATTGAACAATTGTATCTTTTGGCTTTGCCTATTAAGTTTTCTTTAAAAAATAACACACTTCTTCAAAACTATATTTACAAACACAACGTTCTGGCTCTTTGGTAGTTATTTTGAATGTTTTATTTTCTTCTGACCAAAATAAAAATGGAAAAAAAAAAAAACTATTATATAAAAAACTATTTCTAACCCAAAAATTTCATCTAAAAAAAAAAAAAAAAAAAAGCAATTGTGAAAATCAAACCCGATACCCAAAACTGAAGTGTTTGACTTTTTATTGACATCTTTAGAGCTTGCCATATCATTATCATTTATAATTTTTTAACAAAATTGTATTTTATAATTTTTTTTTTATTCTTATCTTCTTCTCCTATAATTTCTAAGTTGATAAAAATCTTAATTTGATTACAATCCAAATTCTTCTACTACAATTTATTTGTTCATATCCTATCAAATTCTTTTTTTTTTTTTTTTGGGATAAATAATAAAACAAAAGCAACCACCGCCCACCATTACGGTCTTTTTTATTTATTATATGCATCTTACTTTGTTGATACTTTTACAATACCGATGGGAAACTATTTTAAATTATAAAATAATTTTTCTATTAACTTTTAATTAATAGTTTTTTCATATAGGACTCTTTATTTGTTTTTTTTAGATATATATGATTTTAAATTTAACTATCCCGTGTATCGCACGGGTTAACTACTAGTTACACTAGTTGTATTAGCAATGGAGGTGTAAAAACCCTCGTTGCTATTTTACCAATCAACACCCAAAAAATTAAGTTTATCCAAGTATGCATTGCTATATTTTTTTAGCAACCGGAAATAGTGAGTTCTCAAATATACAACCTATTATTCATGGGGCTGTAAACAAAAAAAAGAAAATATATATATATATATATATTATATTGGAGAGAGACAGAAAGGAAGAGAGGAAAGGGAGATGGAAAAGAAGAGAGAAAAACAAAATCTTTTTTATATTATTTGATTGTTCAGTTTATATTATTTTATTAGATTGTATATAAAAATAAGAACTGGAATGTTGGATATATTGTTAAATGAGTTAGTAGAGTAGATAAGTAATTTTTGAGAATGTAAAATAAGTCTTTTTTTTTTTTCCTCCTCAATTGTGAATACTCTTAAATAACACTAAAGTGGTGAGTCTATCCACACAAGATTGAAATAAACACTACTTAGGGTCCGTTTGGAATTCGCTTATTTTGCTGAAATTGAAAACTTTTTATTGAAAGTATTGTAGATAAAGGTAAAAGTTAGCTGAAATAGTACAATGGAACCCATGAATAGTACCAAAAAATACAGTATGGCCTATGAATAGTAGCAAAAATAAGCTAGCTTTTTAATTTGTACTATTCATGGGTCTCACTGTACTATTTCAGCTAACTTTTACTTTTATTTACTATACTTTTAGCAAGAAGTTTTCAATTTCAACAAAATAAATGGATCTCAAATAGACCTTTAGTATTACATTTCGAGATATTTTTTCCTTTCACATTCAGATTTCACAGGAAATGACCAAATCAGTGCTTAGTAGATGGAACGTCAAATCGCGGTACCTTATAACTACTATTTTGAGTTAAAAGGTCCTCTTAACTGAACCATTTTTATTTGAGTTTGGATTTTTATTAACTTTGGTTGTGCCAACACTGTGAATTGTTTCAATTTTCATTGCAACTTCTCTTTGTTTTTTAGAATCATTTTTTCATTGCAATTGGGATTGGGAACTAAAAAAATAAAAAAATTTGAGAAGCAATTCTGATTGGGAACTTATGTGAAAATATTATTAAATAAATTTGAGAATCTTCTGCCAAAAAATTAAAAAATTGTAGAGTCGTGGAGAATGATGCACATCATTAGTTTAATATTAGTAAATAAATTTGAGAATCTTCCATAAAAAAATAAAAATAAAAACACGAAAGTCGTGGAGAACAAATCAAGTATCATTAGCTCAATACTAGTACAGGCTTTGTTTACATGAAAACTTCAAATAAATTAGTGGCATCAACAAGAATTTGAGATAAGAAACTACCAAATTATTATGTTCCAAGAGTACTTAATAATTACTTTTATTTGCAAAAAGACAACAACATAACCAAATTGAGTGTACTTATAGAATACTTCAAGTATACTATAAATGCGTATTTTTTCTCGTCTCACATAATAATGGGTCTCATTAATTAAATTCATAATAAAACTCACAATTCATATAAGAGAGAATATATGCATTTATGATACTTCTGAAGTATTAAATATTTTTTCAAATTGATACAAATACAAGTATACAACCAAGTTGTGCTTACCATAATTATAAAAATACAACTGTTTACACAGAAGCAAAGGTCATTTCTTAATTTTTCCTTTCTTAATATATACAGGAGAGGAGAGAATAAAATCTATTTCAACATATCTCTATCTCCTCTAATAAATTAAAAAGGTAAGACAGTAAATTCAAGACATACAATTATCAAGGCCAAAATGGCCAAATACCACATTTTTATGAAATTTTTAGCAAAAAGACACTGTTTCGGAAATAAATGGCAACTACCACTTTTTCTAGTACTCGAGTATAGTGAACTCGAGTGCCCTATTTTCTAATTCCACCATGGCATGGCTAACATGGCATTTGGGGATTTAAAAATTCCACTAGGTACTCGAGTTTCTTGGGCTCGAGTACTGTTTAGTGTGGTACCCAAGTCCACTAAGCTTGGGTATCAATCTGTATTGGCACAAATTTCTTGAGTCATGCCCATTGATACTCAAGTTTCATGGACTCAAGTACTATGTTAGCAGTACCCGAGTCCACTAAGCTCGGGTATCAATCTATATTAGCACAAATTTCCTGAGTGCATCATGCACATTGATACTCAAGTTTCATGGACTCGAGTACTGTGTTAGCAGTACCCAAGTCCATTAAACTCGGGTATCAATCTGTATTGGCCCCAGGAGTGGAAATCATGCCCATTGATACTCGAGTCCATGAAACTCAAGTACTGTGAAGTAGTACCCGAGTGCATTAAACTCGAGTATCAATCTGCATGTGGTCCCAATTTCTGGAGTGGCATTTAAAATCTTTACGTCTATTTGCATGAAGTTCTTGCTTATTGCTGTACTCTTAAAATCTACGTCCATTTGATTTTTTAGTGAACATTTTTTTTTTGTTTGATAAGTTGATTTTGGTGAATGAAGAACTTCATGCAAATGGGTTGAATCTGCTCGATGGACAAGAGTCACAAGACACTGTCAAAACCCATGAAACAATGCACAAGGTATCCTCCATAACTAAAGATGGCTTATATTGAAACAATCAAAGTGACCACCATTTTAACAATTGCAGATTTGCAACAAACAATTTCAAAGTTGGTACAACTAACTTCAAATTAATACTAAAAGATATAAAAGTCATTTGTAGCAAAATTCTTTAATCCATATATTGAACTTGGCATGATACAATTATTTGTGAACAACATTATCAATTTGCAGTCAATTTTAGGGCCTTCTTAGCACCTGTGCTAGACTCTTAATTCTCAGTCACTACTCACTAGTGTTGTGTCTTGAAATATTTAGCAGCCATTGTCCTAAATCCAGCATCCATTTTTCCTTATTTTACAAAACTCAGCAGTAAGCAGTAAGCAGGAGTTTGTCATAAGCAGTAAGTAGACTGGTTACCATCAAACAATATCATTCTCAAAAAGAGAAGCTATTCCAGCTGCTATTCACTTTGCAACAAACACACCAATAATGCATCAACATGGTTACCATCAATCGAACTTTACTCTTCCTTCAATTCTTAAAGTATTAGAGGCTAGCCAGTAAAGTATAGAAACTAGCCATCCAAATCTTCAAGTTTTCATCAGTCTTCATTAGCCACCATTAGAACCTCTTTTCACAGACCATTTTGCCTTAGTCCAATTCACATTCAAGTCTTCAAATACTGAAACCAAGTTGAAATTATATAAAGTTACCAATTGAGCTCCTTACTAATGTTAATCATCACTTTTACAAATATTCATTACTGGAATCCACAAAAGTTAAAAGCCACATCCAAATGAAAGCTATCAAAAAATTCTCAAATAAAAAAGAGGTTCAACCAAATTACAAGCCCAACAAGAACCAGCAAATCTTTCATTTCCAACTGAAATTATATACTCCATTGAAGTTAAATTTACCAAAAAATCTCCAAGAACACTTAAAGATTTAGCACTTAGTTGAAACCCAATAAAACTTTCTTGTATAGAGCGACAAAATTGAACTCCAAAAAACAAACAAGAATAGAAACCAAACAAAGCAAGAAACTAAAAGTTATCTGCACCTTATCATTATTCATGAATTAAACAAGAGCAGCAAAAAGAATAAAAGCACGTTAACATATTTCCAAATTCATCAATCAGAGGCAATTTGAGAGCAAATGAAATGAGGATAAAGATCCATTTCTTCACATTGCAGTAGGAAAAAGAAGGGGTAATAGGATAAAACTCATCAAAATATTGCTAGTTATCAAGAATGTTAATTAGAGGATAAAGAAGCTGTACCGTTTCCACGTAGCTATACATGGTGATGATGAACTTTCTGTTTGCGGCTGTAGAACTTGGTGAGCAAGTCTGCAAATAAAAGAAAATAACAGATTCATGATGACATAATTTCAGAACAAAAGCCATAACTGACATTGAGAGGGAGAGAGAGATAGAGAGATTTGCCATGGGCTTTCTTGAAATGTTTGAGAAGAGTCCAGGTGCTTGTCGAATTGAAATATAGAGTAGAAGAGTTGTTAGAGATAAATTGAAAATGTTCTACATACCCAGAAAATTTAGCCCACAAAAATCAAATTTTCTAAAATTAACTTGAGATTATACTACAGGAATGGTGAATTGAAGCACCCCATCAACCCATCTAGGTATCAAAGTGAGAAAGATTGGGTATTAGATGCAAAGAGAGTAAGAAAATAATGGAAGCAGTGGTAAATGATGAGCACATTAGGCATTAGCAATATATGACACCAACAGCAGTGCAGCACTTTGCCCTCTGCTCAGAAACTTGAAGAAGGAGCTGATTGGGGGATTACATTGGAAATTTTGCATTTTTCAATGAGATTCCTACAGGTTAGGAATAAGAAAACCACCAGAGACAGTAATTTAAGATTACCATATGAAATTCCTAGGAATATTCTCCAATTCCCTGAACCGAAAGGCCCCTAAGAAACATTATATTACATCATCCACTTCATCCAAGAAGAAAGAAATAAGAATTGTTAAATGACAACAATATAAATATTATAGAATTGATAAGAAGTAAATGATATAAAATTAAATCACTTATACGTATTACTTAAGTTTTCCAAAAATCTATACAATTGCACAACTTTTGACTAGATTTTTTTTATCCATCCTGTTTCTACCAACGAGGCTACAACTTTCCTAAATTGCATTCTTGCACCTATCTCAGAGACTTGTTATTCGACAATTACCCCAGTCAAAAACACAGGCTTTATATAAATTAAAAAAAAAATAAAACCCAAGTGCCCATCTCTTGCACAATTCTCATACTGTCTTAAAATGCCGCCTTTGATTGTTGTTTAGCAACAATATCTCACTGCACCACTCGTTACTATAAGGGTCTAATCTAAATAAACAAAGTTCAGTGCCGACCACACCGAATACTAATATGCAAATCATTTAACTATAAAGAGATGTATATGTAATCGGTATTAAATCAAAGTATAGTACCATGTCTAGTCCCATAGTCAAGAGGATGTGTCTGTGTCCGTTGCGGCCTTCGCAGCCGATCCTTAATGTGTGAAGCCTTTTGTTGGGGGTGGGTATCCAGACAGCACCAGGAATGGGTCGCCTAGGGGTGGGCATGAATCTCATCTCATCTCTACCACGTACATCTGCGGGAGCAGTGTTCGTAGTCAGTGGGGGAGACGTACGGGTGGTGGGCAATGGAGGTGTAGTAGAGGATGTGGATGGGGACAAAGATGTGTCCCTATGGGCAAACATATGGGATGGACCCGCATCATCGTGTGCCATGGAGCCCATATCATAACCAATGTCCAAACACATCTCATCATGCTGTCTAACTTGCCTCCTCCATGGTGTGGTCATGCATGGGTGTGTAATGCCGACCAAACGTGGGCACGAGTGTGTGACGCCGACCAAATATGGGACGCAAACCAGATGTGGGATTCGGGACGTTGACTAGACTGACGGCCTCCTTGCCCTTGACGTCCACCTACTTGCCGATAATGCCCTATAGCCGGTTCACTTGTGTTGCTCGCAGCGCGTGCAACGTCCAAGGTCAACTGATTGAGCTCTTTAACAGATTGCAAGGCATTAATACAGTCAGTATAGATCTCAGACCCTGGTACGCACTTCGCCATAATCCGCAACTGTGATTCAACCTATCATAAGCATACAAGAGTAGTGTTAGTAGGTTGAACTAAACTATGCAAAGGGAGGTACATTTATAATAGAACAGTCTTTGTAAACTTACCGAAGTGTCCCAATACAAGGTCTCTTTCGTAATATGGTGAAGAGTGCAGGGACGAAACCACACCATATACTCGTCATTGTAGCTTATCTCCCCATGAAAGGGCGGTGCATCGGCAATTGTGGCGTGCCTAGCCCATTTAGCAATATGTGTGGCATGTACTTCAGCCTAGTCTCTATCCTGCTTGCCTTGGAGTGTTGTCTTGTGAAGTTCAGTTGAAGTATCGACATTGATCGGTATGCCTTGTTTCATCCCAAACTGTTGGAGAACACACTCGAGGTGATGGCCTTCAACCACCCCAAAATGTATGAATGGCATGATATACCTTCATATGTGTTGGTCTGTCGTACAATATGCGAGCAGGGAACCCAAATAATTTCTATATGGCTCCCGAACAGTCTGCAATGATCCAACAGATGTAAACAACCATATTAAAAATATAATTTGAAAAAATGTGTAACGAATGTGAACAACACATGGCAACAATGTTTAACTCTGAATACAAAATTTTTATTCATTCCAAAGCGAATTGTAAGTACAACAACTACATGCCAAAGCGATTCCCACTTGTAAGGCACGATACTTGATTTGGCCGTAGCGAAGCAAGCGACACACGATAGGCACATAGGACGTGCATTGGATGTTCAGTTGTTATCTTAGCCCCTTTCCATCCTTCATATTAGTTACTTACATAATTCTCATGCGAAAAAGATAATACGGAAATGTAAAACAGTAACTATCTAAGATCCTACATACCTGATAGCAAGTGGACCTGGGGGCAGTGCCTGGTGTGGATGCCTCATCACAGGACATATGTGTGGAAACCTCGCCCATGCCCACAACTGCACCAATAGCACGGGACCATCAATCTGCTTGGCTGTCTTCTCTGATGCCTTACAGAGGTGTTTATATAGCCAACTTAGTGCTGCACTACCCTAACTATATTTCTTTCCATTGCTAATTGGATTGAAAAATTGTAGATACATAATTGAGTGTCATTCGCTAGACTTGTCCATAAACAGTATACCACCCAACATCTCCAATATGTAAAATCGAGCATACTGCTGCACAAGCACCTCCATGGCATCAGCCAGGAAAGGGTTGCTAAACCGCTCCTTGAGCCATTTGGCTTTTACCCTCAGCCCTTCCATCACTACAGTGTTCTTATTCCCACCGACTTCTCTGTTCAGCAGCCTATGCCCTAGCAAGTCGAAGCAGATGTCACCCCAATCGTCCATACGAGTAAATCCCACCATCGGCAAGCCATCTACAGGTACACCCATTATAACCTCCATGTCTTGCAGTGTGATGGTCATCTCACAGTGGGGCAAGTGGAATGAGTGCGTCTCCAGCCACCATCTCTCTACCAACGCCGTGATCAAGCTATGGTCAACGTCTATATTTGGGACCCAAAGTAGCCCATCTAATCCCGCATTTGTGATATAAGCGGCGATCCGTGGATTTAACCCACCTTCAAACAGACCTTCAAGCAGACCTTTCTCTCGGTGATGACAAGTCAATACACCTGGCACTTCCTGCAAACAAAGCAGCTTAGTATTAATAATAGCATTCACTAAACACGTAATAATTACGCTTCAAACTTAAATGCCAAAAATCTTTCTACTACATATATTGACTGCGATTTTGGACAAGTGCATACCTTGCCTGCCAAAAGAGCATCCCAAAGCAAACTTGATTGATGCACATCTTGCCTCGTCAAGACATCCCGTATAGAGGGTCCCGCTCGATGTGGGTCCATATCTGGCATAAATTAAAGGTGATTAATAACGCATTAGGTCAAATACAAAGCATAAACATTCTAATTCTCTTTTTAAGGAGCATGACACGTGAGGAAAATTCACATAATTGAGTTCCTACTTTTTCTTTCTTTTTCTTTAATACATTTCTTTTATAAGCTTGAATTTCATTCAAGAGAGAGTGGCTATATACCTTACAAGTAGATTCAATGAACTACTAGACAAAGAAGAAAGTGTTACTTATGTTATAGTTTATTGGCAAATTTAAAAGAAAGAGAATTGCATTAGGGTAAAGTGAAGGCATTTGTTTTGGATGCGTTTATGCCTGATAGGTAAATAGAGTCATAGCATTACCGACATATACCCACAAATAAAACAACAACAACAAACAAAAAGGAAAGAAAAGAAGCCAATTCATGAACCTAAAAGAATATATATCTGTGGTGATTGGAGCATATACACTTGAATCGAAATTTACATAATGAGTATTAAATTGTCAAAAAAGCTAACAAATAAAACATTGCATGGAGTAAAAGGACTCATTTCAATAAAGCATTAAACTCTCACATGACAAAGAGCTTCAAGCTGAGTTCTAGATTCTGAAATATAACACAAAAAAACATTTTAACATGCTATATAAAATTTTGATAAGTAAAATGCCAAATTAATATTCACCAATCACATTCGTTACATAATTATCTATTATGCTATAACTGATGCCTCAAATAAATAAGTTTCAAGCTTAATCAAGAATAAATCACCAAAAGATGCATTGGTGCACAAAAATCTAAAAATGAATAAAAAATTACTGGATTGGAAGCATGAAACTCCAAATGAAGTGCAAGAAGACAAAAAGATCCTACTATATTTTCTTTTCTCAAGTAATTAATCCCTAAAAACCAGCAAAGCCAGTGTAAGCAGAGCTAACCTCCCCTGATCAATTCCAATTCACAATATATATAAGAGATATTCAAAGCAATCAAGTTCAACAAGTCTACCACACAACTACCAATTTAACAAATAAAGAAACATAATTGAACACCCCCTTCACAACCCCACCACCACCATTAAAACCGGCCCTACTAGTTTGGTTCAACAAGGATCCCATCAACCACAAGAACAACTAAACTCACTTCAGCATCAATAAAGTTTATAATTTTTAATGTTAGTGGATGTATCAATCACTATGTATTCTATGCAATTTATTTTCAAAAGAAAATAATAGGAGAGAGAGAAAGAGAGAGAGTTTCACTGATGAATTTCAAAACAATGTGTAATTCTTATCTGATATATAAGAAAAAAAAAAGGGGAGTTGTAATTTTTTTTTTTGAGAAACAGTTGTAATTGCTTTTAAGAAACAAACAAAGTTTCTATGATAGCCTCAGATTAGCATTTTAGGGCATTTTTCATTGCAATAAACAACACTTATTATAGTAATTTCTACACGGTGAGCAAATAATATGTTGTTGTTGCGCATGCCATAATGTTTGTTATCATCAGCAATAACGTACAAAAACTTATCAGCATGATTCAGCAATAGCCCAATTACATTTTCCTCCCAAAAATAAAATAAAAGGCAAAATCAAAATCAAATTCAGCTATCCCAAAAAATATAAAATCAAAACAGATAATTTAGACTCCAAGCAACCATATCAATTCCAACTCTATTTGTAGGAAAAGTTCTTTTGAGTCTTACATTTATCTTTCTTCCAAATTTGAAATAACCCAAATATATTAAGCTAAAATATATAAGAATCTTGTTTCTCAGGCCCCAAAATAATTAAAAATAAGAAAAAAGGAAAAGTACTTTTCAGTCTTACTTCTTTGCACTATAGAAACATAATATCAACTTTGTGTTTTTTTTTTTTTTTTTCAATATTTCTAATTTTGAATCCATTAAAATTTCAAATGAAAGACGTAACCCTAAAACTAAAAAACTGACCTTAGTGCGAGACAATGAGAGAGCTGAGTGAGAGGTCACCGACGAGAGTCTTCTGCTGCCGATTGAATGAGGGTTTAGGGTTTTTATGTTTGGGTGTGAAGGAGAGTGAGAGTGTGAGAGTGAGAGTGTGTTCACAATAAGAGAGCTGAGTTCAGTCGCCGATGAGAGTCTTCTGTCGCCGACGGGTTTTCTGCCGCTGATGGTGTGAGGGTTTAGGGTTTGTATATTTAGGTGTGAAAGAGAGTGAGAGTGTGTTCTGGTAAGTGAGAGTGAGAGGTGAAAGTGAGAAGTGAGAGTGACAAATAAAGTTGAATCTTGTGTGTTTTTAGTACCGTGTAACCCAAGCCATACTTAAGTTTAGTGGACTCGGGTACCACAATAAATAGTACTTGAGCCCAAGAAACTCAAGTACCTAGTGGAATTTTTAAATCCCCAAATGCCATGTTAGCCATGCCATGGTGGAATTAGAAAATAGGGTACTCGAGTTCACTAAATTCGAGTACCAGAAAAAGTGGTAGATCGCAATTTATTTCTGAAACAGTGTTTTTTTGCTAAAAATTTCATTAAAAAAGTGGTATTTGATTTTGGCCTAATTATCAACCCAACAATGCTTAATGCAACGCAGCAATGCTATATCACTTGAGAAAATGTTATGTCCAGAGCTTGCAGAAAAAAGGTTATTTACGCCACCAATCAGGAGCTGTCATGCCAGATATTCAATAAGGCTTCAGTACGCTCTATCACACAAGATTGTAGCTTAAATAAAACCAAAATCATCAAACACATTATGTTCAGAAGCCCTTACTTGGAGAAATAGCACCAGCACCAATGCCTCCTCTCCTCTGAGCAATGGAGCTCCTCCTCGCTGCTGGAGCCACCACAGCGTTGTTCTGAGCTGGCGCCCACACACTCAAATACTGTGGTTTGTTCCGATTTCCCCTTTATTGTTTGATTAGTTATTTCCCCAAAATTTAGTTTTTGAAATTTTGGTGGGTTAGGGTTATTTTTTGGATATCAATATGTTCAAATTGGTATAGGTTTTGTTGATTTATATGGATTTTCCTTCTTTTTTTTGGTATTTTCATGGGTTTTGATTAGATTCTTAAGTGATAGGCCACCCACCTATACATGTATCCGTGTATTTGATTAGATTCTTAAGTGATTCCATGGTATTTTCACATAGAAGATAGTTTGCTCATCCTGCATCATTGATAAAGAAGAGACAATCGAGGAGCCAATTCGGGGTTACCAAAAGAGCCTAGTTTGATGAAAAGGCCCAAAACTGTGGTCCATGCATTGCCCAATTGAAATCGTTTGGGAATTGCGAGTTTAATTGTTACATAAATTTAAGAATGATACATCAAAATTGTTTGTCGATTGGAATCTTTGGATTCCTCTCTCAGTTGAAATCTTTAGTCTATTCGTCCAAATATGCTTCAAAATGTTTCTATTCCATCATTTAGTTAATTAATATAAACATATCGAAAGTGTGCATTATGACATTTATTGAAACTAAAAATGGCAGAAATTGTCACCTTTGATATATATCTATGTTTGAAATGGATGCATTCAGAGTTTCAAACAGTTATACTTAGCAAGCTTCCACCAATTTTTAGGTGTTTGATAGTAGAGATGGTTGAGTTCAACCAAAGCAATCTTGGTTGAGAGAAAACGTTTGGATCACGACTATTGAAATAAAATTGGAGATAACTCTTTAAAAAAAACAAAGTAGATACTTTTGGAAATTCAAAATTTGGAATGGCTTGATAGAGTTGAAATTGGAAATTGACATGCTAGCACCATATCTGTGGTGACCTAACATGTAATGCTGGGCATGGTTTGTCCAAACATATGACTAGAACCCAATCCCCTGTTTTGACTATAAGGAACTTTACTTTCTTTTTTTTCTCACCTTTTATTTTTATTATCGATGTGTTGTTGATTGCATACTTAACTTTGATTTATGTCATTGACTCATCTTCCCTACAAGTTTCATTTTATCTAGTTAAGGTTGCCACATTAGGTATGCACAAATTGATAGAGTTGTGTTGTTAATATATTTTTTTTATTATTGCTTGCTTCATCCAATGTAAACAGAGTTGTCAAATGTAAGAGTGGTGGTCACCAGGTGCTAAGCCAAGGTGAGGAGTGCTCCTCTAATGCCTATTGAGCTTTAAGGCAAGGAACACTCACCTTTGGGTCTGAAGTGAGCATATTTGGGCTTTTTATATTATTTAAGAACTTTCGTTTTTTAATCTTTTAAGAGATGAGTGGCAACCTTGTGGACAACCTAAATTGCCTTCTTTGCTAGTCTAATTTTAAAATTTTGAATTATGTTATGTTCTAAAAGTCACCGTGCTCCATCTTTTTGTAAAACAGGTATTAAGTGTAGGCAAAAATAACTATTTCTAGGTTTCCTCGTTGTGATTATACTATCATATTTATTTAATTTTCAGTTTGTGTTTTTTTTTTTTTTTTTTAAACCCTAACTTAAAGTTTTTGGATTTGCTTTTCTTAGGAGCTTGTTCAATTAGGAATCCAACACTAAAATGAATTTAATTGAATGGAAATCTTGTTTTTTGTTACAGGTGCCTTTTCGACAAGTTTTTTTTACTGTGGTTGTTGAATTTTCGGCTGTGAACCTAGGCCTCTGGAACACAGTTATCATATTCTTAGCTTCAAATATATATAATTTTATACTAGTAATTTCAATTTTGTTGAGTCGACCTAACTCTTTGCTTGAGACATTTTTTTATGCAATATGACAGTAACCCAATCTCTCCTGATGCCAAAATCATTTACCTTCTTTCGAAGACGGAGCAATGCAATTTGAGAGCTAAGGCGAAAACTTTAAATAGACCTTTTTTATAATAAAGTATTAGTTAAATAATATTTATTTTATTAATCATTAATTTAGTTAATATTCTAGCTAGATCACAATTCATGTTTGTTGGAGTGCCATACTAAAACCACAAATATTATAGCAAATCTTCAAGTAGCCTTGAAGTAACTAATAAATTAGTTTGACTGTCAACGTCTCGGCTTTATATTTAATATAAAAAAAGTTACGGGTAAGGTTTTTCCTTCACTTATCCTGCTTTTCTTCAGCTGAACAAGCTCTGGAATCTTGAAGCACATAATTAAAACAAATTGTGGGCATCGTGATGGAAGAACGTTCAGGGGGCCAGTGATAGTGGTTGTAACTCGTAAGGCCATCCAGATTAGCTGTAGAGGCTTCTCTCGATGGATATATTATTTTGTATAATATATATGTTGCATGCGACATATGATATCCTCTCATAAAAAATGCTGTTGCATGTAAAATGTTATAATAATATCACCTCATCTCAAAGGTAATGCATAACTTCTTTGTAGTAGCTCAAGACCTATGATCTAATTGTCTCAAAGGAATGTTGTGAGCTTCCCTTCATGGTGGTGCCCTAGATACAAGGAATTTAAGAATATTGTAAAAATGTTGTAGATGTAGCATTTCTCTTAAATGATGGATGAAAAATACTAATGTGGCTAATAGGTAAAATTTCTTTTGTAACTAGAATCCCTAATCAAACGCACGAACTCAATTTTTACATATTACCCACAATCCAACCACTTTCTAGTGCCCACAGGGGCCACAACTCTGATGATTGAAGTATTGAATCCCTTTGGAGTTCTCCTTGTTGGAAAACAAGAATGATAATGAATGGAAGAATGTAAGTACAACAAAGTAGATGTATGGATCCATTATAAGAGGGCTTGGAGGGAGTGGGGAGCAGATTGTATTTCTGAGGAAAACGTTATAATCAAAAGCTTCATTGAGTTCAGTACACAGAGAGGGAATAATTCTTTCCAAAGAGCAAAAATCAAGTGCAGTACTACTTCCTTATTTTGATAGCTACAAACAGCCATTCCAAACTTGTGCGGCCTTAAATTAGGATTATCGTTGTGAAACGGAATCCAGCCCGAGTGCTTTGACTCCAATGATATGAAAGCGTCTCCCATAGGAAGAAAAATACCCAAGTGTTTGATCCCAAATTTTACCGGTAAACATTATCTTTCTCTCTCTCTCTCTCTCTCTCTCTCTCTCTCTCTCTCTCTCTCTCTCTCTTTTTTTTTTTTTTTTTTTTTTTTTTTTTTTTTTTGATGTGGCAGTACAAATGGAAGTCTAGCCATTAGTCACATCAGCATCACTTAACAACATGAATTATTTTGACATAATGCCAAAATATTAGGACTAAATTAACAAATTTGAAACGTGAAGGCTTCGTTTGGGAGTTTATAAGAGAATGGAATGAAATGATCATAAGAGAATGAAATGGAATGAAAAATGAAAGTTCACTTGGTGTATAAAACACTAGTGAATGTTTAGACCCCCAATATCAAAATAACCAACACAAGCTTATATTCAAACAATATATGTGCGGAATGATAAGTACAAGCAAAACCCAAATAAACAAACTACTCAAAACCATAATTAATCACAACATAGCAGCAATTAAAAGGCAAGAGTAAGGGTTAGAGAGATGCAAACACAAAGATAACACTGGTACGTGTTATCGAAGAGGAAACTGAAAAACTCGGTGAAATAGTTCTTTGCCATCCTCCAAGCAGTAAAATGATTCACTAAAAAATAAAGTTGGGATACACGAATAGCAATAGACCCTTCAAGCCTAATTTACCTAACGCACCTAAACCCTCCAAACTTTTTGCTCCAACAAAGTCAAGCCTAACCGTGTCTTCTTTAGCTTTTCAGATCCTGCAATAAGCTCATTGCATCAACCAAATAAATTGGTCATCTCTGAATTACTTCCCAAGCACCAAATTACCTCCTCACTGATATGGGTATGGTGAGAAATGAATTTGGCTAATGAACCTCTCAAGAGTATGTCAATGGAAAGGGTGAGAGTAAAGGAATTTGGAGAATCAAATGTCTAAGATTGTGGATGAGTCAATCTTGTTTTTCTCTAGGGTTTCTCTCTCAAAATTCTCTCTAAAAGCTCTCTACATTTTGTGGGTATAAAGGTATTTATAGTAAGATACGTGAGGAATATGAAAAGTCATTTTTCTGCAAAACAGGGTGTTCTGGCGACTCACTTGCTACTGGGATGAGTCATGAGTTTGAGTTGCGAGATAACTGTCAGGCCAAACTATCCTTTTGTCTTGTAGTGCTCCAGCTATTGTGACCTTTCAGCTTCCTGCATGCTTTACACGTGTAGCATTTTGGAGAGTCACCAGTCACAAGTCACTCGAGAGATCCAGTCGCAAGAACTTCTCTGAATGCTCACACACTTGAATTCTTCACACCCTCTCATACATAATCCTTACATGATTTCCACCTAAATACAGGGTATCTAATTGCTGAAATATAAGCAAATTTGGCACCGAGTAAAGCCAATACATAGTTGAATAAATTTAACTTTACAGTATAGAATAGAATGTATTTAAGCAAGGGAAAGGAATGGAAAAAAATGGAATGAAATGAAATTAAGTAACTTTGATTGGATATTTTAAAATAAAGGAATGAAAATGAATAGAATGTAAGTAATCTTGTTTGGGAGTAACATAGAGGGAATGTAATGGAATCATTTTATGACAATATTACTATTAGACCCTTATTTTAAAATAAATGGTTGAATATATAAGGGTATTTTGGAAGTTGTAGTAAAATATTCATTAAATCTAATTCTATTCCCTCCAATTCTTCCCAATTTTAGGGGTAATGAAAATTTAAGGTTTTAAGAGATTAAAGAAGAATGAGCGTTCACTCTTACTCATTTCATTCTCTCCCACTTAAACTCCCAAACAAAAGAAGGGAAGAATATTCTAAAATTATTCTTTTTATTCATTTCCTTTCCATTCCATCACATTCCCTCCTCCCAAACGATGGCTAAGGACCAAATTAACATATAGCTTAAACATTAAAGACCATATACATAATTTAACCTAAAAGTATATATTGGGTAAAGGTGGCAACAAAAATGATATGAGAAAACGTTCTATTCAGAGCTGGCAGAAAAGGGGTTATTTATGCCACCAATCAAGAGCTGCCACGTTAGATATTCAATGAGGCCTCAGTACACTCTTATCACACATGATTGTAGCTCAAATAAAACCAAAATCATCAAACGTGTTTTGTTCAAAAGCCCTTACCTGTAGAAACAGCACTAACACCAACGCCTCCTCTCCTCTGACCAATGGAGCTCCTTCTTGCCGCTGGAGCCTCCGCAGCGCGTTCTGAGCCGACGCCCATGCACCCAAATACTGCGGTTTGTTCCAATTTCCCCTTTATTGTTTGATTAGTTATTTCCCCAAAATTTAGGTGTAGGTTTTGATATCAATCTGTTCATATTGGTATAGGTTTTGTTGATTTATATGGATTTTGCTTTTTTTTTTTTTTTTTTTTGGGTATTTTCATGGGTTTTGATTAGATTCTTAAGTGATAGGTGTTGCAACTTAAATAATGCTCCCAAGTGCAGAATTGTCGCAAAGTAATAACTAGGTAAGTCCGAACTCGAATTCACGGGGAAAAAGGAATTGATTAGCAAACCACAAGAGAATAAAACTAAAATAATAAAGTTTAATTGAAGAGATTTTTTATGGTTTAGTAATGAGAGAAAATAGCAATATATTAAGGCGCTAAGGTTTAGGGATCCACACACAACACATCTATTGGTAGTCTTAACAATATTTATTTTATAACTCAACTAAAATTCATATGAAGGATGATCTTAGTCAGATGGTTTAACAATAAGAACAAAAGAATTAATTGTCTAAGGTAGTTTCATGAAATTGATTGATTTTAGGCAAAACAAAACTAGTGAATTAGTTCGGAAGGAATACTAAGCATTTAACGTACCCGGAGTCTAGGATAAATCAAAGAATTATACAACACTAAACACTTTTTTAGATGAGTAAAACGATCAAAAACATAAAAACATAAGCATTAAAACCAATAAATAATTGTTAATAACATACCAATAAATGGTTGGGTTTCATCCCCTGCCTTAGCAAGGCTTTTAGCAAGCTATAGCACAAATAAAACTCTAAAAACTATAAAGAAACTTTAAGAAAACGTAAATTATGTTCTACAGTAGCTCCCTTCTGAATTTGGCCTAAAGGGCCTTTAAATAGGACAAGGAATCCTATTATAAATTGAATTCCCATTTGGAGAAAATTCCAGGTTTTTAGGTTTCACTTAACTAACGTTTTCGGCCCATTTAACTTCAGAATTCGGAACTACGGTAAACGAAAGAGTTGTAGCCCTTTAGGTTAGCTTTCCAGCCCAACTTGAATTGTCTCAATTGGACATCTGAACCAAAAGTTATGCTCCAAATACTAACTGGTGTGCAGTCTGGAATCCTAATCCAAATTGGACTTGGATCTGGTGCAAATTTCCTTTGATTCCTTGCTCCAATTGGACTCAAATTTAATTGGGTTGGCATTCTTTGACTTCATCATGGCCCTTGTAAAAGTAAAGTCCATTAGCTTTTTTTTTTGCACAAATCCACTTATTTAATTTCATTATCCTAGAAAAGACAAATTCACGCATTAAAATTCAATTAAGTACAAAATTGATTATTCTGATGATAAAGAGCTAACATCAGGAGCGAACACCATATGTTGAAACTCTCTAAAAAAAAGAAAAAAGCACAAAATTGATTGTTCAACATTATTCCAAAACCAACCATAAAATGCATGAATAAACTCAAAATAAGTATGATAATGCTTTCTAATAATTATATAAATATGCAAAATTAAGCTATTATCAATAGGCCACCCACCTGTACATGTATCCGTGTATTTGATTAGATTCTTAAGTGATTCCATGGTATATTCACATAGAAGATAGTTTGCTTATCCTGCATCATTGATGAAGAAGAGACAACTGAGGAGCCAATTCCAAGGTTACCAAAGGAGCCTAGTTTGATGAAAAGGCCCAAAACTATGGTCCATGCATTGCCCAATTGAAATCGTTTGGGAATTGGGAGTTTAATTGTTACATAAATTTAAGAATGATACATCAAAATTGTTTGTCAATTGGAATCTTTGGATTCCTCTCTTAGTTGAAATCTTTAGTCTATTTGTCCAAATATGCTTCCAAATGTTTCTATTCCATCATTTAGTTAATTAATATAAACATATCGAAAGTGTACATTATGACATTTCTTGAAACTAAAAATGGCAAAAATTGTCACCTTTGATATATATATATATATATATATATGTATATATATATTTCTATGTTTGAAATGGATGCTTCAGAGTTTTAGACAGTTATACTTAGCAAGCTTCCACCAATTTTTAGGTGTTTGAAAGTAGAGATGGTTGAGTTCAACCAAAGCAATCTTGGTTTAGAGAAAATGTTTGGATCACGACTATTGAAATAAATTTGGAGATAACTCTTGATAACTCTTGAAAGAAACAAAGTAGATACTTTTGGAAATTCAAAATTTGGAATGGCTTGATAGAACTGAAATTGGAAATTGACATGCGAGCACCATATTTGTGGTGACCTAACATGTAATGTTGGGCATGGCTTGGCCAAACATATGACTAAAACCCAATCCACTGTTTTGACTATAGGGAACTTTACTTTCTTTTTTCTCTCACCTTTTATTTTTATTATCAATGTGTTATTGATTGCATTCTCAACTCTGATTTATGTCATTGACTCATCTCCCCAGCAAGTTTCATTTTATCTAAGTTGAGGTTGCCACATTAGGTATGCACAAATTGACAGAGTTGTGTTGTTAATATTTTTTTTTTAATTTTTTATTATTGCTTGCTTCATCCAATGTAAACAGGTCTGTCAAATGTAAGAGAGGTGGTCACCAGGTGCTAAGGCAAGGTGAGGAGTGCTCCTTTGATGCCTTTTGAGCTTTAAGGCTAGGTGAGGAGTGCTCCTTTGATGCCTTTAGAGTTGTCTGAAGTGAGCACGTCTGGGCTTTTTATATTATTTGAGAACTTTCTTTTTTAATCTTTTAAGAGATGAGTGGCAACCTTGTGGACAACATAATTGCCTTCTTTGCTGGTCTAATTTTAAAATTTTGAATTATGTTATGTTTTGAAAGCCATTGAGTTCCATCTTTTTGTAAAAAGGTATTAAGTGTAGGCAAAAATAACTATTTCTAGGTTGCCCTGTTGTGATTATACTGCCATATTTATTTAATTTTTAGTTTGTGTTTCTTTTTTTCTTTTTTTAACCTTGACTTAAATTTTTGGATTTGCTTTTCTTGCTAGCTTGTTCAATTAGGAATCCAACACTAAAATGAATTTAATTGAATGAGAATCTTATTTTTTTTCTTACAGGTGCCTTTTCGACAAGTTTTTTTTTATTGTGGTTGTTGAATTCTCCACCTTAGGTATGCGTAATAGATTGTAAATGAATACAATGTGATTAGACAAAATATTATCTAGTTGAGGTTGCCACATTAGGTATGTGTAAATTGACAGATCAGTGATCTGGGTTTGGAGTTACTTTAACAAGAAACACATTGGTTATGATCTAGGTTTGCAATTTGAGTATAAAATTGCATTAGTTTTGTTAGGCGAAATGATGTTGGAAAAGTCACAATGTGGAAATAGGCATTTAAAATTAATATGTTCTTTTCTAGCATATAGCATTCTTTTCCAGCCTATAGGAAAATTTTTAAATAGGCCATGTGGATTCATTTTAAGTACTTGTATGATGGTTGAATTTTTGCTTTTTCTTAATTCAAGATATTTTCTGAAATCTATTTATTTATGGCTGAGACTAGCATGAACTATTTCACATCTTCCATTCTTGAAATTCTCCTCTCATTCATGTATATTTGAGGCAACTTTCCATTTCAATTTAAACTTGAAATGTATTTAGAATCAATGTTGAATGTTCAAATAGTGTGTAAAACACCTATGAACGTTTGGAACCCCAATTCACAAATTACCAACACAAGCTTATAATCAAACAATGTATGTGTGGAATATGAAAATAGGCTAAAACAGAATTGGTAAAACAATCTAAATCGAAATTAATCACAACCACAGCAGTAATTAAAAGACAAATATTAAGGGAAGAGAGATGCAAATACAAAGACAACACAGCAATGCGTTATCGAAGAGAAAACCGAAGTTCTCGGCGAAATACCTCTTCGCCGCCCTCCAAGCAATTAATAATCCACTAGAGAATAAAGTTGGGATACATGAATAGTAGAAGGCCCTCCAAACCTAATCTACCCAGTGCACCTAAGCCTTCCAAGCTTCTTGCTCCAGCAGTATTATGCCGAACCTTGTCTTCTCTAGCTTACCAAATCCCGCAATCGCCTATTGCATCAATCAAAATAAATTGGTCCTTTCTGAACTGCTTCCCAAGCACCAAAATACCTCCTCAGAGATACGGGTATGGTGAGATAAGGATTTGGCTAAATGTACCTCTCAAGGATACGTGAATGGAAAGGGTGAGACTAGAGGAATTTGGAGAATCAAAAAATGAAGATTGTAGATGAGTCAATCTTGTTTTTCTTTAGGGTTTCTCTCTCAAAATTCTCCCTGGAAGCTTTCTACATTTCGTGGGTATAAGGGTATTTATAGTAGGGTGTATGATGAATGTGAAGAGTCAGTTACAACCAAACAGGGCATTCTGGCGACTCGACCTCGTGACTAGAACAAGTTGCAAGTTTGAGTCACAAGCTAACTGCCTGACCAGACTGGAAGTTTTGTCCTGTAGTGCAACAGCTGGCGTGACCCTTCAGCTCTCCCTACATGCTTCACATGTGTGCCATTCTAGCGACTTACCAGTAGCGAGCCAGTCATGAGATCCAGTCATGAGGCTCTTCTTGAGTGCACACTCTTGAGCTTTTCTTCACATTCTTTCACACACTACCCTTACACGATTCCCACCTAAATACAGGATTTCTAAATGCTGAATTTCAAGCAAATTTGGCACGAAATAAAGCCAACAAAATGATTGAATAAATTCAACCCTACAAATGTAAAACCGTAAAAAGGTGAAAATACCTCCATTTCATGACCATTTGGTGGTGGAAGATGTTAACTTGTCTTGTCTGTCTACTTTATTGCAATGTACAAGAGCACAAAGATTCCATAAAAGATGTTTTGTTTATTTATTTATTTCGTTGTTATTATTTTTTTTTAATGAAAGTAAATTTGTGTTTAAAATTGGCAGATGGAAGCGATGAATATCACAAATGTGCCATCATGTCTCAGATTTTGGTCTATGTCTTTTGTTGAATGCTACTCCTAGCCAAGAAATGAAACTTTAGTACTACAAAGCACTCGAGTGATCAAAATGAAAGATGCAAGTGATGAAACTGTTATATATTGCTATGTTTAAAGGTGGGAACAACTTGTGTGGAGGGTGGAGTGGATCAACCAAGGAGATTACACAAGATGCTTTGCATATAAGGATAGCTGTTGCATGTATATCCATATTTGAATTGTTGATGATTATATATAGTTGTATTTGATTATCAAATATTTGATAATGAATTGTTGATGATTAGATTATTTGTATTTAAACACTAGAGGAATAATAAGCAGCATCGAAATTGTTAAACTCAAAATTGTTAAATTCTTTGCTATCTTTCCTATGATTGATTATCAAATATCATCTTTATCTATAAGAAATTCTTAGTCATATAAAATCTCCGGCTACTTTTTTCTCTTGATAGAAATAGCAACTTAGATCAAAGTAATACATAAGCTTGGATATTTTAGATAATTGTGATAATTTAGCCAACTAAAACTTTACTAGCATTCCTTGCACATAAGTTTTAGTATCCTGTTCTAATTTAGCAAGAAGGCTGCCATCCATCAGGAAACTTGATAAAACCCCTTTGTACGTGGTTATTATAATATTTTACTTAAAAATATATATATTCTTTTATGAAATTTTCTTGGTCATAGTGTTGATTAGCAAAACATAATTTTTTTTGCATTAGTATCACTTAGTATTCAAATGAATAGTTTTAAAATTTTCAAATTGGTTTCAATTTTCTAATTGACGATACATTCATCTAAAATAAAACCTGTCATGATTCAGAATACAAAAAGAAAATCATAAGATTACAAATACATCTAAAATAAAACCTGTCACTATTTTTTATGAAAGTTTCTAATTGGCAATACATTCACCTGAAATAAAACTTGTCACAATTATTTTTTTAAAGTTTCTAATTGACAATACATTCACTTGAAATAAAACCTGTAGTGATTCAAAATACAAAAAGAGAATCATAAGATTACAAATACATCTGAAATAAAACCAGTCATAATTTTTCATAAAGTTTCTAATTGACAATACATTCACCTAAAATAAAATCTGTCACAATTTGTTTTTAAATTTTCTAATTGACAATACATTCACCTGAAATAAAACCTATCATGATTCAGAATACAAAAAAAGAATCATAAGATTACAAAAAAATTTGAAATAAAACCTGTCACAATTTTTTTATAAAAGTTTCTAATTGACAATACATTCACCTGAAATAAAACTTATCATGATTTAGATTATAAAAAGAGAATCATATGGCTGAAGATACATCTTAAAATAAAACTTATCTCAATTCAAACTACAAGAAGATGGTTCTATCCACCACAATTAAAATATTGTATAGCAAAAAATATTTGCTTCCCAATGCATTCTCTTCGTCACAAAACTTGTTTGTACATCAGCTTTCTTGGAATTGTTGTAATAGATCCCACATAAAAGAATGTACAGCCAAATACAAAAAAAAAAATATATATATATATATATATAGGGTTGAGTTCAAGTTATACCTGGTGTAATTCTAAGTAATGTTACACCCCCAATTATTTTTTAATAGGATGCCAATTTCGACAAATCCACCGTTGGATTACATTATTTTTGTATGTTCTCCATGCATACAAAATTTCAAGGTAATCGAATAACAATATCTATGTTATCAATCAATTGTTTAAATTCAAGTGTTTGTAATTTAAAATAATACATAAAAAATGTGTTTATGGATGAAATGGTAAATAACATCCGATTAGCATGAAAATTGGCATGCATGTTAAAAATGTATAAAACATGTAATCAAATGGTAAGATTTCTAAAATATGAATTCAATAACAAGTTTTTAGGTGGTGTAACACTGCTTCGAGGTGTAACTTGAACTCAACCCATATATATATATTAGAATGAGCACAGTTAAAAAAAAATTCAAAATATTCTAATTAAACAGTAAGTGGTCATATCGTAAATGATGACTGGTTAGGATGTATATGCATAGTAGATGATGATGATGTAGAAGGATACATCGCAGCTGGCAAAGAATCCTAAAGATAATTGACAAATACAAATTAGAATAAATAATAAAATCATCCATTACAGAACAATTTATACTAAGTAAAAAAAAAAAAAATCAAATACATCATATACCTGTACAAAACTTGTGGATTACAATGTATTATGGTGTCAAGCTTGTATTTGCAACATCCCTACAAGAAGAAATTTTATAAAACAAAAATTTTAATAATAAATTAATACAAAAATCAGTAATTTTATATAATTAACCGGAATGCTTATGTGACGGACAATTGCTTCTCACATGACCTTTTTCTTTGCAAATGTTACACTTTCTCTTCTTCATCAATTGTTTTTCTCTTGGTTGCTTTTGTCTCAAAAATTTAGGCCTTCCCTTTGAAGGATCATGTGGAGGGTCTCGCAAAGCAATTGGAAGATTTGATAATACTTGATTGTTTAATGCAGTATTATCAGGACTTCCTGAATCATCAATATCACAAACATCTTGCATGGCTAGAAGCTCCTCATGAACCTTTTGTGAAGTTTGTCTAAGATGCTAGTATTTCTTCTTTGACTGTGACCCTGCCTATGCAACTTCCAAAAATTGAAGCATCAAACTATTTCTCATCAAGGTAGAAGAAATTTGTGGCTCAACTTGTGCGATATCACTAGATATTTCATGTACAATGCACTTCTTGGCATTTATTGTCTATCTCTCTAAAATATAATGTGATGGAAAAAAGTGCACAAGAGATTTCTTCACAAAAACAACAAGAATATGCTTACAAATAATTCCAACAAACTCAAACACATGGCATGTACAAATAGCTTTTGTCTCAACAATATCCAGTGACACTTCATAAAATGGACTTTCTTTCTCTCATGAGCTACCACCTTATATATCTTCTTCACTCATTCTTCACAATATTTGGATGCCTTGTATTTTTTACTACAAAATAAATCTTCTTGAAATTTCATAAACATCTTTCTTGTATAAACTTTCACCGCCTCTACTTCCATCTTGTAACATGTTTTCAAAATTGGCACTGAATTTTTTGTCTTTACATCATATTTTTTCTCTTTAAGATAACGTGCATTCAAAGCTTGCTTATATTGATACACAAAGTCACTTATTGTTGTACTTGAACGAACATAATCTTTAAAAAATTTATTCATGCTTTCACTCCTTTGAGTTGTAGACATTCCAGCACAAAATTTCCTACGTAAGTAGGTGGGAACCTATTTTTCACGCCGCATGCAAAGATTTATCCATAGTTCTCCATAATCTTACTCCATCCTAACTCAAACTCTTCAATGGTGAGTTTATCATGGATGCAATGGTGATATTCTCCCTGAAAATATAGATATTTATTATATATATATATGAGACAACTGATTTGGAACTTTTTGTAAAATATGTCACTTACACAATCTATGAGTTGTATTAGGCAATACATTTGCAATTACCTTAGCCATAGCCTTGTCGTCATCTGTGATAATTGTAGAAGAAGGATTTCCAAGTGTTACAATAAGCCAAGTCTTCAACAACCATGTATAAGATTTAGCTATTTCATTCACAAGCAAAGCACATCCAAACATCACATGTTGATGATGGTGGTTAACTCCTATGAAAGGAATAAAAGGCATCTTGTAAGTATTTGTTAGCATCAAAAGTAACAACATCTCCTAAATATTAGTATGCAATTCTTGACCTAGCATCTGCTCAAAAACAATTACCCATGCATCCATTTTCATCAACTTCAACTGCATAAAAAAAATCTAGATTTTTACATTGATGCTTAATAAAATATTTGTACATTCCCTGGGCATCTCCATCTTAAAGCAACTTTCTTCTTTTATTACCCAAATAATTTTGAATATCGACTGGAATACATCCAACATTATAATCACAACCGAATTCTTTACTTAACACATACATTATCTTGCTTAGATGTATACCTCTATCTCATGGAGTGTATCTGTAAGATTCCTTTGGGCATTGGTTATCACTCTAAGCTCATGAAGCATGCTTGTAGTAAGAAGCTCATGATTATGATCATCCACAAACTTACACACAACCTATGTATCTTCAATTTTCTTTAAACCTATCATTGCTTTGCAACCCACTCTTGTTTCTGCATGCTTTGGACCTATTCTTTCTGTGTCTTCATCACATCTACAACAAAACCCTTCCTTTGAATAAACATATTTAATACCAACCAATATTCTATCTTTTTTAGTCTTTTGAGCATGATTTACTCGTATGCCAAACCCCTTTCGCCTTGCATATGCATTATAACATGCTTTAGCATCCTCAAGCTTATCAAATACCATATTGAGACATGGTTCCAAATGCCTATTGCATGCAAAAGGTTGATTTGAATCATTCAATGACAAGTCTACATTATTTTGATTTTCATTTATTTTTGACTCATCATCCACCATATCATAAAGTGAGATTGTTTCAGTTTCTTCATTGCTCACACTCATATTTTCAATTCAATTAATTTTAAATTTCAAAATAAACTATAAAAACCAAAAGAGAAGAAAAATTCATAAGGAACGGTTGAGAATAAATTCAAATATTTTGCTATTACAATACCAAACTTGCCCAATTTGGCAAACTTGTTTAATTACAAACTTGTTTTAGGATACAAGTAAAGAGTAAATCCAACCACTTAATACAAAACTAAACAACCGATTTGAATTTTTAGAAATTCAAATTAATTTCACATAAGCAAAACAAAGGAAGGGTACAGTTGAACACCCTGCTCAACAACACAATAAACACTACATAAAACAACTCCAACTACATCTTTAACTGCACTCTGGTACATATAGAGAGCAAATTGACATTACAAGTAGGAGAAAATTGAAATTACAAGTAGTATAAAATTATATTTAAAGCTAAGAATGTGATAACTGTGTCCCAGAGGCCTAGGTTCACAGTCGAGAATTCAACAACCACGGTAAAAAAAACTTGTCAAAAAGGCACCTGTAACAAAAAACAAGATTTCCATTCAATTAAATTCATTTTAGTGTTGGATTCCTAATTGAACAAGCTCCTAAGAAAAGCAAATCCAAAAAATTAAAGTCAAGGTTTAAAAAAAAAAAAAAAACACAAACTGAAAATTAAATAAATATGATAGTATAATCACGACGAGGAAACCTAGAAATAGATATTTTTTCCTACACTTAATACCTGTTTTACAAAAAGATGGAGCACGGTGACTTTTAGAACATAACATAATTCAAAATTTTAAAATTAGACTAGCAAAGAAGGCAATTTAGGTTGTCCACAAGGTTGCCACTCATCTCTTAAAAGATTAAAAAATGAAAGTTCTTAAATAATATAAAAAGCCCAAATATGCTCACTTCAGACCCAAAGGTGAGTGTTCCTTGCCTTAAAGCTCAATAGGCATCAGAGGAGCACTCCTCACCTTGGCTTAGCACCTGGTGACCACCACTCTTACATTTGACAACTCTATTTACATTGGATGAAGCAAGCAATAATAAAAAAAATATATTAACAACACAACTCTGTCAATTTGTGCATACCTAATGTGGAAACCTTCACTAGATAAAATGAAACTTGTAAGGGAGATGAGTCAATGACATAAATCAAAGTTAAGTATGCAATCAACAACACATCGATAATAAAAATAAAAGGTGAGAAAAAAAAAAGTAAAGTTCCTTATAGTCAAAACAGGGGATTGGGTTCTAGTCATATGTTTGGACAAGCCATGCGCAGCATTACCTGTTAGGTCACCACAGATATGGTGCTAGCATGTCAATTTCCAATTTCAGTTCTATCAAGCCATTCCAAATTTTGAATTTCCAAAAGTATCTACTTTGTTTTTTTTAAAGAGTTATCTCCAATTTTATTTCAATAGTCGTGATCCAAACGTTTTCTCTCAACCAAGATTGCTTTGGTTGAACTCAACCATCTCTACTATCAAACACCTAAAAATTGGTGGAAGCTTGCTAAGTATAACTGTTTGAAACTCTGAATGCATCCATTTCAAACATAGATATATATCAAAGGTGACAATTTTTGCCATTTTTAGTTTCAAGAAATGTCATAATGCACACTTTCGATATGTTTATATTAATTAACTAAATGATGGAATAGAAACATTTGGAAGCATATTTGGACAAATAGACTAAAGATTTCAACTAAGAGAGGAATCCAAAGATTCCAATTGACAAACAATTTTGATGTATCATTCTTAAATTTATGTAATTATTAAACTCCCAATTCCCAAACAATTTCAATTGGGCAATGCATGGACCACAGTTTTGGCCTTTTCATCAAACTAGGCTCCTTTGGTAACCTTGGAATTGGCTCCTCGATTGTCTCTTCTTCATCAATGATGCAGGATGAGCAAACTATCTTCTATGTGAAAATACCATGGAATCACTTAAGAATCTAATCAAATACACGGATACATGTATAGGTGGGTGGCCTATCACTTAAGAATCTAATCAAAACCCATGAAAATACCAAAAAAAGAAGGAAAATTCATATAAATCAACAAAACCTATGCCAATTTGAATAGATTGATATCCAAAAAATAACCCTAACCCACCAAAATTTTGAAAACTAAATTTTGGGGAAATAACTAATCAAACAATAAAGGGGAAATCGGAACAAACCACAGTATTTGGGTGTGTGGGCGCCAGCTCAAAACGACGCTGTGGTGGCTCCAGCAGCGAGGAGGAGCTCCGTTGGTCAGAGGAGAGGAGGCATTGGTGCTGGTGCTATTTCTCCAAGTAAGGGCTTCTGAACATAATGTGTTTGATGATTTTGGTTTTATTTAAGCTACAATCTTGTGTGATAGAGTTTACTGAAGCCTCATTGAATATCTAGCATGACAGCTCCTGATTGGTGGCATAAATAACCCCTTTTCAACAAGCTCTGGACATAACATTTTCTCAAGTGATATAGCATTGCTGCGTTGCATTAAGCATTGTTGGATTGATAATTGGGCCAAAATGGTCAAATACCACTTTTTTTATGAATTAGCAAAAAAACACTTTCAGAAATAAATTGCGATCTACCACTTTTTCTAGTACTCGAATTTAGTGAACTCGAGTACCCTATTTTCTAATTCCACCGTGGTATGGCTGACATGGTATTTGGGGATTTAAAAATTCCACTTGGTACTTGAGTTTCTTGGACTCGAGTACTATTTATTGTGGTACCCAAGTCCACTAAACTTAACTATGGCTTGGGTTACATGGTACTAAAAACACACAAGATTCAACTTTATTTGTCACTCTCACTTCTCACTTTCACCTCTCACTCTCACTTACTAGAACACACTCTCACTCTCTTTCACACTTAAATATACAAACCCTAAACCCTCATACCATCGGCGGCAGAAAACCCGTCGGCGGTAGAAGACTCTCGTCGGTGACCGAACTCAGCTCTCTTATTGTGAACACACTTTCACTTTCACACTCTCACTCTCCTTCACACCCAAACATGAAAACCCTAAACCCTCATTCAATCAGCAGCAGAAGACTCTCGTCGGCGACCTCTCACTTAGCTCTCTCATTGTCTCGCACTAAGGTCAGTTTTTTAGTTTTAGGGTTACGTCTTTCATTTGAAATTTTAATGGATTCAAAATTAGAAATATTGAAAGAAAAAAACAAAAAAAAAAAAAACACAGAGTTGATATTGTGTTTCTATAGTGCAAAGAAGTAAGACTGAAAAGTACTTTTCCTTTTTTCTTATTTTTAATTATTTTGGGGCCTGAGAAACAAGATTCTTATATATTTTAGCTTAATATATTTGGGTTATTTCAAATTTGGAAGAAAGATAAATGTAAGACTTAAAAGTACTTTTCCTACAAATAGAGTTGGAATTGATATGGTTGCTTGGAGTTTAAATTATTTTTTTTTATTTTATATTTTTTGGGATAACTGAATTTGATTTTGATTTTGCCTTTTATTTTTTTTTTTTGGGAGGAAAATGTAATTGGGCTATTGCTGAATCATGCTAATAAGTTTTTGTACGTTATTGCTGATGATAACAAACATTATGGCATGCGCAACAACAATATATTATTTGCTCACCGTGTAGAAATTACTATAATAAGTGTTGTTTATTGCAATGAAAAATGTCCTAAAATGCTAATCTGAGGCTATCATAGAAACTTTGTTTGTTTCTTAAAAGCAATTACAACTGTTTCTCAAAAAAAAAAAAAAATTACAACTCCCCATTCTTTTTCCTTATATATTAGATAAGAATTACACATTGTTTTGAAATTCATCAGTGAAACTCTCTCTCTTTCTCTCTCTCCTATTATTTTCTTTTGAAAATAAATTGCATAGAATACATAGTGATTGATACATCCACTAACATTAAAAATTACAAACTTTATTGACGCTGAAGTGAGTTTAGTTGTTCTTGTGGTTGATGGGATCCTTGTTGAATCAAACTGGTAGGGCCGGTTTTAATGGTGGTGGTGGGGTTGTGAAGGGGGTGTTCAATTATGTTTCTTTATTTGTTAAATTGGTAGTTATGTGGTAGACTTGTTGAACTTGATTGCTTTGAATATCTCTTATATATATTGCGAATTGGAATTGATCAGGGGAGGTTAGCTCTGCTTACATTGGCTTTGCTGGTTTTGAGGGATTAATTACTTGAGAAAAGAAAATATAATAGGATCTTTTTGTCTTCTTGCACTTCATTTGGAGTTTCATGCTTCCAATCCAGTAATTTTTTATTCATTTTTAGATTTTTGTGCATCAATGCATCTTTTGGTGATTTATTCTTGATTAAGCTTGAAACTTATCTATTTGAGGCATCAGTTATAGCATAATAGATAATTATATAACGAATGTGATTGGTGAATATTAATTTGGCAGTATTTTAAAATGTTTTTTTGTGTTATATTTCAGAATCTAGAACTCAGCTTGAAGCTCTTTGTCATGTGAGAGTTTAATGCTTTATTGAAATGAGTCCTTTTACTCCATGCAATGTTTTATTTGTTAGCTTTTCTGTCAATTTAATACTCATTATGTTAATTTCGATTCAAGTAGATATGCTCCAATCACTACAGATATATATTCTTTTAGGTTCATGAATTGGCTTCTTTTCTTTCCTTTTTATTTGTTGTTGTTGTTTTATTTGTGGGTATATGTCGGTAATGCCACGACTCTATTTACCTACCAGGCATAAATGCATCCAAAACAAATGCCTTCACTTTACCCTAATGCAATTCTTTTTCTTTTAAATTTGCCAATAAACTATAACACAAATAACACTTTCTTCTTCGTCTAGTAGTTCATTGAATCTGCTTGTAAGGTATATAGCCATTCTCTCTTGAATGAAATTCAAGCTTATAAAAGAAATGTATTAAAGAAAAAGAAAGAAAAAGTAGGAACTCAATTATGTGAATTTTCCTCACGTGTCATGCTCCTTAAAAAGAGAATTAGAATGTTTATGCTTTGTATTTGACCTAATGGGCCATTAATCACCCTTAATTTTTGCCAGATATGGACCCACATTGAGCGGGACCCTCTATACAGGATGTCTTGACGAGGCAAGATGTGCATCGATCAAGTTTGCTTTGGGATGCTCCTTTGGCAGGTGAGGTATGCCCTTATCCAAAATCGTAGTCAATATATGTAGTAGAAAGATTTTTGGCATTTAAGTTTGAAGCGTAATTATTACGTGCTTAGTGAATGCTATTATTAATACTAAGCTGCTTTGTTTGTAGAAAGTGCCAGGTGTATTGACTTGTCGTCACCGAGAGAAAGGTCTGCTTGAAGGTCTGTTTGAAGGTAGGTTAAATCCACGGATCACTACTTATATCACAGATGTGGGATTAGATGGGCTACTTCGGGTCCCAAATATAGACGTTGACCATAGCTTGATCACAACGTTGGTGGAGAGATGGCAGCCAAAGACGCACTCATTCCACTTGCCCCATTGTGAGATGACCATCACACTGCAAGACATGGAGGTTATAATGGGTGTACCTATAGATGGCTTGCCGATGGTGGGATTTACCCGTATGGACGATTAGGGTGACCTCTGCTTCGACTTGCTAGGGCATAGGCTACCAAACAAAGAAGTCGGTGGGAATAAGAACACTGCAGTGATGGAAGGGCCGAGGGTAAAAGCCAAATGGCTCGAGGAGCAGTTACAACCCTCTCTCGGCTGACGCCACTAAGGTGCTTGTGCAGCAGTATGCTCGGTTTTACATACTGGAGATGTTGGGTGGTATACTGTTTATGGACAAGTCTAGCGAACGGCACTCAATTATGTATCTACAATTTTTCAATCCAATTAGCAATGGAAAGAAATATAGTTGGGGTAGTGCAGCACTAAGTTGGCTATATAAACACCTCTGTAAGGCATCAGAGAAGACAGCCAAGCAGATTGGCGATCCTGTGCTATTGGTGCAGTTGTGGGCATGGGCGAAGTTTCCACACATATGTCCTGTGATGAGGCATCCACACCAGGCACTGCCCCCAGGTCCACTTGCTATCAAGTGTGTAGGATCTTAGATAGTTATCGTTTTACATTTCCATATTGTCTTTTTCGCATGGGAATTATGTAAGTAACTAATATGAAGGTTATGTCTATGTTGTTTGCTAGATGGAAAGGGGCTAAGATAACAATTGAACATCCAATGCACGTCCTATGCGCCTATCGTGTGTCGCTTGCTTCGCTACGGCCAAATCAGGTATCGTGCCTTACAAGTGGGAACCACTTTGGCATGTAGTTGTTGTACTTACAATTCGCTTTGGAATGAATAAAAATTTTGTATTTCAGAGTTAAACATTGTTGCCATGTGTTGTTCACATTCGTTACACATTTTTTCTAATTATATTGTTAATATAGTTGTTTGCATCTGTTGGATCATTGCAGATTGTTTGGGAGCTATATAGAAATTATTTGGGTTCATTACCCGCATAATGTACGGCAGGCCAACACATATGAAGGTCTATCATGCCACTCATACATTTTTGGGTGGTTGAAGGCCATCACCCCGAACGTGTTCTCCGAAAGTTTGGGATGAAACAAGGTATACCGATCAATGTTGATACTTCAACTAAACTTCACAAGATAACACTCCAAGGCAAGCAAGATAGAGACTGGGCTGAAGTACATGCCACGCATATTGCTAAATGGGCTAGGCACGCCACAATTGCCGATGCACCGCCTTTTCATGGGGAGATGAGCTACAATGACAAGTATATGGTGTGGTTTCGTCCTTGCACTCTTTACCATATTACAAAAGAGACCTCATATTGGGACACTTTGGTAAGTTTACAAAGACTATTCTGTTATAAATGTACCTCGCTTTGCATAGTTTAGTTCAACCTACTAACACTACTCTTGTATACTTGTGACAGATTGAATCACAGTTAAGGATTATGGCGAAGTGTGTACCAGGGTTTGAGATCTACACCGACTGTATTAATGCCTTGCAATCTATTGAAGAGCTCGGTCGGTTGACCTTGGACGATGCACGCGCTGTGGGCAACACAAGTGAACCGGCTATAGGGCATTATCGGCAAGCAGGTGGACGTCAAGGGCGAGGAGGCCGTCAATCTAGTCAACGTCCCACATCTGGTCGGTGTCCCACATCTGGTCAGCGTCCCATATCTGGTCGATGTCATACACCCGTGCCCACGACTGGTCGGCGTCACAGACCCGTGCATGACCACACCATGGAGGAGGCAAGTCAGACAACAGATGAGATGTGTTTGGACATTGGTTATGATATGGGCTCCATGGCACACGATTATGCGGGTCCATCCCATATGTTTGCCTATGGGGACACATCTCGGTCCCCATCCACATCCTCTACTACACCTCTGTTGCCCACCACCCGTACGTCTCCCCCACTGACTACCGGCACTGCTCCCGCAGATGTATGTGGTAGAGATGAGATGAGATTCATGCCCACCCCTAGGCGACCCACCCCTAGTGTTGTCCCGATACCCACCCCCAACCAGAGGCTTCACACATTAAGGATCGGTTGCAAAGGCCGCAACGAACACGGACACATCCTCCTAACTGTAGGACTGGACATGGTACTATACTTTGATTTAATACCGATTACATATACATCTCTTTATAGTTAAATGATTTGCATATTAGTATTCGACGTGGTCGGCACTGAACTTTGTTTATTCAGATTAGACCCTTATAGTAACGAGTGATGCAGTGAGATATTGTTGCTAAACAACAGTCAAAGGCGGCATTTTAAGACAGTATGAGAATTGTACAAGAGATGGGCACTTGGGTTTTATTTTTTTAATTTATGTAAAGCCTATGTTTTTTATTGGGGTAATTGTCGTATAACAAGTCTCTGAGATAGGTGCAAGAATGTGCTTTAGGAAAGTTGTAGCCTCGTTGGTAAAAACAGGATGGATAAAAAAAATCTAGTCAAAAGTTGTGCAATTGTATAGATTTTTGGAAAACTTAAGTAATACATATAAGCGATTTAATTTTATATCATTTACTTATTATCAATTCGATAATATTTATATTGTTGTTGTAGGGACCGGGTTCGGGCACTTCCCTCCTGGGGATGAGTGGTCCCAAGCCCAGTTAACCCTATACAATAAATTTGTAAATAGTGGGTAGAAGGACTAGGCATTAGTGAATGATACAACGGTTGACGTGGGTTTACAAGATTATCAAATGAGATTTAGCTAAGTTTTCTAAGGGGAAGTTCGTCATTGGCCCAGTTCGAGGAACTCTTCCCCGATTGCTAATGAAAATAGGGGTTGTCCCCCGAACCCCCTCTTCCCTGGGGTTCATTCTATTATATAGTCCTGTTCAGCTGATCTCTGCCTTCCACTTGTTGATCATCTGAGCCTGTGTCTGAGGGCTTGTCCCTTCAGCCGTCTTTCCAAACCTCCTGTTAGTTGAAGTAACCAAAGTATCGCTGTTCAATGGTCAATTCTTCATTAATGCAGCCAGAGTGTCAGTTGCATGCTTTTAATGTGGGGATTGTTAGGTTCTAAGGTCTTAGAATTTTATGTATTTAGAACTCTAATTTGTAATGTTGGCAAACCATGATCAAAACAATGTATTTAGTCTAGTTTAGGCTTGCTCAAAGTTGGTAAAATATTGTAAAGTTGGAATCGAGTAACTGCAGATGTATTGGTGCATTTCGGCCTGGCTCGATCGATCGAATGTAATTCTCGATCGATCGAAAATCGGCCCAAATGCGTTTTCTGCAGAAATTCCAGCTCAGCCCTAACTCTTTTAAACGTTTAGGGTTTTATGTTTTTGCCCTAGGTATATAAGGCAAAACCCTAGCCACGTTTTCAAAGTTGCACAAGTTGTATTGTTGTTCATACATTGCGGTTTTGTGTAAATTCATGTGAGATCTAGAGGAGCTTTCCTTTACACAAAGCTTAGGGTTTTCAAGATTGAGATTACTTCAACATCTTGATGATCAACTTGGTTGCTGCCATTGAAGCTTAAAGATAAACAAGCGGGGAGCTTGTAACTGATTGAAGAATTCAAGAAAGAAGTAGTCCGTAGATTCGGAGCCTGCGCGTGGTCGTGTCAGGAAGTTCTACTGGTTGGTAGCATTAGGAAGTCGAGCGGGGGAGCTTGTAGTCCTTTTGTAAGAACTTCAATTCTTTCATAGTGAATTCTGGTTTGCCTTGAGGATCGGTGGGTCAAATCCTCCCCAGGTTTTTCCGTGTGGTTTCCTGGGTGATCATATCTTGTGTTCTTTATTATTTTCGCTACTTTATATGTTTTATATGCATGATATGATTATTTAATTGTTTTAACCTAGAATTGTTTAATTTGACTAAGTAACAACTTGGTTAATTAATCTAGGCTACGCAATCTGGTTGTTTGTTTAAGGGGTCTAAACCGTTCAAATGGTATCAGAGCGGGTTGCTCTTTTGTTTGAGATTTTTTTCTCTGAGCTGATCCTTGACCCCAGTTGTCATGGAGTATGGACACTCTCTGTTTGTTCCTCCTCACTTTGATGGGAACAACTATGCTTACTGGAAAGTAAGGATGAAAGCATTCCTGAAATCCATTAATGAGAGGGTTTGGAACTCTGTTGAATATGGATGGGAGAAGCCCACTACTCCTGTGAGTGAGTGGCAAACTTCTCAGAAAGAAGCAGCTGCATTTAATAGCAAAGTTATGAATGCCATTTTTAATGTTGTTTCAATGGAGGAATTTAAGAGGATCTCTAATGTTGAGGTTGCTCATACTGCTTGGAAAATCCTCCAAACTGTGCATGAAGGCACAAAGGCTGTTAAGATAAACAAATTGCAGCAATTAACTTCTAGGTTTGAAAGCATTAGAATGTCTGATGATGAAACCTTTGATGAGTTTTATGCTAAACTCAATGATATTGTTAATTCTACTTATAACTTGGGAGAAGTCTATGATCAACCTAAAATTGTTAGGAAGATACTTAGATCCTTAACTGAAGACTTTAAACCCAAGGTGACAGCCATTATTGAAAGCAAGGATGTGGACACCATCCCTGTTGATGAGCTTGTAGGATCTCTTCAGTCCTATGAGTCTGACCTACCTAAGTGAACAAATCCAAATCAATGGCTCTTAAGTCAGTTGATGATGTTGATAATAGTGGATTTGATGATGAGCTCTTTGCTACAGAGATTGCGTACCTTGCCAAAAACTTTAAAAACTTTCTTAGGAATACCAATAGAAAGGCAAGAGGTACTTACACTGCTGAACCTAGAAATTTTAGGAAGAATGATCCCACTAAGGTTAATAACTTTGAAAAACCTAGAGAAAAAGTTGGTCAATCTTCAAATAATTCTTTGGGTCCTTAGTGTTTTGGCTGTCAAGGGTATGGCCATATGAAATCTGAATGTCCTACATTCTTGAAGACTAAGGGTAAAGCTATGGCTGTAACCCTTAGTGATAATGAGGTTTCTAATGATGAGTCCGGTTGTGACGAGGATGGAAACTTCATTGCTTTCACTGCTACTGCTACAGTCAATGAAAGCATATCTGCTGAGGAGAACCCTTCTGATGGGGAACTCTCTGAAGATGTAGATCTTCAAGAGGCCTACAACAAACTTTGCAAAATTGTTGCAAAGGATGCTATGAAAGTTGATTTAGGCCTGAAGAAAATTGATGCCCTTGAGCTTGAAAAGAAAAATTTGCTTGTTAAACTGTTTGATGCTAATGAGCTTTTGAATAATGTTAAATCTGAAAACATGCTTTTGCTTGATAAAGTTAGAACTTTGGAACATGATTTATCTGTTGCTAGATTTGCTAGTTCTAAACTTGAACACATGCTGAATGTTCAAAAGTATCCTTATGATAAATCTGGGATAGGATATGTTGAAAGCATCTTTGATTCTGCACCCCATTCCACTGTCTTTGTTCCTTCTTCTTCTTCTGTACCTTCTGTGAGTGAGGTTGTGAGTGAAACTGTTAGACCCCCTGTGAGTGAGGTTGTTAAACCTGTAGAAGTTTCACCACCTAAGAAGATTAGGGTAGACTTAAGAGAATCTAAACCTAAGGAGCCTACCAAATCCAAGGACAAGATGCATGGTAAACCTGCTTGGGTTTGTCATTACTGTGGAAAGTCTGGACACATTCGTCCTAACTATTTCAAGCTTCAAGCTGATAAGAGAGCAAATAAACCAATAGTGCATGTGCCTCAAGCACAAGATCCTATGGCACTAATTGGTGAATTGGTAAAGGTGTTAAACCTTTATTCCAATCCTGGAGTTGGGAATCACTCTAATGTGAATAAGAATTCCAATGCTCGTGGTGCATCTAAAAAGTTTTGGATGCAAAAGACTCGAACTAACTGAGTCTTTCTGACATGGTCCTTGTGCTTCATTGCTCTATCCTATGTGACCATTGTTCTTTGGTTTTTGTGTCTTTTTGTTCTAGGACTTGCATTGCATTACATTCATGCATTTCATTCTAGGATTTATTTGTTTTCTCTTTTAATAATAATAAAAAATAAAAATAAAAATAAAAATAAAAAGGAGAAAGCAAAAACTATATTTGACACCATTTTTCTTGATTTTTGAAAACAAGGTTGGTCAATCTTTTTACACATGTCATGTCCTGTGTACCTTGTTTAACTTTGATGAGCTTATTTAATGCACTTGACTAGTTGAAAATTTGTAGTGCATGTTGTGTGGGAAAGTGTGTGTGGTTTTTAATCACTTTTGCCTTAATCATGAAGTCACATGTTCTTTGATTGTCGGACTTGATCCTTTTGAGAATGGCATAAATACCATCTCACCACTGTTCACTAGCCAATCATGAACACCTTAGTGTGTGGTTTTTAATCACTTTTGCCTTAATCATGAAGTCACATGTTCTTTGACTGTCGGACTTGATCCTTTTGAGAATGGTATAAATAACCATCTCACCACTGTTCACTAGCCAATCATGAACACCTTAGTGCATATCATCAGATTTTGTGCTCGAGAAAGTGTAGCACATGCACAAAAAGAACATAAGGTATAGCCTCATTTAAAATTAAAACTGGTGTGTACTATTAGGCTTGACGCCAATTCACTTAATTCAAACCCGTGTGTACTATTAGGCTGAATGCCAATTCATATATAAATAAGAGGCAAAAATGCAAGAAACTGACATGATTGCAAGCTTTTGTTCTAGGAGATGTGGGAGTTATAGGATGTAACTCTTTAGGTGATAGTCTCTTTTAAATTCTATGTGATGAATTGTGTAGACTTTGTATTTGATTGCTATTCACATATCACCTCACATGTATCTCAAGTTTTTGCTAGTATCACACACTTCACAAGTTATTCTTTGTTAAACACTGTACATGCTAGTGTGTGTGTTTTTGGTCTGACCAACCAAGTTTGAAAATATCTTGAGATTTGTGCTCAACATATTTGTTGCTTGAGGAAAATAAATGGAGGATGATTAAAACTTGTTTTTGAGGAAATTGGGTTTAAAAATTTGGGTTTTTGAAAAAAAAAAAAAAACATTCAATTTCATAATCATGCATTTTGTTTTCATTGATCAAATGCTTTGAGGAGTTGTTTTTAAAATTGGGCTTGCATTGTTCAAAACTGTGATTTTTCCCAAAATTTTTGTGAGTTTCTGCCAATTTCGATCGATCCATTGTGATTTTCGATCGATTGAAAAAGTCCCCTAGATTGTTCTAAAACGACTGTCTCATTCGATCGATCGAATGTATTTTTCGATCGATCGAAGATCGTGGAGAAGTTTTTTTAAAAGATGAAATCTGACTTTTTCAAAGTACTATTTCAAAACTTTTTCAATCCTTTTTCTCTCTCTGACGAGGCAAGCTCAACTATTCGAATTTTTTGTCGTTTTCCTCCGGATTTTTTGCAAGATCTCTCTTTCCTCAAGCCGGTAAGACTCTTTTGCCCTTCCTTTTGTTTTTATTTTCATGATTTCATGCATTTTTCATGCATTTTAAGGGAGATTTTCGGACTTTGCATAAATGGGAATTTCTGTTGATTCAAGCCTTTTCTCTTGCAATTGATCATTGGGTTTTTGTGGGGACACATCATAAACATGTTTCTTAACTATTAATTTGATCAATTTTGGGTTTTGTGAAAAATTGAAAATTCTAGGGTTTATGTTTGATCCGAATTGGGGCTTTTGTGAAATTGAGTTTAATTGATAAAATTGGCTTGTGTAATTGATGCAATTAGTTATTATAATCTGTTTTTAACATTGTGTAATGATTAATTCATCAATTTGTTGCAAAAATTTTCAAGTGGTTTTCAAATTTTTAGGGTTTTTGTTAAGAAACTCTATGTTCAAGCCAATTTTGTGTAATTGAACTTAATTTGAACATGTTTACTGCATTAGTACATGCATCATGGCATTGCATTTGTTCATGCATCATATAGATTGTTATTCTTTTTGTGCTAACTTGCAGTCTGCCCTTGGTTTTGTTTTTTGTTCTTTTGGTTTTGTCTTTGTGTCTCTATCCTTTCCTTAGCACCATGCCTAGGAAGACTAGAGTTCGTAGGACTATTCCCTCTCCTTCTCCTTCCCCCCTTTCCTTTGACCGAGAGAGGTTTCCGAGCGAGAAAAACCAAGAGACCTATGAGAAGCTCAATCTTCAGAGGAAGATTTGGGCTAAGCGTTCGGTTATTTTAGATGAGCTAGATCCTGCCATTAGGGCAAACTTTGAGCGTAGGGGCTAGTTGCCTTTATTAGATGTGTCTGACCCTCCTCCTCCGACTACCTTGATTAGAGAGTTCTCTTCGAACATCTCTATCTGCGTCTATGATTCCAACACTCTAGTTAGAAGTTGGATACGAGACGTAGAGTACTCCATTACTCCTCAGGTAGTGGCTGATGCTCTTGGGGTACCGTTGGTTAGTCATCCTTTCTATCCTTATTCTGAGTCTCCCGAGCTGAGCGATGTTTTGTCTTACATCACTGGGACTACTGTCCAGTGGGGTTCTGATCCTAGGATCACTTCTGCTGAGCTCTCCGGGTTACATTATCTTTTCTTTAGGATAGCCTGTCATTCCCTCTGGCCCATCTCTCATGTTCACACCATTCCTCTCGAGAGGTGTGTATTTTTGTACGCTTTAGTTACCGATGCTCCTATTAGTTTTCCTCATCTTTTTCTTCGTTCTTTGAATGAAGTTTATAGGAGTTCATCTACTTCTCATGCCCTTGTTCATCCTATTTTCATTCATAGGATTTTGCCTTATCTTGCTCTTAGTGACTTCCCTTCATCTAAGCCTGTACATGTTATTGGTCCTATAGGTGCGTCTTTTCTTAGACAGAGGGCCGCTCATCTTCGAGCTAGTTTTAAACACCCTGAGTCTGAGCCATCTAGTAGCGCTCCTCCTCCTCCTTCATCTTCTACAGGTCTTGCTGGTGAGGATATTCCTGATCCAGTTGGTGATGATGCTGCTGCTGCTGATGTTCCTCTACCTCCTTCGGCCGACTTCGATGTTCGTCGTACTCTGGAGACTGTCATGACCGTTCAGGTGGCTCATGGTCAAATTTTGGTGGACCTGCTGGATGAGATTCGTGCTCTCCGAGCCGACCTTGCGCATCTTCATTCACCCTCACCACCACCTTTTGATAGCGACTCTTGATTGCCCTTTGGCATTCCGTCACAAAAAGGGGGAATGGATATTTTGACTTGTAGAGGAGTTTTTTGACTTTTTGAGGAGATTTTGTAGTTAGGGGGAGATATTTTTTGTTAGCATGAGATATTGTTTTGTAGAGTTTATTAGATTGTATCTAGGTGCTTCACTTTGTATATCATTTTTGGGGGATATTCATGTTAGGGGGAGTAACATTGATATATTGATATACATGATTTTTATTTGATTCTTGTTGTCTCATGATTCACTGCTTATTGATTTATATTTATGAGTTGTTCATTGATATATATCTTTATTTTGTGCTGTGTGAATCTTACAAGAATGTTATACCTGTTTATATACTATTTTCTGTCACACATGCGTTTATGCGTTTGTTGAGTATTTCAGGAATATACAGGTTGTTTCAATTGAGCTGCTGTCTACACTTGCAACCGATGGATAGTAGTTAGGATTGAATTCTAGTCTTTATGAGCATTATTTTTGTAAAGGTCTTTTCAATTGTAAACTTTGAGCTTTTAATTTGTATTTTGTCACAGATTGCCAAAGGGGGAATTTGTTAGGTTCTAAGGTCTTAGGATTTTATGTATTTAGAACTCTAATTTGTAATGTTGGCAAACCATGATCAAAACAATGTATTTAGTCTAGTTTAGGCTTGCTCAAAGTTGGTAAAATATTGTAAAGTTGGAATCGAGTGACTGCAGATGCATTGGTGCATTTCGGCCTAGCTCGATCGATCAAATGTAATTCTCGATCGATCGAAAATCGGCCCAAATGCATTTTCTGCAGAAATTCCAGCTCAGCCCTAACTCTTTTAAACGTTTAGGGTTTTATGTTTTTGCCCTAGGTATATAAGGCAAAACCCTAGCCACGTTTTCAGAGTTGCACAAGTTGTATTGTTGCTCATACATTGCGGTTTTGTGTAAATCTCTTGTGAGATCTAGAGGAGCTTTCCTTTACACAAAGCTTAGGGTTTTCAAGATTGAGATTACTTCAATATCTTGATGATCAACTTGGTTGTTGCCATTGAAGCTTAAAGATAAACAAACGGGGAGCTTGTAGCTGATTGAAGAATTCAAGAAAGAAGTAGTCCGTGGATTCGAAGCCTGCGCATGGTCGTGTCAGGAAGTTCTACTGGTTGGTAGCATTAGGAAGTCAAGTGGGGGAGCTTGTAGTCCTTTTGTAAGAACTTCAATTCTTTCATAGTGAATTCTGGTTTGCCTTGAGGATCAGTGGGTCAAATCCTCCCCAGGTTTTTCCGTGTGGTTTCCTGGGTGATCATATCTTATGTTCTTTATTATTTCCGCTGCTTTATATATTTTATATGCATGATATGATTATTTGATTGTTTTGACCTAGAATTGTTTAATTTGACTAAGTAACAACTTGGCTAATTAATCTAGGCTACGCAATCTGGTTGTTTGTTTAAGGGGTCTAAACCGTTCAGGGATGACAGCTTCCCTACGAATTACTCCTTCGCCATATTCCCCCGACCGACCCTGGGTACTTGTCTTTTTCTTTGGCATGCCCTAGAAGGGTGCTTTTGGTGGGGCGCCGACCTTCCCTTCTTCAATATCGGCCGGCCGAAGACATGGTCATCCTCGGCGATGCTCCTTGACAATTTAAGCCTTCCCCGTTCATCCTCGGGTACTACATTGTCCCCGGCATGGGCCTTGAGCCTGATATGGGGTGGGCCGAGGTTGCCAACTCTTCGAGCCCCACAATAGCCCCTCAAAATTCTACTGCCCGGCTCCTTGGGCGAGGAGGAAGATTTTGATGTCTTCAGGTCCTTGTCATGGTCTGGCAAATCTTGTCTTCCTGTCAGTACCAAAATCCTTCCAACTGCTCAGGGAACGCTCCCGATGTTTCGGTACTTGGAGCGTACCTTCATTAAATTTTAGCGGCTCTATGTCCTCCACGTTCAACGGTGTGATGATGAATTGACAGTAGGGATACCTCTGACTTAATTGGCGGGAAAGCCCGTGCGGTTACTTTTAATTGAGGGTATAAATACCCAATCGAACTGATTTACCCCTTTACTTTTGCATTCAAGAGCTCTTGCGCACATACACCGAACTTGACCAAGCCTCTAACTGACCTTACACCTCCTTTCAACATAAAAGGCCTGTCCAAGGAGCCTTTCCTCATTTCTATAAGTTCTCTTCTCTTTTCGGCTCATACTTTTCCGCTTGAGTTCCTTGTCCTCTTATTCCTCTTTCTCTCTCCTTCGTTTTTCCCTGAGCCCCTCGTTAGTTCTTTAGGATGGGTAGGTTTAAGAAGTTAGTTGAGTCTGAGGAGGCAATGAAAAAATTCATTGCCGATTATAAAATCCCCGGTACTGTGGGTTTGAGGTACTGTGGAGAAAGGGAGTGGTGCATTAGGAGAAAAGAGGGTGAGGTGGCGATTCCCATAATCACCTTTCTAAAGGTTGGTATGAGGATTCCCATGGGGCCAGTGATGAGGGATTATCTTAGGCATTTCGGCTTAGCTCCCACCCAGTGTGCCACCAATGTGTTCAGGATCTTAGGTTGTCTGGATGCCTTGAATGAGAAGATGGGGCTGGGGTTAACCCACCACGATGTAAACTAGTGCTACAGCCTCTAATACCTTAAAGGGAAGTCTTATTACATGAAGACGAGGAATGATAGGGTCCGGCTCATCTAGTGCCTCCCTAAGTCCAGCAAGGGTTTGAACAAAGATTTCCTCATTGTGTCCAGAGAGTGGCACGATGGCCTTCATTGTCCAACAATGGAGGGTACATTAGGTGGGACATTCAGACTAGGAGAGGGGACTAATTTCTTGTGCCTTCGCGCTCTGCTTTTCTTGGTTGTTAACAGGAATTTGTTTTCTTTTATGTAGATCCGCACGCTTTTGAGCGTCACTTCGGCTTGGTCAACAAGGAAGATTTGCAAATCGTACTGAGGTCAGAGATTTTTGTGAATGAAGCCAACAACCAGGTTAGAGCCGCTAATGAGATCTTAGGATACGATCCGATTCAAAGATCGTTCTCAACTCCAAAGTATGTGATCCGAGCTAAAGATCCTTGGCTGTATAAGATCACCATAGTCGAGTACGAATTTTTAATCCCTGAAGGATCTCCCGTTCCGGAGGGCATACCGTTGGCGAGTACCTCTTCATCATCTCAAGTTGCAGAGGCTGAGGGGGGAGAGCTATGAAAAGAGGAAGTGGCTGACTTAGGTCCGTCCGAGGATGAGTTTGGCATGTTTAACCAATTCCACTCTCCCGAGGACCCTGGCAATTTGGGTGACCCCAGCTTAGCTGAAGCGGACTTTTTATCCGAAGACGCCTCTCTTCGGTTGAAGATGAGTTTCAAGAGACGACCTCAAACAAGCCTGCTAGTCCTGATTGAGGGGCAGCTGGGGAAAGATGCGCCGGGAAAGTCTCTTCCCAAGCTTCCTCCTCCCCCACCCCAACAGAGTTCGCCATCTGGGTCTAAGCCCACCAATCCTAAGCAGAAGAAAGACAAAGGAAAGAGGCCTAGGGGAGGCAAAGAGTCTGACCCTTCCCAAGACGATGACGACGCTCGGCGGCCTTTGAAGCAGTTGAGAGCAGGGCGCCGAGGTCTGGACAAACAGACCACCATCCAGCCCGGGGCCCAGGCTTGGCTCCCTGCCCCCATGCTCCATGGAAGGCCCTTGATGGACAATACCTCCCTTAGGGACCCTTGATGGGGCGAGGGTGCACATGTGATTGACGCATTGGGGAGGTCCTTGCTACTCCCCACGGATATGGCCCAACTGGAGGTTCTAGAGAGCAAGGAGGTCTTCCTCGGCCTCAAACAATGTTTGGGCATGGTAAGTTTTCGGATCACTTGTGATTCTCTTGACTTCCTGCCTTTTGGCTCCTTACCTATCGCGCATTGGTTTTAATTGGCATGCTATCCAGGCTACCTTTAGGTTTGAGGGTATAGCCAGTAGCCAAAGCAAGGCCACGGACTTGGAGCGTGACAAGTTGCTAGACGTTGCGCGAACCCTCAAAGTCTCCAAGGCCAATCTTTCAAAGGCGAAGGAGGAGTTGGAGGAGATGAAGAGGGCTCAAGACATCGCCAAATCAGGCCTTGCTAGCGCCCAAAAGCAGGCCCTAAATCAAATGGAGCGCCTGCTTAAGGCAGAGGATCAGCTGAGGGTTGCCAAAGAGGAGATCGCAACCCTGAAAAAGAAGGTGCTCGAGGCAGAGGGGGCCAGAGGCGTTGCGAAATTCGCCAGGGATAAGGCCTTGAAAGCCAAAGAAGAGGTTGAGTCTGTCAGGGCCGAAGCTGAGGCTTCCAAAGGTAATGCCGAGCAGGAGGCCTACGAGTCAAGGGTAGCTGAGATAGAAGCCATCCTTAAAGCTCAAGAGCTTGGGGTATGTAGACTTTACTGTTCCTAGGTGTGGAATGAAGCCTTGAAACAAGCAAGTGTTGAAGCTTCATCTAACCTGTGGAAGGTAGAGAGTGTGTACTACCCTTCTGCCATTCGTGAGGCTGCTCTTCCTAGCTCCAAGGCCGAGGTGACTCTTGAGGGAGTTGGGGTTGTTCCTGATGAAGATGCCTCGGCTGCTACCACTTCGGATGGCCCGCAAAGGAAGCTGCCCCTCCTAGGGCCGTTGAGACAAGCAAGAGTCCCAATATGGATGCGCCCCGAGAGGCTGCGAACCCCTTAGCTAATGTCCAGGCCCCTCACGTTGAGGAGATATCTCTTTCAACTGACCTTCCCCAGGCTGTAATCCCAAGCGAGGGTTACGAGGACCCTGAGACCTCTTCTGCCCAGCCCCCTGAGGGAGGAATTGAGATGAAGCTGAAGGAATGATCCTCCTTGGCGCCTTCGCTTTGTTTGTTGTTTTTTTTTTTAAGCATTGTAATGGCACTTTTGCCTTGTGTAACTCTTAAAGATTCAATGAAGTGCATATTTTATTTTCTCTTATTCATTTTGTTTGTATTATTTTTTTTTTACTTGCACAATCTTGGCTTTAATTGCGCTTCAGCTGACCACGTCGATAATTATAATAGCATATGGAGGTTTATGGAAATGGAGACCTACCTTTCTCTTGTTTTTAATTTAGAACCAGGGTAGGTCGAGGTCACCAAACCCTTCAATTATTTGGTAAGTGTTTAAAGTTATGGAAACAGGGGAACTCTCTAGACGTGGGTCGGATCAGGACCAAGTCTATCGAATCCTAAAATGCTTTAAGTGATGCTTATGGGCTTGGTCTTAAGGTCCTGTCGTAGGAAAGGTCACCATCCTCTGCAGTGCTCATTACTAGCACCAAAGTGGTCAGCCACGCCGCAGGTTTGGGTCCGCAGACAATACAAGACCTTGGTTCTGTCTAGTGCTTAGATCCTCTTGAAGTGACTAGTTTCCCTATAGGTTTGAGTCCATGGACCATGCAAGACCTTGGTTTTGTCTAGTACTTAAATTCCCTTGAAACAACTAGTTTCCCCATAGGTTTGACGCTGAGGGTCATGCAAGATCTTGGCTCAGCCTAACACTTGGTCTTTCGTGAGTGAATAGTTTCCCCATGGGCTTAAGTCCGAGGACCATGCAAGACCTTAGTTCTGTCTAGCACTTGTCTTCTAAAACCACTAGTTTCCCCATAGGCTTGAGTCCGAGGTCCATGCAAGGCCTTGGTTCTATCTAACATAACTAGTTTCTCCATAAGTTTGAGTCCGAAGACCATGCAAGACCTTGGTTCTGTCTAGCACTTGTCTTCTGAAGCAACTAGTTTCCCCATAGGTTTAAGTCCGAGGACCATGCAAGACCTTGGTTCTGTCTAGAACTTAATTCTTAAAGTAGTTAGTTTCCCCATAGGCTTGAGTCCAAGGACCATGCAAGGTCTTGGTTCTGTCTAACACTTGTCTTCTGAAGTAACTAGTTTCCCCATAGGTTTGAGTCCGAGAACCATGCAAGACATTGGTTTTGTTTAGCACTTGTTTTCTGAAGCAACTAGTTTCCCCATAGGTTTGAGTCTGAGGACCATGCAAGACCTTGGTTCTGTCTAGCACTTAATTCTTGAAGTAGTTAGTTTCCCCATAGGCTTGAGTCCGAAAACCGTACAAGGCCTTGGTTCTATCTAACACTTAGAATTTTCTTTACTGCTTAGAGTGAGGGGACTCATCCTCAGCGTTGGGGAGCCTGCCCTTAGGGTGATAACGGCCTTGAGCTTGCTCTGCTAAAGGGGGACCCTTCTTCGATCTGGCTCCTTGGCTCGGCGCTGACCCAGACATGGGTGAGCTCGTCCTCCACCCCTATGTACAGTAGTAACTCCTACCCGGCGCGCCACTTCCAATTATGAGGCGTCTTTTGGGCTATTCGAGTAACGCGCTTGATGTTTCGATGCCCGAGGCGCATCCTCATTAATATCCTTGCGGATTTATGAGGATCCAGTGGCTAGTAAGTTCTTTGGAAATTAGGTGGAGTTAATACCTCCAGTAATTCTTCCTTAGGATTTTGCGCGGGCTGGTTTTCACCAGCTCTTGCCTTCTATATAAGGCATTTTGGGATAATCTTTTTCTCAAGTTTCATAAACACTTGGGTTCAATAAGGACTCAAGGCTCTTTGTTTTCTGGGCATTTTCAAGGGCCTTGCCAAAATAGTGACTTGTGCCTGAGGAGATGGAGTGGCCCTGGAAAAGGGCAGGGACAAGGAAGCCAAGTCCCCTTTAGGAGCCGAGAATGCCACCCCGATCCTGGACGACACAATGGAGGCGAAATAAGCAGTGGCCAAAGACCCTCCTTCTTTTCAACCTAGCAAGAGAGAGGACCCCCCTTGCAGTTAAGAGGGAAATCCGAAAGGAACATAACATATCTTCTCCGCGCGCGGATCTACCGGCCTTCCAAGCTGGTAGTGATTCGCCAGCGCCCGGTCGTTGTGGGACTGGGAGAGAATCAAGGGAAAACCTTGAGGTGGGACCATTAGGCGCCATGGCTTCCTCTTTTTCCTCATCACCAGTGCCGCTCATACTGGCTCGAGAGTCGTGGATGGTCTTAGAACAGACCTGTCTCCACCTCTCCTTCCATGCTTAGCTTGGCTTTAAAACAAGCCTACCTAGGCCTCTCTTTTTTTTTTAGCTTTGGAACAAGCCTGCCTAAGCATTTACCTTCGTAGTTAGCTTTAGAACAAGCCTGCCTAAGCATTTGTTGCATAATGTAACTTTTCTTTACTTAATAAAAAAGTAGACACATTTCATTTACTTTATTTTTTGAATCTTTCATTTCTCTATGATGATTACCTTCTGAATGAGTACGTTGCCGTTGTTTGTGTTGTTTTTTCTTTTTTTGAACTTGGAAGATGTGTTGTTATTGATCCTTCCACACCAACTGTTGCACTCGCTAATCCTCAAGTCCTTTCCCAAAAACGGCGCCAATTGTAGGAACCGAGTTCAAGCACTTCCCTCCTGGGGATGAGTGGTCCCAAGCCCAATTAACCTTATACAATAAATTTGTAGAGAGTGGGTAGAAGGACTAGGCATTAGTGAATGATACAACGGTTGATGTGGGTTTACAAGATCATCAAGTGAGATTTAGCTAAGTTTTCTAAGGGGAAGTTCGTCCTCGGCCCAATCCGAAGAACTCTTCCCTGATTGCTTTTGAAAATAAAGGTTGTCCCCCAAACCCCCTCTTCCCTAGGGGTTCATTCTATTATATAGTCCTGTTCAGCTGATCTCTACCTTCCACTTGTTGATCATCTGAGCCTGTGTCTGAGGGCTTGTCTCATCAGCCGCCTTTCCAGACCTCTTGTTAGTTGAAGTAACCAAAGCATCGCCGTTCAACAGTCAATTCTTCATTAATGCGACTAGAGTGTCAGTTGCGTGCTTTTAATGTGGGGATGACAGCTTCCCTATGAATTACTCCTTCGCCATATTCTCCCGACCGACCCTGGGTACTTGTCTTTTTCTTTGACATGCCCTCGGAGGGTGCTTTTGGTGGGGATCCGACCTTCCCTTCTTCAATATCGGCCGGCCAAAGACATGGTCGTCCTCGGCGATGCTCCTTGACAATTTGGGCCTTTCCTGCTCATCCTCGGGTACTACATTATCCTCGGCATGGGCCTTGGGCCTGATATGGGGTAGGCCGAAGTTGCCAAATCTTTAAGCCCTACAGTTGTCATTTAACAGTTCTTATTTCTTTCTTCTTAGATGAAGTGGATGATGTAATATAATGTTTCTTAGGGGCCTTTTGGTTCAGGGAATTCAAGAATATTCTTAGGAATTTCATATAGTAATCTTAAATTACCATCTCTGGTGGTTTTCTTATTCCCAACCTGTAGGAATCTCACTGACAAATGCAAAATTTCCAATGTAATCCCCCAATCAGCTTCTTCGTCAAGTTTCTGAGCAAAGGGCATAGTGCTGCACTGCTGTTGGGGTCATATGTTGCTAATGCCTGATGTGCTCATCATCTACCACTGCTTCCACTATTTTCTTACTCTCTTTGCATCTAATACCCAATCTTTCTCACTCTGATACCCAGATGGGTTGATGGGGTGCTTCAATTCACCATTCCTGTAGTATAATCTCAAGATAATTTTAGAATATTTGATTTTTGTGGGCTAAATTTTCTGGGTATGTAGAACGTTTTCAATTTATCTCTAAAAACTCTTCTACTCTATATTTCAATTTGACAAGCACCTGGACTCTTCTCAAACATTTCAAGAAAGCCCATGGCAAATCTCTCTATCTCTCTCTCCCTCTCAATGTCAGTTATGGCTTTTGTTCTGAAATTATGTCATTATGAATCTGTTATTTGCTTTTATTTGCAGACTTGCTCACCAAGTTCTACAGCTGCAAACAGAAAGTTCATCATCACCATGTACAGCTACGTGGAAATGGTACAGCTTCTTTATCCTCTAATTAACATTCTTGATAACTAGCAATATTTTGATGAGTCTTATCCTATTACCCCTTCTTTTTCCTGCTGCAATGTGAAGAAATGGATCTTTATCCTCATTTCATTTGCTCTCAAATTGCCTCTTGATTGTTGAATTTGGATATATGTTAACGTGCTTTTATTCTTTTTGCTGCTCTTGTTTAATTCATGAATAATGATAAGGTCCAGATAACTTTTAGTTTCTTGCTTTGTTTGGTTTCTATTCTTGTTTGTTTTTTGGAGTTCAATTTTTTCGCTCTATACAAGAAAGTTTTATTGGGTTTCAACTAAGTGCTAAATCTTTTAAGTGTTCTTGGAGATTTTTTGATAAATTTAACTTCAATGGAGTATAAAATTTCAATTGGAAATGAATGATTTGCTGGTTCTTGTAGGACTTGTAATTTGGTGGAACCTCTTTTTTATTAGAGAATTTTTTGATAGCTTTCATTGGGATGTGGCTTTTAACTTTTGTGGATTCCAGTAATGAATATTTGTCAAAGTGATGATTAACATTAGTAAGGAGTTCAATTGGTAACTGTATATAATTTCAACTTGGTTTCAGTATTTGAAGACTTGAATGTGAATTGGACTAAGGCAAAATGGTCTGTGAAAAGAGGTTCTAATGGTGGCTAATGAAGACTCTGATGAAAACTTGAAGATTTGAATGGCTAGTTTCTATACTTTAATGGCTGGCCTCTAATACTTTAAGAATTGAAGGAAGAGTTGAGTTCGATTGATGGTAACCATGTTGATACATTATTGGTGTGTTTGTTGCAAAGTGAATAGTAGCTGGAATAGCTTCTCTTTTTGAGAATGATATTGTTTGATGGTAACCAATCTACTTACTGCTTATGACAAACTCCTGCTTACTGCTTACTATTAAGTTTTGTAAAATAAGGAAAAATGGATGCTGGATTTAGGACAATGGCTGCTAAATATTTCAAGACACAACACTAGTGAGTAATGACTAAGAATTAAGAGTCTAGCACAGGTGCTAAGAAGGCCCTAAAATTGACCACAAATTGATAATGTTGTTCACAAATAATTGTATCATGCCAAGTTCAATCGATGGATTAAAGAATTTTGCTACAAATGACTTTTATATCTTTTAGTATTAATTTGAAGTTAGTTGTACCAACTTTGAAATTTTTTGTTGCAAATCTGCAATTGTTAAAATGGTGGTCGCTTTGATTGTTTCAATATAAGCCATCTTTAGTTATGCAGGAAACCTTGTGCATTGTTTCATGGGTTTTGACAGTGTCTTGTGACTCTTGTCCATCGAGCAGATTCAACCCATTTGCATGAAGTTCTTCATTCACCAAAATCAACTTATCAAACAAAAAAAAAATGTTCACTAAAAAATCAAATGGACGTAGATTTTAAGAGTACAGCAATAAGCAAGAACTTCATGCAAATGGACGTAAAGATTTTAAGTGCCACTCCAGAAATTGGGACCACATGCAGATTGATACTCGAGTTTAATGCACTCGGGTACTGCTTCACAGTACTCGAGTTTCATGGACTCGAGTATCAATGGGCATGATTTCCACTCCTGGGGCCAATACAAATTGATACTTGAGTTTAATGGACTCAGGTACTGCTAACACAGTACTCGAGTCCATGAAACTCGAGTATCAATGGGCATGATTCACTCAGGAAATTTGTGCCAATACAGATTGATACCCGAGCTTAGTGGACTCGGGTACTGCTAACATAGTACTTGAGTCCATGAAACTTGAGTATCAATGGGCATGACTCAAGAAATTTGTGCCAATGCAGATTAATACTTGAGCTTAGTGGACTTGGGTACCACACTAAACATTACTCGAGCCCAAGAAACTCGAGTACCTAGTGGAATTTTTAAATCCCCAAATGCCATGTCAGCCATGCCACGGTGGAATTAGAAAATAGGGTACTCGAGTTCACTAAACTCGAGTACTAGAAAAAGTGGTAGATCGCCATTTATTTCCGAAACAGTGTTTTTTTGCTAAAAATTTCATAAAAATGTGGTATTTGGCCATTTTGGCCTTGATAATTGTATGTCTTGAATTTATTGTCTTACCTTTTTAATTTATTAGAGGAGATAGAGATATGTTGAAATAGATTTTATTCTCCCCCCTCCTGTATATATTAAGAAAGGAAAAATTAAGAAATGACATTTGCTTTTGTGTAAACAGTTGTATTTTTATAATTATGGTAAGCACAACTTGGTTGTATACTTGTATTTGTATCAATTTTAAAAAAATATTTAATACTTCAGAAGTATCATAAATGCATATATTCTCTCTTATATGAATTGTTAGTTTTATTATGAATTTAATTAATGAGACCCATTATTATGTGAGAAGAGAAAAAATACGCATTTATAGTATACTTGAAGTATTCTATAAGTACACTCAATTTGGTTATGTTGTTGTCTTTTTGCAAATAAAAGTAATTATTAAGTACTCTTGGAATATAATAATTTGGTAGTTTCTTATCTCAAATTCTTGTTGATGCCACTAATTTATTTAAAGTTTTCATGTAAACAAAGCCTGTACTAGTATTGAGCTAATGATACTTGATTTGTTCTCCACGACTTTCGTGTTTTTATTTTTATTTTTTTATGGAAGATTCTCAAATTTATTTACTAATATTAAACTAATGACGTGCATCATTCTCCACGACTCTCAATTTTTTAATTTTTTGGTAGAAGATTCTCAAATTTATTTAATAATATTTTCACATAAGTTCCCAATCCCAATTTCTTCTCAATTTTTTTTTTTTTTTTTTTAGTTTTTAGTTCCCAATCCCAATTGCGATGAAAAAATGATTCTAAAAAACAAAGAGAAGTTGCAATGAAAATTGAAACAATTCACGGTGTTGGTACAACCAAAGTTTAAAAAAATCCAAACTCAGATAAAAATGGTTCAGTTAAGAGGACCTTTTAACTCAAAATAGTAGTTATAAGGTACCGCGATTTGACGTTCCATCTTCTAAGCACTGATTTGGTTATTTCCTGTGAAATCTGAACGTGAAAGGAAAAAATATCTCGAAATGTAATACTAAAGGTCTATTTGAAATCTATTTATTTTGTTGAAATTGAAAACTTTTTGCAGAAAGCATAGTAAATAAATGTAAAAATTAGCTGAAACAGTACAGTAAAATCTATGAATAGTACAAATTAAAAAGCCAACTTATTTTTGCTACTATTCATATGCCCCACTGTATTTTTTGGTACTATTCATGGGTTCTATTGTACTATTTCAGCTAACTTTTACCATTATCTACAGTATTTTCAGTAAAAAGTTTTCAATTTCAGCAAAATAAGCGAATCTCAAACGGACCCTAAGTAGTGTTTATTTCAATCTTGTGTGGACAGACTCACCACTTTAGTGTTATTTAAGAGTATTCACAATTGAGGAGGAAAAAAAAAGACTTATTTTACATTCTCAAAAATTACTTATCTACTCTACTAACTCATTTAACAATAACATTCCAGTTCTTATTTTTATATACATTCTAATAAAATAATATAAACTTAACAATCAAATAATGTAAAAAAAGATTTTTTTTTTCTCTCTTCTCTTCCATCTCCCTTTCCTCTCTTCCTTTCTGTCTCTCTCCAATATATAATTTTTTTTTTTTAATGTTTACAGCCTCATGAATAATAGGTTTTATTTTTATTTTTATCTACAGTACTTTCAGTAAAAAATTTTCAATTTCAGTAAAATAAGCGAATCCCAAACAGACTTTAAGTAGTGTTTATTTCAATCTTGTGTGGACAAACTCACCACTTTAGTGTTATTTAAGAGTATTCACAATTGAGGAGGAGAAAAAAAAAAGACTTATTTTACATTCTCAAAAATTACTTATCTACTCTACTAACTCATTTAACAATACATCCAACATTCTAGTTCTTATTTTTACATACAATCTAATAAAATAATATAAACTGAACAATCAAATAATATAAAAAAGATTTTGTTTTTCTCTCTTCTCTTCCATCTCCCTTTCCTCTCTTCCTTTCTGTCTCTCTCCAATATAATATATATATATATATATATTTTTTTTTTTTTTATGTTTACAACCCCATGAATAATAGGTTGTATATTTGAGAACTCACTATTTCCAGTTGCTAAAAAAATATAGCAATGCATACTTGGATAAACTTAATTTTTTGGGTGTTGATTGGTAAAATAGCAACGACGGTTTTTACACCTCCATTGCTAACACAACTAGTGTAACTAGTAGCTAACCCATGCAATGTACAGGATAGTTAAATTTAAAATCACATATATCTAAAAAAAACAAATAGAGAGTCCTATATGAAAAAACTATTAATTAAAAGTTAATAGAAAAATTATTTTATAATTTAAAATAGTTTCCCATCGGTTTTGTATAAGTATCAACAAAGTAAGATGCATATAATAAATAAAAAAGACCGTAATGGTGGGCGGTGGTTGCTTTTAATTTTTTATTTATCCCAAAAAAAAAAAATTTTTGATAGGATATGAACAAATAAATTGTAGTAGAAGAATTTGGATTGTAATTAAATTAAGATTTTTATCAACTTAGAAATTATAGGAGAAGAAGATAAGAATAAAAAGAAATTATAAGAGAATTTGATTTTCACAATTGCTTTTTTTTTTTTTTTTTTTAGATGAAATTTTTGGGTTAGAAATGCAAAACTTACTCTTTTAATGAAAAAAAGTACTTCACGTGCACTTTAAAAAATCTTCACAAAACTATTTCTCTTATTTCCATAACAAATCTTAACGAAAATTTGGGTTTCAAAAACCAAATGGCTAATCAAACATTTCCAAGCTCAAGAATCACAATAAACCTAATACAAAATAAACAAACTTCAACACACTGGTTGAGCCTAAAATTGACCAATTTTGTTGAGTCGACCTAACTCTTTGCTTGAGACATTTTTTTATGCAATATGACAGTAACCCAATCTCTCCTGATACCAAAATCATTTACCTTCTTTCGAAGACGGAGCAATGCAATTTGAGAGCTACGGCAAAAACTTTAAATAGACCTTTTTTATAATAAAGTATTAGTTAAATAATATTTATTTTATTAATCATTAATTTAGTTAATATTCTAGCTAGATCACAATTCATGTTTGTTGGAGTGCCATACTAAAACCACAAATATTATAGCAAATCTTCAAGTAGCCTTGAAGTAACTAATAAATTAGTTTGACTGTCAACGTCTCGGCTTTTGGCAGCAAATCACTTTGAAGATAAAGCTTGTGGAAGGTATTACAAGTTACAACAAGAAGATGCGAGGTTAGATATAAGTCAGGTTACATGCAATGAAAATCTTGTATGTTTGGATTATTTTGCAGACTATTCTTAGTGAATTTGATGAGGCTATGCAATTACAATTGAACTATCACTTGAGTCTATTATTCAACAAGAATAGCAAACATTGTATTAAAGCATAAAATACAGACTCAAAATATTATAATCTTTCACCTTAATTTTATTGTCTCAAGAGAAAAAACTGTTGTGCAATTTATCACCAGTCTTACAGCTGAGGCAATAAAAAATCTTAAATCAATATTATTCCAAAAACTAAATCAACCATACATCATCTGAACATGAGATTCACAATTCGCAGTGACAAAAAAGTTGGTGATGCTTATTCTATCAAGAACCAACCTAATTAATTTCCCATTTATTTTTGAACCTCAATTGAAGCTGCTTGCTCTTGACTCTTGGAAAGAATGGTTCTCACAAAGTCATCCATTGCTTTAACAGAAGAACCCTTTTTCTCTGTCTCATCACTTACCGCTGCCCTCAACTGCTTTTTAACCTCAACAGCCTTATTCCTCATATCCTTGCCTTTACCCTCTTTTTCCAAAACCAATTCAATGACCCTCTTCACCTCTTTCCCCACAAGAATTCCTTGACTCCCTCTAGTCAACTCTACACTCACACCCATCTCCTCCATCAGCATCTTTGAGTTGTAAGCTTGCTCAGCCGCCATAGGCCATCCTAGAATAGGCACACCTTGGCTTAAGCTCTCCAACACAGAGTTCCATCCACAATGGCTTAGAAATGCTCCTGTGGATTTGTGTGACAGAATGTCCAATTGGGGTGCCCAGTTACGCACTAACAACCCTCGTTTGCTTTTCTTCATTCTCTCTTCAAACCCTTCTGGTAACCATTCATCTCTGAACTCACTTTTCAAGTCGAAACCAATGGGTGGCCTTATGACCCAAATGAAAGATACTCCACTATCCTCCAACCCAATAGCTAATTCCATCATTTGGGACAAACCAATAGTGTTTTGTGAGCCAAAAGAAATGTAAAGAACCGAATCAGGACCATGCAAATCAAGCCACTCAATGCATTTTTCAGTAGTGAGTCCTGGTCTTTTTCCAGCATGTTGTTTAGAAAAAGAAAAACCTGAAGATAATGTATTCTTAAGTAACGCTGGAGGAATAAGAGGCCCAATAGACCAAACAGGAAGTCTGAGATACTTTCTCAGAAGATCGAACCCCAATGGTTCAATTTCCTCAACTGAATTACACAACCAACCAATAGACCCACATGATTGTGAAATCTGTGGCTGCATAAATCTAGACCACAAGTCCTTACCATCTGCATCTCTTATATATTGATGAAGTTGAGAGCGATGAAAACGGTAGCTTTCAGGGAACCCCGGGACTTTGAACTCATCAGAATCTGATGAGCGATGTGGTAGGTTGAGCCAAACAGAAACGTAAGCCAAGGTTCCATAGGCACCGCCAGTGGTGAATGTAATATTCACCGTGTTTACACTCTTTGCAAGCTCTGTGGCCCACCCAAAGAACACGTCTGATATTATGCAGAGCGGAGGTTTCCCTTCTTGGTGGATGATATCATTGACAAGGTGCAAGACAGGGTCCTTGAGACTGATTGATGCATGAAAGAGCTTTCCTATGTTGCCGAGAGACAAGTTCTCAGTGTTCTCAGAGTTGGGTGGTAAGTTATGGTCAGTGCTGTTGAATGGGAGCTCAGCAAATCTGATGTTGAAGAGGGATTGTGAATTTGAGTCAGTTGAAACGGTGGAACGGAGGTATTGAATGTTGAGCTTGGTGCTGGCAATGGTGATGGTGAATCCAGTTCTTTGTTGGATCTGTCTTGCTAGTGCTAGGAATGGTATGAGATGGCCATGTGCCATTAATGGTAGCATCACAATATGATCACGAGAAACCATTTGTAATTGTAAGTTTCTTTCTATTTTTTTTTTACTCTGGAATTTTGTGTTGAAGGTTGTGAAGAAATTGTGATTGAACTAGTTGGAATGTGAGGCAATTAAAGGGTACGGAATGATGAGCTGTTGGCACAGACAAATTCTATCACGTATTTTTTATTTCTTTTTTTGTTAGAAGACTTTTTTTTTTAGAAGACTATCATTATTCTTATCCTCGCTTTTTGTGTCACTTTTAATGAATACCCTTGTCTGCTCAAAAAGTTAGGGGAGAGAATATTATAAAGGGTCATGCTATTGCTAACGAGTATTTCGTGTATTAGTTAACAATTTATTTTAAATAAGTTTTGATTTTATTTTTATAGAACATAAAAAAAAATTATTAAAATATTAATTTTTTTTTTTATAAAAATTTTTTTTAAATAGATTATTAAATAATACCTTAAGAATATTCGTTAGTATTTCTTTATTATAAAAAAGATAATGCTAATGAGTGTCTTTAAGGCACTCATTAATAATCCATTTTAAAAAAATTTTAATACTATTTTTATAGAAAATGAAAAAATTATCAAAATATTAATTATTTCTTTTTTATTTTTTATATAATTTTTTTTAAAATTAATCATTAATTAGTATCTTAAAAACACTCGTTAGCATTTTTCTTATAAAAATAATGATTTCAAACTTCCTTAAATCTTTTTAATAAAATGCTCTAAACAACTGTGTCTTTTTTATTATTATTATTATTTTAAATTATTTTTTAAGAAATTGCGGCGGTGGACTGGTGACTTGTGAGAGTCGTGAGACTGTCAAATTTGCAATTGAGTTATGACATTTTGGTATTCGTGTCAACCTTTTCCAGGACTAGCAGCACCAAGTGAGTTTTTTCAAATTTCACTGCAATATATTACAGTTGGGAACTTTAACTTATGTGACTAAAAATAATCAAAATATTTATTTTGGTTTCTCAAGGTATTTAATCTTTTGAGGTTCTGTCACGCGTTAAAGCTAGAGACCTCTTTCAAGATAGTTTATTACATTGACAAATGCTCGAACTAAAAATTACTTGCTTAAGTGATCAAAATTCCTTCCACTCACACCAACCTTCGTTGATAAAATAATCAAAATATTAATACACAAGTTTTTTATGAATGAAAATATTAAGTTTTTTGAGAGTCCTGGAGGACGTTGCCCCTACTGGTATTTAGAGCATGATTAGTAAAGGGAAAATGACAGAGGATGATTAGGAAGTGATAATGAATAATTTGTAGTCCGTTATGTTGACAAAAAAAAATTGTTAAATAATGTGTGGTCTAGAACTATTTTTAGAGACCCGTACCAACTTCGAATTAATGTGTCATGTGATGCCATGTGACATTTATGAGTTTTTCTTTTCTTCTATAAAAATTTATCTGAGGAGAATGACATCTACGTGACATGTCACTATCTCATAAAATGAAAGGTAAGATTTTTTTTGAGAAGGAAAAATGAAAGGTAAGATGATATATTCAAAATATATGAATCACTAATAATGCATGTAACTTACCTTTAAGAAGAAATGTTAGGATACTTTTCCTTTTTCTTTTAATCAATTAAATAAATGTTTATTTATACATTTAGTTCATGTTTTCAAATAGTTCATAATCTTTCAAATATTTCGATTTTGTCCTAAAATTTTTAAGCATGTGTAAAAAAAAAAGTTCATGCCATCAACTAATAGATGGTAAAGTATGACGTGACAAACAAAATCACTAAAATTAAATATTTATACTAACATGGAGCTCTAGTGACAATCTATATCTATATATATTATATATAAAAGATGAGATGTAGAATTTAATATTTTTATACTTATGTTATACTACCTTATTAGCCACGACATACTTTTTATAAAAAAAATAAAGTTCCTATATGATTTTTCTATTTTTTATATAAAATAATTAAATATAGTTTATGAACAAACCTTTTAATAAACTTCATTACTACTCAACATGTTACTATTCATTTGTTTTAAATGCAAATATTTGACTATTTAGCTACCCAAATTGATTTCAACTTTTCATTTTCTTCTTTCTAATTTCAAGTGATTGTTAA